>JAMZAV010000573.1:635923-1271846 GCA_024449915.1 Sweltsa coloradensis
GGACATTAATTTTGACGATATAATGTTACAACATTGAACGATGCTCGTAAGGATAACAGCTCTGTACCACAAAAATTAATAGTATCCGAGAATGAGGCTTGCCTAAATTTCCTTGAAGATATACCAGATTATAAATTCACAAGTAAGATGGCAACAATGTTAATACTAAAAGCTTCTTCAATGTTTAATGCTTTATTGCAGAGAAAGTACCAATGTAAATTATACATAAGCAAATCTGCATAATTTTTGTTTTTATTAAATTAATACATATTATATCATATTTCGTTTATACCTTAGTTTACAATTTTAGTACCGATGCAAGTAAAATATGGACTGCATGGTGGAAACTGTTATCAATTTTAATATTGTCATTTGTGGCTGTACATAACATATGTGAAATAAAATAATATGAATAAAACACCAGCATGCTGACTTTGACGGTCCCGGTAGAAATACTTTTGTTCCTACCGACCCTAAAACCGGCAGAGGTACAATAACTCTGAATCGAAAAGAAAAATTTTAAACTCGAAATCATAAAAAAAATCGCTTGGCCATTGAATTTGGTTCATAGCCAAGAATTTTTTTTATGATTTCGAGTTTAAAAATTTTACTTTTTTACCACAAAAATCGTTGGCTTGGCGCTCGTCAACAGGCGAAATGATCTTACTTATTTTCAAAGCGAAACTAGGGAGAAAGAATAAAAAGCTTGGCTCAACTTCTATATCTCACAGCATTCACAGCCGAAGACTTTTGAAGGAGAGCTTGGCTGCCGTTTTGTTTTACAAATTTTTGTATTTGGTTGGATATGAGGTACATCTGAGTGTGGCCCAAGTTTCAAAGTTCTAAGATGAACCGTTTTCTCAGTATAGCGTATTATTCATAAGAGTACGGAATTACCTACTTTTGATAATTTTGATTTTCTCCGGTACCCGTTACCCAATTTTGCTTTCCATATTCAAAAGTGATAAAGAATGAGAGATATCAAAATAAATTCCACGTTTGAAACATCTCAGTTGTAGCGTTTTCTTTGAATGATTCATTTCTTAAAGTTCGGATATGTTTTTTGTCATTTTTGGGCCCATGGTCATCCCCAAATTTAGCCCCTTGTGTTTTGGACGCAAGATATTTATAATAGTAAATAGCATGTTTAATTTCAAGTTTGTACAAATTACCACGCCTTGGTAATTACGCGTTTTGATTATCATCCAAATTTTGATTTTCTCCGGTCCCTGTTACCCGATTTTGGTTTTGAAAGCAAAAGTCACTGCGTCTAAAGTACATCTAAGTGTGGTCCAAGTTTCATAGTTCTAAGATTTACCGTTTTCTCTGTAGGCTAAATTAATCTCCGCGGAGAACTAGCCAGCCAGCCAGCCGAAAGGAATTTGACGATGTTGAGAGCCTTTTTTAACACAGAACGAGTTGTCGGATCGGGTTGATTTTTTTTGGTATGTCATGGACCACATACCAGGTCATATACCGAGTTTCAAGATTGTAACTCTTTCGGGGCGGCGTGTGCAGATAGCTGAAAACCCCCCAACTCTGGTAGCTGTATACAGGGCTGGAGTTCGTGTCGCCTAAGCAGTCGCATGCGCTTGTCTGCCGGGCGACGACCGTCGCCCTAGATATTAACCAACTTAAATGCAAATTTTCCCCGGTTCCCGGGTAATCAACACATGACACATGTTTCTGGATTATTTTATTATTTCTGCAAAATTATAGAACATGTTTTTAAATGCATACAATACTAGTACAAAATACGAATGTACGGTTACGAAGGAATACGAAGGTTTACTCAATCTCTGAGCGGAATTTTGGGTTACCTTGAGCGTGCAACATTCGTTACATCTTGGTCACTGCATGCAAATATGATTTGTTAATTAAATGATTAATTAATTAATTGTTCGATAACAAAAAACATTGTAGTTGGATGAGCGTAGCGATCGAAGCGAAGATTCCATTTCGCTACACTGGAGAAAAAAGTCCGGAATGTTTTTTTTTTGAACTTAGAACTGCCACGTTTTTGAGCGCAATCGAAAAATTATTTCTCATGAAAATCGCAATTTTACGATTTTTTCGATTTTTAAAACGTTTCTTCGACTTATAACACCTACATGCTTTATCCGATTGTAATGATTATTTCACATAACCTTAATTTTATGAATTATTATATTCGTGGGAAATTTGAGTGCAATCAAAAAATCACTTCTCATGATAATATTGCAATTTAACGTTTTTTTTTTCTTTGACAAATAACACCTACATGCTTTATCCGATTTTAATAATTTTTTCAAAGAAACTTAATTTTATGACTTTATATATTCGTGTGAAATTTGAGCATCCTCGAATAAGTATTTCTCGTGAAAATCGCAATCGCTTTTTTTCGTTTTTAAACTATTACGCTTATCCAACAACGCGCCTGAAAAAGCGTTTGTGAAGCTTCCTGACCTTCTCAGCCACTTAGTCAGCGGTTTAGCCGAGGTAGTTAACCGGTTCCCACTCGAACACCGAAGTTAAGCAAACTCGGGCGTGGACAGGGGTAGAGTGGGTGGCCGCTCTGCCCTGAAACTCACGTAAATCTCTGGTTAGAGCAGATGGAGGGTTCGAGAGCTAGTGTAACGGCTTCGTTCTCCTCGACGTGTGCTCAGCAGTCCGGGTTAGTGGAGGAATCTATATGACTGTCAAGGTTACACCGTCCTTTCGGATGGGACGTTAAGCCGTTGGTCCCCTTGGTACTTTTCGAAAGGAGTAGGTTACATGCCAGTACCGGGTTTCCCCTCCTCCCTTCTGTTCATACTTTATCCTCATCTATCACCACTCATCGTCTCGAACAGCCAAAGTGCATTGATATGAGACGTTAAGCAATATCCAATCCAATCTTCAGTCTCTTTTTAATTTATTGTGAGCTTAAAGCGTAAAGAATTTTACACAAAATGTAAACTGCACCCTATGAATTGGTACCAGATGTCTGTTATAATTTCTGATCAATTCTGTTTAGCTGTTTGGCCGTTCTGGAGCGAACTCACTCACATACATAAACACAGATCTTGTACCGTTTGACTTGCGTTGTAGGACTCGGTCACTGAGATCCCTCATCTAATCATTGAAAATCTTGGCAAAATAGTATTTGCTAAACTTTTACGATTCAATTAATAATTGGAAAAGAAAAATCAATTATCAAAATAACGAAGTAATATCAAATTCGGACCCTAGATTAATTAAATATTCGATAACAAACAATGATAACTATTTGATAAATATTCTGAAAATATAAACAATAAATCACGTTTTCTTTCTTTTAACAAAATAATGCTAAATAATCATAATCAATATTATAGTTGTGTACCTATTATTTATTACTGGTCATAAATTAGTTTGTAATCAGTGCAATTACATTGATCTTCCTAAAGCCCACTGAGCTCACGACAACTATACATACAAAGGATCATATATCTTTGGTGTCAGTCAATATGTACATAAATTTGTATAAGAAGCATAATTATTTATGATGTTCAGCCGCCTACACAATAAATTATAATAACGATCTAAGTACATTAATAAAACTATTTGCACCATCTTCTGTTATTTTTATTATTAAAATTAAGTATTTACGATAGTGAAATTTTACGTGTACATTATGCAATATGTTAATTTAACAATGCAAATGGTAGCATGCACTCACGCTCACACACTCACACTCACACTCACACTCACACTCACACTCACACTCACACTCACACTCACACTCACACTCACACTCACACTCACACTCACACTCACACTCACACTCACACACATTTTCTCAACAACATTTTGAACGTAAATTTGTTTTCGATTTTATTTCATATTAAACTAACTTTCTAAAAAATCCACGCAAATGTATGAATACTTACATTTCGATTTCGTATATTTTGAGACAAAAAGCTTCAGTCTGCTTTCAAGAACCTATGTCCACTTATTCTGAGTAACATTGCTCCTGTCAAAGAAAAGTTGTTATACGCTCCGTTGATCGATTAGAGTTTTCATTTCGGCAATTCCTGTACTTTCCATTCTTGAGACTCGTTTGCCAAATAACGCGTACAGATACGACCCCAAATTATAGTAATACGGTAAAACGGTAAATAGGCCATGAACCGCTTAAATATTAAAATCTATTTCTAGAAAAAAATTGTCTCGCTGACTAGATAAATAAGACCGTCTACGTTTGCACATTGGATAAGTCGAACCTAGACCCATTTATCAAAACTATCGTGTTTTGAGAGAAAGTTACTGCAACTTGATAGTTAAAACAAAGCGTGGCCGGTGGGACTCGGCATGGTGACTACAGAGGAGAGCGTGTTTTGAGAGAGAGTTACTGCAACTTGATAGTTAAAACAAAGCGTGGCCGGTGGGACTCGGCATGGTGACTACAGAGGAGAGCGTGTTTTGAGAGAGAGTTACTGCAACTTGATAGTTAAAACAAAGCGTGGCCGGTGGGACTCGGCATGGTGACTACAGAGGAGAGCGTGTTTTGAGAGAGAGTTACTGCAACTTGATAGTTAAAACAAAGCGTGGCCGGTGGGACTCGGCATGGTGACTACAGAGGAGAGCGTGTTTTGAGAGAAAGTTACTGCAACTTGATAGTTAAAACAAAGCGTGGCCGGTGGGACTCGGCATGGTGACTACAGAGGAGAGCGTGTTTGAGAGAGAGTTACTGCAACTTGATAGTTAAAACAAAGCGTGGCCGGTGGGACTCGGCATGGTGACTACAGAGGAGAGCGTGTTTTGAGAGAAGTTACTGCACTTGATAGTTAAAACAAAGCGTGCGTGGACTCGGCTGGTGACTACAGAGCAGCGTGGTTTTGAAGAGAGTCTGCAATTGATAGTTAAACAAGACGTGGCGGTGGGACCGCATGTGACTAAGAGAAGCTGTTTTGAGAGAAAGTTACTGCAACTTGATAGTTAAAACAAAGCGTGGCCGGTGGGACTCGGCATGGGGACTACAGAGGCATTGATTTTTTAAGTCTTTAAGCTTCTTAAGGTATTAAGACTCTTCTGGACACACGGAATTCGCTCTTTATAGGATGATACGCCATGTTCTATTTACAACAAAACCAAGCCAATATACTAGACTGTCTGCTTTATCACTCTCTCTCTCTCTTCCTCAATTTCAAATTTGTATAATTATTATAACTATAAATAATTTTTGTTATTACCATTATTGTCAACCATCATGTACATTATTTTTGGTTGGATAGAAGATAAGGATACTGCCCTTAATCCCGTATTTTTATCAAATGCCTTATATCCATCTATCTCTTTCCGTCTCCCTATCTATTTTAATATTCCCTTGCCCGAATCGTCCCTTCCTTTAACCCACTGACGGCGTAGTTTTTTTTTTATTCGCGAACACTCCCTGTTTCGCACAGTAGGATTATTATCCATTAGCGGTTCACATGTTCGAGGTAAAAATTCCCATCTAGTTTTTAAGTGTTAATGATTTTTTCACGGCTGTTTATGATTGGTAGCTCGAGGCCGGGATATTATCTCATTTTACTCCTTAAAACATGTTTCCGGTGAATTTTATCTAAATCTAGATGGTCACTGGTCAGATTAATTTGAATTTTGAGGGTAGCTAATTGTTTGCAGTATTAGGAATAGAAGCTGCTATGTGAATCGCTTTTCCGTATGTCCGTGTGTCAAGTCTCATGACAAACATTATTAAAAACTAAACAGGACGGCCGATTACAATTGTAGTATTTTGTAAACTTTTCCCTTCAACAAGGATAAAACAGAATGTTTTTGGTGACCCTGACGGTTAGGGGTCGGAAAAGCCCCCAGTAAAATTTAATAATCTTGTACCCGGCACCTCCACCAATTTGGAAGGCTAAATCAACGCTCGGTCAGATCAGATCTGCCCTGATGTGCTACAGCTACACCAACAGAGGTATGTAGCTCGTTCGTGGCGCGTGAGACCGACTCGGGAGGTCGTAGGCTCGATGCCTGCCACTTGGCTATTCCAGAGCACTTTTACCGATATATTGAAAGTCAAAGGAAAATGGCTGAAAGTTGGCTGGATGAAAAATGAACTTAAATAAAAAAGAAGAAAAAATAACTTTTTTATTTTTTGACGGGACAAAAGCTCTATTTTGGCCATTATATGCAAATTTTTGGTCAATACGAAAATGAATGTTTTAGATGCAATATTTAGTTTGGAGCTATGATTTTTTTTTACTGTTTCAACACACGTTTGTCTCTGGACTGAGTAGAAGGGAAAATAAGTTTCTGAAATATTGTTCGATGTACGATTTTTTTTGTCACATGGTACAAAAAAGAGTTTTGAACTGGAACACGAAAAAATCGTTCATCAAAAGTTAAAAAAAAAGTTATTTCATAAAATTATTTTGCCTTGTACTCAGTCCGGACACAAAAGCAAAAAAAAATGCATAGCTAAAAATTAAATATTGCATCTAAAACATTCATTTTCGTATTGACCCAAAATTTGCATATAATGGCCAAACTAGAGCATTTGTCCCGTCCAAAAAAAAGTTATTTTTTTTCCTTTTTTATTCAAGTTCATCTTTCATCCAACCAACTTTTTGCCATTTTACGTTGACTTTCAAAATATCGGTAAGAGTGCTCTGGAATTGCCTTCCGAGATTGAGTCCTCTTAAACAACTATTGGACATTCCCTTACCCTATTATAACTACCTATTTTATTATTATTATTATTTATTAATATTTGCATTTATTTGTACAACATTTGACATGTAACATTAAAAATAAATGCGAGAATGACAGAAAGAGCATGTGCCAAATAGTACGTGAGTACCTGTCACCCTCTAATACAATATATAATAAAATACAATGTCCAGGTTAAATACAGTATCAAAAACCTAGTTAGACACCTGAAATTAGTCGTACCTTGTAAAACAAAACTGATGTGTGCTCTAAGTATGTTTTCACTACTACGATCATAGAAAAGCTTAAGCTTGCTTTAACAAGAAATACGTTTATTACTGAACACTTCGCCTTGAATGGTGTTAGTCCCAGCCAAGACGCAATCGTATCCATCAAGCAGACGAATTGCTTAAATGTCGTGACCATTACAAATAATTTTATTGTTAATCTGGCTAAAGATAAGCATGATAAAGTATTACTTCACAGTTTGTACTAAATGTCGTGACGACAATAGATAATTTGTTTTCGTATCGGCCTTAAGATCTTAATGTTAATTTTCTGGAGTATTATGTAGGTAAGATTAAGGCGTCAATAAAAAAATCAATTAACGGCATAATATTGAATAAGAAACACAATGCCGTAAGAAATTTGTAGTTCAATTTCAACTATCCAATATACTACTTATTGGAATAACATTTAATATGTCTCATTGTAAATGATTGACAAGATTGGTCTCATTTGACTAGCACAACTATTTTGGTCATTTATTAACTAAAACTATTTAAATGACAAGTTTGGTGTAAGAAAGCAATATCGAATCTTCTTCCAGAAAATATAAGGATATCTAAATAAATTAGGCTAGTTGTCTAAGAAATCACCACACGGAATATCCACACATGCTTGCCAGTGTGTTAGTGGAGACCAAAAACTGCATTTATTCTGATATCTAATTTGCATTATTTTATTTCACTTATAAATCGAGGTTAGCTTGCATATTTTGCAGGAAAGAAGTACAAGAAAAACATGTGGGAAAATTTGTTGCAAACAGCATGGAATTTACCAACCAAAAGATGACAAACTATTTTTCTAGATGTACTGCTAATCTTTTCCTTTAATCCTACGAAACATTTTGACTTTATATACATTGTTCTGACAAAGTGGATACTTGAAACAAATGAGAATGGATGATGAGTGGGTAGGAGTGAGGGCGTTGTCCTAGATTGCCCGCATGGCTTTTCCTTGACACCCATGTGGCGTGTGCTATCTATGTGGAGTAGTAGGTTGAAAATAGACCACTTCAAACAGTATCCTCACATATATCCTTGTGTTATCAGGGCCGACCATCTCTCTCGTGCCATGAACAGCAGTGGACGTCATGTCAAGACATTTAGATGCACAAGGTAAGAATTCACCATTCTTGACCATAGGTATATCTATGGTCTCATATTTCAAACAAGACGTTAGGTACATGGTCTAAGATTGCCTCGATAGCACTGGTGATTGTGCAAATCCTATTTGAGCCACATCAACATAAACACAAACATTAAATGGCATATGTTTTTTAATTTTTATTAACGTGACATAAAATTACAGCAATGAAGAATTACGTGTTAAAAATAGCTCGACAAAAAAATAATTAATAAAATACAGTTTTGACACGTTGTTTCAAGGAGTTTGCTGATAACGTTAGTAAATTCTAACTGAATGCACCTAAGAAGAGACAAACATTAGTATAAACTCGGTACGAATCGTACCGTTTACATCTCTGTCCTTGTGACATTTCAGATTTTGTTGAGAAAGTTTGGTATATTCAGTGTTAGACTAAGCCAATAAAGTAAGTAACGTTCCCTAATTCTGGACAAGGATTATATTTTCATATCCCTCCCTCTTAAACCACAATCAGTTTTTTGTTTAGTAAACAAGAACTTTCCATTAAATCCCATGTATTCCAAGTTGGATTTAAGGGAGTTTAGTTCCCGCAACGACCGCCACACAAACTCAACAAGTTGTATCAAGGGGGCGGTGGACAAGTGAATATACACTAGCACGGATAAGAAGGCAGTGAGTTAGTGTTGCTTCCTGACCACAGCGTTGCTGTCGTCGTTTGTCTTGGAGGACGGTGGGAGATGAAGATGTCTGACGCATGTGGCGCTGGTTGAGTTGTTACGGCGATTGCGGGAGTTAGTGCTGTGGTCAGGGGGGATCTTTGGCTTTATGCCTTGGGACGTCAACTTTCCTACAACATAACTCGCTCAGTGTAGAATTCTAGAATCCTCTACTCCATCCATCTCTTGGCGTATCTAGAATCTTAATTCATATGCTAGGACACACGGAAATATAGAAGACAACATTTTACCTCTCATCACAGTATCAAACACGTCGTTTAATTTGTAATTTTAAATAAACTTTATTTTTAATAATTTGTTACTTAAAATGTTGATTTTTAGAGTAAGGACTACCGCCAATATTAAAATCAGCACTCAAAATTATCCGAGTTTCTCACAAAATGCTACGAGGTAGATTTGTTCTATGAAGTTTCGTTAGTAATATATCCTGCATGAAAAAAATTCACATATTCAAATCAGTTCTGTTTTTAATTTAATAGTAAATTACGGTACATTATTTGAACAACGTTGGACCTACAAATCGTTTTTTTAAATTTTTATTTTGTGTGGCGTTTTGTGGGATATAACTAAAATAAGTTAATTAAGCATGGTTTTAATATTGCCGGCAGTCCATACGAATGGAATCTTTAATACTCATTGATTTTTTTTTCTTCGAAGCTAAAGAAGATAATTATTGTCAAAGCAATTAACCTCGTGAAAATGTTTTTCATGCTGATTGTTGGCATTGTGTTGGACTTAGGAAAGAGAACAGGTTAAAGTAAAAAAAATTGTAACATTTTAAGATAATCAATTATAATTTACCCCAATCAAACTCATAAATCATTTTACCTAGTCCACATAATTTGCTGCGTGCATATATGGTTGTACCTGCTGCTATGATATGCTATTATGCTGTGCAATGCTGGTGGTGTCAGTATTTTGACATGCTGTCCAATGGCTCAAGATTGATCCATATAACGTGATGGTCAAAGCAATTTTAAAAATATCCGAAAAAGCTTTGGACAAGAGTTCAACGACCTCCCCCCCAATCTATTACCCCCGCCATCTTTGAGCATGAGACAGCCCAAAATCGGCATGCGGGGTATATCGGAATATGTCTGCATAGTGCACAGGTTCTCTAAATGGCAAATCGATGCTTATCTACGCTCCTCGCATGAAAATGCAAATAAAACGCGTCGAGATGCACAAAATCAAATCCTTAAAACAGTAAGAAAGTAAATTTGAAAAACTTTAAATAAGCTCAGTTTGTGTTTTTTTATAATAAGATACAGAGCAAGTTTGATTCTAAAACGCAATTTTATCTTCGAAGGGATCTTGTTCACTAGAAATTGTGATTCGAATTGTTTTCCTATACAACTTTCATGCGTATATGCAGAAATAACAGAATGGCGACGGCCAGTAGGGTGGAATGACGTTGTTATTGCTATGCAAGCAAGATGGAGGGAAAGAAAGTTATTCCGAGTCTTCTAAAGTACCCCACGGACCTCTATAAATGCCTTCATGTTTACGAAAAAGGAAGGGAACATTATCTAGACGAGATTTTTACATTGCGATGTAAAAAAAAGGGAAGACTTGAAAATATTAAATTAGCATTTCCGGCCTAAGGCATAGGCGGTTAAGGGGCTGTGCAATGTTTAGCTGGATTTCAGATTTTCTGTGACTTGGGCATCTTCACGCCACTCATAAGCACAAGCTGTGCGAAACAACGAGAAGAGAGAGAGAGAGAGAGAGAGAGAGAGAGAGAGAGAGAGAGAGAGAGAGAGAGAGACCCGCATGCCAAGTTGTAAAAACTCAACTTTTATAGGCTATGTTATTTCATAGCCTACATTGTATCACATTTGGAATAGCATCTGTCGAATAAATAAAATTAATCTTTTGATTTAATCTGAAAAACATTTTTCAGTTGGTCAGTTTACTAGATAATAAACACCATTGGTAATAAAGCAACTAAAATGCTCGTTCTTATTATGAACTAACACTAAAACTTGGTAGTAAAAGTAGGGCGAGTGTGGTTGGGTGGGGTTGAGTATAGGTTAAACCGCAATGTTGGCTCTACTGTAACATTGTTCAACTGTAGCCACCGAATGTAGTACTCATCGTACGCTTGCTTGTAAAAACGTAAGGATTTGCCTTTGTTTTAATAAAATTCTTTTGATGAATTCTAGTTAATGTATCAAATTTTCCAAATTCAATTTTAGGTAGCAAAACTTCTCTCATTAATCATCATATCTTTGTCCGTTCGTTCGTCCGTCTGTGCGTGTGCTCCATATCAGACAAATACCTAACATGACCGCTATTATGTCATGGAGTTTATTGTTGACATTGGCTTTCAACAAGGATGATGCATTAATATGCTTCTGGCTACACTTGTGGTCAAGGGCGGGTCTATTGCCATCAAGAAAAGACAATTAACTAACTCGGCACCTACACCAAGATATGCAATGACAATCGACACGGCACATCCCGACAGCCAAGTTTTATTATTGACTTGGGCCGTGAAGGCAATTTTATTTTTGTATCTTTACGACGATCTGTTGAAGAAACAGCTTTGCTTCTTATTTTGGGTACTCACATTCCCGTTCTTCTAGTTTTTTGTCATTGCACAAGCATGCTTGCCAAATTAGACTCCAAAACATATTTCGTCGAGGCTTATTAGTTATGAATTTGCCGAGTACAAAAAAATACAGGGTTTGAGATGAACCGTGAAAAAATTGCCAAGCTATGTCATTTTTAGCAAGACCCCATCAGTTAAATTCTCCCATAAGAAATAACATTGCGACGAGTTTTATTCCCGTGACCTTTGAGGATTTTGGCAAGAATTACTATTATTGGAAAATCAGAAATTAATTTAATTTGATATACATAAAATACAATTTAAAAAATATGATAGGTAGTGTGAGGAAAGAGACCGGTGTAGAAAGCAAGAGCTCGAAATGAGAAAGAGAAAGATAGTGTGTAAGGTGGAGGGGGGGGGGGGGGGGGGGGAGTTTCGTCGGAAATATTTTTAATAAATTTCATGGCAAGAACTCAGGCTCCAAACGCCGAGTCACGTCCAAACGTTTTTCTTATTTCCTTTTTGACTCGTTTCACTGACATCTTAAACGTTTTTATGAAACTCACTGAACCTAGAAACGAACTCGCTACCTCTGCATTGAAAACCGAAATAACCCGCAATACAACGAAGCACACGAAGCAAAACATACACATTTACATTATTTATAAGATATTGGTGGTGTGTGTAAGGCTACATTACACGTTTCAATTAAAGTTATTTTTAAATTAACTTATATATTACAATTATGGTTTCTTATTTTTCTGTAATATACAGTCAGCAATCAGATATCCGAGCTCCCCTTTCTTTCTCCGTGTGTCCGTCCGTCCGTCCGTCCGTCCGTCCGTCCGTCCGTGTCACATCTCACGATAAAACCCGAACATGACCTTAGATTACCTTCCGTTTTTTTTTTTTTTTTCTTTCCCTTCAACAAGTATGATACACATATTTGTGCTGAGGGGGCGGGGCTAATATTGCTCAAAGATGGATATCTATGAAACTGGCACCTCCATCGAAGAACAATGCTGAAAGTATCGTTGTAAAATAACGGTAGGCTTCGCTCAATTTTTTTTTTTTTTACTCCCGTAGGTTTGATCATAAACCGTCGACTACAAGTTTGAATAATAATTTAAGGGTGGTTCAACAGAATAATAAAACCTTAAATTCGTACTTACCATGCTGGTTTAAGAATATACTATTTCTTATATTTAGTCACTATTTAACATTGTGTGAAAAGAATATTTCCATACGCATACGTAATGTTATCTGGTGAAGAATCACAGTAAATTAAGCCCTCACTTTATGGACGTAGTACAAGTATTTGATGTAATACATTTTTGTGGAAATTTAATAAATTAACTTGAATACAATTTCTGATTTTGGCAGAGAATAAATTTTTGTCATTCCAACTATCTCGCCCACACTAGAGCTGGGAAGATAAAGCAACGAAAGTAGGAGGACGCGTAAGACTTTTTATTCCCTACTGTGGTGACGCAGCTGTTGTCGGTGTGGACTATTTTCTACAACAAACTAGTGCAAGAAAACGTACCCTTATAATATGGCGAATGAAGCTTTTTAGAAATGATTTATAGAAACTTACGGCTTATGCTGCAACAAAGTTTGTTTTATTAACCGACCATTTTATAGCAAGAAACATCGATCAAAGAATGAAAGTTGGAAACCGCTTTCTACAACTGAAAAAAGTGAGATGTTGGTATACAGCAATGTTTTCAAAAGTTGGAACAGAGAGTTACAATTGAAAGTTTGTTCATCGGTTGTCTTGAAACTATAGGCTAACTAGATTTTTGCAGCAGACATATTATAGACAATCCTACAAAAATATTATGTTTATGTTTATGATAATGTTGATGAAAAAGATGAGGATAGCCGATAGTGTGTATTTATTTATGCCCTGTTACCTTATAGAGACAAATGTAGGACTGAAATTAGTAGATTAATAAGAAAAAGTTTTCATTAAAGTGGAAAAGGGATTAACTTTTTTACTTATAATTGCGTTATGTGCAAGGAAATAACATAATTTTTAAATATGGTGCAATCAATAATTAGTTATTTCAAAATTGTTAATTTTTGAACAGGTGCAGACACAAGCTTTAATACATCAGTTTTTACAATAAGTTCCACCTAGTCCCTAAATTAGTTTATAGTTTGCAATAAGTGGAGTTAGGAGAGTGAGATTACGTGGAAGCTTTCACACAAAGAGTAGTAATTCCAATTTAAAAAGTCACAACAAACACACAACAAAAACATTTTCGGACGAACTAATCAAACTTCGAAAAGTCACTTATGATAAGCCAATGAAATACTTTCAATTTTGAGTCAAAGTAAAGTATTACTTTATTTTTATTTTTATACTCAAAGCGAACAGCACTAGCACTGTACTTCTATCCTCTGAAAGACGCTGGAAAAACGTTAAATAATAAATAATCACCAGAGTGGAGAATGTTTCTTTGAAGTTCTTCGGTGACCTTTTCTTTATAGTAAATCATCAATAACAAATCCAAGTGACTTTGTGTGCACTCAGAATTAGGTCATCGGCAAAAGTGTAATATACTGGTAAGTTGAGATAGAAAGAAATTGCAAGAAATATGACGATAACTTCAGGGAAAACGACGTAAATTGTATGGTTGTATGTTTACTAAACGGCTGTTCGAGTGTGATTTGTTTGGACATACCGACGGTGATACCAGGTTACGACGCTGAGATTCGAAACCAGCTACCGCCAGTAATGACTGAAAGGTTTTTCCAAAGTTTTGTTCAGTCATAGGGGAAAGCAGGGATTGCAAAAGCCCTGGGAAATTCCTTCTTAACTTAAACCTACACCCTAAAAACCTTACTTTTGTCTCCTGAAGTGTCTCGTTTATAATTATAGAGATACGTTTTGTTGCTTTATCTTTTTAGTTTTTTCATGCTGTATTGGTGAACACATATATTTTGAAAAACGCTATAACTTATTTTACTAATAATAACGTGACTCCATACTTATTGAGAACTAGTTGAGCATTGTATTCGCAACGTTTAATGTGGCTATATTGAATTGAAATATTCATATAATTCATCATTTAACAAAAGTAGAAGAATCACCCCACATTTACGGTTTTGGTAGACAAGAAAAAAATGTTGCTACAAAACGCTTAATTTGAAAATAAAGGCTCAATATTCTAAATTTAAATCATATGGTTATTCTTACAAAAATAATATAATATTATGTTTGGGACTTTTCTACGGCGGAAGCCAATGTTATTTCTATGTTTGAAATATATATAACACTATCGCTATTCCTCTACAACACCTCGTAAATCGGGCGGAACTGAAAGACGAGGAATCAATGAACTGTTCACAAAGAAAGCAGGATAAACACAGTCCTGGCATTATAACAAGTAGGACATCCTGTTGAATGGTACAAATCACCTAGAGAATATAAATATGGCTTCCGTCCAACTAGAGGACGTAGACGAATGCAACTAGATGCAACCAAATAACTGATCCGTGATATCGTGTACTATATAAGGGAGCAACGAGACATCAGTTTTATGTCCGCCCGTTCGTCCGTCTGTGCGTGTTTCACGTCTCACGATGAAAACCGAAAGCGACGAACGATTGACATGCGTGGTTTTGTCGGCATGCCCCTCCACAAGAATAATAGAGAATGTTTTTGGTGACCAAGTGGATATGAGGGGAAGGGGGGGAGTGGCTATCCCACCAGAAAGTTTTAAGTCTATGACCCGGCACTTCTACCAAAATTTTTCTCATGCGTCGATTTATTTTATTTTTGTCGTTTTCATCCGTTTTAACTTTTACCCCATTCAGATACGATTTTTTTTGAACATGTTGAATTTTCAGTTTTTTGGTTTCGTGCTGCATTTGTGTGGTTTTAAAATGAGCATGCTCGTCTATTGTGAAATTATCATTTTTTTTCTTTGTTATGACAATCAATCACGAATAATATTCAAACCAGCAATGCGATTCACATTATTTATTTCATAAAAATTTAACATTTTATTGTTCAGCACCTTTAAAATGCCTGCGACGTGTCATTCGTGTCAAAATAGCTAGATGGACTGAGTAATTATTGCATTGCCTTGTAAATCCTTCAGAATTTGTAGAGAGGCCTAATATTATGAGTTGAATTACAAAACTGTTCGCTCTAGACATGGTCTTAATTGTAATTTTTACTCTGTAGATTCACGATTTGTAATTATTCTATGATCATTTTTTGTACGAGTGGACATCAACAAGGGCGTAACACGGTAGATTGTGATTCAGGGGATCACGGCAGTCTAATTTCGTCACCGACAAGCCTGACTGAACGACTTTTCCTAGGTATTCATATTTGATTCCTCTTATCAAAGAACATTTCCTTCGAAATTACAATAACACTCTTGTAACCTAGCTAGTTAGTCACCTGAAGAGAGATTTTAAACTGATATTTATTCTAGCGAGAGCTTCATTATGAAAAATAAAAATATGACCTAACAAATACTCCACCTGATAACGTTGCAAAGTAAGTGAGTGAGTCTTTGTAAGTTAGTCTACAAACAAGCAATTTTTACAGGTAAGGATGACATTTCGAACAATATATTATTATGAAACGCTCTATATATTCGAGACATCATCCGTTGAGACTTGAGTTGAGACGCCAGTTGAGATCATCTCTGAAAACAGGAAAGGCTATCATCCGGAAATCTGCACAGGACAAGAAGCAATATCACTGTTCAATAAAGTAAAAGAAACAACAAGAACGCTATACCTTGTTCTACTTAAAGTAACACCCCAAAGGGTTTAAAACACAAAGGAAGTTTGTACTATTGTGAGAGGCCATCAGTGCATGGGGAAATCATCTCTATTCTTTTTGCGATCAGCTTCTACTATCTATACCATTTCGTTTGTAGCAAACAAATCCAACTTGCATGGGACTCGTCAATATTCCACTTCCGTGCTTATTATTTGCTAGGTTGGTACTGTGGAAACAATGTAAGTTTCATGGCAGACTAAGTATATATTTGACGTGCATCAAAGTATATAAAAGAGCACAATCAAAATAATAGGCTACGATGATGCTTTCTTGCTTTTATCTTGCTTTTCTTTCTTCTCTTTGTTTTAATCCACTGTTGTTGTAATATTAATATTTCAAAAATTTACTTAACTGTAGATCATTGTTGTGTCTGCATTTATGCAATTAGATTTATTTAGTTCTCCTCCTTTGTAAATAAGGTTTTTAACTGAATAAAATAGACGATAAATAAATAAAATAAATAAATACAAAATAAAATAATTGTAATAGAGATAGCAGAAGTTTAGGGACTCATTTCACTTCGCAATACATTTTACAACTAAATCTAGCACGTATTAAATACTTTGTGCCTATTGTTTTGTTTTGGTATTGGTATTCAAATGTGACTTTAAATTATATAATATTGCATGAGTATACTTTTTTGACATATGATGTAGAGATTTTTTTACAAAACTAATGTAGGTTAATAGTTCAGTCTTCGAAGTGTATCCAATAAACATCTCAAAAAGAAACATACAACAATCATACTCAACAATACAAAACGTACAATACATACAAGACGTCATATTAGAAACATGTGATACAATGTGTATTTTACGCACCTTGGCAATGTGCAGTACTATAAACTTACTAACATGATATGAGCAGACTCATTTTAGTACAGTTTGATTTGATCCCCGAGTACAGATAACTATAAGTAAACAACTAAAGAATCCTCACCCTACAACATTTGTATTCCGAAATGTGTTTTAATTGGAATTGCCATACTTGTCAGTTTTTATGTTACACAAGCACAGGTGCGAGAATACCAAATAGGAAGTGAAGTAACTTAATGCATTCGAAGGATAGGCCTACATATATAAAGTTTTCTCCTGCAGGTAAATCCTTTTAATTTAGTGGATGGGTTAATTAGCCACTTTGGATAGTGATAGCCCACACCGCCTGATCCTAAGGGTCCCCAAAAACATTCCATATAATCCATGATGAACTGCATGTCAATAAATAAATACGCAAGTCAATCGGATGTTATGTTCGTTTTTTTTCGTGAGACGCTACACGCACAAACGGACAGAAATGTGATGCTTATAAGGGACCTTCGCTTCCATTAGTGATTGATTTACAGATTAAATCCTCTTGTACAAGTTTAAATGTATATATATAAACTAAACAGAACATATAATTATATTATAAAAATAAGATGGCAACCAATAGTTTAATACTAAGTAAGAAATAATTATTGTTGTATTCAATTTAAATAGATTATCTTAATTTAATATAAGGGCATCAAGTAGGAGTGTATGATAACATGTAACTTTATTAAAATGTATGTACTAACTACTTTAAAGAAACCCTAATAATAATAAAAATAAAAATAAATTTCGATGTACATGCGTATAGGTGCTACCATATTAAATTGAATAAGTATGGTTTCAAATTTGTTTCTGTTATCTTGGATTTATTTCGTCGCGCTTCTAAAGCAGGGTACAGTAGTAACAGATGTCGGTTTCCAATTTGTCGCGTCTTGAGAGGGAGCCAATGTCCGAGGAGCGAAGTCAAGCCTAGACATTGTGTGCCATTCAAAAGGGTTACAAGACGTTGGCTACCCTGACTCTCTATACAAGCAGTCAATGGGGAGTCACTCACGAGATTCGAGGGGGTGAAATCGAACTGGTTGTGTAGTATGGAGACGCAGTCAGCAACAGAGAGATATTTTAAATCGAGAAACACATTTGGTTCTTTGGAGGCGGGATATAAATAAGCTGAGCTTGCTGTTGATGGGTTTCACTGACATAGACATATAAGGTTTTTGAGTCCGGGCGATATCTAGAATGGAGACAGTTTATGTTTTGTGCGTGGCAACTGCGTAAATTTTACCAGAGTAGTCAAAATATTTTAGATTTTATTATACCATTTCGCATTGATTTGTGTTACACAAGAGAACATTGTGGGTTATTTTCACGTCAATGGAAGCACTAACAAGCAAAAACGCATTCGGTTTAAATGCCAGTTGAATGTATCGACAAAATTTTGATCATGTTCATACCGATTCAAATAACCTTAAAAGATCGATAAGTCAATGTTTTCTAATATTACCTTATTTCGTGTACTATACTATACTGATTAATAAAAATGCATAACAAAATAGTTTAAATCGAAGTTGTGTACTAACGTATAATTAAAGTTGTACTTTATAGTGATAGTCCCTGGGCTTTAATTACACTCAAGATACGAAATATTTTACTGTTTTGCAAACTATGTTCTTCACATTTTTTAACCGTAAAATAAATGATATTTTAAATGGTTTGATCTTTTAATTTTTCGTAGTTAAAATTCAAATCATTCAAAACATTATTAAATGTCGAATAAGCACATGTTTCATACATCACATGTATTTTGTGGTATTTTATTATTATTTATTGTTTATCCTTGTCGTTACATTCATCAACAAGAAACGGCGTCGACGCTAGCAAATATTGTTTGTATTAATAATAACATAACGCTTTTACAAGTATGTTGATCAATTTAAATTCACTCTTAAAACGCTGAAAACGCTTTGCAACGCTCGCTCCCATGTAGAGTGAACTCACTGACTGCTTATCATCCCCCGTCGCGACGCTAACATAGAAGGTCACACCTCCTAGCGGGTAGATTCTGAACTACTCACTGCCACATCATCCCCATGTCCCTTCTACTCACTCTATTTCTCTGTTCCCTTTATCCACTGGTCAATTTATCTGAATGTCATCTAGAAGACAATAGTCGAGTGGTCAAACTGTCTAGCGTCTTAGCACGCAATGTTTTCACGGAGTGTTCAAGACAATGAATACTTTACAGATTGTTATCTTTAGAAAATGTATTGGTGTCAAAAGCTTGTCACATCAATCTTCAATTGTTAACAATTTTTTGCATAACCTAATTTATGAAACTCATGCTATAAACATTTACATGGTTATTCTTGCATATACATAATGTCACTCATGTTTTTTATTTATCTTGTTTTATTATGCGTAACCTTGACAGATATTTACATAATATCATTTAGTTTAGTTGATTACGACGTAGATAACTTTTTAAATAGATGAACACAAAAGAAAGATAACAATATACTTGACAATAAGGCTAATTCGTTATAAAGTTTGCAAGTAAAGTGACAAAATCGGATTCACCATGACCCGGAGAATTACAGACGTGCCTACTCAAACTAAATTTACCCCCCCCCCACTCATCCAATCGGCAAATATTTAAAAATAAAATTAATAGCATTGCAACTTTCTTTATGCCCCATGATGATTTATTCTGTCCAGAAAGAATTAATATTAACCTTCAATGACGTATTCGTCCATCTTCACTGAATTTGAAACTCAGTACATTCACAATAACGCTGATAACCAGGAATTAAGGGTTACTTGAAATATTGCAGTACGCATTTTTGCAAGTCTGTGTATACAATTATATTTTGGTACAGTTTCAAAACATATTTTTAATAGATCGTTTAAAATTGGCACTTTATTATATTGATGAGTAATTTCTTTAAAACCAGAATTTGAGAAATGTTTTTGCCAAAAACTTGAGAAAATCGTTATAATTACAGTTTGAAAATATAATTTTCTTAATTTTAACTTAATATAAGTATTATAGGCCCTACTATAGATAGATAATATTGGCGTCCTCAAATATATTAATTCTTATGTACTATGTTTCTCTTCCACAAGAGTTTAGTTTTCGCAACTAAAGCGTTTAAGGAAATATGTAACAAATACAAATCATTAACTCGTCATATTCTCTTAGTTAATACATTCTTAATTCAATATTTATTTGGGAAAAATATGTGTGAAAAAAATTGTGTGGCTCTTTGGTTTTGTGTGGCTCGTTGGTCTTGTGGTTAGCCTACCTGCTTCCAATGCAGAAAGTCCAGGGTTCGATTCCCGTAAAAGTCAGAAGTTTTTTAACTTCTGATTTGGACTTAAGTCCATCAGTTCTTGTCTTAGGAGTTTGTAAACGGTGACTTTAGAGCCGTCCTAGCAACGAAACATAAATAATCAGAGTTGTTTGAATCGGCCTTGTTGATTCTGGCGTAGATCCGCGGGTGTTCGCGCTGTCCATACCACTGATTGATATATTTCCTATTAAACATATCGATATGGTTGGTTATCGTTCACTCGTCGATTGCGTCGGGGCCTAAAGGGTTGGGTTGGTCGCTTTGATTTACTGTCCCCCACTGAAAATCAGTTATAACTGAGTGGGTAGACTCTAAATACAATTTATTTATTTATTTATTTTAAAAGTTTCAAATTGCACCTCTAGTAAATAACACCTGCAGATTGTCAGTTACAATCATATTTCATAATTATTTATGTATTTTCTGTTCCACAATGCCATACAATAAAATTAATTGTTTTGGGACCTAAACAATCAAGTACAAATATTTCCATTTAATTATGCTAGAAGTTGAAACTATTTGCTATGTCAGCTGCTTGTATAACATAAACGATGCCATGATGAAAGGCATAAAATAATAATCCACCATTTTGTATTACTTTTATGGATACGTGTATATACCAAATCCGCTCAAATTAACCATGTTCACATTTCGTGACATTTCATTCATATTTTCATTTTACACAAAATAAACAACTGGAAATGTTTGTTCTCTTTTTATAATCCTTATTGTGATGTGACTAAACAAACAAAGAGGACAAGTAACAAACGATCCCTCTATGAAGGCGAATCAACGCATTATTCGTTCGTTATGGTTTTGATTGATACGCGTAAAAGGCCCCATTTGAATGCGCTAAGCCGCTTTTAGGGTTTGTTTGTACACTGACAAAACAACTGTAAGTCCGTGATACAGTTATAATAACATGCATTCTTTTTGCTGCGTCACGTTCATCCTGTTAGTTCACCAGTTTCACGGTAGGCGCGGTAGTGGTATTTTGAGCCCCTATTACGTCGTCATGCGTTAAATTGCGAGCACGGAAAAACACATGTCCATTACTCTGCCTCGTGAAAAAAATCTTGTTTAGCTTGAATAAAATTAAATACTGTTCCTTATTCGGAATCAAAATGAGGATAACTAATAAAATGAACTTATACCTCAAAACCTTATGAGTTATGAGTCTCATTTAATTGTTTGTGTTTTTGTATTTAATTAATTTGGCATTTGATTTTTTTATATATATTGTTGCACTGTTGACTCGTTATACCTTTATGGGTGTTTGTATATTATATAAGCTCAGTAGATATTACAATAAGAATTTCCGTATAGGAAAATAACTTTTTAATTTCTGAATTGTTTTAAATATTTCTATACTTCATAGTATTGTCGGTAAAACTACGAAAACACGTTTCTAACGGTTTAAACTCTGGGTGTGTGAGTACGCGAAATTTCGAGTCGAGTCAAATCGAGTATTTGGTACTCTACTCGTACTTTAATATTAGCTACTCGAAATCAAGTATAAAACAAGAATGATTTTGGTGGAGGTGCCGGGTCGCTCGCAAATGAAAATGTAAAAATCGTTGAGCACTTTTGACGCACCTTACTTACCCTGATACGCCTGAATAGTAAGCACAGTTTTTTTTTATTTATAAATTGTTATTATTTTTGGTAGTTTTAAAGTTTTTTGGGACGAATAATATATTCCAAGGCCTTGGCCTTATATAACATTTGTGTCTAGAGAGAAATTCAATTTTGAGATTAATTAGATGTTACTTTATCTTACCTTTTGGAGCCAATAAATAAAATCGACTCGAACTAAAAAATCAGGACTCAATTATCCAAAATAAACGTGTTTATTTTTAATTGGACCCATACAGCACATTGAATTATTTTTTTATTAAAAAAGTTTGCGAATTCCAAAACAAAGCAAACGCAAACAAAGACATTAATTACGTTGAATTTTCCCTCGTGTAGAAATCGTTTAAAAAACATGGTTTTATTAAAAAGGTTTAATAATATGTGTGATTTCCCGGTGTTACTTTTGTAACGAAAGAACATTCATACCACAATATATTGTTCACCAGTTTCGTGGAAGACAAATCTATTTTCTCCTTCGCTCTTGAGAAACCGTCGCGTCTAGTGCGTACACCCCTGGCAACTGTCTCCACGTGTCCCATCATCTTGAGTGAATTTCCCTGTAGCGAGATGACCCGACCCAGTTGAAATCACATCTCGTGCGCGATGACGTCATTGCCAGCTGATGACGCGATGCCCAGGGGATTCCCCGACAACGGCGGGATAATTTAAAAGAATGCCAACCACTCCCATCTCGTTTCAACGAGTTACCTCGCTTCAACCCACAACAAACCCGATTTCCTGAGCTCCTTGAAATAATGTGTCCTACTTTTAAAGCAATATAATTATTTAATATAATACATTAGTAGATTATAATACACAAAATGTAACTTCACAAATCACATTATTAGACTACACTGTTATTTGAACAATGCATTACTTTTAAATAGTAATAAACAATAAAATCGGATGCGACAAAACCATACACAATAATTTACCATTTATATATATTAAAATGTAAATACCTCTTTAAAAACATTGATCTCAAATGAACTTTTTTTTAATGTACTAACAAATTACTCATATTTAAAAAAAATCGTGAATGCCGTCATTTCAGTCGTACAACGTCCACAAAAACAATTCATAACAAAAACATTCTTAGTTACCTTCCTACTCGTTTTAATATGAATGCGTGTGGATAAAAATAATGTTAGCGGATTTAAAAAACACAGTAAAAATGGATTTAATTATATAATATTCGTGAGATTAAAAATACAGAAGCAGACCCTATTCGCAAGGGTATGTGCCCTCCCTGTTAACTGTGTGTTGGAATTCATATAATAACCTAATAATTGTGAATGTAGAAGAAATGTATTGCGTCGATAGTTTTAATTTTAGAGTAGTTTATTAACAATCGAAGCATGTGGCGTTGATATAAGTAAAAACAATTTATCCCAAAATTTAAATCGATAATTTGTGCCTAAATCATCTAGTGTGCATCTAATTTAACTAGAATGTGCTAGACTAGCACTCATCTGTTTTCCAACACATGCGTAAGAATATTATTGCAACCTTATGTTGTATTACTACGATACTGTGTGGTTAAAGATGTATATAATAGCATTTGGGGTTTGAAAATTTAGCATTCATCTTAGAGCCAATTTAACATTAGTAACGTCCATTTATTTACCATCTTATGGTTGTGCCTTACACTTTTTATGTAAAAGGATAAATTTACAACCAATTTAAAATTGAAGTTATTGGATTTTAGAGTAAAAATATTATTTTCAATAGCCACTGGCATACCTCAATTTTGGTTTAAACAAAGTGCGTTTAGTGTTTTAGAAACCATGTTTACTGATTTCGTATCTAGATCAACAAACACTCATTTTTCTTGTCCATCATCTGTGATTCATAAGGAATATGACACAATTTTATTTCAAATGCCACAAACAGAATCAAACAGATGATACAGTTCTAAACAAACAGTAGATTTATATTTTATAGATCAAGCAAAAAACTTTGAACTTGTAAATAATATAACGGCAAACCGGTATATGTCAAAACAACTTGTGATGTTCTAAATCTCCTGCGATGTAAATCATGATTTGATTGACATCTAATCAAGATCGTTTTGCTCTAGGAAGTAATGTTTTAGTGGATAGTCAATCATTAATCAACTTAATCATTGTTTTGCTTGACCTTCATAGCTTTAAATTACCTCATTACAATCCACTTGACTACTTGGCCAAGAGGTCTACTAATTTGGTTCTACATACAGGAAACATTTTATATGAATTAGTAATTGCTTATTGGTGTTTTATGGATTTAGGACAACCAAACTATAACCACGGTTACTTATTTTACCTTTTAGGTAATTTTGTTGAAAATATGTTGATTTTATATCAGCGCAGTCAAAACAAATAACTATGATATTCGCTATAATCACTGGAAATTGTAAGTGGAAGCAAAAAGATTTTGGAATATCTACGTGTACGTATTTGAAACTTAACAGTATAGGAGCATTAATTAATTTATTAATTGAATTTTATCTGCCTATATAGGGCAGGAAGGCTAATGTAGGTCACGTGTGGCCCTCTGTAGCCTGCCTGATACATGTCATCAAAGAGTTCAAATTTTAAATAACTCTTCGTTTATTTGGGACTTCAATGGGTAGGAGCGTTCATAAACCTTTCCCTTACCGGTTACGCAAATAAAGGCCAGGCGTACCAAATTCTATCTGGTTTCAAACCCAAATATTGTTAATGGATGAGCGTAGCGAGCGTAGCGAGCGAAGCGAGCGAAGCGAAGATTCCATTTCACTACACTGGAGAAAAAAATCCAGAATGTTTTTTCCCTGTATTTTTGGCTGTTTGTTATCACGATTCCGGCTAAACCGATACTCCAATTGCGATGAAATTTTATGGAGGCCTTTGAAATCTCTGAACTTAGAACTGCCACGTTTTGAGCGCAATCGAAAAATTATTTCTCACGAAAATCGCAATTTTACGATTTTTTTCGATTTTTTAAAATTTCTTTGAATATTTACATGCTTTATCCGATTTTAATGATTTTTTCACAGAACCATAATTTTATGAATTAAGATATTCGTGTGAAATTTGAGCGCAATCGAAAAATTATTTCTCATGAAAATCGAAATTTTACGGGTTTTTTTTTTTTAAAACAATTCTTTGACTTTTAACACCTACATGCTTTAACCGATTGTAATAATTTTTTCACACAACCTTAAATTTATGAATTAATATATTCGTGTGAAATTTGAGCGCAATCGAATAATTATTTCTTATGAAAATCGCAATTTTACGATTTTTTTCTTTTTTAAAATTACGATTAATTAAAAAAAATTAAAAATTAAAGTTTATTTTTTATTTAATTTAAATTAATTTTTAAAAAATCTTCAACTTTGTAATGATTTTTCACTGAACAATAGAAAATCCGCATAACAAATGGCAGCTCAATGCACCAATTACGCTCATCCAACAACGCGGCGGGACTTAAGCGTTTCCTAATATAACTATTAAAATAATACGTCCTGGCTACTATACATAGCCAACTACGTCTCATCAAATTTTTCGTTCGAAAAAGACGGATCTGATACTCACTCCATGGGTAGAAACGTTCCGCATTCAGCATGAGAAATGTTTGCGTTTATCACTCACTACATTAACAGTTGTATACCGTGGATAAATAGGTAAAAATATGTGCAAATAAATACATTCATTCAAGTGCGATTGTTTGTCCACCATGTATATACCCTCAAGTAATTTAAACATGGAAAACTGTCGTATTGGCTCTTTGTAAATAAATTGTCCAATGAGCCAACTACCGCAGATACAAATGAAAATTGTTTATGTGTCAATGTTTCCGCCTCAATAAGCTCAAGCATATGATTTAAAACAGTCAGCAATTTACTATTTACATCCTTAGTGCACGGACAATTACGTTTTAGTGACGACAGTTAGTGCCATAGAGTAGTGATCTGGAAGTGATGGAGACTGTTTCAAAACACTAGATGTGAGGTATCTACTCTTGAGGTCGGCGACGTCTCATGATGCAACAGTAGGGTTACACGGAAGGAGAACTTCAAAATATATCCATATTGATGCAATAAATGATGCGTTATACGTATGGTCTAGCTCTGCCGGAGCCTATTCCCATTAGGACATTTTGCGGGTATATCTTGGTTTAAATGAGGTCATCAAAATCAATAAATATATAAATAATAATATAATAATAATTCACAGTGTATAGTAATACAACAAATTGTGATTGTATATTATTAATTTATATTTACCCGACACCACAAACATTGCTTCAGATATATAAACGCCGAGATATAATTTCATTCTTCAAATATCGCGATTTTAAAGCTCACCTTTTCATGTAAAATAACTACGACGACGCTGTAAAATTCGTAAAATACCCCCTATTTTATGACAATGTTTAAAAAGGGGACTATGAGCCCCAAACAGACTCGTACTAGCTCAAAAGCCACCCCCAGACGCCAATTGTACAGTTGCATGTGTTTTGCCCTGAAAATATCGTATACCTATTAGTTATTCATAACATGCTTGACCTAAAACCTACAACCTGTCACAATGTTTTGCAAAACAATCAGTACACATTCATGCCATTTATTTACGTCTATCCAATTAAGTTATTAAACTAATTTACTTGGAGGACAATAAATAAAACTATATGTACACTCGGCATCAGAAGTAAATCAAGGACTGCAGGTGTATTGAAGATACAACTAGGAAAACGCTTAAGTCCCGCCGCGTTGTTGGATGAGCGTAATTGGTGTATTGAGCTGCCATTGTGTTATGCGGATTTTCTGTTGTTCTGTGAAAAAATCATTACTAAGTTGAAGATTTTTTTTAAATTAATTTAAATTAAATAAAAAATAAACTTTAATTTTTAATTTTTTTAGTTAATCGTAATTTATAAAAAGAAAAAAATCGTAAAATTGCGATTTTCACAAGAAATAATTATTCGATTGCGCTCAAATTTCACACGAATATATTAATTCATAAAATTAAGGTTTTGTGAAAAATCATAACAATCGGATAAAGCATGTAGGTGTTATAAGTAGATGAAATTTTTCAAAAATCGAAAAAATCGTAAAATTGCGATTTTAATGAGAAATAATTTTTCGATTGCGCTCAAAAACGTGGCAGTTCTAAGTTCAGAGATCTCGAAGGCCTCCATAAAATTTCATCGCAATTGGAGTATCTGTTTAGCCGGAATCGTGCGGACAAACACACAAAAATACAAGAAAAAAAAGAAAAAAAAAACATTCCGGATTTTTTTCTCCAGTGTAGTGAAATGGAATCTTCGCTTCGCTCGCTTCGCTCGCTACGCTCGCTACGCTCATCCAACAAGACCCCTTGATACTTGTGACGCCGGGTGTGTATATAAATGCACACAAAAATAATGAACCCGTAGTTGAGCACATTTTGAATTGATAATTGGATGAGCGAAGCAAAGACTTCAATTTCACTGACCCCCAAAAAATTTAATTCGGGTGTTTTTTGTTTTGTTTTTTTTTTTTTTTTGTCTGTTTGTCTGTTCGCTCTCTACCGGGCAAAACGGCATATGCGATCTTGATGAAAATTGGAGGGGACCTTCAAAATCTTTGAACTTAGACCTGCAACGTTTTTGGGTACAATCGAAGAAATATTTCTCACTAGGAAAACGCTTAAGTCCCGCCGCGTTGTTGGATGAGCGTAATTGGTGTATTGAGCTGCCATGTGTTATGCGGATTTTCTGTTGTTCTGTGAAAAAATCATTACTCCGTTGAAGATTTTTTTTAAATTAATTAAAATTAAATAAAAAATAAACTTTAATTTTCAATTTTTTTAGTTAATCGTAATTTAAAAAAGAAAAAAATCGTAAAATTGCGATTTTCATAAGAAATAATCATTTGATTGCGCTTAAATTTCACACAAATATATTAATTCATAAAATTAAGGTTCTGTGAAAAAAATCATTACAATCGGATAAAGCATGTAGGTGTTATAAGTCAAAGAAGTGTTTTAAAAAAAAAAAAAAAAAACGTAAAATTTCGATTTCACTGAGAAATAATTTTTCGAATGCGCTCAAATTTCAAACGAATATCTTAATTCATAAAATTATGGTTCTGGAAAAAATAGTTGTTTTATGTCGAAGATATTTTTAAAAATCGAAAAAAATCATAAAATTGCGATTTTAATGAGAAATAATTTTTCGATTGCGCTCAAAAACGTGGCAGTTCTAAGTTCAGAGAATTCGAAGGCCTCCATAAAATTTAATTGCAATTGGAGTATCGGTTTTGCCGGAATCGTGCGGACAAACAAACAAAAAAAAAAGAAAAAAAAGAAAAAAAAACATTCCGGATTTTTTTCTCCAGTGTAGTGAAATGGAATCTTCGCTTCGCTCGCTACGCTCATCCAATTACGATTTTTTTCGATTTTTTAGTGCGATATTTTCGTGACATTTGGGCCGATTCTGACCAAACGGGTGGGGCTACAACGTTCATATTTTACATAGACATTAAGGTAATAGTGATGCATTGCATTATGAAAGAAAAATTTGAAAAGATTAGCAAGAATCCATAGAAATAATGGTTTTAATAAGTCTATTTAGGTATTTAATAACAATTACAAGAAACAATATAGAAACTTGGCAACAATCACCTACAATGCTTTCAAAAAGCACTTGCAAAAGAAAAGACATCCCAATCAAACTAAAAACTTACAAAAAATCTCATCCATCCACGCGACTAAAAAATGCGTTTGCGAAGCTTCCTAGTAATCACTAGTAAGACAACAAATTGTGATAATATATATATTATTTACATATACCCGACGTTACAAACATGGCTGGACTCGATTATGGCTTTTGATTTTCCTCTTACCTTCGAGTATGATTCCCTTAGTACTAAGTCGAATCTTCCATCTTCCGTGTAACATTTCATTTCATCTCTTTCTTCCCCTCGTCTTCCGTGTATCAATCCCTTGAGCCCCGTTCTTTGCCTTTGTTGCTGTTTACGTTGAAGTTCAGTTCTGTTATATGAATTATCGTCATGTTTCCATCTATCGCAATTCCCCATCCCCCATCTTTATCTCTCTTGGTGCTTTGCCCTCAACTCACTCTCTCTCTCTTTCTCTCTCTTACTCATGAATAATAGATGAAATTTTATCCGCGACTGAAACTTATTTTCATTGAGAAAGATGTCAGACATCCCATCGCATATTTCGGAAAAGTTCCGCACGCTGCGGTATTGTGAGTTCAGGTTAGTTAGGGTGGGGCGGATAGAAACTTTCTTAAAGTAGGTATTTAAAACATTCAGTCTGATGATGCCAGTTTTAATATTTCTACTCTACTAACATTATTGCTTAGAAACAATGGACGTTTCCAAAGACGTTATTAGTTATGTGCTTTATTCTTCAATACGTTCACTCTACCTTTTACTATTCCAAATACGTCATAGCCGTCCGCGGTTACATATGATTAGGGCGCTGGTCCGAAGCGTATGACTCTACGAGGACGTGGGTTCGAATCCCGCATAAGGCATGTGTTTCTTGTAATCGTGCTTGATCGTCATCGACCATCACTCATCGTCTAGAAAAGCCTTAGTTAATCAATATATACTTTAAGGAACAAACATATTCAAGTCGACAAATAGTCAAATAAAAGGGTTCAACAAAAGTTCATGATAAAGTATCCCGGAAATGCATAAACACATCGTAAAACACAAGGCAACTTTATTATATTACAGACTGTCGTCACATTATGAGTAATGGTGGTTGTAATGATATCATAATTACAACTTACAACCTTTAATCATTTATTTTTGTCTACATCCTAACCGACAGAGCACATGCTTAATGCACGATATTCTGATTCGCAAGGTCATGGATGCGAATCACATTATCGGCAATCCAAACGGAAAGTTTTTCCGAGACCGTCAGTGTTGGCTCGAGCGAGCGCTCGACTCGGAGTCGGGAGGTCCCGGGTTCGAATCCCGTCGAGACCGGCAATCCTGGCTGAAGGTTTTTCCGAGGTTTTCCTCGGTCTTTAATGCGAATGCAAGGGATTGAGTCCTCTTAAATAGCCCTCGTACATCTCTTCACAATTGTCCAATCAGCAATGTACTTATAGTTAGTCAACTGAAGAGGGTCACACCGGTTAAATCTGATGTGTATACCCTACAGCGGGCATCCTAAAACAATATGTATAAATTTTATTCCGAGGTTTCTTTCTTCCGTCGTTTAAACGAATCCAGCACTTATTACCGTCAGAATAACCCAAACCCTCTCTAGTTAGTCAAGAGGGTCACACCGAGTATAAAACTAATGTGACCCTACAGCGAGCATCTCCACGTAAAAGTGTTTTTGAATATCTCCGTAGTCTGCTCTAAACAAGAAGAAAAATGCACTTTCTGCAGTGATTTACGGTAAGTCACTACCTTTGACGTGCGAGTAGAAAGCTTACTCCCCACGGCATTAGGTGGCATGAGATTGGAAGTGAAAGCAGTCCATACACAAAGGCATTAATCATTTTCTGCCATCCTAGTACATCTTTTGATTTCACATATTTCTTATACGTTACGTCATACTTGAAACATCTCTCATAATTTCCTCCCTGGTTCCCAACACTTCCCCTCATCTTCAATCCCTCCCTCCTTCCCCTCAAGAAGATAACAGGCTGCTTACCGGTAGTAAATGACTCTTGAGTAGCCCGAGGTAGTTCTATCCAGAGCTGTAGGATCTATCCTCTCTGAAATTATTAGCTTTTCCCAAAAATAACTCTCCATGAGTAATCTAAACAATAAAATCAACAACACACAACATAAATGATAGAACACAACAACAACAACAACAACAACAACAACAACAACATTAACACATCATCAACGAAGACGACGAATAACAGTCATACAACAGCAACAACATAAAATATATACTAGGAAAACGCTAAAGTCCCGCCGCGTTGATGGATGAGCGTTTTAAAGTTTTTAGTTTGCGTGGGATATCTTTACTTTTGCAAGTGCTTTGTTTTGCTGCCTACGTATTGTAGGGGATTTGTGTCAAGTTTCTATTGTTTCTTGTCAATTGATATTATTTACCGTAAAAAACTAATATTAAAACCTTTATTTCTATGGATTCGGGCTAACTTTTTCAACTTTTTCTTCCAAAGGGTACTACATCACCATAACCTTAATGTCCATGGAAAAATATGAACGTTTTAGCCCCACCCGTTTGGTCAGAATTGGCCCAAATGGCACGAAAATATAGCACAAAAAATCAAAAAACTTACATTAAAAGCTTTATTTCTATAGATTCTGGCAAACTTTTTCAATTTTTTCTTTCAAAAGGTACTACATCACCATAACCTTAATGTCCATGTATAATATGAAAATTGTAGCCCCACCCGTTTGGTCAGAATTGGCCAAATGTCACGAAAATATCGCACTAAAAATAAAAAAAAAATCGTAAAAGTACGATATTCATGAGAAATATTTCTTCGATTGTACCCAAAAACAAAACACCTCTAAGTTCAGAGAGGTCGAAGGTCCTGGCAAATTTTCATCAAGATCAGATATGCCGTTTGCCTGGTAGAGAGTTAACAAACAGACAGAAAAACAAAAAAAAACAAAAACAAACAAACAAACAAACAAACAAACAAAAAAACCACACGAGCTAAATTTTTTGGGGGTCAGTGAAATTAAAGTCTTCGCTTCACTCGCTTCGCTCGCTACGCTCATCCAATTAACATCATCAGCAACTCAAAAACACGATAACAGTAACATAACAACACTAACATCAGAAACAACGACAAAAGCAAGTCTGCCTTGTTCTTATATTGGAATCGAGGAGAGAGCATCATTAAAGACGTTGAACACCAACAAAACGGTCGTTTTCATTGTTATTTGTGTTCTTTGTGTAGATACATTCAATTACTATTTCCCACTTCCATTATCCAATTGTATCCTTGTTATTCTCTTCTCTTCCCTTATCTTGGCCTGTGAAGCTTCCCATGTCATTTTCATTACTTACTTTCATAAGAGAAGCTTTCAAGAGTTAGCCTCAAGTTGTCGTTCCGCCCACCACAGCGCTGCCGGCGGTCGTGGACATGTCACTGGAACTTCGTATAGCATTGTCAATTATCTAAATTACCATTGGCTTCCGTCAGACATAGCTTGAAGCGTCCACAGAACAGTTTCTGTGTCATGCGCGGGATATTGTGGGATGAAATGGCGACCGACTTTCGTGACAGATTGTGTCTGTTTTTGACACAAGATTTTGCTGTCGCAATTGTCTCGGAAAGCACTAAAGTGGATTGCGTTGTTACTAGTAATGTTTTGGGAACTTGTTTTGCTCCTGGAGAAGTTTACCGCGTTGGTGTTTGGATACATTTAATTTCACGAAAAGTTATTGTATAAGACCAATATTTTTATGTCAACTTTATATTCTACTATTTCTAAATTATTTAGATAAACCCTGCTAAAACAGGTATTCTATGATTGTGTGCCTTAGGAAATCTACAAAAACAATATTATGTATACTATTACATAGTTTTTAAGCACAAGCCCGCTTTTAAGGACATAGTTATTGATTCAAAACTATTGTCGTAGAAGGTTTTCCCGACAATTGCTATGAATTAATATATATGTATACTGTTGATATTGTTTTGTGGAGACAAAAGTTATTGAATTTCAATTATCCACTCTATAATAAGGCAGCGTGATTCTATTACATAATTAATTTGCAGCAGGTAACAGCAAGGCGTTTGAAAATACAGTTTGAGATTATTTTATTAACCTAAAAGAGAATGTTAAGAAACGTAGTTGATTTAATTGACCTTTTACCTCCGTGTTGATGCTCCTACAATATCGCTACTATCATATTATTATGATTGCGTACTAAAACTAACATTACTGTGCCAAGCCAGTCTTCAACATTCCACTCCATGATAATATTATTGTTACTGTATAGTACCCCACACGAAATTTTCCGAGAAACACCCATTAAAATTACTAGACTTTTTCTATGCTGTACAAGGCACCGGTGCTTCTAATAAGTTGCATGCCAAGAATATGATGATAATGTACCATTACTTCGATTATCATCTCCGATTCCAAGATTGATAATCACAAGTCAAGCTGGTATCGTTGTAAATCACAAAGTATCTTAAAATTTATGTAAAATCATTGATCGAAGTGTGTATTGTTCATTTTGTAAATTTATTTAAATATCTTAATAGATGATAACGGATTCCAAATACATTCATTCCAATATTGTCCACAAAACCCATGTCCAGTATTGCAAAGAAGGTCGGGTAGTGGGTACAGAGTACCCAAAATAGGGAACGAAGCTATTTAATCAACAGTTTGTTTTGTGGGTGAGGTTACCAGGGCAATGTGTGGTCGAAGTAATCATATTCATAAAAGTCTTAAAATTTAAAGAAAGTCTTATTTGGCCCAGAATTTTTAATCAACTTCCCTATAGCGTCAGGTCTCTAAAGTATCGCCCAAGATTTAAGCGTGAGGTTCACAAGTGATTATTAAACTATGGCAGAGAGTTATGTAAAGATTTACTTTATTTTTAGTCGTAATGTTAATCTTAGTGTTTTTTTTGTGCTTTGCTAACGTGTTTCATCTTTGTCCTGCTATTTTATATTATATTATTCATCAATGTTATAATAGGTATCGTTTGATGGCTTATATTCTATAGTTTGTACTTATAACTTCGCTACAAGTATTGTAGTACTATATGTTTTCTTATATTATTATGTTTTTTATGCATCATGTCTCCTTGATTAGAATTTAAATTTAATTTTCTACTGCGCTGCCCACACACAGGGTGTTACCCTATGTGGGCTCCTTTTTTTTCTCTCTAGAATGTTAATGTGCAGTAGTTTTTGTCTTGTTATTTTTAATATTGCATGGTAAATGGTTTAATGTAATTATAAAAAAAAAAAAATATTGAAATTGAAATTGACACATAATTTTAGCCTCCGTTTGAGTGGGGCGAACCCAGCCCCTTGAACACTAGAGTCACTAAAAACGTTGTTTTATACATTTTTAATGGCAATGTCAACTAAAAACGCATGTCCGTGCACCGGTAGTTCATGTTCGGTTATTATCGTGTAACGTGACACACTTGAAGACCAACGGCAGGGGTATAACGATGTTCAGTATTAACGGTTAGGGTTTTCTCGTAGTAAGCCTACGTATTGGCATTGTATATTAAATGTTATTAATAATTCATCGTGTATGGATTTACATATATGCTCTCCACTTTCAAACACCATTGCTTAACGTTGTATTGCCAATTATAACGCTATTTAACATCAAAGGTCCCATTAAGCCTCACCGAATTGGGCCCGCTCACCTCCCTCCCATACTTCGGTTCGCCGACACCGATACTACGACGCTCATAGTGTGCAATGTGACGAACTACACCACATCTCACCTAGAGCTTTGCAACTAAGTATTACTTTATGAGAAACATTCTCGTTAACTGGTTGTAAGTTGTCACAATTAAGATTATATTTTTAGTTGGGCAAACACACAAGAGTTTAAAAAGTAATAAATCACTGTCATTCCACATTGACATTGTGAGGTTAGAACAAGTTTACAATAAGAATATGGTGAACCCGGCACCTCCACCAAAATTGGAAGTCTGCTTAGTTAGTTGACTACGTCTTTGATGCAGTAGACACTCATCTTGATTTATCGAGTATCCATATTAAATATTTATTTTTAAAATTGTCACCATTTTTAGGGTAAAAAGTTTATATTTTCTTGTTTTGTTATCTTGTATTTTAAATTTATAAATGTTTATTTACTAGGTTATATTATATCTTATACGTCTTATTGACTGAAAACTTTTTGCTTGGGAGTGAATTAGGAAATGTTGGTAAAGAATCAGCTTTTCTGATATTCTCCGAACTGACCAATTGTTTTTCATTTAGTTATGTAACGTTTATTCACATTGTCAACACATCTTTATTAAAATTTGTTCTTTAAATTTACAGTTATATTTGATGTTAAGGCTTGTATTATTATAACTATTTGTGTTATGCCTACTACTTATACAACAAATAGGATATTATTAATCAAGTATTATAATTATTATAATCAGAGATTATGTACGTAAACTTCGGCTGGCAATATGTTATTGAGTGTCTTATCACAAAAAGGTAGGCCCACAGTATTAATTATAATTCACACTAATAATAATTAATAAATTATTATTTAACTGATCAAATCCGAAGTACCTACTTATTTTCTATATGAAGTGCTAACGTTTTGAAATCACGGTTTCTTGAAGTATTCTCAATTTTATTCCTACGTTTGGAAATGACTTTTTTAAGATTGCAAAGTGAAAAAAATATTTAAAAAAATATCTATTTTGTACGTGTAAAAATTTTGACACATCAAAAACGAACTCAAAGAAACTTATTACAGATTTGTATTATGTAAAACTAATATCTAATTAATACAAAACAATTGCAAATGCTGCTCGTCTCTTGTTTTACGTTTAGGTCAAACAGTGTTGTATAGGCAACTTCTAACCTTCCATAATGGAAGTGGAAATAATATGACATTATATTATAAAACGATTTTGAGATTTTAAAATAGTTTCTTCTTCCGAGACTTCGTACCCGGCACCTCCACCAAATATTAAAACTACATTAGTAAATGTTGGGAATTAGTTCCCGTTAATAGTCAATAATTTGTGTTTATTTTAACAGTTTAATAAAGTGGATAATACGAACTATTCATCAATAAGTTTGAGAATATGTAATTAATTATTTTAATTATGGATTTCCACAAGCTAATTTATTGCAGAATAACGAATAGATTGTCTATTTCACTATTATACCAATAGGTGTCATGTGGATTTGAAGTTGAAGATGCAGAAAGTTGAACACTTATCATAAAACTCTAAATTCACAATATTTATAGTCGGTAAATTAGATTAGATTGCACTTAAAAACATTAATTATTGACTATCAAAAATATTTACTTCCATCTGTTAAACTGGGAAACACCAAAGTCGTTGTAAACGAGGATTAGCCAGTGTTTTGACTTCTAAAAACCGTAACGTTGCACCTTACAGGAACTCCTCTACTTGCCAAATAGTTTGTAATTGAACTTCAAAATGCCGAATCGAAATTCAAAACGTATCACGTTAATAATAACCAATTTGAGATTAAAAAAAATAATTTTTATTCCGCATTTAACACTCCTCAAAAAATATGTGGGACTGGAAAATATAAAATGTTAACTGACGAGTATCGAACCGCGCGGTAGGCTATATGTTTACACTAGCTTGCAATGCAAACGTCAACACGTTCCCTAACTGCTAGAAACAAATGCCATGATATTATTAAAATTCAATTTTTATGTATAGTAGGCTTCTATCGCAATGGAATAGACTGATTTGTAACAGTTCTTAGTAACCTTACGGATGTCTGTTTAAATTTCAGCGCAATGACTTATCAAGACGACCGCGAATTTTGAGGGTAAACAGACAATAGATCGACACTAAGAACCCGTTTAGTTGAATGAGTACATCCGATCGCTGTCTCGTTAATGAATACGTGAACTAGCTGACGCAGAACATAGCACTATCACTAGCTGAAACCGTAGTCACATTTATCCCATCGTCACCTGACACGTATGATATTTAAACAAAGGATGCCATCCCACATTCAATTCATTATGTTACACTTCCATTTCTAGACTATAATAATATGACTATGATGTATTACTGCCATTTCCATAGAATTAAAACAATTTATATATCTGATGCACTAAATCTATCATAATACACTTTGAAGCGTACATAAATTTATACCAGACACACATTTATCATATTTGTGACTTTGTGTTTTAACAATTTTGTATGATACATTGATGTAATTTCATTCCCCCTATCACCCAGCATATAAACCACAATCGTGTCAGAGATTGGTCTGGAATCTTAACCAATCAGAGATAGTTATACCTCACCGCTCGCCGTAGACGCAGCGTTAATTACCTCTAGAGGGGATTGTAATTTATTTGTGACGAGGGCTTCGTCGGCCGCGAATCTGTCTACGGTGTAGTCAGAACTGACTGAGCTTTCATAAGCTTCCTATAAGCCGTAGCTTTGGGGTTTAGGAGCTGAACGCCATGACGTCATCAAAGGAATCCTACGTTAGGGATCTAATAACGTAATTACAATGCTATTGTAAATAGGGTGATATCTTTGTTGTCTATATTGTCGGGGAGTTAGTTAAATGTGTCTGAATGATAGTTACTACTGATGTGAGAGAGCTGGTAAATGTTTGATGTTTGGTGAGCGAAGCAGAGTTTACATATTTAATCCTGAATAATCCTGCTTGAAATAAAAATAAAGCAATATCATGAGTGCTGATGAAACGGTGCTGTTACAGAGGAAATACATTTTTAATGAAAATTAATTTTCTTATTTCTCACCAACAATTTGTTTCGAGATGGTAGACTATGCCGTCTGCGGTGGCACATGATTATGGCGCTGGTTTGATGCATGTGGCTCAAGGAGGACGTGGGTTTGAATCCCGCATACGACATTGTTTTTTTTGTAATCTTCTTCTTCAACGTCTTTTATCAAAACGCATCGTCTCGAATAGCCTCAGTGTAATATGAGACGTTAAGCAACAAAAATCATCATCAAAATCATTAAGGTGGTAGTAGACTCAATTCGATGATATGTAAAATTTTAGAAAGTATAAATGGTACTTAAAATACATTATGTTATGTCATTTGGCGCAAACACAAACGGAAATAATTTAATAGTCAAAGCAAAATAAATATAAGAACATATTAGATCAAAAGCAATTATAAACAATTGAGTTAAATAGAAAATGTCACCATCCAATACGATGCGTTTTTAAATGAAGCATTTTAAAGACCAATATTGACAGTAATTTATTCAATTGGCATGTGAATATATTATGACAGAAGATTGATTCACCTGCTCAAAGATAGATGCATCTTATATTACAAGCGTACATACACGTCACAAGGGAATTGATAGTCAATTTGCTCCAGGCACAGTAGTGCACTTACGGCATCTAAGCATATGACTGCAGCGCATGATATATTTGCATGGTCTTTCTCCGTTACCCAGTCTGCTGTATAGCTTTGCGACTTATCTGTAAATATATTTTGTTATGTTTGAGTAATCATATGTATTAAGAGTCGTTCGCTGTGTTAGAATACTTTATAAAATCCTAATGTTTCGATGCGACTTTGCGCATCATCTGGAGCAGACTGATGTCCTCAAATATGAGATTGTTGTTAATTTATGTTCCTGCATTTGCTTTCGATGCAATTGTAAAAATGTAAATACACACAACAATATCTAAACTTTATTTTCAAATACGGTGCTGAATACGTAATTTTCAAACATTTATCGAATTTGATAAATAAACCTGAGAAAAAATCGATTTTCATAAATAATTCAATAACAAACAACTATCAAAATCGTTACGTTATGCATGGAATTATAAATGTATTATTGCAGTAATAATACGTCTAATAATAAAATATAAATAAAATTAAATGTGTAAATTTTGGTTAATCACTAAACATGTTGGATTTTATTAAATACTGCTCAAGTGTTCTAAAATAAATGAGAAATCCACAATCACCCCAACATTCTTTCCTCCCTCATCATCATCATTATGTGTTTGAACCTTTGCAGCCTTTCTCTTACCAGCTTTTAAGAGAATGGTCCCGTTTGGATAGTAGTAGCACCTTTCTCCCAACCTCAGGGGCCGAATAAAGATTAGCTATTTTTCTTGTGTGGTTAAGTTTACAGTCACCACCCACTCCCCCCCTCACCCATCATACATGAAGTACAGCCAAAACAAAGATTTACACCTTAGACCCTCCACAGAGGATTAACCTAAAGAGTCTGAATGACTTATTTTTTCGTAAATGTCAACTGGAAATTAGACGTTTTAGTACTATTTTAATAAATAAACGGAAGGCGTCACTTTCATAATGCAATCTTTATTTGTACAAATGACAGAACGATTCCTTCATACATACATTAGTTTTGTTTATGGTCGTAATGTGGGTATGTCATATTTTATTTGACAAAATCAAGTCCAACACAGGGCTGTAGACTAGCTCACATGCCCTGGGTCCAATATGCGGCGCCCCATTAAAAACAACGTTATTTAGTCTTCACAGTAGTTTGTCTCTGGACCACACGGGTCGTCAGTTGTGGTTTGTGGTGGGAGAGTTTTGCTGGCCGCTTGAACGAGTCGGGGGGCTGGAACTGGGGTGGAGGATAATTTGCCCGCCCTTCGCTTGACCCTGGCTCCTTCGTGCTCGTGCTCGTGCTCGTGCTCGTGCTCGTGCTCGTGCTCGTGCTCGTGCATAGAGGCGACCGGGGCTCCCACTACGTTGCCCAGGACAGATAGTACCAGCACCATCAGCACAGACGAGAACCACAGCATTGCTACAACAGAAAAGCTCTATTATAATCTCAGGGTACGGTGAACCCGACAGTGCGGAGCGAAGCTATATCACGGATTGCGAAGGAGGATCGTAATGATATCGACCATATGTACAACGGCGAAGTAGGTCAGGGGGTGGGAGGATTCGGCAAGTTCTGGGCATGTCGATGTCGTCTAGCCTTTCCTGACTCTTCCCAATGCTAGTTCTTCACCTTTATCCAATCATTTTACTGTTATTATTCCAGCGAAGTTTGTCATTCACATAATCCGTGATTATTATAATAATACAATACAAGCTAGAATACGTAAATGCAATAATATTTGGTCCATTGTTTGGACGAGACATTATCGCAAGTTTTGCTTTATAATTACGAATCATGTTGTAAACAGATAAATACAAATAGCCATATATTTTGTTGAACCAAATATCCATCTCCATTACCTCTTCCCACTTCAAACTGCGGTCCTTCTTTTTTTCTGTTTATCCCCTGCATTATGTTCAAATTGTATCTTCGGAATTATATGTATCCTTGAAACATTGCAGCTTTTCTAAATTTCCCCTAGCATTAAAATCTCTTGGTGTGAGCCTGGTTGAAAGCATTGTACTGTTTGGATGCTGATTGCACCACCCTTCCGACCTCAATGGTCACCAAAACATTCTGTATCATCATTTGAATGACAATGTCAACAAAAGAAACGCATGTCAATTGGAGGGCTTGTTTCACGCCATGGTCAGACAAGACCCGGACAGACGAACGGACAGAAAATAGAGGCTTATAGTGGAGCAAAAAAACACTGGAAACAAAAAAAGAAAAATTCATTTCTTATTATTCCAACAACAACGCCAGCCTCGACATTGCATCTTGCACGACACGGGTTTAGGCAACAACAGCTGGGAAGGAATCAACCGATATGTTACTTTATACATTACTAGGTCATATGTTAATAATATGATGTATGAATATGATGAATAATAAATGAAATATGTTGCGGAAAGGACAATTGTGAAGGTATGTCCAAGGGTTGCGGGATTTGAAACCGGGACCTCCCGACTCAGAGTCGCACACTTAACGCACGAGCCGACACTGTATACATTATGATTTATACGTCGTTCACCGTTTAGTAGTGACACATCTAAAATTTAACAATTAAATGTAAATCTGTGAAACAAGCAATTCATTTGGCACACTTGTTTTATTGAACAATTATTGACACAAACCTCTCAAGCTGATACATAATTTGGTTGTTCGAATTCTTGAGCTTCGAAACTGTTAGAAAAAAAATAAACAACCCAATTAAAAGACTACAATCATCAGCTTCAGGCCAATAGGCATTTGCAGACCAAATTCTTAACGAAAATTTCCGGCCCATAAAATATTATTCAAATTATTGAGAAAGTGATGGAAGATCTTTTATCATATAGTCAAAAAATATTTTAACTAAAAATCGACAGGATTTTAAAACCAACTCAATTGTGAAACTGAGATTAAGATTAAGATGAGAACAGATGAGCAAGAGGAAAACTTCACTATAACTGATCGTTGTGTGGATCGATTTGAAACGATTGATAGACAAATTTTAATAATATAACTTGAATATTATGGCATAAAGCTTTCAAAAAATCGTACTATTGAATAGTGATAGTATAGTGAAATGTATCATAGTTCAGAATGATCGGTTATTGTTCATTAGAGTATAGAAATCTCGGGGTACCTCAAGGGTCAGTGTTAAGTCCTCTTTTGTTTCCCATAACATTTTATGTCTTCATGTTTTGTGTTGTACACACATATATTTAAATAACAATTATTTTCAATAGATAGATTTTATACACAATGTAGAAAATAATGTTATAATTTAATTAAAAAAAAACACAGCTATAAGTGCATACGAAAGTGAGGCATTGTGGTTTGTGCTTTTATACACTGCCGTTTTGTCCATGTATATGAATAAAAATATCACAATGTATAACAATGAAATGGCAACTGAATAATGTGATATGTTTGTAAATTAGTATCTGCATTGAAACAAATGTTTGTATTAGGTAAGCAATATTGTTTAAATTGTTACGTTGTACAAGTATACAAATACATATAATACAAGTACTAGGAGCAAACCTTGCAAAATAAAATTTAACCACTTCTTCTATATTTGACAAACATATACCTAAAGTAAAATGTATTTATTATTTGTTCTTCGATAAACTATCTTTACAGATTGTTTTCAAAGTTTTATAGAGTCAAAATGTGAATTGTGAATTGTTAAAAATTGTATAGCTTTATTCAAAAATTTAAGAAATGTTTCTTTAATAAGTTTTAGACTTTTGTAAATTGCAAAGAATTTGTACAAATTAAATTTTAAGACAAACTTTCTCAGTAGGCTAGACCAAGAGATGAAAGATGTCCAATGGTCTCCAATTTGACTGTGCAAATTCACTTCCAATTCGTTGCTTTAACCCAATGATTTGAGTTGATGATCATTCCGATCACACCAACTAAAGAACAATGGGTTACCTAACGGCAAACAATTATTTTTAATTGTGCAATAAAAGTTTTAGTCACTCTGATAGCTAATAAGAATTGTTAAATGATTTTTGTGTAAGGTCAAAGTATGCAGTAATTATTATTAAATTAGTGTTAAGTTTAATGGTCTCTTAAAAGAACAGTTACTTTTGAATCAGAATGCTTATGATGACGTCAATTCGCATTCTCCACTCAATCTTATCATTGAAAATTCTTCGTTTCCTACGTAATACCCATGGATTGATTGCATAAAATTATTTTCATCATACAGGAAAATCGAGATGATATTGTGTTAGTTACTTGTACCACAAAACGCAAACAAATGTTGTATTAATGAACCTACCCTCTCCCTGGAAATATCCTATGCTGGCTACAAGACTTCTACACTGTGTGTGACACCATTTGACCTGTTTAGACTGACAAAATGTATTATGGCTGAATAGTCTGAATTCAACATTGTTTAATGGTAAGGTACATAATTGCTGAATTTTTAGTACGAATTAAACACTGAAACACACATGAATATGGACACTATGAAATGAGAGTTGAGTAACATATTTTATTGAGTTTATATTTGATCGATTATTATTGAATTGATCTTATGTCAGATTTCTTCCATACGCATGGAATGTCGGCTAATTTTTTAATGCTACCTCAAAATATATTAATATCAAGTCATAAACCGAAATTTCGATGACGTTCATTTTTTTTTGAGTAACTAACCAAAAATCGTAACATTGTTATACAATGTAATCTACCTCGGTTGAATGTGGACGCAGCTACAATGTACTTAGCTACAATGTACTCTGCCTCAGTTGAATCTGGACACAGCATGTATATTTTATGATTTCACTAAAGGCCAGACGCATTTCATCAAGATGTCATGGGTATGCTAGGATATCCCCTTGTGTGGCATCTCAAGCCTCGTAATGCGTATTACTTTTCGTTCCCTCTTCTAATTATGTTAGTATTTAATTGCATAATTATTTCAGAAGAACATGTATTTGCATATTCGTTTAATTTTCTGATGAAACCTTCAAACGTAACATATTAATTTTTGCAACTTACAATGAACAGAATTAGGAATAATGAACACTTCATCTTAGATGATTTAAGTAAAACAAAATCCATTATATGTTTTCCGACACAAGTTATTGCTAGTAAGATCACCTTGACAACAAAACAACGTAACAAATACGGTGTGTTTGAAGAAGTTTTGAATTCTAAGTATCACATTTGTGTATTCAGTGAACATGACACAAACAATCATTAGGTAATAATAACATGTACAAGCACAAGCAACTGTTTTTAAGAACACTATTCATTTAAGTTCAATTGTGTATTTTCTTGTACTTTGACTAAGTATACACGAATGCCAATGAAGAGTTTTTAAATCTAAGTTTTCTGTCTGCTGGAAATTATTTAAAGACAAATTTGCTATCAAAAAATGTTTTTCGCCGTGTTTTTAATTTGTAATAATTATTAAGCAAAACACGACCGTTTCCTTTCCCGCTCAACTCTACGCGAGCAAATTGCCTTGAGTCAACAAAATGTGCACCTAGGGAAAAATCTATCTTCATTATTTACTAGAAAGAAAATAACATTTCCCAACTCAACTCGAATAGGTTGAATTAAAATATAGAGAACTCGTTACGTACATTCATGAAACGAAACACAAAACATATTATACACACTCATGTAGAGTTCATTTTGATGTGTTATTTTTATTAAAATCTCAAAGGATTGTTTTCTTTTAATTAATTCCCAACGTTAACTAAACTTTCATTATTTTCTAGACAAAAGAACAATTTTCTCTAAACTACCCGCGTGTACATTATACCCCGTTGAGTGTTCATCTGCTTTGTGCTAAACTGTACTAGACTCATTGCATAAAATGTATAACCATGTATACCGCTGTTGTGTTTGTCTATCACTATGTTGTTTCTAGCATAATAGCTTCAGGGTACATAACCTTATATAAATAATAACTAGAAGAGATGTATCAGCTGTAATAAAGGTGGTCGCAACTTGAACTTAGAGGGGCTAAAAACCCCAAAAATTATTTTTTACCACGTGATCTTTAGCATAATACTACATTTAAATGACCGTTTAAAAATTTATATCTTGTAACTGTGATTTAACACGAACTTTTTAATTTTTTTGATCCAGAAATTGGCGAAAATTGGTGTTTTGGAAAATTTCCTAAATCGGCTTTAACCTGCTTCATTTTTGGTCCACATAGATACTAGAGCATAGTACCAATCTAAAATGCCCCTTCATAACATCGTGTCTTGAAACTGTGCCCAAATATACCCTCAAACACGCAAAAATATGCATTCCAAAATCACACCCCATCTTGGTAATCAGCATATTTTGACCGAACTACTTGCCCAAATTACAAAACAAAATATAGAGAATTTACAGAAAAGGCTGTCACGTACGTCAACAATAGCCAATATTTTTTTGGATCAAAATCCTCCAAGGTCACGGGGCATAAAGATCGTCCCCATGTTATTTCTTATGGGAGATTTTTGCCGATGGGACCTAGCTCGAAAAATGTCATGTTTGACAATTTTTTTGGAGGTCATGGTGGCCCCAATAATTTTTCTGTTAATTGCTAAATTCATTACTAGTTAGCCTGAATGAAATATATTTTTTGAGTTTAGCGGTTAAATAACCCTTTAAGTAAGCGGCAATCTCAAGAGTGTTGGATGAGCTCGGCCTCATTTGGCTTTATTGAGGAGCCCAAGGAAGGATTTATTCTGGATCACTGAGTTCTTTTGGGTTGTGGTTTACAAATTTTCAAAATCGTATTGAATGTTTTTAGAAACTGACCGTTAAAAGTCCACCAGAGATATTTTTTAGTATAAACCAAAGCTTGTGTAGTAAACACTTATTAGAAGTATTTACATGTTCACTGATCACGCCGCACGCCTATACTTTATAAACAACCTTTCAAAGTTTAAAATTGGGGTCAATAGGTGAACCATAATGAATGCGTTTTTCGCTGGATTTAGTTATCGAATTGTTTTTAAGGTGATAAAGTTGGCCCGAGCTCACTCAATCATCTCTCAACATAAGTTTTCTTCGAGGTATTCCTGAGTCAAAAGAATACTACTAATGCCTTATGCCAATGCTCGTGGACATTCCAAATGCGCCTAAACTCGGGGACATATCATGGATTCTTTCCTAAAAGAATTCGAAGACTACAGAAAATATATTAATATTTACTTATTCATTTTTTTCATATATTTCGAGCAAAAACTTGTGAACCCTGTTATATACTTTTTTTGTGAACTTTGGTTATTTATTTCACCTAATAAGAAGAACTTTGTTGTTATAGTTGTGTACTGTATCACACAATTTTATCAACTTTAACGCTTAGTTTAGTTTACAGAATCATAACAGTTATCTAGGAATTTTATGAATTAAAACTCAGATTTCAGATTTTCTGTGTTTTCGACTTTATTATTTGAAAACACGTTCTGAAGAATTAAGGTAATTGTAAACAACCTAGTGTATATAACAATTAAACGTTTCTTCATTATCGTTTCTACAAAATATGATGTGCTGGAAGTGTAATCATCATAAACCTTAACGCCGGAACTGTTCCCGCTCTTACCTCAGTGAGTCTTCTTAAGACCGGGGTTCGATACCCCGCTGAGATGGATTTTAAATTTCTAGATTGATTTACATAAAAACCACTACATTAAGACACACCATACGAAAACATCTATTAACAAAGCCTGTTGCCTTAGAGTATAATCTTTATCCCTGCCAACCATTACTCTAGATAAATTGACGATTAAACATTAATTATCCCAAGATTGAGTAATGTAATGATAGACAAACCAATGGTCTCAATTAACTATAGCCAAACTACCAATATCCTCTATATTGCATAATTATTCATTACTTAATTACCTCTAAACTCGGCTATAATTATCATAAATGTGTATTAGAACTAATTAAATAGGCCATTACAACGTACCCCGTGATGGGTAATACCTTGGTGTAAGTTATGTAATAGTCGTGTTGATTGCATAGCACGAGGACCGAGTGAGGAGTGAAGACCCATGGCCGTTCATTAAGCCGACACTATATAGTAAATGGTAATTGGATGGAATTAGGATTGGTATGTTGAACTAGGTCGCATACTAAATCTTAATCAAGATAATACAGGTCGACGAGCCGTCTATTTAGGCTTACTCTAACTTGGCTGGAGTGCATATCAATATAATATGGCTGCTAGAACTTGGGGGTTTGTAATACGAGTGAAGTTGCTGAATGTTGGGCACAGGGCAAGTTCCACGAAATAGGGAAACTTTGGTAAGTTAAGTTACTTTCGTAACTAAAATACGTTTAGGTACGTGAAAAATAGAAACATACATGTTCCTCAAAAGGAACTCGTCTACTCTATATCGTTGTTATCGTAATCAACATAACACAATTTTAATGATTATTCTCAAAAGCACAGGAAGACCAGTTGGATTTGTTATTTCAATATATTTTTCTTCAATTTGACGACATGTTGAAAGCGCATCTTTTAAATAAACGTATATATGTCGTTTCAAGTCAGACGTTCCTGATTTTACAAAAACGAGATCTTCCAGGATTGATCCCTAAAAAGGCAAGCTTTCCCGGAAACACGAACTCAGAACATATCCCCCCAGACTGAAATTGAAAAAAGACAAGATGAAAATAGGCGCGTCAAAATGTGTATTTATGAAATAACTGTATACATTTTTTTAGTTTAGACGAAATCAAATGTAAAAGTAAGTCTTACAAGAGTATACAATTTTGACTTGAAGATCTTGAGAGGAACTTTGCGCTAGTAATATAGGGCAATCACTAAGGTTCTAATTCTGACTTTAAATTTGATAATGATTTCATTAAATATGTTCTTTAATAAGATTTAAACATGGTATTCAATTAATAAAGGATTAATTTACCCCAGTACGTCATCTCCACTTTCATCTACCTCTAATTGAAATGACGCTGGCAGAGTTTATAAGTTCGATGTGCAACGCTCAAGTTAAACAAGCTCTAAAAGTCAATCGGGAAGTGGATGAACTCGATCTGGTTTTACTGCGGTGAGACGCGACGTGTGATGTTGTGCTCAAACTTCTGCCAACGAAGTTAAACATCAATTTCTACCTTGATGCCGATAACAGGTTGTTTTATCATGTACAAAATTATTTATTTATTTGATAACGATTTAAATGGCAGATAATAATATGTTTCATGGTAATTTAGTTTATAATTTCTTCTTTTATTTTGATTGTTGTTATTTTTTCTTTGTTCAACCTTCAGTTTGAAAAAGACGTTTGAATAAAAGTCGAAATATTACAAAGAACATATTGATAAAGAGCAGTGCTATGTCCAATAAACACATATTTAAATGATTTTTTTTATGCAGCTGATGCTACCTAAGGTTAATTTGTAAACAGTGAACTGTGGAGTAACGTGCATAATGACTAAGTACGAACGTAGAAAAAAAGAAGAAAAAAACGTAAAAAATATTAAAGAACATCAATAACTATCAATCAATCACCTTATTGACACAGCGATAATGACGGTGGTATCTCACTTGCTTGGTCCATCTACCTTTCTAAATAAACCATACCTCTCACTACATAATCGCTAGTCGGATGGTGCATACTGTGGTGATATTGGCACCCTGAAAATAAATTATCATTACACACAATATTGTATTTTTAGTACTGTTTTCACGACTTTCGCTTGTATCTTTAGTTTAGGTAAACGTTTACCAATGTAAAAACGTTTACCAATGTAAACACAATATCATTATTTATGTAAGTAATGCTGCAATACATCATACAAGTACACAATATTATAAACTAGGGAAACGCCAAAAGTCGTTGTTAGACGAGTGAGTGAGCCATGTGTTGAGTACCCGGTAGCATATTCCTTTTCTTCCCCCTACCTTAGGCCTCCCTAGCCTATCTTAGGCTACAGTGGCGCATTATGGCCTAAACTATGACCTAAACTTAAATACCCTATTATTTATACGAATATTATAATCAAACTTAAATGCAAATGTTCCCGCGTACTCAACACATGACTCTCTCACTCGTCTAACAACGGCTTTGGCGTTTCCCTAGTCGAGTTGGCTAAAGCGCCCTTATAGCCGAAATGTGGGAGACGTGGGTTCAATGGTCGGGAAAGATTTTGTAATTCCTGGATTGTATTTTTTAAATTATTTAACATGTTTTGAAATGCATATAACGTAGTGTAGTCCATCATCTGTGACAATACTATGGAAAACATAGCCAGTACGAAATACGTGAAAATATTGCAAGGTTTACTCAATCTACGAGCGGAATTTGGGGGTACCTTGACGTCCAACATTCGATTAACCTTGGACATGGCATTTCACAGCCAGGTAAATGTCAAACAAAAAATATTATTTCAAAATGAAAACCATTGTCGTTAAAATAGTTCTATACATTTCAACGAATTTTTCAGTTTTTTATTTCTTGCAGGTTTAAATCGCAACGGATTGTGCTCATTTTGTTAGCAGTTCTCAGTTACCTGGTCACGGATGTCTGTTTAAAATTTCAGCTCAGTCTATTTGGCCGTTCGGCTGTATGGGACCGGACAGACAGACATTTAACATTTAACATTTAACAGAATTAATCACGACCAAGGCCCGATCGAGTAGCGTTGTAGACTACGTTCGCTGCGCTCACTCGTCTAATAATTAATAATAGCATGCAAATACCATAATAATAATAATAATAATAATAATAATAATAATAATAATAATAATAATAATAATAATAATAATAATAATAATAATAATAATAATAATAATAATAGAATAATAATTCCACAATCTGCATATGAAATAGGCTATATCTACCTACAAACAACATTAATTTCCTGTCTTGACAATTTAGTTCTCACAAAATCCATTGCTCTCATAAGGCAAATTGTACACACAACCATTTTTTCTTTAATTAGCTTACATAAAGTTCTACTGAAAAGTTGAAAATGCAGTTAGATTGGATAAAGTAATGACATTTGAAATTGTATTGAATTAAAAACAAAATTAGAATGCGTGTATAATATCTAAATGCTGTATGCAGACTTAAAACAATCGTAATATATGAAATATGTTTTTTTAATTATTTTTAATTGCCTGTAATTGGAAGTCTGAACTAAAAACATAAAATTCTTAAAAATTTATATTTGTGTTCAAAAATAATTAAGCCTTTAAAAAGAAAAAACACATTCATTCTATTCAATTAATGATTTCCTTGATTAACATTTAACATCCGCACACATTTTGCGTTCCATAAAATGATGAAGTTGGAGGAAGTCTGTCTCCTAAAAAGGGTAGCGGTGGGGGGCATTGAGCTCTGAACTCAGCTCACAAAACATCATCTCACAGAAGTTATATATAAATGTGGTTGAAGTTGTTTTAAATACACATTTTGTCGAACTTCAAGAGGTGAAGGGTACAACTCAGGTGTTCTTGTTTACTAAGATGGTTTTGTGGTTCCTTAAATTTCAATGTTGCCCCGCACGTCATGAAAGCGAAAAGTTGTCTAAAGTAGAAACAAGTTTAATGAACTAAGTGATGAAACGCGCTGTGTAGATGTTACGACTCGTTCTCTACATGAATCTGCTCTCATTATCCAGGGAATCCCTCGTACTTCCCTTAGTTCCAAAAACACGAACACGTACTTATAAAACTTAACATAATTTTGAAGATTTTTTCCGCTTTTACCTACATATTTATTTGTAACCATATACAAAGAAATATATCTTAAAAGTATAATAAATTGTTCATTGTTTATTTACGTTTAAGGCTCATAGGTTCTAAAAATTATTATTATTATTATTATTATTATTATTATTATTATTATTAGTATTATTATTAGTATTATTATTATTATTATTTTTAAGTTAAAATTTGTGATAACTATGACGTTCAAAGTCATAATAGTTACACGTAATCAATGGAAAGTCACAATAGTTACACGTAATCAATGGATATACCAATTTGTATTTAAAGTGCTAATATTTAACCACTGAATTTCGCAAGTAATAAAATTTATTGAAAACTGCCAACTTAACATATTATTTGTACAATATTGTAAAATTTAAATCGTATTTAAATATCTGCAATCAGTGGGATAGCAAAATTTAAAAAATCATGTTTGAATATCGTGGTAACGAATTCCTCTTGTTTTGGGTTATTCTTTTGTTCATTAAAACAGAAAGTCCTATGTCTTCTTGAATGACGTCAGATATGTGGTGTTGTTACTATGGTTACAAATCCTCGCCACTAAACCCCAGCATAGGTCGTAACCAGGGGCGTAACGTCAAGACCAGGAGATTGTCGACGCTGTGACTTCCACCTCACTCGAAGATATAACTTCAATGCTAGGATCGTAGTCTGTTCTGGAGAAGGAATTAGCATTAAAACGGAATAGGAAAATTTCCATCTATCTCAAGACAATTTCCCGTGATGCAGATGGAAGTTTCTCAAATTGGCTGTTGCAGTATGTAGTTTATCGTAGCATAACAAGACCTCGTACAAATATGTTTTACCACCGATTAGTGATGTGAATTGGTAATATTACAGCGATTTCTTGACAGGGTAATGTTACACTGTTATATTACACAGTCTGTGGTAATTTAGTTATCTGGCTGAAGTTTGCATTGCGTTCTTAAATTTACAAGATAATCAAATCTTAGTATGTACCACGAAAATAATAAATGTATAATGAAAAGTAGTTGACGAATTAATATACATAAATAAACGAGAAAACACGAAAATGTTTCGGACAAACAGAAGACTATTTACTCTACGAGGGCAGAAAAGAAACTAACTATAACAAACTACAGAGGTGTTATTTATATTCTCCTAGTTCAAATAAAACTTATATACATTATAACTTTGCATCATAACTTAAATAAATCGAGGTTGTATATAGAATGTTGTATTTTTCCCCTCTCATGTGAAATCTAAAACAACAAACCATCCGCCATAACAAGAGAACGACATTCACCATTTTTCGTGTGATGTTTTGTTTTGTATTTTTGAGCTATAGTCAGTTTAAAAACTTACTAGTTTGATTGATCATGTTATAATAATATTAATAAATATTACATTATTATGTTAAATGTGCAACTCTTCACTCCCTACACGCTATAGCGTCCATTTCAATGTCTGTTGAACACTTTAAATCTAGTTAAATGAATAACAATATTCTTCGAGTTGTAGTTCTAGCTTATGCTGCTTCATCCCCTGGTTGATGGGGGGAGGGGGGGCAGTCGCGTCATTAACGGGGAGTTTCCAGTGGGAGAGAGTAAGCCCGGCTTAGGCTTTTCATCAACTAGTGAAATATCCAGAGGCAACGCGTTAATCACTAGTTCCATAGGCTACTCATATCGCCTTGCTAATAATAAGCCTTTACTGTACGTTGCGGAAACATGCGAGTGCGTGTGTGTAGTTAATTCTGTTAGTGAGTAGGTAGACGAAATACATTTGTTTTTAAATAATGTACATTTTGTTAGTAACACTTACAATAGGAAATATGGTGGGACCTTCTCATACACACCGGACTTCGTAGTTGGAAATAGGATTAAATGTTTATTGGTTGATTGTCAAAAACATTATTATTATTCTATCTTACTTTGACATTTGACACTTTGAAAAAAATACGTTTACCAATTAGTTAGTATTCAATACAAAACAGAAATTTACAAAATCGTTATCGACCGGGAATAGAACCCAGGTATCCCGCTGGCTCGATCTCGATTTTGCTATTTTTTAAATGAATTAGATAACGTCTATCAATTCCACCTACGGGAATGTCCTGTAGAGATAAAAAAAATTGTATTAATTTGATAAAAGTGTTTGGTATATTTATGTTCGGGCAATTGTTTAAACTTATTTTCATCGTATTAAATTCAACTTGAGACCATCGATTTTAAAGAGAAAATGCGGTTCTGTGTCAAATCTATTGAATTCACAAAAACGAACATTTTTGCAGAAAAGTATAAGGCTTTTAAATATCTGAGCTTGTGCAAGTCCAAACATTCTGGCAGCATAAGATTCTAATAATGATGCTGACAAAGTAATTGGTCAACAAGCTCTTCATACACAGGAGGAAATAAGGGCCCTACTTGTTATCTACTAATTGGTTGAGATACTATGAAGAAGAATCTACCTCATGTTAATAAGAGCCATCCAATTAGATTCAAGATAAAATACACTTCAGACATAGAAATGTATTGGAGAATTTCGGAGAAAGTCAACGTGTTTTATTGAGGCTTTAGTGTTGCCCCCTGGTCGATTTCGAAAATTCAATAGAGAATATGTCTGACAATTTTGTTATGTTTTTTTTTATACTTGACATAACCTTTCTATTCACCTTTATTTTAAAAAGTTTGGCCACACTAGAGGCAACAAGCCAAGTGCAATAATTATTGTTTTTTGCAAAATTATTTTTAATGTTTTATTTTATCACAAATTTGATTAATCCAAAATATAAACATGTATTTTTGTAATTACTTGTGTAGCAAGCAGCCAAAACTCGTGTTTATCATATGAAAAATAAATCCTGGATCAAAAGTTTGTCAGCGGAAATTATGTCTCGTTTTAGTTACTTACTGAGAAGAAAAATGTGTTTTGGAACGCAATTTAAAAAAACACTGATCAAATCTTATTTCGCCCTTGGCTACTATACTTGTGTCCAGTATTATCGAAAACTGTTATATTGTACCTTAAAAATATATATTTGGCTGCTATATTCAAGTCGTTTCTAAATTAATCAACTTTTCAAGCATTCATTTCGGGCGTATGTGTGAGATATCGGTTCAAAGGGTGATAAAATAACATTTAATGTGTACATAATTGTGAACTTAGAACCTACCAATACAATATTGATTCGACACTCCAAAAAAAATTAAAAACTAATTTGAGAAATTCGAACAAAATAATATGATTTTAATGTAGTTAATACTAATAGTGATGTTACCAATTTTGTTTTGCCAGTATCAAATATATTCCTAAATTGGTTTCATTTTGTTAAGTATAAAACATTATTGTGTATGGTCTACCTTGGATTGCTTTTTTATTTGGGAGGGGGAGGGGGGGGAGCTACGCTTCTTACACACTCAATCGAACGAGCCACGGCCTCCCCCCCCCCAAATTTGTAAACATGAAAGTATACGTTTCCAAATTATATAAAAACACACTACAGTGCCTTGAATATAGTGTATAGAATATATACAACCCAGCTTTATTTTTATTGTTACGAGTTTTCTTTATTATAGCAATGTGGTATTATGCAATATCATAATAATGAAACAAGTAATACGTGGTGGAAACCACCTTGTTATGTATATTTTATTCCGGGTTATGCACCAGCCAAGCACTTCTCTTTAATATCGGATAGAGTCATGCTTTAACCTAATTTAACTCCATATTATTATTGTGAGTTTATGACACAACTACCATGCACAAAATATAATGCTTGTACATATTAAAACAAAGGAGACGTGTGATTTGATTCGGCCAGCGTAGTGTTAAAATAATAACGCGGTTATGTTGTGTAAACAAAACTATTTGCAAGTTGTTGACACATTTACGTCGACATTGTCATCAGCATTGAAACAATATATTATTTATCAAAAGGTTTTGTGTTAAAATACTAGGAAGTTTCGCAAAAGCTTTTTTTAGTCGCGTTGATGGATGAGCTTTTTAATTGTATAATTTAAAATAATTGAACGAGTGAGCGTAGCGAACGTAGTGATTTCCATTCGACTTAAACGGCCCTAATTGTTTTTCTGCGTGCGTGCGTGTGTGTGTGTGTGTGTGTGTACGTTGAAAATCAGCCGAATCGCTGAACAGATTGCGCTGAAATTTTAAACAGACATCCGGTACGAGTTTATTGAGAACTGCTAACAAAATCAGCAAGATTCATTGCGATTTAAACCTACAAGAAATGATAAACTGAAAAAAAGACATCCAATGTTTAGGAATTATTTTAACGACAATGTTTTAGATTTTGAAAATATATTTTTTGTTTGTTTTTCGCCTGGCCGTGTAATGCCGTGCCCATGCAAGGTCTGTCGAATGTTGGACGTCAAGGTACCCCCAAATTCCGCTCGTAGATTGAGTAAACCTTGCAATATTTTCACGTATTTCATACTGGCTATGTTTACCATAGTTAGTAGGCCCTATTGCCACAGATGATGGACTACACTGCGTTATATGAATTTCAAACATGTTTAATTATTTTTTTAATACAATCTAGAAATAAAATCTTTCCCGACCAGGGGATTGAACCCACGTCTCCCACATTTCGGCTACAAGGGCGCTTTAGCCAACTAGACTAGGGAAACGCCAAAGTCGTAGTTAGACGAGTGAGCGAGTCATGTGGTGAGTACCCGGGAACATTTGCATTTAAGTTTGATAATTATATTCGTATAAATAATAGGGTATTGGTGGAAATCACTGTGCCGGAGGTTGCTGTTGTTGGCAGTCTTCAACTGAATATTCCGTGTGACTGCCGGGTCTTGCTTAATGGTAGATTGTTGGTCCGGGAGTTGTGTAAAAGTTTAGGCCATAGTTTAGGCCAAAATGCTCCACTGTAGCCTATGGGTACATTCCGAAAGCTGTTGAATATGCTTTGGTGCTGGCATTCTCCAGCACGTTAAAGCATCTGTAAGCACGATATACTTTCGGAACACGTCGAGCATGAGTATGGCTGTTTCAGGGAGGCGCGCATGCGCGTTGCCACTGGTGCTGCAAATATATTTTACGCAATTTTTAGGTTAAGTCCGTCATATAAGGAATTTAAGTTATTAAGTAAGTGTAAGTGACTTACCGTTGTTTATTCAAGCGGCTGGCTCAGGTAAAACAACTATTACGCAAGTTTTATTGGGTTTTGTCACGTCAAAGAACGATACATAACAATTTAATTAGGTGATCCGCCATTTTTTATTTTAAAATACCGCCAATTCTCCCATATGCTGGGAATGCTCAAGTTAAAACCTCGAGCATATTGAGTATGCTGAATATGCTCACAAACCATGTTACGGAACGCCAAGCATAGCATATTCAACAGCTGTCGGAAGGGGTCAAGCACGCAAATAGCATATTGAACAACTTACGGAACGTACCCTATGATAGGCTATAGGGAGGCCTAAGGTAAGGGGAAGAAAAGAAATGTTACCGGGTACTCAACAAATGGCTCACTCACTCGTCCAACAACGACTTTGGCGTTTCCCTAGTAATAAAAACATTTCAAAACGTCCCATACAAAGTAATCATTAGGTCTGTTGGATCTTTGATTGTTTGTAAAAGGCTGTGAGTAAGGTATAAAATCTCCTGTGAAGTTTTCATACAAGGCTGTGAGAAAGGTCTAAAATCTATCTATATTTTCGTGCTATTTGGGGAATTCAAATCTGAATTTGGTTCAATCAATATGGTAACTGTAAAAAAGTAGTTATTTGGACTAGGACAAACTAATTGTTTCAAAAAACAAGGAAAACGCTAAAGTCCCGCCGCGTTGATGGATGAGCGTTTTTGTAAGTTTTTAGTTTGCGTGGGACCACTTTTCCTTTGCAAGTGCTTTGTGAATGCATTGTAGGTGATTGTTGTCGAGTTTCAAATGTTACTTGTTAATGGTTATTATAAACCTCAAAAAAACTCATATCAAAACCTTTATTCTATGAATTCTGGCTCACTTTTTCAACTTTTTCTTTCAAAAGGTACTACATCACCATAACCTTAATGTTCATGTGAAATATGAACGTTGTAGCCCCACCCGTTTGGTCAGAATCGGCCCAAATGTCACGAAAATATCGCACTAAAAATCGAAAAAATCGTAAAAGTACGTTTATTTTATGGGTTCTGGTTACCTTTTTCAACTTTTTTTTCACAAGGTACTACATCACCATAACCTTAATGTCCATGTAAAATATGAACTTTGTAGCCCCACCCGTTTGGTCAGAATCGGCCCAAATGTCACGAAAATATCGCACTAAAAATCGAAAAAAATCGTAAAAGTGCGATATTCATGAGAAATATTTCTCCGATTGAACCCAAAAACGTGGCACGTCTAAGTTCAGAGATTTCGAAGGTCCTGTCAAATTTTCATCAAGATCGCTTATGCCGTTTGCCCGGAATCGTGCGAACAAACAGACAAAAAAAAACAAAAAAAAAAAAAAAACAAACACACAAAAAAACATTGGAGCTAAATTTTTTGAGGGGTCAGTGAAATTGAAGTTTTCGCTTCGCTCGCTACGCTCGCTACGCTCATCCAACAAGATTATGGACACCAGAATTGTATTTTGTCTTCCATTGTAAATCAGTTCAGTGACGTTCTGTGTACAGTCTCTCTACACGAATGTATTTATTTACGTTATCGTTATTGGTGTGTGGGACCCGAAATTTCGGGTCAAATCGACTATTTGGGGGACGACCTGATAGTAAAAAAGGGTATCAGAATATTTAGCACAAAAACTTGTATATTTGGGGGGGGGGGCAGTCCGGGATTTACAGACTTTATTGGTGGAGGTGCCGGTCCAGTAACACAATGTTACTCACAATGTCATAATTTGTGTCACAATGTTGGACAATGTGCCATTCGATAAAAATACAGACAATAGGATCCCCTCATCCCTATATCCCCTAGGCTAGAGTGGCGCATTATGACCTAACGGTTGACGTGCCCTTAAACAATGAATCCAACATATAAACATATAATAAACATTTTGCGAAACATCATACTAGTATCATATCCCATGTTTCCTGATGTCCCGCAAGCCGCAACCCATCCGAAAAACGAATGCGAAAAATGAATAAATTATAAAACCACTATTTTTGGGGGCACACAGAATTTATTAACATCGGCCTCTCATGTCTATAATTATAGTATACAATAATAAATCGCATAATAATAATAATCAACCTAGTTATCTGAAATACCAATCAAATTTTGTAGAATGGTATTTATACGGTGCAATTTAAATGGACTCGGTCCTTCCTTCTTCGATTGGCTAATTCGTAAATTCGTGGTGCTGCTTATAATTCGTGTTCGTCTGTGCTTGTAGATAAGCTTCTTAGTACGATTGTACTATTGGTTTAAACAGATAGATAAATAACACAATTTTCACCCACATGTATATATTTTTAATCCCACGTAAATATTGCATATCTGAAAGCAAATCTCAAATAGGAAAATTTATGTAATATTTGTGTCACTAAATTAATTCAAGGCGAATATATAAACTCGGTGTGTCCTTTGAATATACGTGCCCATGCAAACTAATACTTCATATTGTGTAAAGTATGCAATGTACAGAGAGATCATTGTATGTAGGTTGAACAAATGAAGTTAACAGCTCCGGGGTATAATGTGTGCTCTCTGTAACAATCGCTACATGGATTACTTTTTCACGATCTCGACGATAAATGTAGAGAAAAGTCTGAAAGCACTATTCACGTAGTTACAAAGGTGGAATATGATTGAGTTTTTAAATAGTAAATGTGCTTGGCTAACCATATGGTGTTCGTATATAACGAATTTGAGTAAATCCCAGATGGGCTTTACCCATTGTTTCCAAAATACCAATGTGTATTTTGTAAATTTCATGATTAAACAAGTTAGTTTATTACCGAAATGGGAAAATTTTAAAAAGAATTCTATATGAATTCAAAAATATTTTTTTACGTTTTACAAAAAGTCGAAATCGAATAATACACCATGATATGAAATTGATTGATTCCAAACTTCTTTTCATCATAGCTATTTTTATTTACTTATTTATTTATTTATATTTGGATGAGCGTAGCGAGCGTAGCGAGTGAAGCGAAGACTTCAATTTCACTGACCCCCCAAAAAATTTAGCTCGGGTGTTTTTTTTTTCTGTCTGTTTGTTCGCTCGATCCCGGGCAAACGGCATATGCGATCTTGATGAAAATTGAAGGGGACCTTCGTTTTCTCTGAACTTAGAGGTGTATTGTTTTTGGGTACAATCGAAGAAATATTTCTCATGAATATCGTACTTTTACGATTTTTTTCGATTTTTAATGCGATATTTTCGTGACATTTGGTCCAATTCTGACCAAACGAGTAGGGCTACAACGTTCATATTTCACATGGACATTAAGGTTATGGTGATGTAGTACCTTTTGAAAGAAAAAGTTGAAAAAGTTAGCCAGAATCTATAGAAATAAAGGTTTTAATATAAGTTTTTCAATTTTTAGTGCGATATTTTCGTCTCATTTGGGCCGATTCTGACCAAACGGGTGGAGCTACAACGTTCAGATTTCACAAAAACATTAAGGTTATGGTGATGTAGTACCTTTTGAAAGAAAAAGATGAAAAAGTTAGCCAGAATTAACAGAAATAAAGGTTTTAATATGAGTTTTTTGAGGTTTATAATACCAATTAACAAGCAACAATAGAAACTTGACAACAATCACCTACAATACATTCAAAAAGCACTTGCAAAGGAAAAGTGCAAACAAACGCAAAAACGCAAACAAAAAACTTACAAAAAAAAAACGCTCATCCATCAACGTGGCGGGACTTTAGCGTTTTTCTAGTTATATGTATTTGTACTACAACATTTGAACATGTAACATTAAAAATACATGCGAGAATGATAGACAGAGCATCTGCCCCATAAAAGTTTTCAAGCATTTATATAAAATTATAATACATGGTATGTAACATTACAACATATTAACTTACTCCCAATATTTCCATTTTGCAATGCAACTTTATACGCTCTATCCAAACATACCATTGCATGTTGTTGTTGTTGTTGTTGTTGTTGTTTTGTGTCGTAGTTGTTGTTGTTGTTTGTTTTGTGTCGTAGAATATTAGTATACGCGCCAGTTTATGGCAGTGGAAATAGCTAAGGCATCCAAATAGATTGCGGTTTGATTTATTTTTTAGCTTCCAAACAACAGGTGGAAATAAACGTCCTTAAGTGTAGTTAAGTTCTAAAATTAGCATACGTGTTAGCGGTTTTAGTTATTACATGATACCTGTTTATTTATAGTAATATTCTTCATTTGCATACTATGTTGTTTATTCATAGTGAGAGCTTTATGGAAAACATGCTTAATTTAATACACATCATTAGAGCAATATTCAACCGACAATGGTAAATAAATAAATAATAATAAATTTTATTTAGAGTCTACCCACTCAGTTATAATACTGATTTCAGTGGGGGACTTTAAATCAAAGCGACTAAGCCAACCCTGCAGGCCCCGAACGCAATCGACAAGTGAGCGATAACCAACCAAAGATCGATATTTTTAATAGGAAATATAGCAATCAGTGGTATGGACAGTGCGAACACCCGCGAATCAACGCAGAACAGAACAGAACAACTCTGAAATTTATTATGTGCTTCGTTGCTAGGACGGCTCCAAAGTCACCGTTTACAAACTCCTAAGACAAGAACTGATGGACTTAAGTCCAAATCAGAAGTTAAAAAAACTTCTGACTTCAGCGGGAATCAAACCCTGGACCTTCTGCATTGGAAGCAGATACGCTAACAACAAGACCAACGAGCCACACTCACGTCAAGGCATCACCGAAAATCCTGACACAAGAAATGTATATAACACCAACAGATGCAAGGAAAGTACCATTCCAATAACGGTTCCACACAGATACAGTAAACGAGCAGAATGTATTTGTTAGGTTGGTATATAACCAAATCACGCCAGTACCGGAGTTCTAACACCGCGAACAGTATATCTATGATGTGGCATTCTTTCAGTTTGGTGAGAAGTTTAAAAATATCTATTTTACAACGTTGAAACTAACACAGGTACTTAGAAAACGTGTAAAATGTATTTTTGTTCTATTATTGTATTAATGTGGAATTTGTATTATGTTACTATATGTCTTTTGTATTGCACTCGTGCGGCTTGTCCCGTTGAAAGTAAAGGATTAATTAAACATATCGCAGAAAATTTGTAAAAAGGACTTTTGTTATTGTCTAATTTAGTTTTTATTGTTTCTTCATTATTTATCATGCAAAACTTGGACAATTTACAACGTTATGATCAATTATTATTTTGCTAAGGTTTTTGTGGATGTTTTAAATCTCTGCCATCCACCAAGAAGGCACTCTGAAACCTTGCAGCTCTAACGTAATAACTTGCTTTGACGTCAGCGAAGGTTAAAACAATCAAATACTGCTTGGCGTCACGAGAAGTATTGAGAAACATTAAAACAACAATAATACATAAGTGGGAGTGGGAGCATATTCAAAATTTTGCGTGGACCGGGAAACCATGAATATCGTGAATTATTATAAGGATTGTCTAGATGAGTGGCTATCGAACGAAAGCTTTCGCTTTCTTTTATCTAAAATAAAAGAGTTGAACCCAGCGGCGTCGGAGCAGGGGGAGCAGGGGGGTAGCTTGCCCCCCCTGAGCTTACAGAGGGGGGGGGGCGAAAGTATCTTCTCGCCCCCCCCCCTAGAAAAATGACAAATTAATCAAAATATGCATTTGGTCATTTTTGCGTTTTTGACTTCATCAAAAATTATCTTTTAAAATTTTTTTCGTTCAGTCAAAGCCTTACTACTTACAAACACTAAAAACACTTCAAAATCGTATTTGAAAGATGAAATATTGATGCGCGCTATTGTTTGGGGGGTGTCCTAGATGTATTACAAACTTGAGCTACTAACAGCTTCGCACTTCTTGTCAAGATAAAAGATCTCAAATGTCAGTCAGATATTGTATATTTTGGAGGAAACCGCTGCTGTTCACGGTCGCGATGACCACTGCTGTATACATAGAGCTTAGCCCATATTTACTACACACTAGCATCGGCAGCAACCGCGGAACGATCTTTTAGTGCCCTAAAACGTGTTACAAGGGAGAATCGTTCTCAAATGAGATCACCTGCTACTACTTCATAAGAAGCTATTCAGCGTGATAGATATAGAGATAGACCAAATCTGTACTACTAAGTTTGTAAACCAAACTAGTGATCGTCGCAAAGTGTTTGGTACTTTGGCAGTGGCGTCGCGTATCCGGGGAGGGGGGGAGATTGAGTGACCCCCCTCCCCCCGGAAATCTCAGATTAAATGTTACATTCTTAAAAAATCATGTAGGTTTACGCAAAAAATTTAATTGATCTATTATCTTTTATTTTTTTTCGTTCAGCAAAGCCCTTAATTACTTCTAAAACACATAAAAACCACTTCAAAAATACGTATTTAAAAAAAAATTGCCTGCTGCGCTATTGTGGGGGCACCCCCTTCAATGCGATGTTTGCATGTCCATGCCCCCCCCCCGAAATATATTCCAGCATACGCTACTGACTCAAGGACATTATTTGCATATTATGTAACCATATGTAACTATATATAGAAGCATGTACTTTTCCTGGTAAAGTTCGCCCCCCCCCCCCCCTGGAAAAATAGACTTCCGACGCCCGACATGATTTTGGCAAAACCATTTGAATTGAATATGTTTGGTCTTTTATTTTTTGGTAATATGCATGTTAGAGTTTCATGTGCATTGAGTATGTTGACCTATCAACAGTTAGTAATACTATCTTTGGTTTCACTGCTCTGTCACCAATTAAATTCCTCCCACATCCGTACACTCTTACAAACTGCCGTGTCATTAAATCCACGCAATGATTAGTGAGTATTAAGAGCCCTCCCATACTTCATTCACGCTGAACGCATCTAACGCGCAGGGTTAATGTGACTTTTTGAATTTTGATGTCTACTTCTGTGGACGCACAAATGAGGTGCATGTTGCTAACGCGCGCCAAAGGGTGTAATCACGAAAACATTGCATACATCAAAGTGCGAAATAAAACCACATCAAGCCTTGTTTTCATAGTGTCGCTACGTCGAGTGCAAAGCGTTAATAAACATACCCGCGGCGCCTACACATGGTTATTACATCTGCATGGATAATATTCTTAATAATCAAGTCAATGAGGGCTGAGATAATATAATGGAGCGAAGCTCCACTATATGTTCGTTCATCGTTATGTGCGTGTGGTGTGTCACGTCTCATGATAAAAACCGAAGAGCTGGTGAAACGGCTTCGTTCTCATCGACGTCTGCTCGGCAGTCCGGGTTAGTGGAGGATCTATGACTGTCAAGGTTACACCGTCCTTTCGGATGGGACGTAAAGCCGTTGGTCCTCTTGGTACTTTTCGAAAGGAGTAGGATACGTGCCGGTACCGGGTTTCCCCTCAAGCCTGCTATTCACCCTTCATCCTCATCTATCATCACTCCACTCATCGTCTCGAATAGGCTTAGTGCATTAATATGAGACATATATACATATCAATATAATCTCAATCAATATAATCAATACAAATCAATCAACCGAACATAACATCCATTTGGCGAATGTTTGTTGTTGACGATATCCTTCTTCAAGGATGATATAGAATGGTTTTGCTGATCCTGGGGTCAGGCGGTCGGGTGTAGTGTTACCAAACTTTTATATATATAAACTCAGCACCTTTTCATAGAACTATATTAGAATTTTGAAACGAAACGTATTATGTTATTTCTGTTTCCTTCTTCGTCGAACTAAGGATTAAGAAGGCTCGCTTTTTATGCTGTGTGCTCGCATGATAATCGACATCTATTTTGTTGGATGAGCGTAGCGAGCGGAAGCGAAGACTTCAATTTCACTGACCCCCAAAAAAATTTAGCTCGGGTGTTTTTTTTTTTTTTTTTTTTTTTTTTCGTCTGTTGTTCGCTCGATTCGGCAAACGGCATATCGATCTTGATGAAAATTTGACCGGACCTTCGTTTTCTCTGATTAGAGGTGTATTGTTTTTGGGTACAATCGACGAAATTTTCTCATAATAGGCCTATGGTACTTTTCGATCGATAGTGGATATTCGTGCTGCGCTACCAAGGTTGGCCTCAGACTGTATTCATTATTTCACATGACATCAATATTATTAGTCTCGAATAGCTAAGTGATAAGTATGAGAATATAGAATAATCAATATAATTATTCAATTTAGTCAATTGCAACATTCATCACCAAACGTAACAACTTCATTTGACGAATGGTTTGGTGAGTGTACCTTCAAGAGAAAAATGTTATTGCATGATCTAGGCAGTCACGGGTTTCAGGTTAGTGTTACCACAATTTTACAATACATAAAACTCAGCACACTCTTCACAAGAAAAAACATTGAAGGAAAGGAAACAAACGCCTCTCGTCAAACTAAAACTTAAGAAAACCGCTTCATGCTTTGCACGCGGCGACTTACTTTTTGTGTTATTAATCTACAATCATTAAAATATGGGAAAACGTACATGAAAAGCATGCCCCGAGTCAGATAGTTTAACTTCCATACAAACAGCTGTAAAGCGATAAGGATGTTTCGAGTTGGGCTCGTTATTGTAAGAAACGGATTGGGAAATACAACGGGGAAATGATACGCCGCTACATATCACCAAAATAAATGCGATATTAATTTTAAAATACCAAAAATTGTATTACATGTGAAATAGGGTAGCTTCAATTAAGTAACAAATAGTATTATTTTATCCGATGACAATGCACATATTTTATTTATGTTTTGAAGCAATAAATTATGTATTACAATCTATCATTTCAGAAGTGTTATCTCGTGTTTAGCAAACGAGAAAACAAACGAAAACTTTTTCTCTTTTTCATCTTCTTATATTGACCACTCTCTACGCATTTTGCCTTCTTTTTTTATTTTCTAACCCGACTTTATACTCTACCTCATATTTATAAAACCAGATAGCGAAATTAGGTTTCCATGACATTTCCAATGTTGGTAGACATAACGAAACCGCTTCCGTAATGCGAATTTAAATAAATTATGGCCACTTTCATCCGGCGCAGTGTCGTGTGCGAAATGAGTTCAAAGCCTCAAAGCAGTTGAAACCACTAGGTTATTACAAGCATCGAACTCACAACCACTTAAATAATGCATGGCTGTTCTGATTACTAAGCTCTATGCTTAATTGGGCGTTTCGTAATTTATCGGAACTGTTTGCTTTAGGTTAAAAATGTAGCGATCTTAAAGGTACTTCTATACTGTTTTATGAAACGACCCTTATAGAATAATATGAGGAAAATGGAGTGACATTGTCTCGCAAGGAGACAGTTGGCTATTTTTTAAACTCGCATTTTGTCGTGAGGTGAACATAATAGATTTTTTCCTAGACACTTATTGTGCTCACGTCCTTAATGTAAAAAGGTCTATTTATTTTTTAATATATATAAAGATCAAAATTTACGCAAGCCAACCGGTGAAGTCAAAGGAAGATGATAGAAGTTTATGAAGAGAAAGTTTTTTAGGGTGTTTTGTTAAATCTAATTCGTGAAGTTAAATAATTTAGCATGTAAGACATTCTGCTGCACTGTGCTAAAGAATACTTATCCACATTTGTAAGGCATCTAGTAAATGATCAATAATTTCATCTCTAACGGATATGATCTTGTTATGAAATTATGAACTTAGTGCAATACTCTGATTCAGTTCGTATGTAAGGAGTTTTAATTGAAATAAATTATTTTCAAGAATGTGTCAATTTAGTTGGTACGCCCTGACCGGACGCTCGTACCGGGTTTTCCACATAAAATGTGATTTTAAAAATGTGTTGATTTCAGTTCTGAAAAAAGTAATTTTTGAAATCAGTAAAATAATTTAATGAAGTAAACTGTCAAAGATATTAACTGTCATACAAATGAAATGGACTAACTGTAAATCGGATTTGGAAATCCACCTTGCAAAAAAAAACACCCCCAAAACCATCACAATTTCACAAAGCCCAACTTTTCTTTCATTTCACCTTATCAATTATTTATGCCACAAACTTGCGTACCTACGTATTCGTTTTGTCTTTTCCCCCTTTGCGACCTTTTTTAATTGCTTTTCTTTTGTGTCCAATGAAATTTTCCCTTTATTTGCACAATCTTTAATCATCTCGTCATTTCAGCTATTCATATAATTGTCATTGCTATTCCTCTCACTCGCCCCTCCCTCCCCCCCCCCCCGTGCATCGTTCGTTATCTGTCCCCCTCCTGTTTCGTCGTCTCGTCTAATTCTCTCCTCCCCCCCCCCTCTTATCTAAACCCGCCCACGTCGTCTTAGCCCCCAGGGCGGCGAAGGGGTACAAGAAGGGGACCAGCTAAGGTAGATGTTGGCCTTCTACAACGTAACTATGATCTATGATTCTCTTCTGCCCTTTTAACGTATGTCATCGTAATACATATACGCTAAAGTTATGGTTATGCTACGTCTTTGGGGGACATAACAAGCACAGTTTCTCAGAAAGTAGTTGGCCTTACGTAGGCTAATCTTAGGTTAAACCTCGTAAATGTAATTAAGATTTGTTGATAAGACAAGTTTATCCTCTTTAGGGGATGAATCTTATTTTCTTATGTAAGCAAACTACCTTGATTTGTTTGTGTGTTATTTTCGTTTCGAAATTGTGTTAGAATCGTTGGTGAACTAGGTTGACTTTTAAGAGACTCGTGTAATATTCTTCACACATGCATTTTAAGGTTGCGATGTACAATCTTTCAATCGCAAACTTAATAACAATCGTACTTTAAACGTTAACAATTTAGACATTTTAGATAAATTGGAAATTGAGTGTAATATTTGACATTGTATTAAAATAAATGTGAGGCAGTGTATGTGATGTATACATTTAAAATCTCACGGTACATTAATTGTATATATTTTTCTTTATACACTAGTAACATTTTTCGACAAATATTTATTTTCTATTAATTAGATGTGTACTTATGCTACTGTAAATAAAGATAAATTGCGACTAGAAAATGTGTGTAGGTGTTTTATTTTGTTTGTCAATTCCCATGACAAAAATGTAATTCAAACAAAGTTGCGGATAGTTAATTTATAAAAACCACGTTAAATTAATTTCATGACGTAATCGTTACTAGTAATTAGTTGCGGATCTGGATCATCAGATATGTTTATAAACAAAAATCGACCGCCGTTAATTATTGCACGAACGTTTAGTTTCCGTATTTACCCAGACCGGTAAACTCAACTTTTGTGTAAACATGAGAAGATATATACAGAATGTGAGACACCACAACATGGCAATTAGCTTAATCCAACGCCGGCAGTGAGTACAGAGGAGTCTAGTTAAATAAAACTACACCAACAGATTAACTCGTGGACTGCAGTTGCAGCTTGAGTCTAATTGGCCAGAAAAACTAAACAAACAAAGAGAGTGTGGTTTATACTGTTAAACTGAGTTGCGAATTTGTTCGAGCATGTTGTTTTCTGTGGTAGTTGGGGGTGGAAACTTATGAAGTACTGTGGTAAACGTGATGGATGGGGTTACTTTCGGTCAATCTGGTAATATGGTACGGTAGACATGAAATAAACAAATAATGCAGTTACGTAACAGACGGAATCATTGTTCTGAATATCAGATAAATTAACTAGAAGTCAATGCTATCATAGCAATTATTAAATTGCGATTAAAAACATTGATTAGTCCTCCCAACAGATAAACCCTCACTCGTTGCACGATCTAATTTCCAGAAAGTATAAAAAACAAGCTTGGTTTATATTTAAATTTATAATGCGGAATTTAGTATAATTTTATTTAGTTAGTTGTGTGAAACTAGAATACTTTGTGTAGTGTGATGGTTACTTTAAGTTAATCTGGTAATATGGCTCGTAGACATTGTAGTACAAAATTAACAGGTTGGTGAATTACGAAACGATCCTATCAGTTTGGATTTTAGCTATCTAACTTACTCTTTTTGTTATTAAATTATCAATTTGCAACAGCAATGCCCAATATGCACTTTATAGGATGCATCAAACCCGACGCACTTAGTATCTACCGTAAAAGTTAGAGGAAGTTTAAATCACATTCCTAATTGATTTAATTTATAACAGTCATATTAGTTCTCACTAACCTGAATGCCGAGATACTAAATAGCAAGAAGTACCGAGCTGGTATGCAAATTACGAATCCTATTGTTACTCTGATATAGCTGTGTCTTGAGGACAAGCGGTGAACTCAAGGTCTGGACACGCCCGAATTCAATCTTGCAGTTGTGGAGGGGTGAACTGATTAACGATCCCGTTAATAGTGCTGTTAAAATTACACAGTTAAATTAAAACAGGAAATGTGAATAAGTGAATAAATATATTTCAGCTCATTGAATCCGAAATCCGTTTTTAATATTTCTTAACTAACAACTCAGAAAATCAATTTAACAAAGTAGGGGCCTACTTTGTATTTTTAATTAAATGTGCACAGCCGAATAATAAAAACCTTCACCTTAAGCTATAAAGACGCGGTGGTTTGTCCCCCATCACGTCTTTTAAAAAAATTCTAAATAGGCCTACCTATCGCAAAAACATCCAACGTATTCCATCTGTTTCTAAACGTAGAACACGCTCATTACTTTTCATTTAAATGCATGGAATGTTTGCCTTTGCCCAAGGAAAGGTATATCATTCACCAAAATGTGTAACGTTGTGTATCAAAATATCCCTCCATGTACAACTAGGTATGAACGCCCTTACTAGCTTGGCAGTCTATTTCTGTAATGCACAATATTATACTCTCTAAAAGCTAGAGTCATTGAGTTTATACTCTAGTTAGAGACCATACGCTAGTTGTCGTTTGCCTACTAGGCGATACCGCCGAAAATACACTAGTCCGTTTGTGTATTTAAAGTGGAGTGCAGGACCCTATATCTGGAGGCCGACCAGATTGTCAAAAAGGAACCCGATTTTAGGGTACCAAAGAAATATATTTTGAGGGGGATGGTGGAGGCGCCGGTCCACGATTTACGTACAGTTGAGGGGGATGGTGGAGGCGCCGGTCCACGATTTACGTACAGATTGGTGGAGGTGCCGGTCCAGACAATATTTTATTTCAATACAAACACACAATAGAAAATGAATTGGGAGAACGTATGTTTATTTCTCGATTTGGTTAGTCGGGAAACACTCCCGTAGGTGGAATTGTTATTATTTTATACAATTTAGAAATTAAATTAATTATTAATCATCAAGAATTGAATTTTTAGTTTCAGAATTGTATAAAAAGTATCCATATTTAATTAATATTCTAAATTAATTATTATAGAAATTCAAATTTTAATTCCGATAATTAATGATTATTATTTTAATTTTTTTTCTATATCATCATAAATCATAATGCTTAAATTTTCACCAGTTACATACAGTATTTTCAATTAAGGACCGCTGATTGTCCATAATTAACCCGCTTGTGACGTCAGACCTCGGAACAACCATATCACAACCGATTTTTAATATTAATTTAAAATCAGGCGGAAATTGCACACTTGTTTACTTTAATTGCATACTAGTTACCGCGTTTTTTACCTTCTTGACGGATACAAATACTTGATTATTTAGTTTTTTTTTAATTGTTTTCTACAATCTTACAGAAATGTGTCATGAAAGATACGTATATTATAATCCTACGTAATTATGTAAAGTTTTAATCATGTATTATAACTCTAGCTGGCTGAGGAAATTAAATTATTGCGTATAAAGGTCACTTCTCATAACAGCAGACTAAGGTTGCTTCCACGACATAACGAACAAACAACCAGTTTTTAAATCCATTTTATAATGTCAAACTTTGTATTTTTAGTGATCTCCACTGAATCAAGCAGAAATACAAATCGTGTCTTAGAATACTCAATTATTCATTAAAACCCGACACAATAAGTCGGGAAACAAAAGTGAGTTGAATTCTCGAACATCTCGAAAGTTAATTGAAGAGAAATAGATTTGAAAAGGATTAGAAGCGCCCGATTTAATTAGAGATTCATCAATGCCTATGTTTTATCAAGTCTTGTACGACGTAATCGAATCACTGATCGAGCTGCGAGCATTCCTGTGAGTACTCACCACTCGATGACGTGTTGTCTGAATCAGGGGTTGAGAGGGTGGTGGGTAGATGGGTGGGGAGGGGGAGAGGGGGAGTCTCATATCACCGTAGCCGATTAGAGGCTCGAACACTGGATGGGTGAAGTCGGGGTGCGATGACTACCCCGACAATAGTAAGTCAGTAACTGCCACACACATTTCAAAACTTGACATTGATTTACTTGCAAGTCAAAAGCTTTTCAAAAGCTAAAACATACTTAAAATGTCCAGCAATTATAAAATCCCATTGTATGGATTTTGTAGTGTAAAACATTACTTATTCACAATGCTTTTGTATTTTCCCCCCCGTATTTACAGTTAAGGTGCAAATAGTGCTGATCGTGCATAAATGTTTATTATGAGCAGGACATGTTTGATATATTTTTTTAAAGATTTGACTCGTACTTCAGTACTATTCACGTGTTGATAAAAATAGAGATATGGAACTTATTGTTTCATTTTAATTACCGTTATATCGAAAGCGACAGAACCAGGAGGTAGGCTATGAGTATAACTTGTGAAAGATTAGGGAGGTTACGGATTCGATACCCTTGACATCTAGACAAAATAACACAGATTAATGGTGTGTGCTAATATTCTAGAATGAAGAAACCCTTATCAAAACTCTCAGCAACCAGTAATAAATTGTACTGTTGCTATTCTTTGCATATTATTACTTGAGGCTATATCAATTTTAACTCCAACCGATATAAAACGGTATCCACAATTCAATAAAAGTAAAGAATGTAGACATTTATTGTAAAGCTCAAATCGTTTTCATCTATTTACATTCAATGCATAAATTTAATTGTTCAAACATTCTATTTATTTATTTAGAAAGTAAATACAGTCGTCATTGGAATTCAAACATCAATTTTTACTCTTCCCTATAACTTTACAGACAAATTCAAAATGTGCTTTTTTCTTCTCTCATGTATATTATTTACTCTTATTTTCTTGTGAAAGACAATGTTGAAATATTTTATGATTACTCACTTTCTTTTATAAATAAAGGGAAATGTTTTTCATCCTCGAGAACTAAAATAATATTATATATCTTCTCAGACAATTTTTACATGGAAGGTAACCTAACAAGTAACAAGTACAGTTTTGCTCGAGCGTCTACCTATTTTTAGTATGTTTATTCATTGAAAATTAGTTTCTCAAATACGTCAAATATTTGCAGTTATATATCTAATAACTCTGCTTCATTGTAACTAATTGCTGGTATAAGGATAATTTTCATACATTTTCATACACAGGTTACATATGCGTACTATAGACATGGAATGTCCGAGCTACTCTAGATGCACCAGTTTATAATAAACTATTTTATTTGTAACCACCAAGCTTTCAACAGAGCATAATAATATTTCACTGAAAATACCCTCAAAACCAGAAAATGGCATATCTGTGGTATGTAACAAATAAGTTTAATAATAAAATAGCAAGTGAACAATAATGTAGAACGTTATAACATCCACAAAAACATAAAATGTATGATATTTCATCAAAACTTCATGCAAGAAGGGAAAGGAATTAGTTAACTATAAATATATATATATCGTACTATTCGTGTGAGAGAAATAATAATACTATATTTTAAACTATATACTTCATGTAAACGTATTTTTGAAGTTAATTAAAAAAGAGCAGAACCAAAACCCCATTTTGAGAAAATATATTTAAAAAAGATATAATATACTGTCATTGAGTTTGGAGGATCTTTACTCAATGATACTGTCAAGAAGTATCAAAGAGAAAGCAAAGATATAGATAGTTCTGAAAGCGGATGGTTTATAGCTCGATGCTCATGGCAAAAGATTCTAAAAGTAAAAAGGTTAACTAATAAAGCTGTTGTGTTAAAAAGAATTATACCTAATAGTAAACAATATGTGTAATGTGAAAGTTGTATTAATGTGATTTGAGCAAATGCATTGCTGTATAGCCTACGCTTTAAAATGAAACTTGAACTATATTTTAGCAAAATGTTAGCGTCATGTGTAAGCAGTTATTTGAAGAAAATTATTTTCTTTTTTGGGAAAAAAGTTACATTTAAAACTGCAAATGATGTATACTTCACCTTGTAAAAATATCAAATTCAACACTTGATGGTATTAAATTCGTGTTTACAAAGTTGTCCGGTTTAAATATTTTACAATAGAATTTCAATTATGATTCAAATTTGGATATTTCGTGGCTTAAGAAGTAACGAATTGTTTCAATTTAAAAAATTGGCTTCTTTCGTTGGCGGTATTTGTGAACTTTTCTGGGCTCTAGGTATTCTAATTGAAATATATTGCCATTTAATAAGCAATTTCATAATTTTTAACCCTGGTTCGTATTCCTTAATTTCGTTTGTTACTTCTCTTATGAATTCGTCCTATGCAAGGCAAAAATGCTAACAAATCCTTATCTTGCTCAAGGGCGCTTATAATTTCACTGCACATGCCCGGAACGGCGTTTTAATAATATCGCCGGATCCCCTTGGAATGAAATAGCGTTGAAACTGAGGCGAGGGAGTCGAGTGCGCTCGCCCAAGAAACGGCGTAATCTGCACGTGATTCTAATAAGCCAGTGCTCTCGAGGAGGACGCCACTTGTAAGCAATAACGGCGCAATTTACAAGCCCTTGTTTGGCAGCCCGCCTAGCTCAAACAGAAAGAACAAAGGAGCCGACAATATTAATACAAATTTTACGTAGGTAATGGCGAAAATTGCCTTTCTATGGAAAAACTCACCCATTATTACAAATTTTCCGTACGAAATGGTGAAAATTGTCTTCCCGTGTAGAAAAACTCATCAGGTCCTAAATTCTTAAAATGCTTTTTAAATTTTGAGTAAAAACCATGCAAAATATTTTCATTTTATTGAAGCAATTGCAACACAGGTATTTACGGTAAAACGGCATTTAAACTTCCAAAAACTAAAATTAGTAGAGAATACGTTTAACCGCCAATTCACCCCTTTTATATCCAAAACAAAAACAAATTTGACTTTTGTATCTCTCCACATTACTTCATAGTAACTCCCATGATTACGTGTGTATTATAACCTACAAGTCATTTACAAAATTCCAATTCAGACATGTCTCATAGGGAAAAGATATACCACTTTCAACGACTAAATTTTGAAATATTTTACCACCAATTCCCAGCTTTTGGACAGAACAAAAATGAAAACTGATTTGTATTTTTAGCACAAATACCTGCTTCTGGTATTGCAGTAAGTCTCTAACTTATGCGGAGGTAATTGGTTCGATCCCTGCCATCGACAATCTTTGATTGAGGGTTGAGGGTTATGGTTTTAAGACATTAGCTTTAAGGTATCGCTATTTGAAATGCTGCTAGGACATTCCTTTTAAACTATCCTCACATCCATTACCTCATTTTATTATTTAGTCTATAATATGGTTTTAACGGTAATTAAATCAGTTTTAACTTCTAACCAAGTTATACACATAATTTAAAAGAACGCAACAAAATCCCTTCCCTATTAGGCTATAAACACACTGGCTTTCGGCGTAGTGACTCTTTTTACTCAATAATAAAAATCTTACGTAACGAAAATATATATTTTAATTATGATTTCAAGAATATTTCAATTACGTATTAAAGAAATCGGGTATAGGCCTAAATCATTACATTTGAATGTTTTATATTTTCATTGATGTACCAAATTTGTATGTATTTGTTCCACAAAGATCTGATTTGAAGCTAAATACATTCAAATCTTACCTTAAAACTTGTAACTGTTAAATATAGTTGATACATTTACCTCTTCAGTAAAATTCTACTTCCATTACATAAATACCTAGGAATCTCTCTGAACCAACTGGAATAAAAAAATCGCGCCACTAAAATGAATTTAGCATTCGAAGAAGAAAGTGGGTGGGGTTGGTTTTGGTGGGACTTAACCCTCTCAAGGCTTTCTCGGAAGATTAGAGGCGAGCTGAGTGCTAAACCTGGCAACACTGCCCCAAGCACAGAACGGAAGACTAGGAATTAAAACACAAGATCAAATTAATTTTAAAATTAAACCGTCAAAAGCTTTTAAAGAGGATTTACCACTACCTAATCAACGAATAAAGACCGTAATTTGATTCTGTAGAGGGATTACAACTACAAAAAAATCATTCCTTTCTTCTCCTTTGGGTGCATATTATAAGCGCATTTCTCTCTAGCCAAGCCCAATCTTGATAATATGATGTTTATGTGAACTATATATAGATTGTACGTGTTAATACAATAGGTACCTACCCTCCTTATGGCTTCAAAGTTATCGAACAAAATATTCTGGTTGTTTATACTTGGAAATGACAAATAATGACTCTTCTTGAAACTTTCTAGGTCGATCGAGCCTATTTTGGCAAACCAAAATGTAAAATCTTGCACTGATTATATAACTCAATAGTTTTAATTGTTTTGACCCTAGTTACGCATGGGTATGTGGAAAGTACAAACTCGACCTATATAAAATTATATAAAACATAATACACATAAAATAAAACAGTTACTTTATTAAATAACAAGCAAAAACAGCTACTATATTGTATGCTAGAACTAAGTAGTACAGCTGTTTTTCATGTATCTACGCAACAGATTCGTTGCAGTCTGATACTGAATTCACCTTTTTTACAGATTGCGTGTCCAACAATCCAGAAGTTTTCACCATGCTAGGTGGTTGAAACGTCTAGCCGGTAAGTTTGAGCCACGGCCTTATCCCAAAATCGAGTTTGATTTTGTAATTTTGGTATTGCTTTCCAAAAATTTAATCATGTTGAACAATTTCCTACGTGGATCATGATTATGGGAATTGGTAAGTAAAAACTAACTAACTCAAGTCCTGGCGTGGACCGAGACTTTTGTAGATCCACGGCCAATGGTGGAAAGAATATATCTAGAGACTGGTGTAGAACCCACTCTAATGCATTTCTCAGGCATTCGTTAGCCAGTGGGTGGAATTAACAATACAGAAAATACAAAATCCAACCCGACCGGGAATTGAACCCGGGTCTTCCGCTCGTCGGGCGTAATAATTGATTGAGTTGGATTTGTATTTTTTGTTTTGTTTATATATTATTTTCAAAAGCATTTGTCTCGTGATTAAAATACCTCCGAGAAGATTGCCGATGACTGGGGTCGAACCGGTATTCTTATCTGAATCTGAGTCTCTTTTGTCACCACCGACGCATCTCTAGCAGTGTGAGTACTTTTGGTGTGCGTGTGCGTGTGCGTGTGCGTGTGCGTGTGCGTGTGCGTGTGCGTGTGCGTGTGCGTGTGTCTCTCAGGCGCGTATAAAATGTGTGCGTGAGTGTTAAATAGTCATTATAACACGAGTATTGTTTTTATTCTTTGATGAAATGCTTCCGAATCATTCTTTCTCACCGTCTACGATTCAAGAAAAATTGATTGTTTCCGCTCCTCATAATATTATTCCGTGACGAACACAACATCTGCGTTCCGGTCTTTACTAGCAGTTTTTTACTAAAAATTATAAACAATATCCTGTATGTGGGTGACGTTGAATTATTGAGAATTCCTAAAATAAAAAAATGTTGGTATAGGCCTACTTGGAAATGGAAGCTCTGCACCTGTCTTTAGAGCGTCTAATCTAGAAATCAAAACACGTTTCCTGTTAATTTGAGTTATATATAGAGAGGTGTTTCATGAGGCTAAATGAAAAACTTCAAATGAAAAACTATTTTCAAATGTATTTTCATAGGTCGCTTGTCCTTCCCGTGACGGCTTTAATTTCCTTTGAAGATTGTAATCAAGTATTTCGTGCATTGTGAAGAACAACATGGCACCGTTTAAAAGTCAAATATTATCAATCTGATGTCTTAAAAAATTACAAGTGTTAATTATCTTAAAATATTATGCACGCAGCTACAGTTATAAAAAGTTTTCTAAATGAATAAGGCGAGTTTTTAGATTGAGTCATATAAAATAACAAAATTATATTTACTCCCAAATACTTTCACACGCCCTACATGAAGAGAGAAAATCTGTCTATGTCTGTCTGTTTCCTGCAAAAAGTTATTTAATTCACGAAATCTCTAAAAAAAAAGGTTTAACTCCAGACTCAACCATAATAGTTTAAAAAAAATTCAGTTATAGCTATTAAAATGTGTACCAAAACATGGACATACCGTACACAAATTGTTGACCTACTAATTAAAATAATTTTCATTATTCTATTGTTATCGAAATTACTGATATGAGGTTACTAGTTTGTTCACAATAAAATAATCATAATGTACAACAATTACATAGAAAGTCTATTTATGCTGGAAACTGTTTGATGAAACCGAATGTAAAGTAAACGGCACATTTACATTGCCTTATGTTAATACTCATGCAGATTATTGTAAAACTTATGAATATAATAATGGATAATTATTGGTAATGAGTTGATATGGAAAGGATAAGTTGTCAAAGTAATATCTTTAATAAACAGTAACCAAAATACATAACAACTATATTATATTTATGTTTTTGTATTTCTACAGTATTAGTTCACCTTCACGACCAGCGGCGTTCAATTTTCTATATTTGTTGTAAAATGACGTGAATTAGAGGTGAAAAATTCCAAATGTCATTTATAGACATTCAATCAATTCAATCAATTTTAAATTTTATCTCATTTTATTCCTGCATATATACATAGCATCAGTACAGTAAACAATACAAAGTTATGAGGCAAAAAAAACAAAAACATTATGAGCATTAAACGTATAGTTACGTAGGCAGGTATTGGTCGTACAAATAAATGTTTTTTTCAAAAGCGGTGAATCAGTGTAAACAATAATTCAAAATTTGTTAATAGTAATTTGTTTTACGTTTTCACCATAAACGCATGCACCTATGTCGCCTGACTTAGGTATGTAAATGATAATAACTAGGAAAACGCTAAAGTCCCGCCGCGTTGATGGATGAGCTTTTTAAAGTTTAAAGTTTGCTTGGGATATCTTTACTTTTGCAAGTGCTTTGTTTTGCTGCCTACGCATTGTAGGTGAATGTTGTCAAGTTTCTTTTGTTTCTTGTCAATTGGTATTATTTACCGTAAAAAACTTATATTAAAAGCTTTATTTCTATGGATTCTGGCTAACTTTTTCAACTTTTTCTTTCAAAAGGTACTACATCACCATAACCTTAATGTCCATGTATAATATGAACGTTGTTGCCCCACCCGTTTGGTCAGAATTGGCCCAAATGGCACGAAAATATCGCACAAAAAATCAAAAAACTTATATTAAAAGCTTTATTTCTATGGATTCTGGCTAACTTTTTCAACTTTTTTTTTCAAAAGGTACTACATCACCATAACCTTAATGTCCATGTATAATATGAACGTTGAAGCCCCACCCGTTTGGTCAGAATTGGCCCAAATGTCACGAAAATATCGCACTAAAAATCGAAAAAAATCGTAAAAGTACGATATTCATGAGAAATATTTCTTCGATTGTACCCAAAAACAATACACCTCTAAGTTCAGAGATTTCGAAGGTCCTGTCAAATTTTCATCAAGATCGGATAAGCCGTTTGTCTGGTAGAGAGTTAACAAACAGACAAAAAAACAAACAAAAAAAAAACAAAAAAACAAAAAAAAAAACACCCGAGCTAAATTTTTTGGGGGGTCGGTGAAATTGAAGTCTTCGCTTCGCTCATCCAAAAATAGAGTAGCTTGACTCCATGTGCTGGAGCTTCAGTGATCGAAGCTATCGGAGGTGACAATGCAGGTTGCAGGTCCTCTTGTTTCTCCAGAAAGACGGATGCCCCAGTCAGGTCGCTTTATTACCTAACCCACGCTTCGCAAGGTGGGATAGATAGAGGGTGGATGTTCCAAAACACCTGCCTTAACTATTCTGTTTCAAACGTCGTCCAAATCACCCGGCTATTGTTGTTGTTTATGTGACGTGTGACGCCCCGTGTGGTCAACTCACTATGGGGCGTTGTGAACTATTTGATGCTGAATTTCGATAATCAAGATAAGGGCTTTGTTGCATTGGTACTAAAAAATAAAGGTGTTTGCTTATATTTCGAAGATATGCCAAACATTTGATAATAAATGTTGCGACAAGAAATTTACAACTCTACAGCGGTCACAAATTACCACATTTTAATAAATAAACCTGCAAAATTAACGTTAAATTTAGGGTCGTAATACCCGCAGAAAGTACCCTTATATTGAATTATTCATCCGAGGGAAAAAATGTTTATGTATATTTCGTTTCTTCTCATGTTGTACGAATTTCATCGTACAAAATTATTTTTAACTGATTTGAATACATTGAATATAATTATTTTACTTTTACATGATATTTGTTTTATTTTGTATGTTAGTTTAGCAACATTTACAAAATAAATTCTTAGTTTCCTTCTACTAAAGAAAACAACATAAAACATATTATTATATGCGCTTAAATGAGGTCATATTCTAACCTGTAGCTTAGTTTGCAATACTTAGTGAATATAGCTGCAGTCAGCTACTATATGCAAACAGCGGATAACATGCAAACAAGATTACAGTTTGACCCCCTTAAACTTGAAATTAATAACAATATTTGAATAATATGAAGAAGCGCTTGATGACTTGTAGAAGCAAGCATTAACTACATTTACTAAAATCATTACATTTACATGCAAAAAAAAGTGACTTGACCAGCAGTATCCGTAATCTGAAACTAATGTTTGATTTACTTGACATCGTAATTATGTGGTAGTTAGTACTAATATAGCAGAAGAAAATATTATATCACGTCCTAGACAGAAGGAAATAATGATTGGTATAAATTTTCTATTGGCAAGCAAGGAAATGTCTTAAATTAACAATGAATATGCGGTAACGCCATTAATTTTTTTCCTCGTTACACCTACAAGGTTTTTGGAATTTGTGGAGCCAGTCGGCTAAAAAAATAAGAGATTTCAGATGACTATCAAATGGTTTTCCTATATTTTCCATATATCCTTAAAATATTAGCGAGTTTTTAGTCCAAAACTTTTTTTAGTGAATAGGTTAACAAACTTCATAATTTCACTAATGTCTTCACTCTTCAGTCAGACAGTCACTCATGCATGTACATACAATTTGATATTAACACTTAACACACTTACACAATCATACACTCAAACATACATACAGCACACATACATTCATACGTATAATTACTTTTCTAGTCATCTATTTGTTTTTAACTTTATATTGTATCGTATCAGATGTTGTTTTTTTATTTGTATATTGTTTTGTTGATATAGTAAATTGCACTTATGGGACTTGTGTCCTTGATGTTATGTGGTAATGTGGCACAATATAATATATGCTCGTGGCATGTAAACAACTTCAAATTTTAAGTTATAAGGTATTTAGTACAAACACTTTGAAAGTGCTTTTGTTAGTTGTATGGTGACATTTTGGTTGATTCATACATATAATGTTTTCTGTGAATGCAACCCGGCACCTACTACACACATCTCCTGTTCTCCGTTGGACTGCCTGTACATTCAAGTTTAAATTAATTAAATGAATGTTACCTTCCACACATATTCAGTCTGTGCCCACAAATATACGCACAGTCTTGAGAAGTAATATGACAAAACCCCCAAGAAGCTAGACTGAATAGATTATGTGGCCAGATAGTAAGTCCCGCGCAAAACAAGGTAGATGTGATAAGAAGCGTTAGTTCTAGCGCCAACCGAGTGTTTTTGCTAATTAAGACTCGGAGATGAAGCTGTGAATGTGATTAGACTTCTAGGGGCACAAGAACAGGGCACCGGTACGTGAGTTTCTGGCTATTCGGATATTATCTTAGGATGGTTCTCTTATGAGTGGGACTTCCGGACTTGCGGTGGAATACGTGGATATTTTTTAGAAGCAGTTACTAATTGATCCGGAATGGGAATTAATTTCGTGAATTGAAAATTTAATCGGTTGCCAATAGCGCATTTTTTAAATCGAACAATTCATCGAAGTCGGTCTTATCCAAATCTTCATCAGATTTTATGATTTTGATATTTTTCCTCTTTGCTTAACTTGTTTTATATAATTTGTATGATGCAAAAATACTATATTTACTTTTCACGCGTTGATACAATTTATTGATTTAAAAAAATTAATTTCGTCTAATGTTTAAATTGTGTTTACGTGTAAATGATATTAAAAATAATAACACATTGAATTGAACTGCGGATTTTGTCAACTAAAACCTATGTAGCCTTATTACTGAAAGTTTTAAATTAGCCCTACGGTAAAAAAGAAAAAACTTTTTTTGGACAAAGAAATTGTAATATAATGATAAAGAATCGACGTGGCAAAATGTCACTATAAAACAATTTAAATGCAATAAAAATTACTATTTTCCCCTACTTTATAAAATGACAGGTCTGTATAAAAATTCAAATTAAGCTCTTATTCCACGTTGTTACTAGTTTACATATACTGTACCTGTAGATGCGGTGAACTACCATTAGATTTATTATCTAAGCAACATCGATCATCCGAAAACTTCCATCGCATCGTGACCAAGATCGTTTTGTCCTCACAACAAACAAATCTCTCGAGCAATCATATCTTGTAGATTCAGTGTTGTTGACGATTCGTGGCCACGCATTGGAGAGGGCTTACATTTACAAGCCAAGCGTCTTTGTGGAGCGAGCATTCCATGTCCGTCTATTGTCATCTCCTGCCGAGATGCTGAACGTTTCTACGAACGGACCCGATCTGAAATCGAACAAGTGTCACTTTGGATTTACACTGGTCCACTTACGAGCTTCTCTAAGGTCCACAATCCATCGAACAAATCGAACCCGAATTGGGGCCATTGTTGTTTTAAATCCCACTCTTCGAACTAGTGTGGGGAATAGCCAAACGTTCTGTGCTCATTGCGATGGTTGTTTGTCAACAATAATGCTGCCAATTTTACGCTCCAGTTCATAAATGTTATTGTGAAAGTTTTGTCCACTCGAGGAAGGCTGTAAGTCTGTAAAGTCTCCTTTATTTGTACGACCAGTTAGAAAATTTGTGCAGTAAACAAAGTTATTGCAATTATTGTTTATTTAATTTTTCAAATTGCAACGTAACGATTAAACATAAAGTAAATATTTGACAAATTAACATATTGCAGACAGCTTAATTTATAAATATATTATGCCTGTATTTAAGTGTCAAAAATCGTACAACACTTATTTTGGAAACACAAAACTTTAGTTTTAGAGAATAGTTGGTATTAATTATACAACATTGCTCTCAATCCCAGCACACTAATTTTGTAAAATAAAATATTCAATTTCAGTCAAGATTTTAAAAAGATTACACTTATAACTTGATAGTTTTACCTTATGGTGTGCACTCTAAAATGAAGTTTACAAATCGTTTCGTTGTAACAATAGCACCAGGTGGTAACGCCATATATTTTCAAACAAGCTGCGTATATTTGAGAAAAGGAAGCTGAAAAACTGAAACAGAAATGACAACTATAACGAATCCGTGGGAGCTCGTAAAAGAATGCAAACGGCAAAACCTTCCCAATAGTCACAACAAAGTGATAAAGTGGCATTCTATAATCGACTGGCGCCCAAGAGTACAATGAAATGTCAGAGAGTGGCGCCCAATATGTAAAAGATCCGTATAAGTGTAAGAAACCCACGTTGGTGTCAGCCACCTGCCGGGAGATCATAAATTGATGGTTGGTGTAGGTTGGGGCAAGGCAGGACAAGTACCCTGCGACTGCGCGACACCGTAAACTATAAGAGTCAGTCTGACGTTTGAAAGTTAAATTTTACCCTGATGTCACACACACACAAATGTCACAGTTATTAGCGATTAAAATACGTTACATTGCAATTGATCGAAGAATTGAGGTAAATAAAAAATATGTCCGGCCATATTTTATTTGACATATTTGATATTTGTTTACATGTCAGCAGGTAAATACGAAGGACAAAGGGGATTGGATTTGTGTGTGGTTTAGCCATCATTGGCGTTTGTGATTTAAGCTTTGAGGTACTTTATGGAGGCTTGCTTCCCTAATAATTATTTCTGCCCTTTTCAGTTATCGGAATTTCGTGTAGTATCGACAGACATTGATTTCCATGTTTGAGAGCATGTTAATTTGTTAAAGTTTGACGTTAAATGATATTTAACGGTATTTTAACTACATTTGATTTGTTTGTAACCTTGTTATACTACATAACTGTCGAATGCCGATGTATTGTTTTGTGTCACAGATTGTGTCATTCTTAAAACATATAAATGAAAATATCAAAACATTTTTCAGTCGTGTAAAATTTCTAGGCCGTGTTTGTATGTTGTGTTCTGGTAACGGTCAGCGCTCGCCTTTTAGTATGTTCCATCTTTTTTTAAATCATGTTTCTCTCGCAATGCTTGCTCGATGTCGCGAACTAATCGATCGTTTCATTTAACCATTAACAATTTATTTAACGAATATTTAATTTAACGAAACAATTTAACACGGGTTGTGACCAAAATTGATAAATGGAAATGTCTTCTTTACTATTTTTATCTCAATGTCACTTCACTTATTAAAACACTTGACTGTTCCACTTGAATCATACATCTTGATTTTTTTAATTACTCAAAACAGTTTAAATACATCATAGAGCACAGTTCAATTAAACATTATAACATGAGCTGTTGTATCAGCTCATAAAAAAGCTCTAATAACAATAACAAACTCAAACAAAAAAACAATATTTCAAATTGCATAGTGATATCAGAGTCGATAAAGAAGTTTCCCCGTTGCAAACGTCTTTATCGACTCTAGTGATATGGACGTTGTTTTATGTTTTAAAAGACACGTTGAGTGGAGAAAATACATAGTGATACATGTTAAATGCAAGACGGTGAGATAATCATATCTATATAATTGACAGTTAGGGATGTTGAGGTAAAAGATGAAGTGGCGAGTGGCGGCGATTATTTTTGGTTAGAACATGTAAAGTAAATAATGAAAAACGATTCTAAGGTCAGAAGCGTACATATTTTACACACGTTTGTATATCGTTACCTGTAAGTTGTAGGGAGTGTGTGTATTGGGTAGTTATATAATATCTAGTGTAAATAAACCTCACTGCTTTTCCACCTAATTTCCACAGAAAAGTTGTGCAACATTTGTCCCAATGAGGGTCATTACTGCGTATGTCGCCGTATTGTAGTGAGATGATTTCAAGCGCAACACTCAATGAATCAATACAGAATCGTGCGGCTTCAATGGGTGGTGAGTGCGTGTGGGGACGTGGCTGGTCAAGTGAAAATATTGTGTGATGAGAAATAATGACGACCACCCTCCCATCAACCCCTCGGACACGCTCCACACCAGAAATTGTCTCATAATACGAGACTACTACCGTGACAAAAAATCCGCTCCATCCGGACCTATCAGCCATCAGAACACATAGATTCTTCTCAATTTCATCTCGTCATAACATTGTTGTCGCCTTCTTTTGTTTGTCACTGCCGCCTCGACGCTGGCTGCAGCCGAAGCGTTTCCTGAATGTCTGATGCCGGAATTCCGGCCGAGTGAACGCGAATGCCATCTAGCGGTGTTCGTGCGAAGTAAGGCTTTCGTTCCGCGATCCTCCATTGACGAACATATTAGTGACACTCGGGTGCCTAGACAGACATCTTATCACTGCACTAGTCGCAATGGAATCAACTATGGATGACAAAGTTAGGTAGCTGTGGTTTTCATCGCGTCGAAGTTGGGGATGGGTGTGCGCATTGTGAAGTAAATGGGGACGATATGTCTGTCCCAGAATGGGTATCCACGTGGAAAATCTACCAAGCTGCTAATTATTCTTGTTTTATAGAATCTCAAGCAAGGAAGCTCAACTTTCAGGAATGTTATATCTTGGATATACCTCATAGGTGTGACCACGAGGTATTCCGTCTCGTAAGTCCGTGAGGCGTGGCCATTGCATTGTGGGTATATACCCCCAAGCCCGGGGAATCATAGGGCGAAAGGGGTGAGTTCTCTGAACTAGGGTATGAGCCCGCCTTGAAACCTCGAAAAATCCTTATAGTACAAAGTACAATAATCACAACAACTCATTAACCCGGAAACGTATATTTGGATGAGCGTAGCGAGCGAAGCGAAGATTCCATTTCACTACACTGGAGAAAAAAATCCGGAATGTTTTTTTTTCTCTCTGTTTGTATTATTGTGTGTCTGTTAGCACGATTCCGGCTAAACCGATACTCCAATTGCGATGAAATTTTATGGAGGCCTTCGAAATCTCTGAACCAAGAACTGCCACGTTTTTGAGCGCAATCGAAAAATTTTTTCTCATTAAAATAGCAATTTTACGACTTTTTTCGATTTTAAAAAAACTTCTTCAGCTTATAACATCTACAGGTTTATCCGATTTTAATGATTTTTTCACAGAACCTTATTTTATGAATAAAGGTATTCGTGTGAAATTTGAGCGCAATCGAAAAACTATTTCTCATGAAAATCGAAATTTTACGTTTTTTTCTTTTTTAAAACAATTCTTTGACTTATAACACCTACATGCTTTATCCTATTGTAATGATTTTTTCACAGAACCTTAATTTTATGAATTAATATATTCGTGTAAAATTTGTGCGCAATCGAATAATTATTTCTTATGAAAATTTAAATATTACGATTTTTCCTTTTTTTAAATTACGATTAATTATTTAAAAAATATATATATATAGTTAATTTTTTATTTAATTTAATTTTTTATTTAATTTAATTTAATTTAAAAAAAATCTTCAACTTAGTAATGATTTTTCACAGAACAACAGAAAATCCGCATAACACATGGCAGCTCAATGCACCAATTACGCTCATCCAACAACGCGGCGGGACTTAAAATTTGCGATATTTCGGAGACTTCGTCTCCTTCTTCAAGCATCTTCCATCCCCGACTTAATTAATTAATTATTTTTAAAATTTTAAATAAGTAACCCCTGGTTAAAGTTCAGTTGAGTGGTTTTTACAAAGTACAATATTATATTATGTCTGTTATTGTTTTAGTGTGATTTAAGATGAAAGTAGATTCTAGTTGATGCAATGCAATTAGATCCTAATATTTTCTTTCTTTGACTTGATGCATCATTGTCTCAAACGAAATGCACAGTAATATTTAAATCTAATCATTGGTGTGGAAAAAAACCTCCAAAGGAATACAGATTGTAACATTCCACTTTAATGCGCAACTGTGCTTGGAAATCAAAAGAAATGGGACGTTACACGCGAATGAAAATAAAGATTGTTTTAAATGGCCCATTCGTCTCTTGAATGTTTTACTTCCAATGCTTGAATAACACTCGACTCTAGGCGAAGATGTAGACAAAACAAAACCTCACCAACACCAGACCAGCCACGGTTTTACAGTGTTTTTTATTAATCCGAATGTCCACCCTCTTATCCAACGAATTCGCACAACGACAACGACGCTCAATTCAAATTCGAGCAGAAACCCCTTTAGTTTTTGCCCCCCCCCCCCCCCCCCTCGACACGTTTTGCGTTGTACGGTTAACAGACCTGCATTATGTCGTAAAGGGATCGGGGAATGTGCATTACTCGTAATATTACGTGGAACGCACACGATGCAACCCCATCCCCCCCCCCCAACCCCCGACGATTCACGCACACTTTCACTTTGCTCCGCCATTTTTACCCTCTTCCGCTACTCGATGGAGTAATGAAGCATCGCTTACTCGCTTTGCTCCTTTGTGACAGTGGGGGTTGGGGGTCTTTTGACGCGTCGCGCGGAAGTCGGGCTACCACCCCTGCAGGAATCACCCCTGTGACATCGTGGGTGACATCCTGGACCCCCAACCCACCCCCTACGCACAATATGTACCCGTGAGTCGTTGTAGGAGGTGAGATTGATGTTTATTTGCCTAGTCTTTTGAAGCCCACCCCCTACCCACCCCCTGCAACACCCCTTTTCAAGAGAGACTACATCTGTTTACCATTATCATTATTTTTTATGGAGTCGTCTTTTCCCTCTGGAAGCCGACAGCAGATACGACATTACGGTGTGAATAATTTCTACTGGAAAGCGTAACATTTTACTTGTGAGATATCGAAAAACTTAACATGGTACTCATGAATACCCTTTTTTTTTCGGAAGACCGAATATCTGTGTTTCGTTGGTGTTTTGTTGACTTTACAGATAAAACGCGGCCTATAAAAAAATAGTAGGCACGAATAAATTTTTATTTGTGTGGATATTCAGAACATATTTTTATTGTGATGATGGTCATAATAAAAAGAAAACTATATATTCCGAGTTTTCACAAACTAATCTAATCAACAAACGCCCATAACGAAGTGGATGGCGAAAAACTTTGTAAATTAGAACTGTTTTTCACATATTACTTTCAACAGTAACTGTTGTACTCGTGTGCTTCACAATGTTTGCAACGAGCCAGTCAGTAACGAAGAATTTAGCTGTTTGTTCATATTTGAAAATAGCGTTGTGTGCTACATCCATCCAATATATTTTTGAAAGCGTTACAAAGCGCTTTTTTCTAACCTTTTATATCAAAATTTCAATTAGGTTGATTAAAATATTGCCTTTGACGTAGCTTTAAAATTAAAATGTAAGCAAAAACAGTGTACAAGCTGTTAACAGTGGGTAGAAAAATGGATACTTTATTTATTTAACGTCTATCCTATTCAGTTAAAAAGTGATTAACAAAGGAGGACAACTTGATAAATCTAATTACATAGATGCAGAAACAACAATGAAATACAGTTAAGTAAACAATAAATAAATAAATGAAATATTTATCTAATTCCATTCAATTAAAAGTAGTTTTTAACCAAAGCATAACTATTATATTTTTTAGATCGAGAGAAAATGAGAGATGGGGGAGAGAGGTGATCATGAACACTCGAATACTACGATAACGATAGACGTTAAATAAATAAATTTTTAAAAAAAAATGCTATATAAAAAATATTTAATATTTATAAATTATTTAGTTGTCAAGTCCAAAATCACCCCACCCCCCAAGGTGTTCAAATGGGTAAATACACTAATTCAGTTTTAATTTAGCTTTTTTAATTTGTTATTATTACTTGTTCGCGCCTTTCCCGGCGCTATTGTGGTAGTTATATTTTTCTCTTAGCTATTGGTATTTCTTGTTTCGTATTCATAAGTTGCACATATTGTTATCACCTGTTTGAATTTCTGCCTATCAGACGTCATTTCCTGGTTTTCTCGCGTTCGACTTATGCAAGCATCTTGTCAATGCAGTTCGCCTCTAGCCTTCACTCGATGAAGTGCAAAGTTCGTTTTCGTCTCCAATCTCTCGCTCGCACCTCGCAACGCACGTGTCCGTTCTCCGGACATTGCACTCACTGTACGTACTCAAGCGCGTAGCCGCCTGCCGCGTCCGTCTTGGAATACAACGACGGGTTTCCGAGCTGCAGTCCTGGGTTCGATTTGCCTTCCAGGCATTCTCTAACTTCCTACTCATATTCCAAACTCGAGTTTCTTTATCCCTGTTCTCTCTCGCGGTGGGCTTAACATCTCGCCCATCGTACTTACCTCTGCACTGCCTCCTTCAGCCTACGTCAAGATTCGGGGTAAGTTCAGATCAAAATATATACAGTCCATTATTCTCGGAGTTGAGCACCTCGGCTCGAACATTACTGTTGATTTAATACTTTAATCTTCTCGGTGTACACCGACACGCCAGAGAGGCTATTAGTGAGAATATGATGATGCCTCCAATGTGTCCCACATCGCACAATAACTCGCTCACACACGTGCCCCCCCCCCCCCCCCCCCCCCCCCCGTCACTCAACCCTCATCTGAATGGGATGATTCATCTTGTCAATCTGATCGCGTTACATTACAACCAGCCTATAGTGATTGACAACCGCGCAAGCTTGGATATTCTCAACAGGAAAAATCTAGCACACTACACGTTGTATACGAAGATTTCCCTTCCATTTTCAAGCTGTGTAGTAAAAGAGTTTTAAAGGAGTTTGATGTTACGCTGAGGTTGATAACGAGATAATGTGCGTTACGTGCCACATTAAAAACACGTATTTTTAATGCTTTTTATTGTGTTTATTTATGTTTTATGATGATATATCCTATAACATAGCAGTCCGCGGTGGCGCAGAAGATTGAAACCAAATTTCTCAGCATCGAATTGGTGATGATGAAAGCGGGTAATCTGCAGGAAAATTTATCTTATTAGACTAGATTTAAAGAGCAGTGACTAATTAAAATTGCTGTCACACCTGACTCATTAAAACAAAGATGGCGGTGTTTTGTAAATCTATGGCACGGACGCAGATATTTCTGTAAAACGTAATACTGCCTAATATTCCACAAAGTAACTTATAAAGAGAAATGAAGAAAGAGTCTCTGTATTCTGCATTTATCTTCTCAAAAGAAAAGACTTTCTCTTTCCAACATTTTAATCTCTTGGTTAGCTTCCGAGTGGATTCACCTATTCTTATTTTCATGAAATTTCGTTTACCCCGGGGACCACTTTTCCAATTAGCTTTTCGTTTTTCGGATTAAGTTTTTTTTTTCTTATCCAATTGAATTTGAAAATGCCGTGTTGATCTTTTGAACCAAAACTCTTAAGGTTAAAGGTGGGCACGCTCGGTTCTTTGAAGAGAGAAATCTGGAATTAATTCCAAACGAATAGACTGCGAAGAGATGCCTTTGTTCGTGTGCGGGTGTGTAAAGTCAAAGGCAAGAAAACGGCAACAAAGGTGCAGTTATAAAAAGCCATAAAATATATTCCAAAAACACTTATTGTCGTTTATGATAAATAAATAAATAACAATCACAATTAAGAATTATTTCTCCAAATCCATAAAAATAACAAAATATAATTAATCGTGATCTAGAATCTCGGTGTCGATGTTTTTTTGCACGTGACTGTACACCGCTTTCCTTTATCTACGCGTCCTATTGTATAGCTCCACTTCCACATCAATTCAGATTTCCTAATTTTCTTGAAATTTAATTATAGACGTCAAATTGAAATCACACAAAGGGTGAAATTCGAGTACGCCATCGAAATGGAAGATTTCTTGATTTGGATGAAAACACAGGGTTAGAAAATAAAATTCCTGTAATGCTATAAATGAACGTAGGAAAATGTGGAGACGTTTATTGCATCAAGTGTAAATAGGTGATAACAGTGGAGCATAACATCTTGAACGTTTAAATGGATTGCAAATTTTTGGATGAGCGTAGCGAGCGAAGCGAGCGAAGCGAGCGAAGCGAGCGAAGCGAAGATTCCATTTCACTACACTGGAGAAAAAAATCCGGAATGTTTTTTTTTCTTTCTTTCTTTCTGTATTTTTGTCTGTCTGTCAACACGATTCCGGCTAAACCGATACTCCGATTGCGATGAAATTTTATGGAGGCCTTCGAAATCTCTGAACTAAGAACTGCCACGTTTTTGAGCGCAATCGAAAAATTATTTCTCATGAAAATCGCAATTTTACGATTTTTTTCAATTTAAAAAAAAAATCGACTTATAACACCTACATGCTTTATCCGATTGTAATGATTTTTTCACAGAACCTTAATTTTATGAATTGATATATTCGTGTGAAATTTGAGCGTAATCAAATAATTATTGCTCATGAAAATCCCAATTTTACGATTTTTTCCTTTTTTAAAATTACGATTAATTAAAAAAAAATAAGTTAATTTTTTATTTAATTTGATTTAATTTAAAAAAAATTTCAACAAAGTTCTGATTTTTTCACAGAACAACAGAAAATCCGCAAAACACATGGCAGCTCAATTCACCAATTACGCTCATCCAACAACGCGGCGGGACTTAAGCGTTTTCCTAGTTATTTTACACGTGCGTGGGGAACTTTTGTGATGTTCTTTTGAGTGCAAATTATTTTTCACATATTGGGACATTATTACACTCTACAGAGTGAATGATTTGCTAGCTGTGCGGCCTTTTCCCAATTTCTTTCAATTTCAACGTCCTATTATTTGAGATTTTTGTTGAATTCTTTGGCTGCGTCTTTTACACAGTCGTACACTTCACGATAATTCATTATTAATCGAACTCGGTGAAATTTGTTAATTATTTCGGGCAGTGAAAGCATCAAGTTTGAAAATGGTCCATATATTAACAAAATTCACATGATTGAAAAACTCGTTACCACCAATAAGAACCTAATTTCAAACTCATTCATTAAATTCATGCCAGTCACTTGTTAAATCCAATTACACGTGCATTTGAGATACTTGTGTAATAAAACCTGCTTCCGTTCTGTAAATAAAACTATATTCCGATGGATGAGTGCCCTAGCTACATGGATGGCAGATCGTATTACTTATAGAAGAGTTCACAACGTAGGTTTCTGGGCCAATCTTCCCATGCGAGCTAATTTGCTTACAACCCCAGAGATTGCGCTAGTGTTGTTTGTTTTCTCGTGAATCAGATCGCTACACAAACAATAAAATACAATAAGCGGCATTAGTCACTACCATGTGCTACTAGCGACATAGAATGCAATGTAACATCGCCAAAACGTGTAAATGTGGGGGAGGTAGGTAGGTTAATTTTTGCATGGGGAAAATAAATGTCAACCGTAATTTTTAGAACAATTAATTATTTATTTTTTCCACCTTTGAGAATTAAATACTTAGTTGAATACTTACTTGGTTGATAAAGTATGTGCACTTCAACAATAAATTTGATATTATAGTAAAATGATTATACTGTAAGTGAACTTCATAAAATATGTGTAATAATGAAGTTCATTTCCCAGGCAAGCGATTTAAATTTAATCATATATTTCCACCTTAAACACCAAACTAACTGCATACGATAAATATGTTAATACAGCTTTAACAAATTACTTTAACGCCTTATATTTTTGGGAAGATAAATTGTAAAATTTTACAAACAAACATTTCTGCTTCATTTTGATGATTTCGTTAATTTTCCCATAATAATGGTTATTTTATTTCTGAACAATGTTTGTAATGCAAAGCAGTTAGTTCTAAATCCTGAAATCCAATTTCTTTTACATGTTTATAAAAGTTTACATTTTTATCGTAAAGCTGTTCGAAAACGATAAGTAAACAACAATTATCAACAATTATTTCATGTATTAATAGTTAATACTTTCAATTAACAATAATAATAAGTAATGATAATAGAACTATTACAAATTATCAGTTAGTACAAACTGCTGGCGTTTAATCTTGTGATGTACACTATTTTTAAACGTAATTTTATTCTCCATTATTGATAAATTGTTCTTATCTTCAATTTACAGTATAATCTTCAGAAAAAAATGCACAATGAGTTTTTCAAGTAGTTATAAAACATTGTAATTTTAAGTTGTAAATATAAATTGTGTACTTTGTACGTTGTAAGCCTTTACTTATTGACCAGACGTCGATCAACGAAAATTGAATATGTTATTTCTGAAAATGTGCCATTCAAAATTGTTCTAGTTTTGGCTGGCAGCTACGTCGCTTAACATATGGTATAAATATAAAGTATTTGTGAACAGATGTTAATCCTTCGTCGGAGAATTTATAAATTCACATGTATTGTGCTGTTACTTCCTAACACCTAAACGATTTTGTAAATGTATATGAGAAGTTTTAGAATAAATACGGAAACAATTCATGTTCAAACGTTATCATTAATTAAATATTAATGTCAATGTTTCCGTTCTATATCCCAAATGGTCCGAACGGGGCTTTGATAAATCATGTATACTTTTCAATAGCGTAGATAACGAACTATGTGGTGACCATTGTGAGACTAACACGTTACAAACGATGGATTCTCTAACAATTATAAAATATGAGGCGGGATAACTGAAACTCATATTCCACGTAAAGTATGGTAAACTAAAGTGGATATGCATTTTAAAAATTTATAATGATAGGACTAAAATCTTGAAAATCTATATTTACGAAGTACGAACTTTCATGTAACTAATACAATTACTCAATTCATTGATTATGTATGAATGGATGGATCGTTGAATGGATTTGCTGTTTGTTATTTTTTATGGCGTTAGACGAGTGAGCGCAGCGAACGTAGTCTACAACGCAAGTCGAACGGGCCTCCATCGTGATTAATTTGCCTGTTTGTTAAATGTTAATTGTCTGTCTGTCTAGTCTCATACGGCCGAACGGCCAAATAGATGGACTGGAATTTTTTTTTTTTTAGACATCCGTGACGAGGTAACTGAAATCAGCTAACAAAATGGGCAAAATCCATTGCGATTTAAACCTAAAATAAATAATAAATTGAAAAATAGGCTGCGAACGTGTAGGAGTTATTTTAGCGACAATGTTTTTTTTTGTTTGTTTGTGTTTGTTGGTTTGTCCTTCTTTCTGATCATACTTCATCCTCATCTATCACCACTCATCGTCTCGAATAGCCAAAGTGCATTAATATGAGACGTTAATCAATATCCAATCCAATTCAATGGTTTTGTTTTATCGAATCTTGCACGCTCAAGGTACCCCCAAATTCCACTCGGAGATTGAGTAAACCTTGCAATATTAACACGTATTTCGTACTGGCTACGTATTCCATACTATTGTCACAGATGATAGACTACACTGCGTTGTATGCATTTCAAAACATGTTTTATAATTTGTAAAATACAATCCAGAAACTTCAACATCTTTCCCGACCAGGGGATTGAACCCAGGTCTCCCACATTTCGGGTATAAGGGCGCCTTACTGGTCCATCTTCGTCTTCATCTTCACTCTCAACGACGTCTCTGCCTGTTTCAATCTCGAACTAGACTTGGAAAACGCCAAAGTCGATGTTAGAACAGGTCATGTGTGAAGTACCCGAGAACATGCATATTTTGCATTTTAGTTTTCTTAATATTATATAGGTATAACTAATAGGTTTTTGAATTTAGTTTGTATAAGGGCGCGTCAACTGCAAGGCCATAATGCGCCACTCTAGTCTATGATAGGCTAGGAGGCCGTAGGTAGGGGGAAGAAAGAGAATGTTACCGGGTACTCAACACATGGATCACTCACTCTTCTAACAATGACTTTGGCGTTTTCCTAGTAATAGTAAAATGCAGACTTTGGAACATAGGCCCTAGTCATAGCTAAGCTCTTCACATTTTAGTTTCATTAATTTTCTCACCTTTAACCATCTTTACATCTTTACAATTACTGATATACAACGACCACACTTAAATTTGTTTTTATACGTAAGCATTCTGCACATCCACTGATTTTATTTAACACAATACTTTTAATAATATGTTTCATTTTCAAATAAAAGCAAGTGACAAAAGTGACATTTTTACGGCAGTTAAGAGGGCTGTGGAAGTTCATGATCATGCGTTCAGAGTGCTGTGAAGTGTGATCATTATTATGAAACGTGAATGCTGTCACTTTCAGGCCTGTGTTTGACGTTTATCACCATTGAACCGTAATTACATAAAATAGTGAAACTACATTAGGGGCCACGTATTTTATACAAAAAATAGGTTTCGTAGACATAACATCGAACTGTATTTGTTGTAAGTTTGTAGATTCAGTGTGTGAGGGTTCTAGCTTTGATCTTGGTGCACCTGGAAAATACATTATTCTACAGCCTGGTTCTGACATATAAGCGATTTAACCTTGTGAGAGTCGGTTTGAGAATGGCAATTGCTCATTACTAAGTTGCCTATAGATATTAATCTACCAAGTAACATATCTTTACAATGAACTCATTTTTGCGAAACGTTGATCCGTTCAGTGGGCGTGAAGCGGAAGTGAAGACAGCCCTTACATCTCAACTCTCGTCGAGTATCAAGGAGATACAACTAAGTCAGACTAGTGGTGAGTACCGGGCTGAACCACTGGCCACAGACGACGTGACTACTTCCTTTCTGTACAGTGCTAGAAGCTCTCTTCATCCACGGCCTAAAAGACACCCTCATGAATCGTGTCTCGCAGGTATTGGGAGGTGACATCGATCAACGACCGGAGCCGACTTTCTGGGTGCCACTCCTCGTCTTCTCTCATCGTGACGTCATCGAGCAAGTCAACGCCTTGTTCTTGATTACTACAGACGTCGGCAGGAGCCGAGCGTGGCTTCGTCTCGCACTGAACGACGGTCTATTGGTCAGCTACTTGGATGCGATGAAACGTGAAGGGAGCGCCCTGGAGCCGTATTACCATGACTCGGCCTTTATTAGAGACACGGAACTGTTGGATGTTGCCCAGCGTTTGATCGAAGGCGTAGACAATTATCCATTCGGCCTGGCTTGCAACTCGAGCTTGCTGAATGTATGGACGAATCAGCCCTTGTTGCTCGCTGGGTTATGGATACCACCTTTGGGTACATGTTCCGTGGCTGCGGGTGTTGACGTTGCAAGTACCATGCGCGTTTCCCAGTCGGAAGAGATTTCATCGGAGTTCCGTATTCCACCTGGATCTGCAATAGGGACTTGTTCTCTAGATGAAGAAGAAGCTCTGAGAATTATCCTCGGTACTCCTGTAGGGTCTCCTCCTCAGATATCTTCTACAAGTGATCTTCCCACAGACACACCTGCGACATCTTCTCCATTCCTCCAGAAAGATCCAGCTTCAAGCCTCGGCAACTCTATAACTGGACGCGTTGGTTGGTCTTCTTCAGAACTAAAACATGACCCTAAAAACTCTTCAAGCAATCATAGTTTACCTTCATGTCCAAGTGAAGTTCAAAGCTTTCATTCTCTACTCGAAAACTTCAATATGGCTGGTTCTTATGTTATTCCAGACTTTCAAGACTTGCTTCAAGAGTACGAAGGAAGAATATTCGACCCAGCAGTGGACGTCGTTTCAATTCTAGACGGTGATGACCCGTCTTCCTCTTTGAAAGATCTTGGTTATGAATTGGTGTCATCTTCACAAACATCTCTGTTTGCCATCCCGGAATTTACCAGTTTCGAACAATATCTGGGCAAACTTTCTCATGAACGTGGTTTAGATGCTCTGAACTACGCATGCGCTAGTTGTGAACTTCCAATCGGGATGAATTTCGGTAGAGCTTATTTGTGTTCCTTTACGGGAAACTCGTACTGCTCCGAATGTCACACGGGGGATGAGTGGGTCATTCCCTCTAGAATTGTTCACAACTGGGATTTCCGGAGGTACTTGGTCGCATGTAAATCTGCAGCTTTCTTGTCCGCGATCCAACATCGTCCTCTATTAGACCTGAAAGTTTTGAATCCTCGTCTCTACTTGGTCATTGAAGAAATGTCCGAACTCGAAGGACTGCGCAGACAGCTCAATCTGTTGAGCGCTTACTTGTTGACATGTCGTGAGCCCATCATTAAAGAATTTCAGAAACGTGTCTGGCCAAGGGGATACTTGTACGAACATGTACATCTCTATTCTGTTGCCGACTTGCTGCAGATTCCATCGGGGACATTGGCCCAGTTCGTAAGTCGAATCGTTGCATTCGCTCGAAATCATGTGCTCACGTGTTGGCTTTGCAGTCAGAAGGGTTTCATATGCGAAGTTTGCAACAGAAACAAAGTTATTTACCCTTTTGACACAGACTGTACCTACAGGTGTGAAGTGTGCAGTGCCGTATTTCACAAAGGCTGTCAAGATGCTTTCAAATCGTGTCCCAAATGCGAAAGACGCCAAAGACACGGAGAGTCACCTTTACTCGTGGAAGTTGATTCATAATCAAATACAACTGTATCACGTGTTAGTAAATTTCCAAAATAAAACTTGTACTTACTTGAGTTAACATGCAGTTAATTTCTTTTTTTTTAAATGGCTTTATGTATGCCACATAATATGCATGGCCCCACCCCCAACCCAAAGCTGCCAGCCAAGGACCAACTTTCGGACCTGCTTGCCAACCATATGAGCTACTACATACACCCCCTTCTAGGCCCGGGGTAGATTTTGGCCTAAAACATTCATCTGCTGATCGTAAAATACGAGAAAAGAGGAAGACCATTTCGCAAATATAAGCTCGTTTGTCGTGGAGTATTTAAATCCCTGAAACAATAGGCGAACTCTGGCAGTCGTCGTCGGGGAATCGTACCCCTCCCTCGGCGATTTCTTTGACGACGACGACAACAACTATATAAACGATGACAAGGACGATACGAACGATGACAAAGACGACAACGAAATAAGAGCCCCTCCCTTCTTCACTTTCTCTGGGGCTGGAACTGTCCAGAAGTATAAGTGTAACTAGTATTATAGATAAAAGTAAGGCGAAAATAGTAATTTAATTTTTAGACGATTGAGCGCAGCGACTAGTCCTACAATTCAAGTCAAACGGCACAAGATCTGTTTTTTGTCAGTGAGTGAGTGAGTTCGCTCTAGAACAGCCGAGCGGCTAAACAGATTGCGCTGAAATTTTAAACACATATCCGGTATAAGTCTAGCGTGCAGTTAACATTTTGAACAAAATCCGTTGCGATTTAAACCTACATGACATAATAAATTAAAATATAGTCTGAAATGTGTAGGATGCAATTTAACGACAATGGTTTGTTCTTGAAAATTCATTTTTATGGAATCATTTTTAGAATGCAGGCTGTTACCAAGGTGTGCCGAATCTTGCATGCTGAAGGTTCCCCAACATTCCGCTGGGAGATTGAGTAAACCTTTCAATCTTTACACGTATTTCGTACTGACTGTTTTCCATCAAAACTTGTTCTACAATTTTTAGTTTTATCCAGAAATTTAAATAATCTATCCCGACCGTTGTTTGAACCCGGGTATCCCATATTCCGTGTATACAGGCGCCTTAGCCAACTATGGACTAGGAAAACGCCAAAGTCGTTGTTAGTCGAGTGAGCGAGTCATGTGTTGAGTAGCCGGGAACATTTGCATTTAAGTTGATTGATATGAGGCATATATCAGGTATAAACGATAGGGTTTTGAGTTGTGTTGGTATAAAGGCGCATCAACTGTAAGGCCATACTTCTCCACTCTAGCCTATGATAGGCTAGGGAGGAAATACCCATGCTAGATCCAGCCTTAGGTAGGGGGATGAAAGGGCCCAGTAAACACAGAGTGCAAATTGTGAGATAAATGTGACAAGTTTAAATCCATCTCGGAGAGCATGTTCGAAAGATTTTAGAAATGCATCGGAGAGCTCAAATGGGCCGACAATCAATTACCCTTTAACTCTCAGAGAGGAACAGGGTGTTGGTTCTCGAGTTGCCCTTATTTTACTATGTAATGAGTACTCCAAGAGTTGTACTAAAATATAGCTTGGAGTACTCACAGAGTTGTACCAATAAACTGCTAGGAGTTCTCACAGAGTGCTCATAGAGTTGTATCTGGTGATTGTCTAGAGTGCTCACAAAGAGCTCACAGAGTTGTACCAGAGAATACTCTCACAACTATCCACGCGTCTGTAACGCGATCTAGGAGCAAATAAGCAAACAAAGCACTAAAATTAGATTCGACTTTTCATTTTAATATTATATTAAATACTAATTCTTATTATTTATTTCCTATTGCTACATCAATCGATAACCTGCAATTGGATACACAACATATGTTAAATTGACATAGTTATAAAGTTACAAGTTTTATCATGGTGACTCGAACTCGATCCGACTGTGACACTGCATCTGAAAGCCAACACCTTAACCGTAGCGCCACAGAAGACGCTGAAGACGACAGGGAAATACCACCTATAGGTACCACAGCAAATCGATGCAACTATAGTAGACAAATTGTGCACTTGCTCTGTGGCCTACTTACCTTAATTAATACGTGCATTGTTCTTGTGTTTTAATAGTATTGTTCAGTACTTGATAATAATTCTTTAGTATTTTACTTTTTAGTTACTCAATGATTGTATGCAAGCAGTAATTAATACTCTTTACCTCCTGAGCAAATCTTTGCTGTGTCAGAATGCAAGGTGTTCTATATCACACGCTATAGTTTTTGAGCTAGAAGGACTTGGAAGTTTTAAGTGGCGAGGTAAATGCTTCACAATGAAAAATCTTCAGACTTCAGACAACGTACACATGGTCCTAAGCCTAGGGGAGAGCCACGGCCTACGCTCCTTTCACCCTACATGCCGAATACAGGCTTCCGTGCATGTAAACATTTAGAGTTTCGAAAACAAATAAAAATGATAAAACGCAAACATTTTTAAAGTTTGTGTTATATCTATTAATCGTCTGTACTAAGGCCAAGTCGTCATTACATTTCACTCAAAATCGTGGGCGTCGCCGTGTTCGAACGGCCGCGGCGGGAACAAAAACGAGGGTCCCATTTGTTTCATTTCGAGATAGAACAGTTGTATTCAGATTCCAGCACATAAATTTGACAAAAATGGACTTATAACAAATGAATTTCACTAATTTGCTCATAGATGGCGTTGCAATCTTCAACATACACATTGAAGAACACAATCATGCATTTCGTTTTCGTACTACAAACACAAAAATCGAGATAGAACATTTCCATTCTGACACTGTGACGTGTGGTCTCAAATATAAAGAATAATGTCTGTTGCGCGATGCTTGATGTGAGATTATGTTACTCAGAGTCGACGAGAATAACTGACAAGAGGCAAGCAAGATTTTTTTTAATCAATTAAGGAAGCTGGTTTGATTTCTTGTGTTTATCAATAAGATAAGTATGCCGAGAGTTCGAAATCCACCCACTTGGAAAAGTCTCTGTCCTGCAATATCATCTGTAGATAAATATTTGTATCACATCTATGAACACGTCATCAACATTTTTACACTTAGCATAAAGTCACTTTAATTGATGGACTCACTGGTGTTCCGCTCGGTCGTCTAACAAACAATTAAGAAATTTATTTGTCCCGATTGGCACTTCGCATCAACAATAATTCGCGAAATTGACACACACACGAGGACTAACAAAATTAAAATAAAATACTTCACATTGCATACTGATGATTACTGATATCGGCTTATAATATTTTTTCGAATGGGTCCCTGCTTCCTATATAAAAACTCCCGAGTTCCTTCGATTCCCGCTTCAAACTCAGGAGTCTATAGCAAAGCATGTCAACTTTTCTAGCCCAAGTACGAAAAGTGCTAGCTATACTCTTGATTCGGGTGTCCACGCAGATTCGACGATCATGCCGATGTTCCTGACAGAAAGTTTTCTCAGGCTTTTCTTCAGTAGTTGATGCGAATGCAGGGGATTGAGTCACAACTACGTAACTCCATAATTAATACTTGTTTGCAGATTGTCCCTTGGCAGTTTTCCCATTTTTTAAAATACAAATTGTATTGATTTAATTGTTCCGAATTAGCCCAACCATGTAAGTTGGCCGCTATTTCAAAATTAAATACCGACCTATGGTTGGACGATTGTTTGATTGTCGCATGGTGTCTGAGCCGTCCAGTCCTTTTAAAATCCTAAATGTGACTGATCTTGAAAACGTACATCACAACCCACAATAATAATTGCAGTTAAAATGACTAAATATTTTGTGAGCTTGTAATCTAAACGTTATTTTGATATCTGATTTTATCACTGAAGAGTTTTCACCAGATAATCAAAGGGACTCGAACTAGTGGAAAAGTATTTGAGATTTCCTCAGTTTACATAAAATTACGAAAAATGTAATAATTGTAATATTATTATAATACCGGTAATATTGTTGTTTGTTATACTATGAACCAGGAACACATGAAGTTACAGAATAGCATTGAAAAGATAATAAATGTCTTAAATAAAATTATAAAAAAAAAACAGTCTGTGATTAATTCATAATTCGATTAAGGAATCTGTCTGGTAGAGCCTACCCGAGTTGGTTTGCAAGAGAGGTAACAAATTGACAAATAATTTCTTGCAAATTACATAATTATATTGCGTGCGTAAAATAATATAATCACAAGTTATACTTCTCAAATCGCACTCAAACCCCGCACAATGTGAGTGAATAAAAAAATAAAATAAAAATGCATTTACTGCTCGCAAACTACTCTCAAAGTCATCACGAATGTGAGGACTTTTGATGCAAATAAAAAGTAGTATCAAAGTGACAACTCTGTTAACACTCGGTGAGTAGATTAAATTTAGCTTATATTATGGTATCCGAGTTGTATTTTAGAGGTTACAATGTGACAAATAACTTCTCACAAATTACTCACATTGCGTTGGGATAAAATAACGTCATAGGTTACTTATCAAAGCCCTCTCAAACACAACTCAATGTGAGCAAATTCAATTCAAAATAAAACCAAAAATATGTGGCTCAGACACAACGCTTAAAGTCATCCGAATGAGATGCAAATACAAAAGGAGTATCAAAGTGACAGTTCTGGTATCACTCTGTGAGTAGAAATAAATACATTCTTTTTTGGGGTGACTCTGTGTGTTGATAGAGAGGTCACAAGTGATGACTTTTTTAAATGAAATATTGATTTCAGTCACAATCATCTCACAAATTACTCACTATGTGTGAGGACCGACTTTGTGAGCTTGTGACCAAAATAAACACCACTCCGAGAGCTCTTGTGTTTACTGGGGGAATGTAACCTGGTAGACTACTCAACACATGGCTCGCTCACTCGTCTAACAACGACTTTGGCGTTTTCCTAGTTTATAAGTTTATGAAAGAAAAGAAAGTGGTAGAGCTGATAATGATAATTGATAACAATAGATACATTATTTATTTGATTGAAAAATAAAATATATTTGTATGTGCATTAATTTTGGTAAAATAAATTACTTCGAGTGAGAAATTTAGACAGTTCGTCGGAATCGTCACATTTGTCATATGACTGTTCGTCACATGATGGGACAGATGAAATTGCGTTCTCAATGTGTCGTAATTATATTTGGTACCTTCGCGGTTGTATCATCAGTTGCAGAGCTAAACATGTGTATGGCTGAGGTGTTTTGTGTTTAATGGAATTCCATCATTAATTGCACCCCACTTAACATCCTTTGACTCGATCGTGTAGCAAGTAAGCAAAACAGCAAAGGTCCCTAAAGTGTCGAACAGAATTGTTTCCCATAAATATTTAGTACTAGACCAACTGGCAAAATGTGCAAATTTCGAGCTATGTGTTTCATAACGGTGTAGCTTGTTTCCCTATCTCCCTCAGTCAGCAAACAGTTCGCCCCCTCCTCACGGGTAAATTAATGTGTCTCCCCTGCTCAAGTATAGCTTATTTCAATAATTATTGTAGGCGGGTTGGATAACACAAAGCATGACCCTACATACCCTCGTGCATGGCCGTTCTCGCCGTCTACCTCCTACGTACATATAGTTGGGTCAAACAACTCGCAAATTGTCATAAATCGGCGGATTTTACTGTTAGTATTTTGAAAACGAGTAGGGAATTTGTGTGAAAAATGCATAAGTAAGCCCCACCTAACAAATTATATACATATATATTATTCAATTTATTGTAAGTTCAAAATACCCACGTATTCAATTCTGCTTGCTGATACAGAACTTGCCATGGAAGATATGCCAGTATCCTTACCTGTTCGTTTGCCAAATTTGTATATGGTTGAAAAAACTGTGTTTTAAACGGACAAAATAAAGTAAGTTCGAATACTAATTAATTGTAATTGAATGTTTTGTTATTTTTAAATTTGACATACTTAGTCGTCATATGTTTACGAACTTCTGACCGAGAAATTAATTGAATAATTATATAATTTTGTTTCTAATTATTTGAGAAATAATATATTTTGCATTTCATTTTGCGATGTTCGTAATCGTTAAAGCTGCTACAACTATTTTGACTCATAAAACTAGGAGTGTGATATATGATTTAATAACCCCTCATGTATCAACTATCACAATCCCCCTTCAACTTGACAGACAGGCGAACACAGGTCATCTTATCACTACAGCGCACAAATCGTGACAAAATAAAATGCATCAAACAAAGAAGCTCTGTACAAAGCAAGATCGATGTTTTGTCACTGACAGAAGACAAGGGATGAAGCTGAGATTTTAAGCTTTTTATCGGCGCTAATGGTTGTAATATGACAATAGCGTGGCTAGACGTGTAATGATGCGTTCTGATTCAAGATGTGTATCTACTTCAGGGGTGAACACGTCATAGACTACTCATAGACTACTGTTGGGATAGGTTTTCCATTCTATTTCATTTCAAGTGGCCCGTACACCACAAAATAATTGCGTTAAGTGTTTAAAACGCTGATGCAAAAACAAGTCCATGTAGGTAATTTATTATTCAACAATTAATTGAACTTAACATTGCTCTTAGGTGGGAAAATAAGTTTTTATTATGCAGCAATATTTCGATAAGTTTCACTTTTCTTCGACATTCAGACATTTTGTCGAAGAAAAATGAAACTTCGAAATATTGCAACATAATAAAATCTTATTTTCCGACCAAAGAGCAGTGTTAAGTTCAATTAATTCTTAAATAACATTTTACTGTTCTACTAAAGTTTATTTTGAAATAGGTAATTTAAGTATAACATTAATTTGTTTGTACCTCGGATAACTGTATCATATTTAAACAGGGATTGCGAATATGTTTTAGACACATTGGAAAAATAACACATCCATTCAATTTATGTCTGCATGTATTTTTCTAATTTAAAAAAATAGATATTCGATTTGTTTACTAACCGTAGGTTACGAGTGTCTTACAGTTTTATAAATTAGTCGTAACGCCGTAAAATCATGTAATGGAGAATATAAATAACATTTTAGCATGGTATGTATAATTCTTTTAACTTTCGCAATTTTTTATTAAAGATAGATTTAATTAATGAGGTTTCGACAGCAATGATGTGATACTGTACTACAATCACGTGCTAAATTCTGCATAAGTACTTGGCACTGATTAAAAAACATCTGTTTCGAGAGGTGACATGCGGGATCTCATAGAAGTAAGTCTACATTCTTGTAGTTTAAACAAGTCCTTACACATTTTTATTGTTTAGACAATATTCAATTTTTACCGACATTCTTGAAAATTCTCAAATACACAATCTAAGAAACCAAGAATTAGAATACACTCTTTCCGTTTTACTTAACGACCGTGTTTGTACTCTTTTTGTTCGACTTGTTTTCATTTTAAATAGTTTTTTCAAAAAAATTGTTTCGACATTATATTACAAGTAGGTCAACAAAGTTTAATATTGCTGCCTCGACTTTGGCCAGCCCTCATCGGGAGGTATTGTTACAACCGAACTGACGCCTGACAAGTCTAGTGATTGATTATTTTGGATTATCCAGTCAGTTCCCGATAGAGGGAGAGCTCTAGAACCCTGATCCGACCTGATAGATAGATCTGGAAGTGTCACTTCACTGATCCTTAGCCGACACGGGACCTAGAACATACAATCGCAACAATGGAACTATCTCCTTACAATCGGTATCTCGGAAGATAGGATTACGATCCAATTCGTTGGGACTTGACACCGAAGAAGGATTCAATAGAAATAATTAAAAATACAAGAATTTGATAAGATGGATTCACTGTAGGTTTTGTGTTTCATTGTGATATGATTTATTACCGATGGCGATCCAGGGGGTTGATCAAAATCGATTTGGATAATTGATTGTATACACCATCATCATAAATTCTGGGTTTTTTAATGTACCGTTCATAATCCGAGCAAACCAACTAATCACAACAATTAGGCAATAAATAATTAACGTTTTAAACAATTGCTTGAATTAATTATTGCTGGAAGAATATTAGGATGATGAACTAAAATCGTCGATTGCATCTCCGTGTGCAGGATGACGACTGGTAAGATAATGGACAGCACATATCTTGCTTATTTGCTTAGCTGTTTCATTATAAAAACACAATAGTCCAGTCCTACTCGTCGACACACTAAACTTGGCGTTAATATGAATTTATTCTCACTACCGTATAAAAAACACCCGTTAACTCATTCAGACCATAATTAAATTGGCACGAATTAGGATATTTTAAGCTAAAAATTAACATTCCGTGATTTTTTCTGATATTTTTAGTATTTTTTTTATATTTTTCATTGTAATATTTAAGGAATTTTGGGAAATTTTGGATTTTGAATAAAAGCAACGTTTGATGTTCAAATGTAAATTGTAAGTGCATTTCTAAAACTAGATTTTTTTTTGAATTTTTTGCATATTTTGGATTTTCTGTATCTCAAATACTGGCAAAACTAATAATATTTTAAATTTCCGGGAAAAAACCAAAAACTCTTTCTTTTGCCCGTTTTTACACATTTCAATTTTCAATCTTCTCTAAAAACGGTACTATTCGTCCTATCGCAATGAGGTAAAAAAAATGTGAATTTGAATTCCCCAATTTTTTTGAATTAGTTGGCCAAATTGAAAAAACTTAAAGTCTTATTTTTCAAAAATCAAAACTCTTATGCCCATTATAATGGACACGTGGTCTGAATGAGTTAAGGGGGAGTAGAGGCTGGCTTAAGGCCAAACCGCACTTAAAAGTAAAACTTGTTTGGAAAAAAAACGTAACACCGTTTTTCTTAAGTTGGCAAGTACTTGAGAAAGTTTCGATGTACACAACTTTCGTTTGTACCGTACTAAGAACCCTTGGGTGCGCAACAGTTTGTAATCCGTTATTGACTTGGTTAAGATTGGATTTACGTAGAAAATAAGGTGTATAGTTGTGCGATTAACGATAATCTGTCAGTTTCTCGAATATTATATTCGAATTTCAGATAGCTGTAGACAGATAAAGTATGATGAGTATTAAGTACGATTAGTTGGTAAGAATGGTGAGTGTTTTCTTTTATAATCGTATGATATGATAACGACATGAAAGGTGGTAAATCAAGTAATGCAAAGAGTTTACACAATTGTATTTTTACTTTGAATAAGTGATAAAAGAAAACCTGTTGAATATAAAAATAAATTAACTGAATTGTTTTAAGTAACACTTTCATCTCGGTATTATTACCCCTCAAAACATCACAAGTATTAATTGCTTCTCATTCCTCCGAGTTCCCTATTCATTCTTTTTACGATTTCATTTTGTTTCCACTTCAAAAGTGTTCTTTTTTCATCACCTTGCAAAAGTCATAGATAATATTAGCACTGAAGTTGCCATTAAGGGGATATTACCCTTTTCAGGCAGACAATTATTTTTAAGAATGCTTCAGGGTCTCGCAATTACTTTAAGAATGTAAACGACGAAGGGCCCCCTGCTCTCAACTAGAATATTAGAATAAATTTAATACCCAGGACTGACACTGTGATGTTTCTTTTGAAGCGTTAGCGGGGGTCGGGGATTATGATATTTTTAATTGATCATCTTCAAAGTCATAATATCTTTCTAAATGGAGGAGAGGGGAACAGGATGAATGGGGGAAGTCAAAAAATAATAAAATTTACAAGAGATTTTAAAATTATTTTTCAAAGATGACAGAAGCATACTGCTTAGCTCGAGTTTAGAAATTAAATGCGCTTTCAGTGAAAATAACACAATTTGATACATGAACTCAAGTATTTTGTAAGTTATAACAATCATAGGCGAGCCACAATCTATTCACCTCAGAGTATTTTTGTACTGAGTTGCTCACGGCCTCCAAACCCCTCACCAATTTATGGTACTACCACTGAAAATCAGTTATATAACTGAGTGGGTAGACTCTTAATACAGTTTATTTTTATTTTATTTTATTTATTTAATTATGATATTTTAAAACAAAAATGTATTGATTGACAGATGTAACAATTTATTCCTCCAAAGTTATATTAGTATGTATTAGTAGTATGTCAAAAAATATTGTGTAAAATTAGGGCTGGAAAAAGAACAACATCCAGCCTACAGGTTAATGAAAATGTAAAGAAATCCATCACAAGAAATTAATAATTTGCATGGTTAACAGACGAACGGTTATTTTCAACAAAGCTTATTTATGTTCGTGAAACTTTCAAATAATGTCTGACAAAATAGGCTTAATTCACGTTTGTCTGAAATAAGAGTTTGATCTGTTCAATTTTTTTCTTTATATACTTTTGTTTGTATTCGATATCTCTCTCTATACACTAAGCTATGCATTATATTATTTTTATGACTCAGGTAATTTCGATATTATACGTTCAATAAAAACAAAAAAGCAAACAAATTGTATATTGCCAAACACAATTAGAATTTTTTATTATACGTTCAATAAATACAACAAAAAGCAAAAATATTGTATATTGCCAACACAAATAGAATTTTTCTTCGGTTACTGATTAAATCTTTGTGTTTCGTATTAGATTATTATAAAGCGAAGCTTCCCTATATAAGCATTTCTCTTTTGTCCAGCCGTCAGTCCGACTGTGCTTGTATCACGTCTCACGATAAAAACAACATGGCTTTCTGTACAAGGTACCTGGCTGAGCGTAATATTGCCCACCGCAGCTTGGCTTTGGAGCCCTATAGCGGCCACCTAGATAACAGGTTTAGTTTTTCAATCAAAATGCGTTATTTTGTTGACAAGAACCTAAAACATGGACGATACAAATTATTTTTGGTGACCCTAGGCCTCTAGGGGTCGGGGAAAGCATTTTTCAAAAGTAATTATTTCCCGTACCCGGCACCTCCACCAAATACTGAAATCTACGCTAATTTTATTGTGTATTCTTCTTCGACAATATGTTGTAAAAGTAGCTTCTCTCCCTTATTTTGGATGCTCTCGTACTTGATTAACACCAATCGTGCACATTTTTATAGTTCCAATTAAACATTTACGTAGCATCACGAAAATAATTCAAATCACCAACACACCTTTTTCATCCACAACATGTGATTAGTTTACTCGCCGTTCAATTATCCTTTGAAAGTGCAGTCGCTTTGTGTGCCGTATAAATGATTCGATCGAGTGCACGTAATAAAAGTAGCGAGTGATTCGTAATTGTCGGGGGTTTATGACCACATCATGCGTGCACGGAGGCCTAACGAGTGGATGGATGGGCCCATCTCAAACACTTCGACTAATCGATATTTTCAACACGTTCAATCAGTTATCACGTCACAATCTCATTCAATGTGAAAACAATGAAACGCTGGATTAGTGTTTTCACCTTTCATCTTTTCACATCAAACTGTCACAATATTTCAATGGTGGAGCTATGCATAGCAAAAAATGAGACTTCCAATTTTTTTTTTACAATCACTAGAATGTTAGACATTTTTGAAAAACTTATTTATTCATTTGAGACTGACAGTGGTGAGATGGATGTAAAACGTCACTAGGAAACTTTATGACAAACATATTATGGCGTTTTATGATCTGGAACCTTTCGGGCGAGTGATTTCTTCAATTAGGGGTAAGTGGGGCAAATGGGAACATGGGGTAAATAGGAACAGCCCTAAAATCTACCCCATATGACCTATTTAAAAAAATACAAAAAATATTCCATGTGACCTTTTTATTTTCTCAACAACATATCAAAAAATCAGCTCATTCTGATGTTAATTTAATAGTTTTCTGATTTTTTAAAAACTACCCTTCACTTAAAAGTTGATGTAAGTTTCAGTCAAAAAAACTTTAGAAAAAAAATTATGTCCAAAGAGTACCCTAAAAAAATATTTTGACATATAAAAAGTTCCCCCTAACTATGAACATGATTTTACAATTTGTTTGCATTTGCTTATCTTAGTCCATCATGGCTGTTAAGCCCCTGTTCCCATTTACCCCATACCACCTCCATTTGGAAGTAATTAGGAACACTGGTTCGGGGTAATTAGGAACAAGTGGGGTAAAAAGGAACAACACAGTTAACCTATGGGTTATATTTATGGGGTAAATGGGAACATTTCTCGATCTTCAAAACCATCTCTATTTGACCATTGTGGTTGACCAGGTGTTGTGAAAATTGCCATTTAGGCCATTTTTCTGCTTTTTCCTCAATTTCTTCTGACACTTGGGAAAATATCACCTCAGTGCATTATATTCACAAGATCCCCATAAGATTGATGTGCGTTCCTAAAACCCCATATTCCCACCATTGATAAAATTTGATTAGAAAAGTTAAATTCATCCCCCCTTCCCAATTTTTCCACTTACTTATTTGCAAGGTTGATAATAAACACTAAACTAATCCTATTGTCACAAAAACAACTAAGAATATTTTTTGACACAAATGTAGCGCTTTGCTCCGCTCCGGTTTTAATATATAATCTGATATTGTTTTCTTACATTAGCATCCACAGTTTTTAACATTTTGACTTAATTTTTTTTTAATTGAAATCATACATCAGATATTTCTGTTCCTATTTACCCCATTTTGTTTTACCTCACACCAATAAGCTACAGTGTTGTCTGTTCCCATTTACCCCAAAATGACGGGGTAAATAGGAACAATACCACTTTTTACATTTAATTTTTTTCCTAGTACATGATTTTAGGAAAATGACACACAAGTTATTCCGTACACTAACAACAGTGCAAAGAATAATGTACAACGAAAAAATCATAAAAAAGTCAATTGTACAACTTTTTACAGAAAGTCAAAGATGAAAAGTTCTAAAAGTGTTCCTATTTACCCCACTTACCCCTACATTTGAAAATTTATAACTTTTACAATATTTATTTCCAAAGTAGATTGTTAATTGATGATTGATGTTCTCCGGGGTTCATTTGTTAAAAGAAAGGCGTGGAAAAAGGGAAATATTATTAGTAATATGTACTAATTCTTGAAAAATGAGAACAAATGCATTGGTTTACTGTATAAACAAGTTCTTGCCGATCGAATGTTTATTCGGGGATAAATATTAACAATTTGTTGAATGATTATCGGTGTAACTAATAGCACAACCCAATCATTTAGAACTATGGCTGCTTACTGCACACTTGCAATCCCCATCCACAAGTAAACCAGGTAGAGGTGTTTTCATTTAAAACATTTTTAAAAGCTAATGAATTAATCCCTCCTGAAAAATCTTGTCAAGATCTTGCCAAGATTATACAAGATCTTGCCAAGATTATACAAGATCTTGCCAAGATTATACAAGATCTTGCCAAGATTATACAAGATCTTGCCAAGATCTTGCAAGATCTTGTAAAATCTTGGCAAGATTGTGGTTGGTCTATTTATGCGGTACCGGTACGCCTACTTGATGCAATTTCGATACACACTTTGCCACCTTATTAGATGTTTATCCGTGGCTTGTTAATCTAGGCCCTGTGAACAAGAACATAAAGCAAGTAGGCTTGCCTGCAGGCTAGGGCAAACACAGGCCTAGACCTATAGTGCAAGGCATAATACTTTTAGTCAACTGTCATCTAAGCCTACTACCTAGGCTACAGTAGTGGTTGTAAATACTCACATAGTCTGAGGTCTGTACAAGACATGGCAACTATCTGTAGCTATTTAAATGTGTATGTGGCCTTTGCTTACGATGTAGACCAGGTCTATTATCAACTGTCTTCTCTAGTTCTAAATAAACTGAAACAGTGAGACAGAACAAATGCAGGCTCGCATGGCTAATTTGATGCAACTGTTAGGTAAGTGATGACTGATGAAGTTCAAGATGCTAACACCAGGTGGCAGATTTTGACAAGATCTTGTTTCTAACCAAGTTCTTGCCAAGATCTTACAAGAAGAATCTTGCCAAGATCTTGCCAAGAAATAAACAAGATCTTATTTCAATGCAAGATCTTGGCAAGATCTTGCAAGATCTTACAAAATCTTGACAAGAATTTTCACCAGGGTCACATCACACCTGGTTTTTACTAACCTTGAATGGATTCGTCTGAAGGACCGCAGAAACCTGCTCTCCGTGTGCTTCGTACATCGCCTTCTTTCGTTCCCTGTACCCTCGTACCTTGCGACAAATTTCAAATACTTACATTCCAATCATGACTTTCATACCAGATCTAGATCGGGCACCCAGTTAACGTTTCCAACGCACAGGACAAAACTGCTGGACAACTCTTTTACAATTCATGCTATACGTACGTGGAATGCTCTCCCAGTTGAGATAAGAGATAAGTATCACCAAAATTACCATTCATTTAAAAACGAAACCTATAAACATTACTTACATAACAACTAAATATAAAATAAATCAGCAACCCGTCAAACATCCATACTTACATCAAATAAAACTCACCATGTCGCAAAACAAAGACAATTAAAACATTATATGTATGTAATACCTCCATAATATTATTATATGAAACGTGATTGTATGAATGAGAAGAATAAATGGCTTTTGCAAATCATCACATAAATATATAGGCTTAACGTAATTAAGTGTACAATCAAATTATAATTACTCTGAAAAATTTAAATCATACTATTGCCTACTTTATACAAACTATACAATACTAATACCATTACCTGTAATTTAATTTATCTAGTTTCTATGACGAATAGCTTATTAATTTTACTTGCACATTACTTCTACTTAATGTAATCTTTCTAAGTATTTCCCCAATTCAGTGCAGTGTATTTATAGTGCTTAGTGTAATATGTAATGTTTAGATTTATACAATGTGATTTGTGTTGTAATTATAAAATGGTTGGATGGAAGAGAAGGCCTAACAGGCCTTAATCCCGCCATCAATAAAGACGACAATCAATCAATCAATCAATCCCCCTTCCCCCTCCTCTCCACCCCCCCTCCCCCCGGACACCTACGAATATCACCGGTTTGATACCATAAATATTAACTATTCCACCTACGGGAGTGTTACCCGACTATCCAAATCGAGAAACCAGACTTCTAGTTGAAATGAAGTTCAATGAAAACACCTTAAATCGGTATCACCCTAATACACCAATAAATAATCATTTCGTATATTTTAAAGTTATTCTAGAATGTGGTGTACTATTATTTATCTGCTCACAATACACTCCATGGTATCGCCTAATTATTATTTCATCAGAAACTAACTGCATAATTTTTTATGAGCTCAGTATTTAAAATTGTGTCGGTTATCGATGTTAAAATTTGTGTTTCACTCTTCACATGACCTGTGGTCACTGCTAATTGTTGAATGAAATTGACTTCAAAGGTTCGATGTGACACACATAGTTATAAACTATGTTTTAACTGTTAGTTTGCTTTGTACGATATGAAATCCGCATTCGTTTAAACAAATACAATAACGGCATTCTCGTTAATTGAATAACCATTGTCAACTAAATGACAATTACTGCCGTGGCAAATACTGAATTAATTCATCCATTGTATATATGAATCTAGGACGCATAAAACAATGGCCGTTTGGAGTTTAAGTAGCTGGTAATTGTTAAACAAAAGTAAATATTAGAGAAGGGAAAATGGAATGTTTCAAACATAACCTCCTCTTTTGCTAGCTCTATTGTGCAGACTGTGTTTGGTTTCAATGCTTACTAAACTAATTGACAATTACATTTTTAATTTGTAGTTGTTAACAAAAGTCGGATAGTTGTAAGTTTTCTCAATGTATAACCACACAATGTGAAATAACATGTCGTAATTTTAGCATGATTTATTCACAAATGTACTGTACAATGTATACCATATTGTGTCTGGAAATGTTAACAAATAATTTAACTTGTAATTTTTGTACCTCGCAACGCTTTGTACAATTTTTATGAGATTTTGGTTCTTATTTGAATTATTAGAAGAGTAACGAAATTCATGTAAAACATTTTTGACAAATAAGATATGTCAACGGTCATTCCACAATTACTCTCGGGAGTAAAGGTACAAAAAATTGCATTTCTTTAAAAATGCTACTTTTGCTTCAAATTAGAGTATAGTTTTATATATAGTTACTTTTGTGTTATTGTTTAATACATCACTAATATTGTTATGTAGAAGGTATTTAGTTTAGTGTTGCTCAAAGTTTTACCTATTTGCTTAAAATCCTTGTGTCCCGTCTCAAAACCTTGTTTTCTTTCTCCGAGAAAGGAAAAAAACTCGTTGACTTCTTAAGACTTTTTCTAAAGTTGTTGGCAAGGAAGTCAGGTCAGTTCCAACCAGGCGTAGGCGTCGCGTCGTCTGATGTAATTTGTGCGTGTAAGTAACGCAATTTGCCGTTGCAGTCGCTAATGTCTCGCTGCTCCCCTCCCCTACCCTCCCCTACACGCACAGCTAATGAAGTGTGCGTAAAATGGGAGGGGAATGAAGACGAGGGGCCCTTGGAAAAATACACTTGTCTGTTACGATTCTGCACTTGGGAGTGTTCAACATTAAGCTAACTGTTTAATCAAGGGTGGGCTCTCTTGTGGACGGTAAAAATTAACTAGATCTAATTCTTGTTTTGTTTGCGTAAAACTGTAAATGAAGAATACGCAATTAAAGTGTGTTTTCAAAATGTTAATTATGTTTCATAGCAACATTACGGATGATAATGTTTCTTATTATGTATATTTACCAGACTCCAAACCGTTTGTGTGCAATGTTATTTAAAAACCACATATTTGGCAATATGATCACTACAATTATACAGCTCAAATGGTGCACAGTTATATTTACAAAATTTTGTAGGTTTAACGGAAATATACCTTGTCAGACGGTAATAATAATTGCTAAATAAAGTAGATATTTATATATGCTTATTTACATGATTCCGACCAGTGTATGCAATACGAGATTTATGCACATGTTACTTTAAAATATACGTTCATGTTTTCGAATTCAATTATACCCCAAATAAAAAGACACAGCAAGTTGAATTCCTCAAAATGAAAATTCATCAAATGAGTGAAAAGGAGAAGTTTCGTTTATACATACCCACAAACATTGTTACCAATTAAGTATTGTAAATACTTAATTTCAATTAATGTGAGATACATTATTATTTCATTTTCTCACCTGAATAGATGATATTCTTTAGGTCATTATTGTGTATTACATGAGACGAAAATAGCCTACAAAGTATGTAATGCCCAAGGGCTGAGTTATTGGACTCAAACCAATAATTCACATTTACCTGAAAAAACTTTGTAGAATCGTCAGTCATTATTACCTGAGGCTGGAATCGAACCAATGACCTCCACTCTAAGCGTAAGCTAGCTTGACTCCATCGGTCATTGTATTGCAAATACTAATCTACCGTCTGTAATACAAACAGATCTATATGCATCGGTGAATATCACGTAATCACACTTACCCAATTACTATTGTCTCCCACTGGAAATCAGCCACTGCGTAACTGAGTAGGTACTCCTACTGTATGATTTGATTAATTAGTTATAGCTTTGGGTAATTATTGCTTCAAAATATAGACATTCGTTTAAAACGAAACCTGTGTGTTTATTTTTTATCTATCGTAGAATTAGAAGACACTTAGGTTTAAAAGAAATATATAACATATAAATAGTTAAATACTAAAGAAGAGATCCACAGTCATCAACAGTGATCACATCGGGAGAACCCAGTTATGAATCTCCTCATGATCGGAAATCATGAGAGAAGGTTTTTCCGAGATGTTCCTCGGTCGTTAATGCGAATGCAAGGGATTGAGTCCTCGGACATCCCTTCACAATAGGGGCATACATTGCACCCTATAACAGGTTTAATTCCCTCCGTAAAAAATCCACAGTCGACTCATCTAGCAATGAGTTGTTCACCTATAGAAATTAGCACATCTAACTTCCCCATATTATGTCTAATAATGGAAGTTGCCCGTTTTGTTTTGACGACTGGCAATCCTTGTAATAAACTAATTTTTGTGGGAAACCTGGACTGTCACTAACCACCATGCAACGCAAGGACGCTGTCCGTCGCCCAACTCTGGCACACATCAGCTTTTTAGTTGTAGGTGCATCGCACCAGGGACTAAAGCATACCAGGGGAGAGGCTTCGAGCCCCACGACCATTCCCCAAAACAGACAGACAGTTATAGTAACTTGTAACCTGTAGTCGGCGACTGCTTTCTCACAGTTCAACTACAGCCTCCTTGTGACTTCACTTTCATCGACTACAGCAAAATGTAGCTTTGGGATACACACTGATTAAAAGTTTGCCTCAAAGACAAATACTGGAATACTCTTATATCTAAAATATAATTTGACATTCCTTCGCAACTATCAAAATACCACATGAACAGTATTATCTGTCTAGTAAGTTACCTTAAGTTAGGAGTATTATTACTCCAAGTTGAACAGGACACACCGTTCCATAGTTAATTGTTTCAAGCTAGAGCATGTTATTAGTAAATCGAGATTGATGATGTCTAAGCCTGGGCAAAGTGAATTGGTTCGCACAAGTCGTGCTATAATGGTATTTCTTGGGTCTAATTACTTAAATTGAATTAACAGGCGGGTGAGAACTAGGCATGCCCATCCTTTGTACCCGCAGTCAATCACCAAGTCTTGAGCTTAACTCAGCTTAGCGTTACGGAACTGAGTAATTGGTTTTAATTAAACTACGATTTGTATTAGACTGATTATTTGAAGTTAGAACGGAATTAGTTAGGCTAATTACAAATTCACAATACATATTTTGATTTGATTAGTTGTAATGTAACATTGCACTCGGCAACTAATCTAATGATTCAATAATATCGTGCCATTCATTTAAAAAAATAAATATATGCTAAGAATATATCCACTCATTCATTTATAATGAGTAATTTACAGTGAAAAAAAATCTTTTTTTTGTAAATAAATTTTTGTAACTGATAAAAAGACGTTATATAAATAAATACCCGATTTTGTATCTACTTTGTTTTTAAAAAGGTTTAAACGTCACCGTTTCCATGCCCTAATTATGCCCTAATTAATGGAATAAATATTAATTTTTAACGTTATAATTTAAATTGTTAAATAAAAGATCAAATAGAAAATACAGTTTTAACGGTTGCAAATACAATATTTTGATGAACGATATTACATCATATGTTGGTCTATGGAATATAATGGTTTCTAAATTGAGTTAAAACTATTTTTTTTTCTTACTGCCCTAACAACACTATTTGAAACGGTTCTTTGAATTAGGGATGGAGTGGGTGATGCGGTCGGGGTGCTTGTGGGGTACCTGGGGTGGGGTGCTGAAATGTATTTGGATTGGTGGGTGGGTATAGGGAGGTGGATTGGTCGGTGTTACTACAAACATATGAGATGAGTCGAAATAAATCACCATAGATTCCACGAGAGTTATTGGAAATGAATGTCCCCGGGAAATTAATGTGACCACCGCTAACATTTAACCCACTTTGATTTAGTTGTGGAAAAATTCCAGAAGTCAATTTTTCCCACACCCTAAATCACTTTTTTAAAACATCTCTCGATAACTGAATAATGGATTTAAAATGCGCTCTCCCAAACTAGGATGATGGAACGCGCGACCGTCACTCCAACGTACAATGAACGGGGTGACATCCGCTTAGGATAGGAGGGACATTTTGTCTAACCCATAACTTTGTGTTTGCATGGATATATGCTGCCATAGTTCATCCTATCAAAGATGAGTCGCAATTTCACGATTTCTCTTGTAAGGTGGTGGATAATTCAAAATGTCAGTGCACATTCTCATGAACATATGCGCATATTTTTGTGTTTGCATGGTATTGGTAATATAATATGATATGCTGTCATAGATGCCGTCTGAAAAACGCCGCAGCATGTACTATGTACTACTTGGAAACAAACTTCAAAGACAAAAATAAATAAATAAATAAATAAAATAAATTGTATTTAGAGTCTACCCACTCAGTTATATAACTGATTTTCAGTGACAATATCCTCCATCTATATATACAATGCATACTTTATATGACAATCTTTATATTTATTGATTGTATAATGAACATGATCATCATGTTACATAAAAATAAACATCATTAGTAACCATAATCATTAATTTGGTCAAATTTAGCATTTTGTAGCATACATTTTTTCCTTTCTACCAAAACCCTAAATATGGGGCGTTTCTATAGCTCTTCTCATGGCAAATGAATTATATTGGAAGATTTCAATTCAATATAGTCACATGAAATGCTAGACTACATTGCAAAACTAGTTTTCAATAGGTATCCAAAATTTTTGTTTAGTAAAATTAGCATTTTGTAGCATCAAACCCATAAAACGCAAAAAAAAAAACGTGCCTCTGATACAAATGTTTTAAGTGACCTAGGGGGGGGGGGGGTAAGGGGACAGCGGTTGACCCCCAGAAAAATTCAATATTCATGTGCTCGGCACCTCCACCATTAGTGAAGGCTTTAACAAGCGTGGAACAAACACTACCTACCCAAGGGAATATTCAAGCCCCTCTTCAGGTGAAGGAGTTGCGTGTTAAGGTAGTTGTGAAAGTTTTGCCAAGTTTCTAACAAAAACTCAATATCTAGCATTCGTATTAACGACTGAAGAAAACTTTGGTAAAATCCTCAACAAGGTTTGCACGTGGCAGGACTTTATTCGATCGGACAACAGTGGATGTAAAATAAAGATGAAGGACAATGAAAATGAGCGGCGTTCTTTGCTCTTAGGGAGCGAAGCTCTCCTATGCATCTCGTTTCTTGCCGTGCGTTTATGCACGTGATGTCTGACGATATAAACGGAGCTCGACCTCCGATTGACATGCGTATTATTGTTTATTGACTTTCATTGTCAACAAGGATGAAAAAGAATGCGTTTTTGACCTTGGAAGTCAGGAGGACGCGGACTACTGTCACACAAATTTGACATTGTAAAAAATACCCGGCACCTCCACCAACAACGAGATAAGAATGTCCAAACTAAACGTATTTTTATGTTTGTGTATCTCTTTATACTAGGCACCTCCATCAACGATCAAGGTTTAATTTTTTTGTCTTCTTCTACTTCTTCTTGTTCTTCTTCTTCTTCTCCTTCTTCTTCTTCTTCTTCTTCTTCTTCTTCTTCTTCGATTTCTGGATAAATAAGATTCTCTCCCTCCTTTCTTACTCCCGGACTCGTGCTTGGGTTATGCTACTTCTTATGTGACGCTTTCCCCACTAGTATCCCAATTGATATGTAGACGTACCTCTTCCCCCTTATGTGGATTCAAAGACTTTGATGCCAGATGTATTAATTGCTTTGTTCTAAATCCGTAGATGTTTATTTTAATTTGTCTTTATAGAAGAACTATCCCATATGATCGCAACCTCACACATGCTCCCCCACGCATATTAACGTATACAACACGCGTGTCCTATTCCAATCGCTTTGTATACTCGCAAGAACCTTCTCAAACACATGTGTGTTACTATTTGAAGCGATTGTTTTAAACCTATAAAACACCCACTATCAACTTCCGTCGTTAGTTCACGAACAAATAAGACCGCGCTACATAAACTTGGTGTAAAAATAAATGAAACTGCCCCTGATGGTGTAGTTTTCAAAGTATTGTCTTGGCGGTGCTAAGTTTGGCCAAATTATCCTTCGGTGTGCACTTAATACCAATAAACCCGCCAACATGGTAAACGCCGAGAAATATTTCACAGTTTGGGTTCTAGGTCACGGACATAACCACAGGTAAAATAATATTCCTCTTAAGCAAATAATAATGTTTAATATTCATAAAGTGCACTGTAAGGATAATAGTGTTTTTGTAAGTACATAGTTTGTTTTAAAAATTATCCTCGAATTGTACTTTATTTTGTGGGGAAAAGAGTATTGTAAGGAATTGCTTTTTGAGAATGGCAAACGCGATGCACATTATGCATATAAGGAACTGCATTATCTCCTCAGTTCTGGAAACCATTTTCAAAGACTATAGGATGACAATAAAGTTCCGTACTGAAGCTTCCATGTATGCATCACTTTTCTGTCCGTCCGTCCGTCCGTCTGTGCGTGTATCACGTCTCACGATTGAAAACGCACATTACCTCCGACTTACATGCTTTCTTGTTGCCATCGCCATTCAACAAGGATAATACAGAACGTTTTTGGTGACCCTGGGTTTAGAGAGCGGGGGAAAATAGTAATATTTATATACTCGGCACCTCAACCAATACGTTAATTTAGGGGGGAACATGGCATAATAGCAGTAATTTTCTCTCCCTGTTTTGGGTCTCACTTACTCTTTCTAATGCATCTAAATATAGGCCTAATGACTGTAAGAACAAAACCTATATAGGCTACTATATAATTGTTACAAATTGATGTCAATTTATTAATTTATTTTGAAAAATTATAATACTTTGATATAATATATCACTAGGCGCCGAATGCTCATTGTTTGTAGAGGAATCTCGTAGCCCTAGATTCTCGAAATAAAACGCAGACACGAGATAAAATACTTTCAATAACATGCTACTGACAAATTGCTCGAGTAGACACGCTATAACGACGGTGATACATCGCATACATGATGCAGTATAATTTGTATCTTGGGCGCGAGCCTGTCACATCATTCGTCTTCGAAGATTGGTGTAACGTAAAATTGAAATTAATAGAAGAGTGTGGATGACAATGTCACTGAAAATCGTTCTAGTATATACAAAGTGGCGCCAAACTTTGCTCTTAATTAGCGCACGTGGGTTCAATGACCATCTCGACGTAATGCCCAAGTTAATAATAGACCGTGATAGAAAGTCGCATGGCCGACATTTCCTCCCTGAAAATCTCTCTTGAGAAATAGAAGGAGCTTAATTTTAATTTTATTTCTTTTAAAGGGAATAAAGAAAAGTAAAGTTCTGCCATCGTGTAGCTCTCTTGAGCGGGCGACATAATTAAAAAGTATCTAAGTTTCCTTACTAATGAAGAAAATCTCTCTGGTCCTTGGAGACGCGGCCTTTCTCGACGATGGGAAATGACACGCTTTTCTTCATAATCCCTTGCAATATTTATCTAGTACAATGCTGAGCAAAAACGTTTTTGCCAAAAGCGTTCGTGAAACGTGGTTAAAAAATTATAGACATTGCGCGTAGCGAGTTGAAATTTATATTTATTTTGGCTCAAATTAGCTTGCTTGCTAACTTCTTTGAAAACTTGAGCTTAGCTAAACTCTTTTTTGAAGTTCTAAACCTTCGAGATTTTCAGCACACACTTTCCATAGCGGCGCACCTATAAGGCACTAACATTTTAAACTCTTTTCAAACAATATCGTTTCAGTTTTGCACGAGTAGACTGTAGATACATTGTTTGCATCAGTGTAGTTTAAAACTCCTAAAAACAAGAATCTACATTAAAAAATCTGTGTGTCTCTATAGTCTCATCTACAAATATCGATTTAAGTTCGCCATCAGCAACTCACACCACCCATATATTATATTGGTCATTGTTCGTACTTTCACTTTATCTCGTCAGTTGTTGTCAATTGTAATTTTTCACAATACTCAATTAATTGCGCATGAAAATGCACTTTAGTGCAACTTATTCTCGCCTGAAACAACACGGTATGTTCTCTTATCTTCATGCTGAGTTCCCTAGCTTGAACTTCGACGTATTTACACCATTCGGACATAGTCAAGCGGATAAGAGCCGAATTTCATAACAATTAGTTTTTTTTGTGATAGAAGCGTGAATTTTTTATCAAACACTTATAATAATATTCAAGAGGACTCCTAAAAAAGTCTACTAGTTTGGGGTTGGGTGTGTGTCAAACATTGGGGGGGGGGGGGGGGACAAAAATACCATACGCCAACGAATATAACACTATGAAACTCAGATTTTGGAACATAGTTGCTTAAAGTTTGCATCACTGAAAAAAAATCATTCTTGACCTCACCTTTAAATATTACCAGATTATGTGACCTTTGATCATTAATAACTAATTTGTGTTACGTCAATACGTGTAAACGTCAAAGTTCTAAGCTCGCTATCAGAGTAATGGCTATAAGTGGTAATCTAACTATTACAGAGGTGAGCCGCCCCTGGGGGAGAAGAAAATTGAACAATTGGTGTTACGAAAAAAGTGCAATTCACATTGTATTATCAATGAACGAATGCTACGATTACGAATTGTTCATATAGCTTTATAATCTATCGAAAATATATAAATAAGATAAATTTTCGTAGGAAGTCTGCCCAGGGTGCAATACATGCCCCTCTTCAAGTGTCTAACTAGGTTCAAGAAGAACTCAATCCATTACATTTGCGCATTAACGACTGAGGAAAACCTCTGGAAAATCCTTCAGTCAAGATTGCCTGTCTCGACGGGGTTTGAACCCGGTCAAAAAATATAATACAACATATTATATAATACAAATTTTGTGTATTTGTTTTTTACTAATAACAAATTTAAAACATTATGGCTTAATATATTCAATTTAAGCTTACATGCATTATACTTATAATACTCGCTACATAGAACTATACCGACAAATTTTAATATTCTCCGGAGCACGGAATGTATTTATCCAGATTTATACTCGAATTTATTTCCGTACGTGCCGAATTAAAAACTTGTGTATTATCCGAAAATAGGTTGTAACTTACAACCAAAGATTATTACCGACCTTTATTATCATTGTTGCAAGCTATGGCAGATGGATCGCGGGTATAGATCCCTGCGCGACGAATTCGCTTCACTCACAGAAGAAGAAACTCACTCAAAAAGAATAATCTAAATTTTTTAAAGGATCGAAGGAATCTTTGGGCCGATTGGTGTGTGTGGCCGTTGCATTGAGTCTCAGTCAAGAATGGAATCAAGATTGAATGGTCCATCATTGTCTTGATGCAGAACGAATCACATCTTCCCCTTTGTCTGAGGGGACCTTTGAGAGTCAATAGAAACGTCGACGTTGAGCGCTCGGTAGGTTATGGAAAGCTAGGAAGCTGGAAATAATACGAGGGACGTCGGTAACAGATCAGTGATAAAGCCATTTTGAGCGGTATTAAATAGATTCTCGCGATAATATTGTATTTTTAGCCTCGAGGCCGTTTCCGATTAAATTGGTGAAATAGTTTTTTTTTAAATGTATAGGACACTGAAATTCTTTTTTCAATATTCGAGCGGCGTACACGGTTCAATCTCGTGAAACGTAATTGAAGAACGGAGCGAACCGGAATACGACCTCGACAGTCGTGGGTTCGATCTCCAGGAACAATTTTTAAAAGGTCTAGATTTCATCAGCAGTTGGAAAAATAATGTGGAGGCGACTGCATGAAAATATGTTCAAGTTCTCTTTCGCGTTTTCTTTCTCGTTCTCGTTCTCGTTCTACCTCCCCTCTTTATTTCATTAACTTTTCGTAGTAATTAGCATTTTGAACATTATAAGGCTGGATGTTAGAAAATGCCTCGATGGCCTAAATCCCGCCTATAATAAGTCCTAAATCAATTAATCAAACAATACTTCTAATCTTTGCGTATATATACTTTGTCTTTCTCTTCCTCTTTATATTATATTCTTGAGAAAATACCCTTTAAAATAAAATAAATAAATAAATTGTATTTAGAGTCTACCCACTCAGTTATATAACTGATTTTCAGTGGGGGGACATTGTGGGTATACAGTGTTATTTTGGTTACATTGGCATTGGAATGTTTTAAAGTTGGCCACTAGCAATAACTTTATTTTGCAACAAGTCTATTCACTTATTCATGAATTCTCACTCAACTTTATTATCACCACAACAACTTAGACTTTAGACAGTAGTTTGTTGGAATCGTTTGAAACTAATATCTTGCTGATGTTTCACGATATGAGACTCGACTACTTCAAACAATAAATTACACTAAACAGTTTGAGGATCGCTTGCTTGTGACAGGTATCGAAGGAATTACCACCGAAAGGCAGGAACTTTCTCACAGGGACTCCCTGGTTGGGTGCAGTTCAACTATATATATATATATAGTTGTGAACTACGCTAGGAGAATCTTGCAATTATTAGTACTATTACAATGATTTATTTGGGCTGAATGAGAATTTTATTAGCATGGCATTCTACAATTTAGATAAAAATTGAAAAGAGTGAAAATTGGAAAAAGTGGAAACCAATACCGCACATTCATTCAGGTCAAAGCACACAAACTTAGATTCCTTTATTTTTATTGGGAAATGAGTCGGAAAATGATTTCTTTTGAAATTCTCATTGAAACTTTACGTCATTATTTGTTTCGCTGAATCTATCGTAAGGTTGATGGCGTTCTAGCCCTCCTCGGGCGGCAATGCCCCCAGCATGCGATGCACACACACAGCGAGCAGTTATCAAGTGGAAAGTTTTTAATTGGAGTTCCCTCGTTTTTACACTTGTTCCTGTTAAATAAGTGTTTTATCATTGTGCGATTGGTCACGAACAAGCTTACGGTGTTACCTAAGGGCGTGCGTTTAACAATGTTCAGAAATATTTATAAATTAACTCTAAAAATGGCAAAGAATAAAAAAAACGTTTATATTAAGATGGTGACTAATATTTTTTATGTCACAGAGAAATATGTTTGTAGGCCCTATTATTGAATTTATTTATTTAGTATGTCTGTAACAAAGAGTTTCAATATTAAAATAAATTTATTGCTGGAACGAAGATTTTGTCACTTACATTAGTGCATACAAAAAAAATACAATGCAGCAAACAAAATAAATTCGTTAACTATAGGAATAATTAACTAGGAAAACGCTTACGTCCCGCCGCGTTGTTGGATGAGCGTAATTGGTGAATTGAGCTGGCATGTGTTTTGCGGATTTTCTGTTGTTCTGTGAAAAAATCAGAACTTTGTTGAAATTTTTTTTAAATAAAATCAAATTAAATAAAAATTAACTTATTTTTTTTTTAATTAATCGTAATTTTAAAAAAGGAAAAAATCGTAATATTGAAATTTTCATAAGAAATAATTATTCGATTACGCACAAATTTTACACGAATATATTAATTCTTAAAATTAAGGTTCTGTGAAAAAACCATTACAATCGGATAAAGCATGTAGGAGTTATAAGTCGAAGAATTTTTTTAAAAATCGAAAAAAAATCGTAAAATTGCGATTTTCATGAGAAATAATTTTTCGATTGCGCTCAAAAACGTGGCAGTTCTTAGTTCAGAGATTTCGAAGGCCTCCATAAAATTTCATTGCAATCGGAGTATCGGTTTAGCCGGAATCGTGTTAACAGACAGACAAAAATACAGAAAGAAAGAAAGAAAAAAAAGAAAAAAAAACATTCCGGATTTTTTTTTCTCCAGTGTAGTGAAATGGAATCTTCGCTTCGCTCGCTACGCTCATCCAAAAATGCAAAACTAAAACCAAAACTTATCAATGTATAAAATTCATATTTAGCAAAGTCACAAAAACGTATCATTATACAATTAGTTACATTTGAGATATTATGGAATACATGAGGTATAAATTCACACGCACATTGCTATTAATTTACTAATATACATATATAATATAATATAATGCTATTTCGCTTATTTAATGATTGTGAAGATAATGAAGATTGAAGACGATGAATATTATCTAATTATATATTTTGTGTTCCATTCATCAACTGAAAAATACCATTTACAGAAGAAAAATAACAGCAACATCAGTCATTTTATCGACACTGTATTTTTGCAGCTGATGTCTACAAATTGAGAGGTAATGTCGTCCATCAATACTAACGGCGGATCGCTATGTTAACCAATTCGCCACCTCCTCAGTGTGCAATGGCCTGTGTGCAGGCCTCTAGTGCAAACTGCATGGCTAGTTAGGCGAGGGACCCACCTGAATTCAGAAGCACTCGCACAAAAATATTTTCTTGGTTATAATAGGTTTTGTTTGTTATTTGGTACATTCTGGTTCACATCCACACTGTTAACACAACTTTACAATAAATGTGATTTTACATGAATAAGATAATAGTGCAAGTAACAACTTTAATCGATATACTAAAAATAATTGCGAATAGTAATTTCTTAAAACTAAAAGTATTGATACGTACAACTTTGGGCCAGAACCAATCATTGTATTTGTACATCATGGAGTAGGTATAACGGATGTATAGAGGAGGGGGAGGGGAATTATTGTTCTACAGAAGCCACATAACTTGCACATTATTTTACTATATAAGGATGTATAAAATATAAGTGGCAATGGATTATTATAAATTTATAAAAAATAAATACAATGTAAATATTCATATTTTTTCTCGTGGGAAATCTACCCAGGGTGCATTTTTTTTTTTAGAATTGTGGGAATTTAATCTTAGCATTAGTCATATTGACTGAAAGTGAAGAACGTTTTCAAAAACTTTCAGTCATAATTGCCGGTGGCGGGAATCCACCCAGCGACCTCCCGAATCAGTCTTGCACGAGCCAACTCTGTCGGTGTTTGACTTGAGGTGCCTCGTACTCAGAATTACGGACGTTTGACAGCGAGAGTACTGGCATTGTTGACCATAATTCTCCACGCCCCGGGTAAATTCGATGCGCAACAATGGCATCAGTTAGGCATCCTATAGTATACAGGAAGTAACTGAACAATATCCGAGTGGCTTGCGTTCTTCTCTGATGTGTTTATTGTATGTGGGGCGGGGGCGAGCGCGGGGGGCAGTGGCACCCATGCCAGCGACACCCCAGCATAGCATGGCAACTCGCCACATCTATGGGAATGTTAATAGTTTGCACGATATTATTTAAGATAGTGCAATCTTTTAATTATATATTATATTAATTAACAATGCATAGATACATTGAATGATTATGCACAATATTATGGGGTTTTAAAGAAATTCCAGGAACCAAACAACAAAAATGTGCTCATATTCTACCTACTTGAAAACAAAAAGGGTTAACACATTATTGTAAAACCTTATAAAGGAAAAAAGTTGTAAATTTCGTAAAATCGTTGGAAAATTTACGGATATGTTCAATTTGTAATGAATTAGTTTAAATCCAGAATTTTTTATTTAAATAGAAGATTGAATAGCTTCTGATCTGCCAAAAAAATAAAATATATTCAATGCATCCACATATTTTGCATTTAAACTATTTTAATTCGTCATTAGTACTTGATGCTCAAAAGAAATACATTTGTCAACTAATAGCATCAAACATGATGACAAATACATGTTGAATATTGACGGCGTGTCCGGTTTTCTGGCAAAATAAATTTGAGTGAAATTTCTCCTAGTTTTTAAATATCCTAATCAAATCATGAAAATGAAATATGTTTTGTCTTCAAAACTTGTGCCTCGGCATAGTGAAATCTTACAAAAGTAAAGTATCCATTATGTTTTAGGTCCAGCTTGAGTCGAGATTACACGCATGGCTGTGACACCGTGAAAGACACTCCTCAATACGAGGATGGAGACAGCTAAGTAAGTTATTTATAATCATTATAATCAATGTTATAGAAAATTACAAAGAAAATCAATTCACTAATTAAAAATATTGCACACATTGCAAGTAAGTTAAATCTAGGTACGAAGAACACTACGACGGCGTGAGACGACATGGGAAACTAGGGCGCTTCAACCGGTTAGGTTGAGATAGTTGATGAGATGAGTTAATAGTGTGTTTGATGATTATATTGGTTCTCAATGTATAGGCCCTAGGCCTATATAATAAAATAAAATGATGGCGATGATAGTAATAGCAAAACAAAAGTTATTTATTTGAATGGAAAAGAAATACAATTCGTAAAGGAACATTTTGTGCCTATAGTAAAACAATTCCTTTAATTTTGTAATTTAGCCACTCGCAGAAAGAAAGTGATTGATCTCAACTTTTGTATAATAGACCTAATTGTTAAACAAGTTGTATGATAATATTCAAGGTTGTTATTCAAATCAAGCAATACGGACTTATACTTTCCGATAAATTGTAGGCGTACAACTTATAAGATTCGCCTTATAGATTCAGATAGACATTGGGGTGGTTGAAGACGTGAATAAGGAGAGATAACTATGACGATGGCGTCGGCACCGACATGGTTGACTTGGTCCCCTTTACACTAAAGTCTTAACTGTTACGTGACTGAGGAGTAGACTTTAAATATGTATTATAATTTTGTTGTTCGTTTTCTTTTCGGGCCTAACCGTCTAAAGTATCAACCATAAACACGTAAATTAATTCATATAACGAGAGGCGTTAATTAATGTTCACATGAGATCCATGTTAATAAACCTGAATATTTCAGATAATCATCGTCAATTAAAAACTAAATTTCGTATTTTCACTTTGTTACTCACGCGTGCAAGCGGCGCTCTTCTCACTAAGTCGGCTCTTATAGCGTGTTCTTCTAGAGTCTAGCCAGACCAATCATTTCACACAATATTTCGGCAATTTAATGCAAAACACCCATGTTGGTGTTGAAGTGTTGATTGTGGGTTACCTCGCCAGTTTATGTTATAAACCGGTCCCGTAGTTGTTTTATACCCTGTTTTTCTTGAGGATCCTGCACTTGGATATAAATTGTTAATGATTACTGCTGAATTACCTTCCAAGTCGATCTCTTGGCTCGTATATGTAATTCACTTGAAAGTGGTTCCGCCACTGCCTGCCGTGTTTGCCATAGGGCCTTCACTTTGACCTATGGCACTTGGCTCTTGTTGTGGGGTCTGCAACCTACACATTTTATGCCTCGATCCGTGATTATCTGATCCACGGACAGGTGGGAGAAAGGGAATTCTCACGTCGTGGTCGTCGTCGTCTTTGTCATTGTCGTCGGCGTCGGGGAGATCGTCGAGAGAAGGGGGAGGGTCCAGAGCTCGCCTCTTGTTTCGGGAGTACCCTATTATAGGACCTACTCCCCTACTTGCTAACTGATATAGCTTACCTAAGCCTACCAAAAGTAGAGATTTGTGATACTTTAGTGCTTCGTTGTCCTCGTGAGGGTTTATTGGTGGAAGTAGGCCTACATGTATTTTAGATTGGATTTATTAAGTTTAAGGGCGCGTCAACCGTTAGGTCATAATGCGCTACTCTAGCCTAAGGGATATGGATAGGGTTGTACCATGCTGGTCAGAACGAGCCACGCGTAGGGGGAGGAAAGGGGGGTTCTCACGTCGTGGTTGTCATGGTCTGTGTCATCGTATGTGTTGTAATGGTCGTCGTCGAGGAGGTCGTCAAGGGAAGGGCGAGAGGTCCCATGACGACGATCGTTAGAGCTCGCCTTTAGTTTTAAGTAAAATATTCCTACTATCCTTGTTACTAGCTGATGTTCACGAGATGGACATTTTCTCTTGAATCCCCTTTTACGATTAGCAGAGCCATGATCAGGGCCAATTCTACATAGCCGTTTCAGATAGATTTTGTTTATTTCTTTCTGATATGAAAAGTGCCTGACTTCATAGGCATTAAACCAAAATAAAGCTAGTGTTAAAAATAGAGAACACCTCATGTTGTACAGTAAATGAAATAATTAACATATAGACCAAAACTTGCTTTCATCAGCCAAAAATCTTTTTAATTGTACAAAAGTTAGTAGGCCTAATTTGGCTACAACAACCGAACATAGTAGGGGCCTATACTTTTAAGTTGGTAGGCCTAGTCATATTAAAAGAAGGTAGTTAAAACACCAATTAATGCACATTAATTAAAAACCATTGGGCTTACGACAGAGGTCGAAGGAATGCACTCTTGGGCCATCAAGACCACAGGTTTCTCCAAATTCTCCTCAACTTCTTCCTTCGTGAGGAGATGGTACAACTTACTTGGCGTCATCGTCATCACCTCGACGTTCGTGGAGCTCAGCTTCTCCTTCGCCACCTGCTTGATAATAGTTAGCACGGCCACCACTGCCTCTTGCAGCGTCATCTTCTTGTCGTAGATCTCGGACAGACTCTGTTCTGCTAGTTCACTTCCTGCACCAACGGCCTTTGCATTGAATTGAGCGAAGGTTCCGGACGAATCGGTGTGGTACAATTGTGGACCCTTTTCATCAACCCCTGCAATCAACATTGCTATTGCATATGGTCGGCTGATCGCTGTAGCATCGCCAGAGTTGCCAAACTGACTAGCCAGATCGGACACAGCTTGAGCACATGATGCAACTGGCATCTTCTCGTTGTAAGTGAACCAGTGATTCACACATTTGACGCGAGCTCGGTCAATCAATGACCTGGAATCGGCCACAAATCCAGTTGTAACGCATCCGATGTGCTTCTCCACTTGGACAATCTTCTCAGTACTTGCCATGAGAGGCGACACCATACGCTTTTCAGCAGCCAAGACTACTCCCTCCGAAGTGCAGATTCCAATCGCGAGGGGTCCCAACTTAGTGGCTTCAATGGCATATTCGACTTGGTACAATTTTCCTTCTGGCGAGAAAGTGTTAACTTCACGATCATAGTCGGGGCGTGTCAAGAACATCTTGAGCTTTAATTTAAAAGAATTCCCATGAAATTACAGAAAATTTATTAGACAATTTCAAATTGTTCAATCTGCCAATAAAAACAAGCGATGTTTACACCATAGAAACTACTGTTTACACACAACAATGTACACAGCCGCTTTCGCCTGATGGTGTTGCAGTTCCAAACATCTTAACCCAAATGAAGTGTAGAATAGATCTAAATATTTTGCAACATTCTCCCACCTTTAGATGTGACTTTGTACACCTTGGATGTACATAAACCCGTGACGTGTCTATAGGTCCGTTTTTTGCCCTGCACTTTCCTACGGTACAGGTGTAAGACGTAGGCCAGAAAATAACACGGTGTTTTCTGCACTGGGACAAAATAACATGTCATTGCTCTTGCTCTACACAGTACACCACTGACGGCAATGGAGGACAAAAAATCAAAGCTTATGAGACTACACTCATCAGCAGAAATTTCCAACTGATAAATACGTTGTATCTATCGGTTTTCTTTGTATTTGTAGCCAATTTGTTCACTCGCACATTTACTCTATACGTTAATATTTAAAGGGGTATTTAACCGCTAAACTCAAAAAATATATTTCATTCAGGCTAACTAGTTATGAATTTAGCAATTAACGGAAAAATTATTGGGGCCACCATGACCTCCCAAAAAATTGTCAAATATGACATTTTCAACGCTAGGTCCCATCGGCAAAAATCACCTATAAGAAATAACATGGGGACGATCTTTATGCCCGTGACCTTGGAGGATTTTCACCCAAAAAAATATTGCCTTCAGTATTGACGCACTCGACAGACTTTTCTGTAAATTTGATATATTTTGTTTTGTAATTTGAGTTGGTCAAAATATGCTGATTACCAAGATGGGGTGTGATTTTGGAATGCATATTTTTGCGTGTTTGAGGGTATATTTGGGCACAGATTCAAGACACGATGTTATAAAGGGGCATTTTAGATTGTAACTATGCTCTAGTATCTATGTGGATTAAAAATAAGCAGGTTTAAAGCCGATTTAGGAAATTTTTCCAAAACACCAATTTTCGCCAATTTCAGGATCAAAAAATTTAAAAATTCGTGTTAAATCACAGTTACAAGATATAATTTTTAAACGGTCATTTAAGTGTAGTATTGTGCTATAGATCACGTGGTAAAAAATAATTTTTGGGGTTTTTAGCCCCTTTAATATAATTATTCAGAAGTAGAAAAATCCATCCCGATCGGGATTCGAACCCGAGTCTCCCACATTCCAGGTAGGCGCCATATCCAACTAAACCACCCAGACAGTAACTATTTAACTTCTGAATTGTAGATGCATTATAGATCTGAATGGATGGAACAGTACTGCAAAGAATATCTGTTGCCTTTGAACTGACCAAACTGACGCCTACCTGGAATGTGGGAGACTCGGGTTCGAGCCCCGATCGGGATGGATTTTTTAACTTCTGAATTGTATTAAATATTGACAATTCCACCAACGGGAGTGTTTCCTGACCAACCATTAACCAAGTCGAGAAATACTCTACACGTCTCGTACAAAACATCTCGATGTCCCTACTGCAACGTGAGGTGTCGTGTAGAACCATATTATCCCACACATAACAAAAACTTGTAAAAATACAGCCAAACCTTACACACTCAAAAGAAATGAGATCTAAACAAGGGCCAAGCTCATCTACCCTTCCACATTTGCGCATTCTTAATTCATAAACGTACAGTGTCCTGTAACAACACCCTAGAAAATCTTGGCAAAATAGAATTTGCAACTATTAATTTAAACGTAATAGTTCATCCAAATTCTTTTGTTCTAATTAATTTTAACGTTATAATCATGCAAATTCTATTTTGCCAAGCTTTTCAAGGATGCTGTTACGGGACACTGTACGTTTATGAATTAAGAATGCGCAAATGTGGAAGGGTAGATGAGCTTGGCCCTTTTTTTAGATCTCATTTCTTTTGAGTGTGTATAAGGTTTGGTTGTATTTCTACAAGTTTTTGTTGTGTGTGATCTCATTACTTTTTCAAGTTCCATTGCAAAATTATTTGTCAAAATATAATAATTTTATCGATTTAATTTCTATGGTATTACCAATTAACAATAGGATGTAAAATATTTAGTGGTCCAAAGACTTGATTTTTGTAAACAATGTAGGCGATCATTGTCAAGTAACTATAATTACTTGTTGATTGTATGCCTGTATAAGGCTTATATTGAAACCTTTATTTGGAAGCCTTCCAGCAAACTTTTTCAACTTTTTCTTTCAAAAGGAACTACATGACTATTACCTTAATGTCAATGTAAAATATGAAAGTTGTAGCCCCACCCGTTTGGTCAGAATCGCTGGGCAATTGAAACTGACGAATTAGACAGAAGTAGCCAGTAGCCATTAGCCAGTAAGTAGTAGGAGTAGTTAGTAACTAACATCCTTAAAGTGATTTTGAGCATGTTTCAAGTCATTTTTTTACCATATCATTTTTTTTATATATTTTTTTATCATTTTTTAATGCTCGTATACCCCAACCAAATTTGGCATGTGTTGTCGGGTATATGAATCCCCTCGATTTTGATAGTTTTCAGTTTCACGTTCACATCACGTTTCATGACGGCTGGGTAACACCCCAACTTTGCTTGCTGTATAAGGTGCCTGAGTGTGTAGCGCACCGCGGCTTGGCTGCGGCGCCCTAATGGGCACCTACATATGGTGTGGCTCTCCCACCAACTCAACGTGTGATGAGGTCTGTTTGGTGTCGAAACATTGATTCAAATTCGAGTTCTTGTGTCTTGCTAACGCATCTATTAACCCATTGTGGTTCCATTAAATTTTGAAGAACTTGAGTTCTTCTAAATACACAAAGAATTACTTTTTTTTCTGATAACTTTAAAACTTTTACGTTCACGGACAATATTTATTATTGTTTCTAAATTTTAGATTTGACCTAGCCTAATTCGTTAACAGTAAACAAATTGAATGGCAGGTATTGATTGATGCAGAATGCAGATTATTTTTCTAGAAGCTTTGAAGCTCTATTATCGAATTGGCTTGTGGTTTGGGTGCGCTGTGTCAAGTTAGAACGTGTAAATCTCTTCATTAGGGCAATTTTTTAAAAATATTGCTTAGTTTTAGCTGACGATTAATAGGCCACCAAAGAATATCGTGTATACTTATAAGTAGCCAGCTCGTATATAAGATTTATCTTCTCTGATCGCGACATTCACATATAGGTATCCAATTGTAAACACCATACCAAAGATTCAAGTTTTCAAGTTTAAAATTTGAGGTGGAAAAGTGAACCGTAACGTATGTGAAATTCGCTGAATTCGGCGATCACGGATTTTTTTTAATGGACATTTAATATGGTACAATTTGTCGCGAGCTCATCCAACCCTCTAAATCCTTCCTAAATAAATACCATAATCATTCAACCATCAATCAATCAATCAATCAATCGTTAATCAGTCAATCAATCAATGTACCTATGTCGTTGGTGTACATTACTATATCATGTCAGAGACGTTCGAAGCCTTAGTAAAATTTGCTAATATTTTGCTCGGTTAGTGTGATATCTTAGGGTGTGCAACTGTGCATAGCAAAAGCTTGCATGACAGCTAGTTTTTAATTTCCCATTATAGAGCCTAATGAATACAATTTGCTACCAAAGTAAAAGAGTTGATAATTATAGAGCTGGTCTCTCATATAAAGTAGGTATTTTATTTCGAATTTAGTTTTTTGCCCCCAAAGAGATAGCGAACAGGAGTAGCCCGTATCATTACAAGCGCAAACATAACGAGACTCGAATTACTAGAGGCTAAATGTAAACAAGAAGTTGAATCGAAGGGTCAATTATTTTCATCAAGTTGGGTTTAGTACATGTTGATTTTTTTTACTGTTTGATTACTTTCAAACGATTATAAGCATTAAAGGTCATTATATCATAAAAACCAAAATACGTGAGTGCTCTTGATGCATTCCGCATTAAAACGACGCTGCTGGTGCTAGGGGTAATGGAAAGTCTGTCTGTCTGTCTGTCTGTCTGTCTGTGTCGTGACGAGTTATACATTGTGGGCCAGTCAACTTCACAGTGCTACGATATTTGTCGGCAAATGAGATTAAACTAGCTAAAAGCAATCAAGTAATTTTGTGATAGATAACTTAACTTTAAACTAGTTACGTTTAGGCCTAACTTTACCGGTAACTTGCCAAACTCTGATGGTGTCCAACCTCATATTTCATTTGTGTAAACTTTTTAAGCCACCAACCTTCCTTTTATTTTACCTGTGCAAAATACAAATAGAAGCTATCGAGTTGAATGAATTAGCTTTGTTCGTTCACATATTTTGTATCACTCGCACTTTTAATTTTTCACTAACGTGTTTTTTTTACACCGGTTTTCCTATTCGGAAAACTTCGAAACTGTTCGAAATTCCCTTACCCCCAATTCACATTCTCGCCATCTCCTTTTAACTAAGCAGCTCTCGAGACTGAATTTCCCGCCTGTATTGTCTGTAAATACAAATTAAGATTGAGACGGTTAATAGTATTAATTTTTCGCCCCTTCGTGAAACAAAAGACGATCATTTTCCTGACATGGTTACCAAGTAGGCTGGTTGGTTGGTATTACAAGAACTTTTAATCAGTCTTTTGAAGTTCATCACAGAGAAAGACGCTAGAGGGTGGGGGGGAGGAAGTAGGGGTGGGGGGAGAGCCTTTCTTTGAAAAGTGCGTTAGAAGTTAGCAAATCGTGTCATCCACACGGATGCCTCCCTTAATGGAACAACCACTGATAATGAACTAGCCTGTCTTAACGCTATAGAAGCGTTCTAAGGAGACAATGTGAGAACTCGTAATAAAGCCTATTGACGACTTTACACTCGGTGAGATAGACGAGTTGAGTGCTGTTGTAATTCAACGATAACAAATAGCGACATCGATGATAATTTAAAATATGTTGAACATTACTTCTTAGAATTTAAACAAGAGAAAGACGAGATATTAGTTACGTTTAGAAATCTATATATTTAACGGCAAGTGAGAATATTAATACCAGTGAGGGAGCATCTATGTAAATGGATGAGCTAAGCGAAGACTTTTAATTTCACCGACCCCCAAAAAAATTTAGCTCGTTGTTTTTTTGTTTTTGTTTTGTATTTTTTTGATTGTTTTTCGTCTGTTTGTTCGTCTCTACCGGGCAAACGGCACTGCGATCTTGATGAAAATTTAACACGACCTTCGTTTTCTCTGACTTAGACTTGCCACGTTTTGGTACAATCGAAGAAATTTCTTATGAATCGTACTTTTACGATTTTTTCGAAAAGTTTAGTGCGATTTTTCGTGCCATTTGGGCCAATTTGACCAACGGTGGTGGGCTACAACGTTCATATTCACAGAGCATTATGGTAAGGGTTTGATGTATTGCTTTCTGAAAGATAAAAGTTGAAAAAGTTAGCCAGAATCGAGAGAAATAAAGCTTTAATATCCGTTTTTTTACTTTGGGTGCGATATTTTCGTGCCATTTGGGCCAATTTGACCAAACGAGTGGGCTACAACGTTCATATTACATGGACATTAAGGTTATGGTGATGTAGTACCTTTTGAAAGAAAATGTGAAAAGTTAGCCAGAATCCATAGAAATATAGCTTTTAATATAATATTTTACGTTAAATAATACAAATTAACAAGAAACAATAGAACTTTGACAACAATCACCTACAATGCGTCGCGAGAAAAAACAAAGCACTTGCAAAAGTAAGATATCTGACGCAAACTAAAAACTTTAAAAAAGCTCATCCATCAACGAGGTGGATTTAGCGTTTTCCTAGTTGTATAAATAATTCTCATTCACATAATGATTGTAGGGAGCGAAGCGATTCGCATGCGGTTTTATTTGTTGATACTGCCCTTCAACAAGGATGATAAAGAAAGTTTTTTGTTTGGCTAACACCCCATTAAGTTGCAATTTTCCTGTACCTGGGACGGGTGGAGTGGAAGCTGAAATTATTTTTGGAAATTAGTGAAAACTAAAAATTCAATTACATAAAAAAAATTAATTAAGAAAGTTCGTTGTACTCTTAAATAGATCTTTGATTGTGCCCGAGAGTATTGGGTCACAGGTTTTGGTTTCGAGGCTGCGCTCTCGAAGTCGGTCGAACCTGGTGGAGAAACTTGGAACTTGGCAGATGGTTAAGCCGCCCAGAAGAGCGAGCGAGCGGGATTCCCCAACTGCACGACTCAGATTAGAAGGAAAGCAAAGCTTCTGCCAATCACGGCTTAAAATAACAACCCTCTCTCGTAGTTCGAGGGAAGAAGGGAAAAATCAGAGATAATTGACTTCAACTCAACAAACTAAGCTGGTATTGTTGTGTATAGTCTGGTGGTATTTGCCTCTCGTAGGTAGCCGTTGTCATGAAGATAACGAACCACGTGTAAGGGGTGGAGTTTCGAACTCTTTTTTTAAACTTTAGGCGGGAAATAAAATACTTGACAGAAAATAGAAACGTTAGATAGAAAGAATAGAAGAAAAGAATAGAAAGAATAGAAAGAATAGAAGTTAGAAATTTTGAGGAATTGGATACACTCTCAAAGAACGGCATTTGTTTCAATATATTGTTATACTAATATAGATGCATATTATTATAATGATGGCAAAAACAAATTTGACATTTTATAAAAAAACGAACATTATGAATAATTTTCTCCACAAGACAAAGAAGCCATTCAAGACCTTTTGTTGACGTCACAATTTTATTAAGTATTTCACTTTGATAAAATAATCTTGCAATCATGTTTTGAAACAAATTGCATTCCAAGCAGGTTATCACGTACTTATTAATCATTGCTTCAGAAATTTAGTTTCTTATGGACATGGTATTGTTAGTTTGGTTACAAACTGATGTCACGTTGAAACATACCCAAGATGAAACGCCAATTTTAACTAGGTTGAAGATCAGACAAACCATAACAATTGATGAACTAGTTTGCATTCTTGTATTTGTAACACCTCCTTGCATTACACATAACATAATGCTAACTGTTCACATATTCCGTTCTTCTTGGCTGGGTTATTGTATGCCGGCGTTCTGCATAATAATATCATGCACTTAATAATACAGACGTTCTAGATCTTTGTGCACCAATTAAACTACATGTCACGAACGACGAGGAATTGTCCTCATAGGGTGAGATCAAACGGAACATTGTGGTGTAAGACGTACGCTGAACATTATACGTGCTACTGCATGAACGAGCTAAGCGAGAAATGCTATTCAGATTCGCTGCACTTTTTACCAAGAGTTGTAAATAACATAAGTTTTAGAATAATTACCACCACGAAGAATATGTAATAATAATATTAAGTGGAAAATTTAATTAGATAATTTCTATGTTCGCCTATACGAAGGAAATAATACTGGAGAAAAGTATAATGTACAAATGGAATCGTTATATTGAAGACCATAACTTCTATAATTCAATTCAAGAAAATGAATACGTGTGTAAGTAAATATTAACTTATTTGTATTTCAATAGGTAACATAATAATATATTGGCAAACATAATAGTAGTGAAGTTAAAAAAGGTACCCGATTTTCGGATAAGAAAAAGTTTTGAGAGATGGTGGAGGTGCCGGTCCAGACAATTTTTAATTAATTTTAGCAAAATGCCATTCAATCAAATAAAGATAATAGAAAATGAATTGGGAGAAAAACATTCAGTATCCATTTTTACATGCCGTAATAATTTAACGGCCGTCTTTTCCCAACGCAAAACCGAAATTCCGAAACAGTTTAGAAATCTAGCCCGACCAGAGATAAACCTGATTCATTCGGAATGATTATGCTTTAAGTTAAGTTTTATTAATTTTTATAGATTTTACACAAATCAGACACCTATATTTTATATTTTTACAGTGGTACTGAGCATATTTTACGGCATTTTATGACAATTGCAGTTTATATAAATTGACTAGGACCGAGAACGATGGGAGTTTCGGGTTATATTGTGTTGACATTTTATTTTGGTAGTGTTAGGTAGGAATAGTGGTCGTGGTCGTGGTCGTGGTCGTAGCTGGGATCGACGCCATCGTTGCCACGTGACTACAGGGCACGATCTCTCAACCGTGGAACGATTATAAAAGCAAAGGGAAGTAAACATCGTTTCAACCCTGTTGACAAGAGAATGTTAAGCAGATTTAAGAAGCAGACCTCATTTTGATGTCCTAAACTTTGATGAAGACAAAGCCATTTTGCCGCACCCAGCCCAGTTCAAATAGCTCGTCCTTTAGTCTAGTAATCCTCCCATGTTAATCTTGGTTGTGAACCACCCTTCAAAATCTAAGCCTTCATATGCCAGACAAGACTTTGTAATGAGACCTCAAGCTATGCTATGACTGGTAAATTATCACGGTAATAGAGCAAAGTTCTCACATAATTTTACCGAATGAAACATCTTACTTCGTGAAATGTTTAATGAAGAACTAAACCGAACAAAGAAACATTTCATATTTATTTCATATGTAATTATGTCTCGAATGATGAACTTGGAATTAGTCCAATTATTTCCCGTTATTTACATTAAATTAGTCTTGTTGAAGCTTTGTTATTTAAAACGTCGAGGATTTGAGACGTCGTATCGTATTTTAAGGCAATTAAATTATTCAGACATCTTTCATGCACTCGCCTATTTCATGTTCCGTTACCCCACAAGCCTGGCACAAGTGCTTGCCTCAACGAGACACAATAGAGCTAATTATAGGCTCATCAACCAATCCTTTTGTCAATTATTTTGCATTTTAAATCTTCCCATACTACTACTCGATGAAAAGGGGGAACAAATTTTAATTGCATTCAGATGTAAATGAAACAAATTATTCGTTTCAAATGATCACAAGTCGCAGGTAATTTTCTTAATTGGATAAGGAATTTAGATTCGATATTAGATTTGACTCGTGAGAATATGCAGACATATTTGCTTTAGAAGTGTTTTTATTCCCTACGGGAGTCGCTATTATTCATTCAGGATATTTTAAGTGTGTTTTAAAATAAATAATTGGTATAATCAATTATTAAACTATATGCCGGATTATACTGACAAAATGAACAAACTTACATGGTAAAACTGGACCATCTGGTAATTGAGTTGCAATGACTAACAATGTTGGTTTTCACATCAAACCGCGGGTACATAAACTTTTGAGTAAAATTTAGGTGTAAACTTTATTAAAACGTGATTTAATGTAGACAAAGTAAACCCTAACGATCTTGGCAATCAATGTACATTTCCTAAAGTGGACTTTACGGGAAGAGAAGTTGCCATGTGTGCAACCTACATTATTCACGTAAATTGGTATATTCTATTATTTTGTATCAGTTGATAGAAATTACACTTGGCTCTACGATAATACGATACAAGATAATGCGATAATGTAGATCATATTAATAATAAATATACATTAGAGAGGAGTTAGGTGGAAAGTTGTACATGAAATATATTTAAAAACTAAATACTCTGTGCTATATTCACTATCACGAATATCAGTGTCTCAGGCATAAAATTCGCCTAAATATGTATTTTTAAAATTATGTACAAAAATCGAAGGACGAAAATGTATGCAAATACGTTTTGTACGCCAAATCACAAATCATTAATGGGAACAAACATACACCAATTATTACGAATAACAAAAACTTTTGACTCGTTGAGGGATATTTTACAGTGCACGGAATTATAGATATTATTAAGCTCAGAATTATTGTCGTTTGTTTACACCAAAGAAGGAAAGTAGAAATACATGCACGTTAATGCAAATCGTGGTAGCCGTAGTATTTGTGTGGGTTTATTGGAAGACTGTGCGTGAGCTCTAAGTTCCATGAGATATTTCGTCCCGGAAAACCAAACCGCCCCAAGTATTTCATAAGAGTGCAGGCGTGAACGCGTTTTCTCTTTTGAAAGCGATGAGGGAGAAGGGGGTTTGAACCCTTAGGGTTGAAATGCGAGACGAAGGGAAGTAATTAAAAAAAAGTGAAAAGCGGAGATGATTTTGTTCCTTCAGTTCTTCCAATCTACTTTTCCTTTGATTCGTCTGAATTGAAAAGAATTGAGACAGTTTTGCGAGAAACATTGAAAGAAGTGATATTGTGTCGAGCGCGAAATGGTCATATAGACAAGCAAGGCCTAACTGAAACTCAATGGTTTTACTCCGCCGGCTCTAAGAAGGGCTGCGCTTACAATGAAAGTTAACCTTTTCTTCGACGAATAACCTCCTAATAATAAGAGTATTTCAAAGCTTTTGATTAGTGACTTTACGTGAGAGTTTGTTGCTAAACGTCTCTTAATAACCATACAACTAGGAAAACGCTAAAGTCCCGTCGCGTTGTTGAGCGAGCACCGGTACGTGCAACACGACCCGAGTACGACATTCCCACAATGTTACATACCAATAGGTCTTTAAGGTCTTGACCGATTTAGCTGAAAATTTGTAAAATAGGAGAGAATGGATAAAATCCACCGCCATCTAGAGGACCTTGAGATCATTTCTTTAGGAAAACTATTTTAACTCTTGATTACTTCTAGGTGGCAGTGCATAATGACCAGAATTCTTGTGCGACTTTTCGTTGCCATGGTAACGTTACTTTTGTTAAAATGTAATTTCTATCTACACTACTTATCGGATCAAAATAAAATTAACATATTCGTGACCGGACGGACATTCTAAATGATTTGGCTACCTCAGATTTTGTCGCCGTTTAGTTTTTAAAAAAACTTTAGATTAACTTTAATGTAACTTTATAACTTTTTGAACGATTTTGCCACAAAACTCATGGCATTCAATCGGGAACGAAGCTTGCGGATGGTCAAAATTTCAACTCGATCCGAGCCTCCGTTCGACCGCTATATCATGAGCCAAAAAAGCTGCGCGACTTTCCGTTGCCATGGTAACGGTACTTTGTTATAATGTAATTTCCATCTACACTACTTATCGGATCAAAATAAAATTAACATATTCGTGACCGGACGGACATTCTAAATGATTTGGCCACCTCAGATTTTGTCGCCGTTTAGTTGGAAAAAAAAACTTTCGATTAACTTTAATGTAACTTTTTAACTTTATGAACGATTTTGCCACAAAACTATACAGCAACCCGCATAGGTGGTATGTACATGTGTGCAAAATTTCAGGTCGATCAGAGAAACGGTGCGACCTGTACCGAAGCAGTAACAGAAAAAAAAACAGACATTCGAGCCAGTTCGAGCCATAAGAGTCAAGTGGAGACGCTCGCTACGCTCGCTCAATTAATGAATTATCGATACCCCAAAATAAACCAACCCTAAAACTTTGTTGTTAATTACTTGCCCAAATATATAGCGTATACTAATGAAGGTATTTAATTAATTTTGTTCCTGTAATGTACATTGCCTTAAATTTAGGAAATTATCAAAATGGAAACAAATCGACTACAGAAATGTAACTTTTTGAGTATTTTTTTTCTTCTCACACAGAACTTTCTGAGAGTTGGTTTTACTTCGGGTATTACATATCAAAATCAAAATTCCCTTGATTCTACCCCAGGACTAATATGAAATGGTGATTAAAAGCCAGATTGAAAACTTTCGCCTCGAGAAATAAGTTTGTCTATGTATGGCACAGAATGCATTGTTAGAAACGGCAAATTACTTTTTGGAATAAAAACATTGTCACTCATAGAGATATGCAGTGATAGAAATTACAACACCAAGCTGAAATAAATCTTCCCCCCCCCCCCCCCTCCCCCTCTCCCCTCATCCCCCACACAATTATCAACTCCACAGAAGGAGGTGCGGGGTTCGATACCCGCTTAAGGCAGAAGTTTTGAAACTTCTGATGTGGACTTAAGTCCATCAGTTCTTGGCTTAGGAATGTGTCAATGGTGACTTTGGAGGACGTTGTGTGCATGTGCAAGAATGAACCAATTAGCCTTGTTGATTCTGACGTTGTTCGCGGATGGAATTGTGTCCAGCTACATTGGTCGGTGTTTCCTATTACATATTATGCGGGTCTCTTGTTGGTCATTGCTCGCTCGTTGATGGTGTAGATGTCTACCGAGTTAGCTTGGTCGGATTTCCCCCACTGAATATCAGTTATGTGACTGAGTAGGGTATAGAATCTAAATACGAATTTACTTGTTTATGTATTTGTTTATAACACAATTTCCTCTGAAAGTTTCCACTCTAATATGAATGTTATTATTAAGACCATGACTTACATAAACTCGGTATATTACTAGAAGCTTAATTCTTTTAGATTGAATGCATTAGAAATGTTTCTATATTTCTTTTTCCGAGTAATGCTTAAATAATAAAACAAAGGTGATACATTGGCTACAAACTTTTGTCATTCAAACCGTGTAATTTCTATTAGAAATTGTTAAATCTAACTATACCAACGGTATCAGCAGATTTTTAAAACTTAACACTACATAATAAATTATTATCTTGAGATAAATTGCGTTTTTCGTGGATCCGACAAAGAATATACAATTTTTTTAGTATATCGACTTCAGATTGGTTCAATGTCGTACCAATGTAGACAATTGATTAGTATCATGATCACACTGATTGAACTACAATTAGTATTTTGTCCTTGTACAAAGCATTTTCATAAAACTCACAAATTTCCATTCTTATATTATTTAAAGACTACTCCTTAACTTGAATATTATTATTTATAACAACTTACGATTTGAAGTAGCAATCAATAATGTAAACACTGACTCTGTCAGAACCCATTACCAACTATTTAATTGGATGAGCGAAGCGAAGACTTCAATTTCACCGACCCCCAAAAAATTTAGCTCGGGTGTTTTTTTTTTTTTTTTTTTTCTGTCTGTTTGTTCGCTCTCTACCGGGCAAACGGCATATGCGATCTGGATGAAAATTTGACAGGACCTTTGAAATCTCTGAACTTAGACTTGCCACGTTTTTGGGTACAATCGAAGAAATATTTCTCATGAATATCGTACTTTTACGATTTTTTTCGATTTTTTGGGCGATATTTTCGTGCCATTTGGGCCAATTCTGACCAAACGGGTGAAGCTAAAACGTTCATATTATACATGGACATTAAGGTTATGGTGATTTAGTACATTTTGAAAGAAAAAGTTGAAAAAGTTAGCCAGAATCTATAGAAATAAAGCTTTTAATATAAGATTTTTGTTTTTTTGTACGATATTTTCGTGCCATTTGGGCCAATTCTGACCAAACGGGTGGGGTTTCAACGTTCATATTATACATGGACATTAAGGTTATGGTGATGTAGTACCTTTTGAAAGAAAAAGTTGAAAAAAGTTAGCCAGAATCCATAGAAATAAAGCTTTTAATATAAGTTTTTTACGGTTAATAATACCAATTGACAAGAAACAAAAGAAACTTGACAACATTCACCTACAATGCGTAGGCAGCAAAACAAAGCACTTGCAAAAGTAAAGATATCCCAAGCAAACTTAAAACTTTTAAAAGCTCATCCATCAACGCGGCGGGACTTTAGCGTTTTCCTAGTAATTAACAACCTAGAAAACCAATTAGTAGATTTTGGATTCTCGCTTCGTGTAGTCCATTAAAAATAAATCCGTCTTATTCGGAACAGTTGCACGACGTTCAGCTTGAAAATGTACTACATAAAACCCGATTGCAAGAAACAATCTCAAAATACAGAATCTTTACCATTTACATTAGATTATATTTCAGTTAGTATTTACTGTTGATTTGACGTATATCACAAATAAAGCTTTCATTAAATGTTCACAAAAAATAATGTACTGTGGTAAGGCATATTTTGAAATAATATTATGACAACACTGTCTTTTGTTATTTTCAGAGTAGCATATTATTAAAAATGTGAAAAGAAGTTAGTTAAAATGAATTAAGTAGGAAAAAAAGGAAAAACGTAAAAAGTTGAAAAATATCAAACTTGTTTATTAGACGAGACTGCTCACAAGAATTATGAGATACACTATGACTATGACTATGAGCTATAATTCCACTGCAATATTCTCGTAAATAGCACTGCACGTTTAAATATTAAATATTATACTCTCGAAAACTACCTTCAGTCGTGGGGGAATTTTTAAAATACTTATTAATGAACTTTTCGATGAACAAAAACTAATGGTTATTGTCCACACCAATTATCAATTAACAAGTATAATATAACATGATATGCATCACTTCCTGTTAGCCTTGCCTAAAATAAATCCATAATATGTAGTTATGTTATATTATTATTAGTTTAAATAATATAATATTGATTATTTAATATTATCATTATCTTGAACTTTCCAATTTGAAGACATTGAAGTGAACTTAGAACTTTAAAGAAGTTTCAGAAGTTAAATGGTGGAGTTGAAAAATACTGAAATTTCCCTTTTTTTCAATTTCGGCCAAAATTTTGTATTGTTTCACTATCGTAGCATAATATGGTAGATCGTCTGCAGAGGCCAATAGCTTCTGTGAAAGATGGAACGTTTTTACGCTCAAGTGCAATGAAGCTCAACTAGGAGATTAAAATACACACACATAACAAAAACTTGTAGAAATACAGCCAAACCTTACACACTCAAAAGGAATGAGATCTAAAAAAAGGGCCAAGCTCATCTACCCTTCCACATTTGCGCATTCTTAATTCATAAACGTACAGTGTCCCATAACAGCATCCTCGAAAAGCTTGGCAAAATAGAATTTGCGATTATTAATTTAACGTAGTAGTTTATCCAAGTTCTTTTTTTGTAATTAATTTAAACGTAAACATGCAAATTCTATTTTGCCAAGCTTTTCGAGGATGCTGTTATGGGACAATGTACGTTTATGAATTAAGAATGCGCAAATGTGGAAGGGTAGATGAGCTTGGCCCTTTTTTTAGATCTCATTCCTTTTGAGTGTGTAAGGTTTGGCTGTATTTCTACAAGTTTTTTGTTATGTGTGTGATCTTATTACTTTTTCAAGTTCCATTACAAAATTATTTGTTAAAATATAATATTTTTATCAAATTTTGATTTAATTTTTATGGTATTAGCAATAACTAGGAAACGCTCAGTTGGACGCGTTGATAAGCGAGCACGTGATATAGCTAGACCCACATTGCACATTTTTTTATATTTTTAAATTTGCGACGTTTCGCTGTCCACAGGGCCATGTATCCAAAATTATTTATTATTGCCAAGGTATTTGGATATAAACCCGTGTGTAATCCTTTACTATGTGGATAAAATCCACCGCAATCTAGAGAACCTGACTCCTTGGGTTAACTATTTAAACTCTTTTTTTGACAAATAATAGACTGCTTCCTCGAAAGTATTTTGATTACTTCTAGGTGGCAGTGCATTAGAAACTTGGGCGCGTCTTTTCGTTCCCATGGCAACATTACTTTTGTTATAATGTAATTTCCATCTACACTACTTATCGGATCAAAATAAAATTAACATATTCGTGACCGGACGGACATTCTAAATGATTTGGCTATCTCAGATTTTGTCGCCGTTTAGTTTGAAAAAAAACTTTCGATTAACTTTAATGTAACTTTTTTAACTTTTTGAACGATTTTGCCACAAAACTAATGGCATTCAATCGAGAACAAAGCTTGCGGATGGTCAAAATTTCAACTCGATCCGAGCCTCCGTTCGAACGTTATGGCGAGACATACAAACAAAAAAAAAAAAAAAAAAAAAAAACAAAAAAAAAACAAAACCAGTGACTAATTTTTCCGGCAGAGTCAAATGGAAACGCTCGCTTCGCTCGCTTAACAATAGGATGTAAAATATCTAGGCCCGGATTCATGTACATCCTGGGTATAGGTGGTATAACCATGGTATAACGACGGTATAAGGACTGGTTAAGTCTAGGCAACTCACATCCTATTAAAACTTTCCCATGTAACAACAAACGCACAACTAATGTAATTTTACACTATTTCACTGCACCCACACGAGGGAAGCGATATATCTAGACGGCCTTGACCCACAGCCATGTAAATCATCAGATAATCAGAAGAATATTGAAAATTTTCACCATCTTTTGTTTTACATTTTTATTAAAAGTGACAGGAGATTGCGTGAGTTTATTAAAAGTAAAGAAAAAGCTTATTATTGCCGTAAATTTTGGAATAGCCTAGGACTATCATACCATTGTTTATCTGCATTAGGCTTGTAGTAATCAAAACTAGTTTATTTGTGCGGGAAGTGTCAAAAAAAGGTTGTGCTGGCCTAGGGTTTGGCTAAGAAAGGCCCAGGGCTTGTTTAAACATGTAGTGTAAGTATTTATTTATCTAGTCCTATAGCCTAATGGAACTTATTATAAATAATTTTCTACATCTGGGCCTAGGCCAGGGACGGTTTCTGATTTGTTTTATGAGAGTATAATGACACCTTTTCTCGTTACACACAAAAGAAAAAAAATTTTAAATGTCCGCCATTTGTTTACGTATCGCACTTTCCCGCCTAACTCTGCTTATACCGTCAACAAGTGTCAAGTAACTATGGTTACTTGTTGATTATATGCCAAGTGTTTAAGGCTTATTTTAAAACCTTTATTTGGAAGCCTTCCAAAAACTTTTTTAACTTTTTTTTTCAAAAGAGACTATATTTCTATAACCTTAATGTCCATGTAAAATATGAACATTGTAGCCCCACCCGTCTGGTCAGAATCGCGGGCCGACGTATTAGATGTTAGCAGTAGCAGTAGCTAGCAGTAGCTAACATCCTTAAAGTGATTTTGAGCATGTTTGAAGACATTTTTTCACCAAGAAGGAATGGTCGTACCCCAATAAAATTTGGCATGTGTTGTCAGGTACCTAAATCCCCTCGATTGTGATAGTTTTCAAGTTCACATCACGTTACATGACGGCTGGGTAACACCTCGAAATCACCCCAACTCTGCTTGGTGTATAAGGTGCTTGAGTGTGTAGCGCACCGCGGCTTGGCTGCGGCGCCCTAACGGGTACCTAGATCTTCGTTCTCGTATCCAGCTTCTCTTTGTCGTTGAATGATTGATTCATCTAATCATCTGTGTTTGTCTTTTAAGGTTTGTTGTGTTGGCTGCCAGCAGGTAAAACAAGCCGCCAGTTCTACACCAGTCTTGTTGTATGGTCGTATCTCGGCACAGTCAGACGTTCTAACCAGCTGCATGCTCTACAATGATATAGAATTAACTATCATTCCTTTGAATATGATTCTGACGATGAGTATCATACTTCATGTTTACATAATATCTATCTAATCTACTCTATAATCTACTATAATCTACTAAATATTCCAACTTGTGACAAATCGAACCAAATTTTGTCAAAACTACATTTTATTTATGTCATATAATTATTAAATGATTGTTCAATGTACATATTAAAGTCATTAGGAATGTAACAACGATCATAGCCCTTAAACACAGAATTGTGTGTGATATTCCTAAATCATATAATAAACATGATGTAGGTAGGTTAGTAGGTAATTTAAATAAACAATGTAAATTAACTAGGTAATTTAAAGGTAAGTTGGTAATTTAAATTACCAATGTGATGTGATTGACATAAGTTTGAACAAAAATAGGTAATCAAAAACTCAACAATTACACACAATAGGAACCACAATACAACTCAAACAACTAACATTATAGGCCTAACTTATAACATACACACATTCATACATTTCAACACACATCTTAAACTAGCGCTACAACACCTTTCCCATTTTCTCGATTTGGTTAGTCGGGAAACACTCCCGTAGGTGTAATTGTTATTATTTACTACAATTCAGAAATTAAAAAAGTCCGAGCCAATCCATTCAGATGTATAATGCAACTACAAATCTTAGATTAAAATGTACCTGTCCTGATGGTCTAGTGGTTAAGACGCCTGCCTGGAATGTGGGAGACCCGTGGTTCGAATCCCGGTTGGGGCGGACTTTTTTAATTTCTGAATTGTAGTAAATAATACCTTTCCCATAGTTCCAAAGATTTAGAGAAGCACATTCACTACTTGGGGAGGACAATTTTTAACTACCTTCCTGATGATCTCAAATCAATCCCAAACATTGTCATTTTCAAAAGTAAAATACAAACAATTATCTTATAAACACTCCGTTCTTCAGCATCAATGAATATACCTCGGAACGTAGGAGGAAGAAAATAAGTACGGTATGTTTGTTCCCTCCCAAGTCCTAACTCTACCGCGGCAGTTATACCATTGAGTATAGAAACTTGAATAGAAGTTCTACTCAATAATAGTTAAACTGTTTTTATTTTGTTTAAGTCATTGGTGACCTGTTTATTTGTTTCTCCCCTACATTAATTTTGTAAGCATTTAAATTTATTACTTCATTTTCTATGTTTTTTTTATGTTTTTTTTATTAGTTTGATTCGCGATCTTAAATGATTGAACTTAGCAATTGTTACTGTATTAATATGAGCCAACAAAAATATACTTCTACAATTCAAAATTTAAAAACTCTAAACCTTATACGGCGGTGATTTTCATGTACAATACTATGAATATGATAGTCCATTTTGGCCCATATGTTTTTGTTGTAGAATCGGAGTTTTTTTTTTTTTTTTTTTTACCTGACACTTGTGGGTGGGTATAACACCCTATGGTTAGCGACCAATGTCAAGCACATTCACATATTATATTATTATGCACAATGCAGGTTAAGAATAGAGTTTAAAATTTGTTGGTAAAGCCAAACGACATTGCCTATGGAGATAGGGCCTAGATTGGAGAGTATAGTTATGTCAAGATAACTAGGAAGCTTCGCAAACGCTTTTTTTAGTCGCGTTGATGGATGAGCTTTTTTAAGTTTTTAGTTTGCGTGGGATATCTTTACTTTTGCAAGTGCTTTGTTTTGCTGCCTACGCATTGTACGTGATCGTTGTCAAGTTTCTATTGTTACTCGTCAAAAGTTATTATTTACCGTAAAAAAACTTATATTAAAAGCTTTATTTCTATGAATTCTGGCAAACTTTATCAACTTCTTCTTTAAAAAGGTACTACATCACCATAACCTTAATGTCCATGTATAATTTGAACGTTGTAGCCCCACCCGTTTGGTCAGAATTGGCCCAAATGGCACGAAAATATCGCACAAAAAATCGAAAAAAATCGTAAAAATACGATATTCATGAGAAATATTTCTTCGATTCCACCCAAAGACGTAGCAAGTCTAAGTTCAGAGATTTCAAAGGTCCCCTACAATTTTCATCAAGATCGCTTATGCCGTTTGTCCGGTATAAAGCGAACAAACAGACAGAAAAAAAGAAAAAAAAACATTGAAGCTACATTTTTTGAGGGGTCAGTGAAATTGAAGTCTTCGCTTCGCTCATCCAATTAAAAATATACACATGAGTGTGAATAACAATGATAACAAACAAATAACAGTACTTCTGTAATTAGTATTTGCATTCTCATAAAAGTAAGGAAGAAATGAGGCAAAATGGAAAGAAGTGGTAAAAATATGATCACCAAGTAATTGAGATGTTGATTGTATTGAATTGAAATGTTATGTCAAATTTATTACTTATTTCATGTTTTTGTATGTAACCACTTTGACAATTTTATTTTTTGATTTTTATTCTGGGTCTGTATCAATTGTTTTTTGTACAACAGAGTATTATTTTGTTTTTTGGATGAGCGTAGCGAGCGTAGCGACGAAGCGAAGATTCCATTTCACTACACTGGAGAAAAAAATCCGGAATGTTTTATTTTTCTTTCTTTCTTTCTTTCTGTATTTTTGTCTGTCTGTTAACACGATTCCGGCTAAACCGATACTCCGATTGCGATGAAATTTTATGGAGGCCTTCGAAATCTCTGAACTAGAACTGCCACGTTTTTGAGCGCAATCAAAAAATTATTTCTCATGAAAATCGCAATTTTACGATTTTTTTTCGATTTTTAAAAAATTTCTTCGACTTATAACTCCTACATGCTTTATCCGATTGTAATGATTTTTTCACAGAACCTTAATTTTATGAATTGATATATTCGTGTGAAATTTGAGCGTAATCAAATAATTATTTCTCATGAAAATTTCAACATTACGATTTTTCCTTTTTTAAAATTACGATTAATTAAAAAAAAGTTAATTTTTTATTTAATTTGATTTATTTTTTTAAAAAATTTCAACAAAGTTCTGATTTTTTCACAGAACAACAGAAAATCCGCAAAACACATGGCAGCTCAATTCACCAATTACGCTCATCCAACAACGCGGCGGGTCTTAAGCGTTTTCCTAGTAAAATAAAAATTGTATAATATATAATATTTAAGCTAAATTTGTGCAAGGAACCTGGACCACTGACACACCACAGAAAGTTCAGTTCGCCTTATTATTACCGTTTAAGTTCATGTTTTTCCAACTTTCAAGTTTAAATTCGCTTCCAAAATTGAAGTCATGTATCATAACGTTATTGTTTGTATTATTGTATCCTGGGGGAGAGGAAGGGATTTGTGTCTTGTAAAATATTCAATTGTAACTGTATTGTAACACCCACATTGAATTTCAATTAAAATATGACTAAAATCTTTGCATTTCATTGAATTTATTATAATATCATTGCGACTGGTTCCAGAAACAGTACTTTTTGTTTTAAGGGTCCTCCTTGCGTTTACCAATACCCCAGTCCTGCCCTGAATGATCAAGATCATGACGTGTCCTACATTCTGTGCAAGGTTTATAGAAGATGGTATTTCTTAACCACAATTTGTTTGAATATATTACCAATGAAATATCAAAAGGTAACAATTTGAAGAACTGTATAAATACCTCATAATGTGCTATGAATTAAATCATCACCTTCTTCCTCTGCTGTTGCCCGAGTGCTACAAACGCAATAACAAGAGTATCAGACTAAGTTATTAGTTATATTTCCTCCTTTTCACCTTATTTTCAAGAAATTAGCTTCTGCTTCCAATCTCCTTCCGGTATTAACTTGGAGTCAGAGTAAATCTATATTTTATGCAAGTCAAAAATGAATTCAAGGTAAGTTAGACCATGGTTAGACCATGGACATAGAACAGTAACTGGCGTTACGCCTGGTAAATCCATGGCTAGACGAGGGAGCGCAGCTATTGAGTCTTACAATAATTCAAGTCAAAAACGGCACTTCTGTGATTCTGTGTGTGTGTGTACTATAAAAATCAGACGAATTGCTTAATCGATTGCTCTGAAATTTTATACAAACATCCGGTACAAATTAACTGAGAACTTTTACCAAAACCATCCAGATCCGTTGCGATATAAATCTACAACTACAAGAAATAATAAAATAAAAAAGGGGTGAAAATGTGTAGGATTTCAATTTTTTGTTCTCGAAGAAATAATTTGTATCGAATTATGTTTGTCAGGCGATGAATGCATACGGTGACCAAGGTATAGAAAATCTCCGCGCTCAAGGTTCCCAAAAATTCCGTTGGGATATTGAGTAAACCTTCCATTCTTTACTCGTATTTCGTATACTAGCTGTTTTCCATAGTACTATTTATATGCATTTCAAAACACGTTCTACAACTTTTTTAATACAATCCAGAAAATTACCAAATCTATACCGACCGTTGTTTGAACCCTGGGTCTCCCACATTCCGGGTATGAAGGCGCCTTAACCAACTGGACTAGAAAATCGACTAAGTCGTTGTTAGACGAGTTAGCGAGTCATGTGTTGAGTACCCGACAACATATTTTGCATTACATTGATTGATATAATAAGGTATGATAGGGTTTTGAGTTTAGTTGGTATAAGAGCGCGTCAATAGTAAGGCCATAATGCGCCAATCTAGCCTTATGATTGGCTAGGGAGGAAAGGCCCTTCCATACTGACTTGATCCAGCCTTTAGTAGGGGGAGGAAAAGGAATGTTACCAGGTACTCAACACATGACTCCCTCACTCGTTTATTATATGCCTGTAAAAGGCTTGTATAAAAACATTTATTATTTATTTAAAAGGCACTACATCATCAATGTAAAATTTGAACAATGTAGCCCCACCCGTTTCGTCAGAGTCGCTGGTCAATTGAAACTGATGAATTAACGTTTTAGCAAGGACACAATGGAAATTGAAGATCTGTTTTTTAATCAATTAAAAGCTGGAACCAAAGATTGACTAATCTTTGCTGGAACCATATGAAGGCATGTCTAAGCGCTATGCCAGCTGACTACTTTCGACGCTTTAAAAGTAGACCTACCGTTTCGTGGCTGAAAGAAAGAATTTTAATATAACTGGAAGAACCTTAGCTATCCGACTATTGAAATTTTGCGTCGTACAAACTTTCTAATCAGTGAAGTGTAGGCGATGAAAAATACGTGATTTATTCCTATCAAGTATCAACCTGTTTTCATTTTACCCGCTGGTCGCCCTAAAGTAGTAGATACTGCGCACTGCGCGGCCACCATAGCCTTCTTAAAGCTCGTAATATTTATCAAGAGGGCGGTGCTTTGCTTTTTTTGACGACCAACATAACCTCGAAATAGAAAAAATGGCGTCCGTCCCCGAGATTTTCCTTCGTTATTACGGTAATAATTATACGGATACAAATTACTTTAGTTCAATAATCTTGCATCGAAATAACTTATCTACACACTGAAGTTTCCGTTACAACTGTTTTATTGTTCCTAGGCCTAGACTTGTTAAAATGGTGGCTGCTGCAATCGGGGCCTCGTTGCTCTTGGCTGCCGAGCAGCTTAGACCTAGCCCATCCTTGCCTAGGGTAGGCCTAGCCCTACGGTTTCCTACGGTAAGTTGTCAATGTATTGCCTTTGTGTATTTAATATTTCCTAGCCTACTTAATTGACTTCTTACACATAACTTACATGATTATGGCTCGGCCTCTAACTTGTTTGGGCCTTGGTGCCCATTTAGGCACTCTTTCGGTTGGGGCGGTCCAACTATCAACACAACAACCAACAACAACAAAAATAACCTTCAAAACCTTTAACGTCGCGATTTCAAACGAAAGTCCTTTTGCTCAATTAAGTCTCTTACCTCCTAATTATGAGTAATAGGGAACACACACGTGACGTCACAGCTCGGCGGCAAGTGGCCGCGGATCTTACTGATGGACAAGCATCGTCATTTCGCAAGTTGACGCCTGATGAACGGCTCAACAAATATCACGCTCTAACTTTTATACTATTCATTGTTTGGACAAAACTTAAGAGGAATAATATTTAGCAAACATATCATTTCTTCTAATAGCAATTATTTCGATTTTTTTTAGAGAACCGTTAGCTTGTTATAACAATGTACGCATTATAAATGACAAAATTATCAACATCTTTAAGTCTTTTCAACTTCAACTGACACAAAACTACTGATCGGATTTCAAAAAGAATTCTCTCTAAATATGCATCTAACTAATTAGACAAGAAATAAATAAACTCTCTCAATAGAAAATGCACAGAACGAAATTTTACAGCATAGCGTGCAGTTTTTCACGGCTCATCCGCACGTCAAAAGCGCGTATTTTAGATGAAAACACATAGGCCCTACCATGCGTTTTACCCTATGCTATAAATTTTGGCAGAGGATATTCTTACGGCATAGGCCTACCGTAAGAATTACTAGAAATTATTCTTACGGCATGTGTTTTTATTGGTTGTCTCGCCTCGCAACTGCCGACGCGGCCTAAGCTGGAGACGCCTACTAGAGGGCGGGGCTATAATTTGACAAAACAATTTACAAAAAAAACTTCAAAACCTTTAACGTTTCTAATTTAAGGATAATTGCCTTTCAACTGGAATCTACTCTAACCGAGGCCATTGATTAAAGAAGGCTATCCTTCTTTAATCAATGCCGAGGCCAAATAGTTTTGCCAAAAATAGAATTGTTAGGGCTTATCTACTCTAACCTAAGCAAAGTACTTACGGCAGACCGTAAGCTAAAATGTTTGCCATTTGGGGCCTAAAATTATTTAATATTTCATAAATATGAAACCTACAAAACCTTTAACGTTACTAATTTAAGGATGATTATTGGCTTTCAACATGACTCTATACTCTAACCAAGGCCAAGTGACTTTCAACCAGACTCTACTCTAGCCGAGGCCAAGTGACTTGGTAGATTTTTTATTTTATTGAAAGAAACCTAGGCCTACAAAACCTTTAACGTTTCTGATTTAAATATAAAGGACTTTCAACAGAAAAGGGGTTTTGCAATAAAAAAATAAAATAAAAAAATAACAATGATTTGAACCAGTGACCTCTCGCACAGAACTCGAACGCACTACCATTCTCCCACACGGCACTGTGGTTATTATGTGCATATAGTCGCCTATAGCAAATAGGCCTAGTTAGCCCTGCCGTAAGAATAATTTATAGTAATTCTTACGGCATGCCGTAAGAATATCCACTCCGATAAATTTTCGTTCTGTGCACTTAAGTTTAATTATTTCTTGTCTAAACAGTCCGATGAATTTTTTGAAAGCGGTCTTGTCAAAATCCGATCACTAGATTTTTGTCAATTGAAGTTGTTTTATTAAATTTTATAAAAAACAAGTAAAAGTCTTAAATTTTATTTTAATATGTAGGCCCTACATCGAAATAACGGGGACGCTGAATAGCGTAGACTGGAATAATGTCGACCATCTCGTTTGTACAGACCTTGTAGAGACACACGCAACAAAATAAAGTAGAACACTTGATCGTAAAAATAAAAGTCTATGTTGTTCAAATGAATGGGTAGAAGACCTCTATTAATTAAAGAAATACATCTCATTACAATGTTCATATGGATGCGTTGTCTAATTATCGTTATTAAAGCATTTAATGCGAAGTCGACATATGTCCACCGGATTAGCGACGACCTCAGATGAAGTCGACATTTGTCCACCGGATTAGCGTCAACCTCAGATGGAGATCTGAGATTCGACGATCTTGGAGTCGACATTTGTCCACCGGAAAAGCGTCAACCAATTAAGAGTCGACTTTATTCCGGTGGACAAATGTCGACTCCAAGATCGTCGAATCTGAGGTCGACTTTATTCCGGTGGACAAATGTCGACTCCAAGCTGAGTCGACTTTATTCCGGTGGATATATGTCGACATTTGTCCACCGGAATAAAGTCGACCTCAGATTCGACGATCTTGGAGTCGACATTTGTCCACCGGAATAAAGTCGACCAATCAAGAGTCGACTTTATTCAGGTGGACAAATGTCGACCTCAGTTTCGACGATCTCTACACTATCTCTGAGGTCGACAATATTCCGGTGGACTTATGTCGACTTCAAGAGAGTCGAATCTGAGGTCGACTTTATTCCGGTGGGACAAATGTCGACTCCAAAATCGTCGAATCTTAGGTCGACATTTGTCCACCAGAAAAAAGTCGACTCTTGATTGGTCGACGCTGTTCCGGTGGACAAATGTCGACTCCAAGATCGTCGAATCTGAGGGCGACTTTATTCCGGTGGACAAATGTCGACCTCAGTTTCGACGATCTTGAAGTCGACATATGTCCACCGGAATAAAGTCGACCTCAGCTTGGAGTCGACATTTGTCCACCGGAATAAAGTCGACCTCAGATTCGACGATCTTGGAGTCGACATATGTCCACCGGAATAAAGTCGACCTCAGCTTGGAGTCGACATTTGTCCACCGGAATAAAGTCGACCAATCAAGAGTCGACTTTATTCCGGTGGACAAATGTCGACTCCATCTGAGGTCGACGCTAAATCCGGTGGAAAAATGTCGACTTCATCTGGGGTCGACGCTAATCCGGTGGACAATGTCGACTCGCATTAAATGCTTTTTAATAACATCAGACAACGCATCCATATGAACATTGTAATGAGATGTATTTCATTAATTAATAGAGGTCTTCTACCCATTCATTTGAACAACATAGGCCTAGACTTTTATTTTTACGATCAAGTGTTCTACTTTATTTTGTTGCGTGTTTTCTCTACAAGGTCTGTACAAACGAGGATGGTCGACTTTTATTCCGTCTACGCTATTCAGGCGACTCGAAATAACAAGTTAACGGCCGTGTAAAAATTCAAAGTAATCGCTATTAGAAGGAATGATATATTTTGCTAAATATTATTCCTCTTAAGTTTTTTCCCCAATAATGAATAGGATAAAAGTTAGAGCGTGATAAGTTGTGCGACGTTCAGCAGGCGTCCACTTGCGAACCGATGGTTGCTTGTCCACCAGTTGGGCTCAAAACGGTGAATACCCCTCATTCCCCTCGATTTGTGATGTAGTTGTGCGTAGGTACCCTATTGATCACTTAACCTGAATTGTTTGATTACGGCCCATGCCTTGGCCTAGACATTTGTAGGCCTACATCTTAATTAGTTATTTAAGCCTAATTGGCCTATTAAACCTAGGACCTACTCTGTGTAGGCCTACTATCCTTGTTAACACAAGAACAAGACATGAACAAGACTTATCAACATGACTAGGCGTACATCTGCTAGGCTATCCTCCTATAGTAATGCATTGAATGCAGGCCCTTTGGTACCGGTATCTTTGTGTATATCCAATCCCCCTTCTAGCCAGTTAGCAGATGATTTCAGCTTTTGGGGTTATTTTCAACTTAAAATGACTGACCTTTCGGGCCTAGGCTAGACCTTGGGTACTCTTTCGGTTGGGGATGGCCAACTTTTCACCACTGTTTTTTTCTCTCAAAAATGTTGCAAAACCACTGTAGCCTAAATGATTTATATTTTTTATTTGTAGTTGTATGTAATCAAAAATTGCACTTACAAGTTTCATTTCATGTTGTTTTATAAACAAAATTAAATAATATTACACACGACGCATTGACACACAAGACAAGACAGCGACCGACCGATCGTGGTGAGACGTGAGAACTGAGCAATGGCGGCGAGCCGAGGTTTGTGTTTATTGTAAGTAACCTAGCGAAACTAAAGGTTTTGTTGGATTGTTCACAATTTTTACTTTTATACCTATTTCGTGTTTACAGTGGTTTTTCGTCATTTTTAGTGGGAAAAAAAAAACAGTGGAAAAGTTGGCCATTCCCAACCGAAAGAGTACCAGGCCTAGTACCCGCCCATTGATAATAGGTAGGTAATGAAATGAGTCATTGGGTAGGTATTCGTTAGACCGTTTTTGGTGTCAAATTACATTGCTACCTAACCGCCGCCACCGGCCAGACTTTCTGTCACTAGTCAGTGTGCAGTGGCGGAAATTCCTGTTGCGGATTCATCATTAATTAGCGCTTGAGTTCAGTTTATGTCGAGCTCAAGCGTAGTGAGTGACGCTAAGTAGGCCTACTGAGACTTATGAGAGCCGAACATTAGGCACAGATAGTACGGGGATGGCACTTGCTATTTGCTGTGCACATGTCACCATTTCTTGTAATTAGCCGGTGAGTGACTGGGAGGGTTTGTGCAGAAACTCTCTTCAGTTGCGTGCAGATATTTATGCATTCCGGCCACATCTCTTTGTTTTGAACAGCTGGACATATCGTTAAATAAGGAAACTAGCATCTCTGGCCCCCGAGACCTGACGAGTGTAACATAATTGGTATTACTACCTACCGAGGCAGATGAATGAATGAGCTGATTAGAAGTGTCAGATTTAAGTTCAGCTAGAGCCTATTACAATCCCATTGGCCTAATGGTAATTTGATACAAGAAACCAACCAAAATTAAATTTGCTGCTGGTGTTCAAAGTTACGGTAGGCCTATTTCAAATTTATGCAGTCCTCCAGTGCTAGATGCGGCTCTATGTAGGCTAGGCCTACCGGTAAAGAGAAAGACAAGATGTAGAGTTACCTACCGCTTGGCTTTCTTGGTAGAACCTCGTTATGAATGAATAGGCCTTAACCTCCTGACGCAGTTCAAATTACTCTACGAACATTAACAACGGAAGCGCAGAGCGCTTTATACAAAGATGAAAACTAGTCTAGATCAGTTCTGTCTGCAGACTGATATCTTAGGGTGTATAGGCCTTAGCTAGTTATAGTTTCATTGCCCGGGTAACAGTGTGGTAGTAAGATGTCTTCGCTTCATTGTTGCGTTGACAGAGTCCTCCACGTCAGTTATTGTTTGAGTTCTGTAAGTTCAATTTTGTTTGTTGGCCAAGCTGGAAGACAATAATAATATTACTCTTCTTGACAGCAGCCTCTAGGTGTGTTATAGTTGAAAATGTATTTCTTGCTTATTTGGTGATCTAGAGTTTTTATCCAGCTATGAACTATTTTATCTGTGAACTGTTTTATTTTTAATTAATAGGCCCAGTTCACAAAATGCCATGTAGGTAGGCCTACTAGTATTTGTCTACTTGTATCTGCATTATTGCCTTAAATTAACTCTTTTCAGAAATTGGCCTAGGCCTACTGTGGTGTAGGCTAAAGTCTATGTGAGATGAAGACTTAATTTGTTTTCATTAGTCCGTCAGACTCAGACGCAAGAAAAGTTTTAAAAGTTAGTTTATATTTAAGGGTGGCACTTTGACCTAGTGCCTAGGCCTACATCAAATAATCGGTAACTGGTAATCTAGGAAACCGGTTTTCATTTCGTAAGTCCGGTTTTTCGAAAATGAAAAAATCATGTTTTTTTTTAATTCACTGCGCTTTCCCGTGCAACACAAGGCGCATTCTGGTGTTCCCTGCCACTATGCGCTTGGATTTGAGGTCGCGCGATCGTAGAGAGTTTATTACATCCTAGTCCCGCTGGCCTGCTCGACACCTCAAAGCCTCAAAGGTCGCTCGACACTTGCTCAACCTAGCGCTTACCCCTTTTCACACACCAGCCAGCTTGTTTGGCAGCCACGTCCACCTTCACCCCCTCCATCCTCAGCGCAACTCGTCCGGTCGGTACTCAACTTCCCGAATGCAGCGCAGTCATCATTATGTGCGTTTGTCGAGCTGTCGAGCTGTTTAAGCGGGGGTTACACTAGGAAGTTCAAAAAGTAAAAAGAGAAAAGTAAACAGAAGAAGGGCTATTCAAAACCAGTAAAAAACAAACATGTCAACAAAGCCACCTGACTAGTAAAAATCAATCAATTTCTTCTTTTGCATCATATTCTTAAACAATAACATTTATTGAATGGTGTTTGTGGGGAGTTACTACCCTTTCCTCATACTTCATTCTAATTATTTATAATTTCGTTTTCTTCAAAAGAATATGCTCAGATTGGCAATGTGAAACATTTGACATTTGTCAAGCATTTATTATATTTTACAGCCAGGTTTATATTATGCATTCTGAGACATGTTATGATATCTGCCACCTATTTCTGAAATTGACCAATCACAATCAACTCTTCAAGGTCATTTCACTTTTTACTTTTCTCATTTCATTTCATTTTATTAGTCTCTTTAAAATTCTTTTGGTACACATAGTATATTAGAATATTCGAGTTGTCAAGTTGTCATATTATATATTATACAGCAGTTAAATAGGGTGTAAGATAGAAGATAAGCCACAATTATTTGTTGGACACTTAGGCCCAATTCGTTAAATAGTTAATAGTTTACACAAAACAAAACATACATAGCCTATCACATGTTCAGATATATAAATACAATATGCACATTGCATGACGAAAATATAAAAACATAGTTTAAGATAGACAGAATATCAAATAACATTAAGGTGCGGTAGAAAATAAAGTTTAACTTTATTTCTATAAATTCTGGATAACTTTTTCAACTTTTTCTTTCAGAAAGCAATACATCACCATTACCTTAATGTCCATGTGAAATATGAACATTGAAGCCCCACCCGTTTGGTCAGAATCGGCCCAAATGTCACGAAAATATCGCACAAAAAATCGAAAAAAATCGTAAAAGTACGATATTCATGAGAAATATTTCTTCGATTGTACCCAAAAACTATACACCTCTAAGTTCAGAGATTTCGAAGGTCCTGTCAAATTTTCATCAAGATCGGATATGCCGTTTGCCCGGTAGAGAGCGAACAAACAGACGGGAAAAAAAAACAAAACAAAAACAAAAAAACACCCGAGCTAAATTTTTTGGGGGGTCGGTGAAATTGAAGTCTTCGCTTCGCTCATCCAAAAAATTAAAAAATAAAAATGTACCTATCATTATGAAATTTTGCAGGGTCATTAAGTACAACATTCTCTCCTATTTTCCAAATTTTCAGCTAAATTGGTCAAGACCTTAAAGACTTATTGGTAATCATAATTTGAAAAATGATGTTTAAAAATGAAGGAGGCAGTGAAGATACAAAGATACACTTTAGAAGGCATGACGTGAATTAGTACAATGCAAAGATGTTGGAATAGTATATAGTGTACAATGCCAATATCCAGTTAGGCCTACACTGTGTGGTGGGCCTTATGGGAATGTCGTACTCGGGTCATGTTGCACGTACCGGTGCTCGCTCAACAACGCGTCCAACTGAGCGTTTTCCTAGTTAGGCCTATAATTAGACCTATTGTTGAAAATGAGTGAATGAGTGAATTTACTATCACTGTCTGCTCGCTGTCGATTAGTATTAACCTCTTTCCGCATAGAGGTATCATATGATGCCACTTATAGTTTAATTGTAATGTGATAAAATACAAATTTCGCTCCACCGATGCATAGAATACACAAGTGATGCCGTTCAGTACTTCTGAAAAAAAACCACTAGATGGCAGCACGTGACGGGATTAGGAATTGAGCTGTTCTTCTGGCTACGCCTCCAATATTCATTGTTGACAAAATTGCCCACGTGTTTTTTGCTCAATTTAGTCACGTCATTCGACCGAATATGAATGCAAGACAAATAATTTATGTTTTAAACACACTTTATAATTAATATTGTTGATGAAGGGCTAGATCTAAAAAGTTTCAAAAATTTAAAGCTAAATATGGATGATAAGTAGGCCTATGTGATAGGCCCTACATCATTTGATGCCACTATGCATGTAGAGATGAATGTTATTTTGAGGTTATTATTTGTTTTTGCCATTGTTTTGTAAATTATTTTAAAGCTATGCAACTAAATCATAATATTTTACTTTTAAGTATTTTTTAATCCTAAATATAGTTACAATTATTGTAAAACGTGTTCTCCCACACGTTAATGAGGCTTATTACTAATTAGAAGTTAGTTAGTAGACTAGATCAGCGGTTCTCAACCTTTTTTCCGCTGCGACACACATGACTAAGTACGTTCCCGTACGCGACACACCTACGTGGGTGTACCCACATTCCAACGAAATAATATTTAACCAGTAATAAACGTTACTTTATTGTTAAATTTTGCTAATTAAATTACACAATAGCTAACTAATGTGTGCCAATGTACAAATGTCACACACTCCCTCATCAGTGATGGGTAACCTGGGACAGATGTAATTCACACAATTTCTCAATACGAGGGCGAATGGTAGAAAAACTGACGCGCATTTCACTACCATCATCAAGAAGTCTCGATCTGTTCTTTGACTTGATTGTTTTTAAAGTTGAGTAAGCTGCCTCACACAGGTATGAATTGGAGAAGGGAAGTAAAACACACAGAGGCTTGTTAAGAATTGCAGGTACTCATTTTGAATTGATCCCAAATGAATTAAGAGAGATCGCATGAAATCTTGAATTTAGAATTGTATCTGAAGTAAATTCAATCAACTATTCTTTTTGTGGATTGGCCTACGTTAGGTCTGACATATCGTTTGATGTGTTTACCGAAACTGCAAATGGGGAGATAACTCATTCTATTATACTTTTGTTGAAAAGGAAGGAAAGTATTTTTTCATACCCTCATGAAAACAGGTCAAGTATTGAATTTAATCTTTCAACACTAGTTTTTTTTTTTCGAAAAACAAGTTTGGTAAGGTAGCACCAAGAATGCATAGCAATATTTGGATGAGCGTAGCGAGCGAAGCGAAGATTCCATTTCACTACACTGGAGAAAAAAATCCGGAATGTTTTTTTTTTTTTTTTTTTTTTTCTGTATTTTTGTCTGTTTGTCCACACGATTCCGGCTAAACCAATACTCCAATTGCGATGAAATTTTATGGGGGCCTTCGAAATCTCTGAACTTAGAACTGCCACGTTTTTGAGCGCAATCGAAAAATTATTTCTAATGAAAATCGCAAATTTACGATTTTTTTCGATTTTTAAAAAATTTCTTCGACTTATAACATCTACATGCTTAATCCGATTTTAATGATTTTTTTACAGAACCTTAATTTTATGAATTAAGATATTCGTGTGAAATTTGAGAACAATCGAAAAATTATTTCTCATGAAAATCGAAATTTTACGGGTTTTTTCTTTTTTTTAACAATTCTTTCACTTATAACACCTAGGCCTACATGCTTTATCCTATTGTAATGATTTTTTTACAGAACCTTAATTTTATGAATTATTATATTCGTGTAAAATTTGAGCGCAATCAAATAATTATTTGTTATGAAAATAGCAATTTTACGATTTTTTTCTTTTTTTTAAATTACGATTAAGAAAAAATAAAAGAATAAAGTTAATTTTTTATTTAATTTAATTTAATTTAAAAAAATCGACTTAGTAATAATTTTTTCACAAAACAACAGAAAATCTGCATAACACATGGCAGGTCAATGCACCAATTACGCTCATCCAACAACGCGGCGGGACTTAAGCGTTTTCCTATAGTAACGTTTTCACACACGCGCTCGACCCGGCACCTCCACCGAAATCATGTTTTTTCTACTCGATTTCGAGTAGGGGCCTACCAAATCTCGACTCGGCTTGAATTTTCGGGTCCTCGCACACTCCTAGTTGTCACTCACTTTCTATTCAACCCTAGAACTTTAGCGATATAGCGTTCATGTTAGTGGCGTACATCAATAGACCACGAAATAACAATAAATAAACAAAATACTTGTGACACACCTCACAACTGATCGCGACACACTGGTGTGTCGCGACACAGTGGTTGAGAACCGCTGGACTAGATGATACATAGTAGGCCTACCCTAATTAATAATTTGTATGATTGTTAACTTCAATATACTAGGCCCTACCCATAGGGTAGGCCTATTGTTATTTGGCATTCTTTGTTGATAAATTCTTAAAGGGGCTAAAAACCCCAAAAATTATTTTTTACCACGTGATCTAGAGCACAATACTACACTCAAATGACCGTTTAAAAAATTATATCTTGTAGGCCTAACTGTGATTTAACACGAATTTTTTAATTTTTTTGATCCAGAAATTGGCAAAAATTGGTGTTTTGGAAAATTTCCTAAATCGGCTTTAACCTGCTTCGTTTTTGGTCCACATAGATACTAGAGCATAGTACCAATCTAAAATGCCCCGTTATAACATCGTGTCTTGAAACTGTGCCCAAATATACCCTCAAACACGCAAAAATATGCATTCCAAAATCACACCCCATCTTGGTAATCAGCATATTTTGACCAAACTACTTGCCCAAATTACAAAACAATATATAGAGAATTTACAGAAAAGGCTGTCGAGTACGTTAATAATGGCCAATATTTTTTTGGAACAAAATCCTCCAAGGTCACGGGGCATAAAGATCGTCCCCATGTTATTTCTTATGGGAGAATTTTGCCGATGGGACCTAGCTCGAAAAATGTCATGTTTGACAATTTTTTGGGAGGTCATGGTGGCCCCAATAATTTTTCTGTTAATTGCTAAATTCATTACTAGTTAGCCTGAATGAAATATATTTTTTGAGTTTAGCGGTTAAATACCCCTTTAAGGCTATACTATGTATTTTGGCCCTAATTACATAATTATCTACTAACCTTATCACAATTTTATTATGATTTTATTGATTAGTTACCGGTAGGCCCTACCTATGTAAAATTATAATTTTTTAAAAATTGTTTTGTTTAAAATGTCATAAACTGACATAATTTCTACATAAAATACTAATTCAAAACTATATGTAAGATTGTTTTGTATGTACGTACCTATTTTTCCGTTGTTGTAATGTTGTTGTGTATAGTTTTCGCCAAGAACGAAAAGCACGTTCTAGAGCTCTATTCACGAAGGATCACACGCACACTTAACTTCTTCAAAAGAGCTTCTCAGCGGACGCACGGACACAGGTCCTACTACTGTCACCAAACGGGATAAAAACATCGACCAGTCCATCAACGCATCACACAAATAAAGTATTACCTGACCCTGCCTACCAAAGGGTTGAAAGTATGTTTTCAGAGTCTTTAGTAGAAAAACACAAATTCTTGACGGCAGCCGAAGCCTTATTGTACCTTTGACAAGTACATGATAGGGAACCCTATTCATGAAGATTTGAAAGAAACCGCTAGCGCTCTTCGTTCTTGACCCAAACTATACACATATGCCATTTAATAGACAACTTTAGAAACTGTGTTACGCCCCCCCCCCCCCCGGCCTTTTTATCTCTGGTGAAGCCTCTCTAGGCCTTGCTACCCCTGGAGATGCTGCTCAAACATGTCACATGAAAGATACTTTTTGTAATTGTTACCTTTTTGTCACTTTGCAGATTCCTCTTCTTTCTATGGACGGATGACCCGGACCTTTGCAGTAGCTACACGTTTCATTGAGACGTTCTCAAGGCCTACCAACATTGAGAAAAACAGGGGATCTTCATGACGCTTGGGTAAGTTTTCGAACTTACTAATGCTTTGTCTGTCATTTCTACTTAGGCCTAAGTGTTTTTTAGAGTTTTGTTGTGGTATCTGTGAGATGAAACCAGTGATCACTTATGTACGATCATCGGCGTCAGAAGTAAATTAAGGGTAATCTTTTACCAATACCACCAACACTCGCTCGACAAATCTCGAGTTAGGCACCCTTTAAAAGTCACACTAAGCTAGCACTAAATTCACAAAGCTAGCCCCAGCAAATTGACAAAGAGTGGACGGCTTGCCCTTTTTATCATCATTATCCATTGCCGTTTCCTGCTTCTGGCAGGGTCAGCTTGGGTTTAGCAACAAAATTTTCCACTTCTTTCTATCCTCCCACTATCATATATCTCTTCCACATCTTCCCAGCTTTCTCCTCTTGCCTCCAAGTCTCCTGCTATGATGTCCTTCCATCTCTTCCTTGGTCTACCCCGTTTTCTTCTTCCTTATTCAATCCTTCTTTCATACATTTTCTTGGGCATCTTATTTTCCCTCATTCGTTTCATATGTCCATACGGTACCATCTGTCCTTCCTATTCTGTCACTTAACTTTTCTACACCTAGCATTTGCATTTCTCTAATGTCCGTGTTACTTATTCTATCTCTTCTCGTCTTGCCCACTGTGCTCCTCAGGGATCTCATCTCTGCCGCCTGTATCTGACTCTCCTCTCGATCTCCCATTGTCCAGGTTTCTGCTGCATATATGTAAGGATCGGTATGTAATAAGTTTTATATAGTGTCATCTTACACTGAATGGGTATTTCCTAAATTTCCAGCAGGCTTTTCACCCGGCTGGTTAAAAAGTTACCCTGGCTTTGGTATTGAAATACTCGGCTCCTCTTAATTTTTTTATTTAATTCATAAAACAAAACTATCCAAAAACGTTTTCATTTTCCTCCAATGTTTATCGGGAACATCCCGTGGGGGTACTTCTTTTTTCCTCGAATAAGTTAAATCCTCACTCTTTAATAATGTATATTAAATAAACTGTTTCTTGTTTTGCATGCCACTCTTTATGACACAAAAACTGTCCCCTAATGATTTGTATACAAGCCAGTACATAAACCCGCATACGGTTTTGCACGTTGTTTTGGAAATAGAGACCTTGTAAAACTTTGCTCCATATTTATAAAAAGTCCCGAAGAAACGCATGCTAAAAAAGCGTATTTTTCCTCCGGCCGTAGGAGAATCAGCGGAAGATGCATCTGCGAAATCGCGCGTGCACCAGAACCGTACTGAATATCCGACGCTGCGCGCCCAAACGTGCAGTATCTTCGGGCCTTCTAGATGATATCTGAACCTTTGTTCTAGCCTGCAGCCTCGCCTCTAGATTAAAATATGTTTTCATTAGGTGTTTCTTTTTCATCATTTTTCGCCACGGGTGTGATAGTCAATGCATTAGCCTTATTATTACATCCCAAAACATTGAGGGATATATTAATACAACGCCAGAAACTAGACAAATCATCAAAGCCGCGACGGTGCGTACGAACCCGTCCCCACTTTCGGGGTGGAGCCTTTAGGGGCAACGAGAACTCACCGACAACTTTGGTAAATTGAACCCTTTTGTATGTCCCTTACAATTATCGGGTAACTCCGCAATGATTTCAAAAGAATCATACGAAAAAAACGCCTCAATGAAAAAAAAAATATTATTTTAAATTTAGCATTTTATAGCAAAGGTAATATACAGAGGGTTTTTTTCTCCTATTTGTGATCATCGGGAATCACTTAGGTACAAATAATTTAGATATTTAATACAATCCAGAAATGAAAAAATCCATCCCGATCGGGGTACGAACCCGAGTCTCCCACTTTCCGGGTGGACGCCTTAGCCAACTAGACCACCGAGACGGTAACTATTTAACTTCTGTATTGTCGTTACATTATAGAACTTGAATGGATGGAACAAATAAATCATCGAAAAACTGTTGCTGTTGAATTGACCAAACAAACATATTTATAATGTCATTACCTTACGCAGGTATGAGCGAGGGTATATTTCTCGATTTGGATAGTCGGGAAACACTCCCGTAGGTGGAATAATTAATATTTAATACAATCCAGAAATGAAAAAATCCATCCCGATCGGGGTACGAACCCGAGTCTCCCACTTTTCGGGTGGACGCCTTAGCCAACTAGACCACCGAGACGGTAACTATTTAACTTCTGTATTTTCGTTACCTACATTATAGAACTTGAATGGATTGACCCCGATCAGGATGGATTTTTTAATTTCTGGATTGTATTAAATATTAATTATTCCACCTACGGGAGTGTTTCCCGACTATCCAAATCGAGAAACATTGTAGATGTATTGCCATTTTGAGTGTGAATTTCACGGTTTTGTAATAGAGTAATGCAAAAAAAAAATATTAATTATTCAACCATATTACACTACACAACTTAATACACTTTAAAAGTGAAAGTTAAGAAAAAAAAAACATTTACAATTAGGCCTACCTCCCCAATTAGGCCAAAGATAGAGTCTAGCTTTGTGTAAATTGTTTGTTACTCTTTGTGTTTCACTTTCAGGAGTTTGAGGAACTCTCAGTCGTCAAGGACTAGGAGGAGACACGAGAACATACATTGTCGTTGCACGTCGCCACCAGCGTCACCTGTTCAGAAGATTTGTGTGGACCGGTAAGTCATCTCATTGGTCTATATTAGGGATGACAAAACCTGACTTTTTTGTTGCTTGGGTAGTAACACAAAAAATCGTGTGGGGTATCTAATGAACTGCGAAGAAACGCGCTCATCAATTATCGTAGTATCTCAGACGAAGTCACATAATGCTGTTCTATAAACAATGACGTGCCAAAGAAGTAGTATTTCATGATCACTGCATCTGCTTTATATCTTGTTACAGTCTAGTCAAGGTCACGATGCGTTGGCGCGGGGCGGGGAAGGAGGGGGCTAAAGCAGGAATGCTGGCACTCAGATAATTGTAACAAGATAAGGAAAGGCCAGTCTCTGCAGTATCTCTAATACCATGTGCTGAATTTCAGTTATCACCATGGGTAGAGGTAATAAAAAATGGTAATATAAAAACGCAAATTTTGTTTTTAAAAACTCAAATTTGGTGTTTTTTGCAATTTCAAAAAAATTGACAAAAACATTACTAAAAAATCAAAAAAGAAAAGGAAACCCTGAAGTTAGGGATGATGTCAATACCTAAAAGTTAAAATCGATCATTATGACCCAAAAATCGATTCAGAATCGATTCCCAACAAAAAATAAATATTTGTATACACCGTTATTCAATTCAATTCAATTTATTCATTCGATCGATACATGGTTACAGATATAACCCCTCTTGGAAGAGAGGGAATGAATAATCCTTAATAACTATTATGTTCCTGAATATGATAGGCCTACACATGATAATGATGGAAAATATTAATACTAATATGTAAAAGTGGAATTTGAAAATAAGCGAGTTACTAATGTTAATGATATATATTAATTTACAATAGTATAATTGGAGAAGAGAATTGTTCGATGAGGTTATTTACAATTGGTGCAAGATAATGGTACAGATGAAAGTAAGAGACATAATTATATGGAGGCACCGCATAACTAAAAAATAGTGACCATATATTACAAAGTTAGTTGACTTTGAAACAGGTTATATATATCATTGCTGACTTTTGCTAGAATAATTGTGTATTACGTATTTATTATTTAATTGTTTATTATTTATAATTGTTTATTATTTAGATGGAGAGATAGTCACTAACCGAGTAGGCCTAGAAGCTGTTTGCTTTGAGATATATTTTTAACTCGTGTTTGAAGGAGGGCAGGGTGGGGGAGGTTTTGATGTTTTCTAGGAGCTTGTTGTAGAGGGTGGAGGCTAGGTACTCGGGGCCTAGTGCAAAAGCGCAGGTGGTGGAGCGGCCTATGTATGTTGAAGGATGGCTCTTGTGTTGGGGCAGTGCACAGACACATTGAGAGGGAAGAGGTTACTATTTGTGCGAACAAAGAGTGCAGCAGACTGGATGAGTGTGCATGCTAGAGTTAGAATTCCTAATTCCTTAAAGAGCTCCCTACAGGAGTGTTTTCTGGAGACACCTGCAATAATGCGTATCGCTCTCTTTTGGAGGATGAATATTCTATTAGCTTGGGGGGAAGCTCCCCAAAATAGCAGGCCATATGATAAGTGAGAGTGGATGTGGGCAAAGTAGACTTGAAGTAAGATATGGGGGTGAACAATTTGTTTAAGCTTACGGATAGAGTAGCATCCAGATAAAATGTTGTTGTTATTTTGGTGGACTAGGCCTATTTCCGCGGAGTCCGTGATACGCGCCGTTATTTTTGCGGTCTTTTTCCGTGAAGCCCGTGACGTCACGGTACGCTGTTGCGTTGTTGTCTGTTTGATGACTGTACCGCCTACCGCACTCGTAATGTTCGGTCTGGACCGGCACCTCCACCATTCCTTACATTTTGCACTCTAAAAGGTTCAATTTCGTGAGCTAATTCTTGTTTTGACCAGTTTCATACAATTTTGTTCGTTATTTCGCGCTATACACGAGATTTTGTGAAATTTGCATTTCAAATAGTGTTTTTTCCATCTCTAAAATGATGTTATTCGTCAACAATCACATTTTAGGCAATAAAAAGGACTTTAAAAAAAAAATCGCGAATTTCGTTATCACCATTTTTCACTACCGGTACCTCTAACCATGGATGATATTGTTTGTGGTTGGGGAAAGGCGAGAGGTGACAAACAATTACCTTGAAGGATGTAGGTAGCTGCTCGAGACAAGGTGCACAAATATTTATTTACAATTAACAATACAAATGTCGAACGTTTCGGCCTAGTCACCTGGTCACCGACCGTTGGAGAAGAACTAACAACTAACAAACAAACAAAAACTAACATTTAAACATTATTTACAGTTAGGCCTATATTACAAGGCGCTGTTGGGGTGAGTAGGTGGCGGTGTGCAGGTGGGAGGTCTACCCCAGATTGAGGTTAGGCTTTTGGCGCGAGCTGGTGATGATTTGGTGCGCCAATTCCCATTGTCTCAGGTGTTCCTCATTGCATGATGGGGGCAACGACTTCACTACCCTTGTGGTGTAACAGTTGTTAATCAACAACAACAAAAGCAAATCAACAAAAAAACAGTTGTCAGCTCGCGCCAAAAGCCTAACCTCAATCTGAGGTAGACCTCCCACCTGCACACCGCCACCTACTCACCCCAACAGCGCCTTGTAATATAACTGTAAATAATGTTTAAATGTTAGTTTTTGTTTGTTTGTTAGTTGTTACTTCTTCTCCAACGGTCGGTGACCAAGGCCGCGTAGGCCGAAACGTTCAACATTTGTATTGTTAATTGTAAATAAATATTTGTGCACCTTGTCTCGAGCAGCTACCTAGATCCTTTAAGCCGGCAGCGGTTTTCAAAGTCTGGGTCGCGTCCCAAACTTGGGACAGTGAGGATTTGCTTTTGGGACACCAAGAAAATTGGGTAATGGAAGAGTAGTAGTCAATAAATAATAAAAATAATTGTTTTCACAAAATTAATAAGTAAATTCGAAAATAAAGTGTGACTTCCTGCATTGTCCCGTTATAAGCACAACTCCTGTTGTGATCTTTTGACTGTGATCTTTTGAAGTCAAAATGAGTCATTCTTTGAAGATATGTTTGAAGGATGCACATGTGGAAAATGACGCTCCACCATGAAAATCTCAGAACTGCAACGCCACCTTACTGGAGGCTCGTTGTGTGACTGCTAATTAATAATAATATATGTCCTTGCTGCAATTGCGGGATATTGCCGCCCCCAATTACAAGGGTGGCAGTAGAATACCATTTGGTTCGTCAGGTCTAGGTTTTCAGTTGCTCAGTAGCCCCCGTACAGAGACCATTCAACGCAATGAAAAGCTGTCTGTAGTAGGCAATATTTTACCGGGTTGACATATTTTTGTAGGTGTGGTTAGTGGAAACTTTTATTAAGCAGTGGCATTGTGTACCGTGGCCTTATAGGCCCCAAGACTGAACAAAAATTGAGCTTAAATGTTAAAGTGACAGTAATAACGGTCCTGACAATCCTGAGACCGAAGGAGTGTTGGGACGCGGCGATTTGATTGATTAATAATTGGGACTTGGGTGAGAAAGTTTGAAGACCGCTTCTTTAAGGTAACTGTTGGTTTCCTCTCACCTTTCCACAAACACTAACCTGGCCGATAGGCTCTATCTAAACCAACAACATGGATGATATTGATAGCTTTTGACTTTTAGCAGATTGAAAACAGTTGTTTTGGTAATAATTTACGCAGTATAATCTCTAGAAGATCGCACGAGTGGTAAGGCAGGGGAGGGGCATACTCAGCACACTGCCACAAGCAGTGTTGGGGAGTACCTAGACACCCTACTTGTATCTAGATAGATCTGTGTCTGGGTACTTTGTGTGTACCTTTACCTATATCTAGATACAAATACAAAATTAAACCTGTACCTGTATCTAGATACTATTTTTTGTGTATCTTCAGCAAATTCAGATACAAAGATACAAGATACTTTCTTTCAAATTTATTAAATTTTTAATATGCACATTGTTAATAAAATTCTAGATTTGGTTTATTTGGTCACAACAATTAGATCATAATGTTCCACGTCGTCATTTGATTCTTTATTTGCTTTAGTTGCTTAATTCCCCCTGTCTGGTCTCTGGATATAGGCCTAATGTGGCCCCTTCGTCTGGGCCAGGGGTAGAATTGGCCTAGAGCATGGCTCTGCTAATCCTAAAAGGCGATCCAAGAGAAAAAGTCCACCTCGCAAACATCAGCTAGTAAGAGGGGAGTATATTACTCCCTGAAACTAGAGGCGAGCTCTGGCAATCGTCGTCGGAGACACCTCCCCCTTCCCTTGACTACCTCCCTGACGACGATGACAATGACACAACAAACGATGACAAAGACGATGACGACCACGACATGAGAAACCCCCCTTCCTCTCCTTACTCGTGGCTGTTTCTGACCAGCATGGGCCCTTCCCCATATCCCCTAGACTAGAGTGGTGCATTACGACCTAACGGTTGACGCGTCCTTAATCCAAATAAACTAAAAAACTAAACTTCCCTACATACTAGCTGATTTTTCTGAGATGGATTTTTTCTCTTTTCTCGCCTTTTACGAGCTCTAGGCCAAATTCTCTTCCTGACCCAGAGAAAACAAATTCTTATGCATAAATCTTAAATTTATTTAATCAATTTCTTGAGTACCATTTATATACCATTGTTTAGCAATCCTCTGCTCTAGTAGGCCTATAATATAGGATATTCAGTCCAGGGGGGGGGGGGAGGGAGGAGGGAGGGAATATTTAGGCTAACTGATAGCATGTTTGAAACATTGTTGGCATTGAATTAAATAAAGTCAATATTGATTCTCTAAATTGACGGGCAAATAATGATTGAAACAAATTATATTATATTGATCTCGCAACTAAACTTTTGTAGGCCTAGGCCTACGTAAGACTAGTGATATAATGTATTCTTTCATTTAGGCACATACCTAGTGACTTCTGTGACAAAGGTAGGGCCTAAATAAAAAATAATATTGAAAACATTTAAACTTGTCCAGGTTTAAAATCACAAGGAAGTATCATATTCATTGCTGGCATAAGAAGAAGAAGAAGAAGATATTCACAGTGCACGCAACGTTACGTTTTAATAATATTTTTATTAACTTATTTTCCCTTCAAGATGTTCTTATATCACTTGCCACCTATCATTTTCATAATCATATAATAATTATACTTATAATTTGTTATCAGTATTTATTTTTTAAAGAACCTAGGCCCTATGTATCTATCAGGTACTTGACTATGTATCTTGTATCTTTACATATACCTAGATACTTAATAAAGTATCTTACCCAACACTGGCCACAAGCCGGCGGCATGAACATTATAATTCAAAGAAAAACGCCGCCAAGCACAAAAGATATGAGAAAGCGCATGTTTACATTAGCCTTCCGCCTACAATGTGACACCTCAATTCAGGAACTGGGTTTTACGGGTAAACGGGTAGTGGAAACACGAACACGTACCCAACTTCGTCGGGCGAGTACCCAGTACCGTCTTCCCTAGTCTATATACCGAACCACCATTGTTGTCTTTCATTGCAAAAAGAGCAACGTATGGTTTGAAACTTGATACTCTATTTGAACATACAAAATTATTTTAATATTTCCGTGCACTTTACAAAATCTTGCTCGACTTCAAAATCCCTGCTCACACACCCCTAGATATTGCCGGTTAATAATAAATAATAATAGGCTACCGTATGTAATCTACCTTTCCAATTATTAATTGACAATTATTTTTAGTCTATTGTTGTGCAACCCTACTAACTAGTCACTGTGTTGCGCATTTTAGGATGGGAGGAACCTGTACGACCGTCAAGGAGGCTCCTCGAGAACCTTCCACATCTTATGTCGCAGCTCACGTGTAATTCTTCAACATCTCGGACATCGTCATATTCAGCCGCCTACGCTCGTGTCGCACATTATTATTAATGTTTGTAAGTCAGTTCTTGGAACAGTTGATTTATTCCTAGTCCCTCAATCCTCCCTTGTAAGAGTTTTATCCTGTATGTTCGGTACGGTGCTCGAGTACCGTACTTGCTTAACTATTTCATTTGTTAACGTAATTTTATAAAGTCTGTTAATTTCCTTGTTCCTTGCAGTCTCTAAGTTATTTGACACGGCTATTGTCAGTGAGCGAAGTGATGATATCGTTAAGCTAGTGGTCATGAAGAAGCACCAGCATGTTCCTAGCATGTTTACATATTCCCAGCATGTTTGCATGTTCCTAGCATGTTGACTAGCTCACACCACAGTTCACCTTAAAGTCAAACGGTTTTCACATTGAATTTTTTAGTGGTCCGGTTCACATTCCACAAGAACAATGCTACGGGTATTTATAATTCCCTATTAGATCTACCAGTTGTAGCCTGTACATTGATCTGCTAATGAGGGTATGACGCCATAATTTTGTGGTCCCGTGTTGTTTTTCACTGTTTTTACCACGTTTTTGAGGCTCCGTGACATCTTCAGCCAATCAACAACACTTCATACATCCAGTCTTTTGAGAAAACAAATTATTTATCTCTCATGGCAGGCCTATCGTATTTTATGGCATTGTTCTACTTTTCAAGATAACATCATGACTGAGGAAACTTCTCTCCTTCATATAAGACCACATTAGTAGGCCAAAACATAACACATTGTTTTGCTGGTTTATCCAAGTAAAATAAAATAACGTAAAGTCGTAAATGTTAGGAATAAAAATAAAAAATAAATCTTATTTTGAAAAATTGCTAATTCTACTAAATAGACATTGGAATCCCTTTAGCTTAATGGCAGTAAGTTCAATGTTTTCTGATGCTTGCCAGCTCGAGGCTACTCTGCAGTGAACTGTGTAGTGAACCCAGTGTCCCTTGGTATTGGGTGTGGTGTATGTCTGTGTCGTCCTTGATACTTAATCTGAGCTGCTCTTATTGAATCTCCTTGTCCCGAGTAAAACAACAAGGAAATAAAAAGGATCGAGGATAGGACAAACAACTGGAGATGTAAACGCTGACCTAGTGATCAATCTGGTAGTGCTGGGCTATGACATATCATTCAATTATCAATATGATATTGATATACCGGTATCGAAATGTAATTGTTTGTAAAAAAAATCAAAATTTTTCAAAAATCAAAAAATTATTAAAAGAGTGGGTCTATTTTTCATAATTTGTGGCCAGTAGGGTTGATAAGGTATCAACCATAATATAAACCTATTTAACGATTTTTACAATCTCACAATCACGTTTTATGACCCGACACCTCCACCATATGCACCAGCCAGGTTAATTTAATTTCGACTACCTACCCGGCACCTCCATCAAAATTACAAAATTTTGCATTTTTTGTGTTAATTTCAATATTTCGATATGAAGCCAAATATCAATATCGAAAATATTTCCACTTATCGATATCGTATCGAAATATCAATTTTTACCCAGCCCTACAATCTGGTTTGCAGAACTGTTAAAAGGCCGACAGATTGCTGTAGGCCTAAGTGTTTTCTGTAATCTTAGTTTTTCTTGAATAGTATAAATAACTACTAACTAGTAGATTGGCTACATTAGGCAACATACTCGCTCACTAAAACTTGATATGTAAGCCTAGCCTACGTACAGCAAACACAACATTGTCTCTTTAGGGTTTCAGCACCACTTTTACATTTTGTCTTTGGAATTTAAACAAAATAATCAATGTAACATAAAAACCTTGAATTCATCTGACATCATCATCATAATAATAACATCCGACCCATTATTCCAACAATGAAGTCTGGTAGGAAGTGGGAGGATCCCACCAAACTCTTGGGCCAACAGGTCTAGCGAAGTCGGCTAGCAATGCCCTACGCTCCACCCATATTATCTCGTTCTTCTTCTTTCATATCTTTACATTTTTCTTCTAGCTAAACAAAATAAATAAATAAATAAATTGTATTTAGTTAGAGTTTACCCACTCAGTTACATAACTGATTTTCAGTGGGGGACTTTAAATCAAAGCAACCAAGCCAACCCTATAGGCCCCGACGCAATCGACGAGTGAGCGATAACCAACCAAAGATCGATATTTTTAATAGGAAATATAGCAATCAGTGGTATGGACAGTGCGAACACCCGCGGATCAACGCCAGAATCAACAAGACCGATTTAGCACAACTCTGAATTTATTATGTGCTTCGTAGCTAGGACGCCTCCAAAGTCACCGTTTACAAACTCCTAAGACAAGAACTGATGGACTTAAGTCCAAATGAGAAGTTAAAAAACTTCTGACTTTAGTGGGAATCGAACCCTGGACCTTCTGTATTGGAAGCAGATACGCTAACAACAAGACCAACGAGCCACACAATTACTACTATAATAGCAAATTATTATTATCATTATACTATTATAGTTATTACTACGTTTTGTCTTTCCACGTCCATCTCTAATCACCTCTCCCCACCTCAGTCTGGGTCTCCCTCGTCTTCTCCTCTTCTCCCCTGCACCTGTTCAAGTTGTATCTTCAGAATCCTGTTCTCCTTCATCCCCGGGATCATGTGTCCGAACCAGCGCAACCTTTCTCCCAAACTCTCTAATCCCAGTTTCTGACGAAGAGGTGAGACAACTAACTCTTGATATATTATACATGGCAGATATCCTGAAAGGGTGTGGCTTCACATGTATACAGACAGATTAACAAAACCTGGAGAAGGCAATGCTGGAGCAGGAATATACTGTAGAGAATTTGAGAAGGCACATACCTGCAGGAAGAAATTGCAGTAACTATGATTGAGAACTAAAGGCAATATTAGAAACACTTTTAAAAGTTACTACCGGATAGTGATGACATTGGGTAGTAAATATTGGAGTCGACTTTGGGAGTAGGGGTGTGCGAGTACCCGAAGTTTCGAGTCGAGTCGGGTATTTGGGATTCGACTCAAACTCGAGTATTTGGGATTCGAAATCGGGTCTCAAAAAAAAAGTAAATTATTTTGGTGGAGGTGCCGGGTCGCGGCCCCACGGGTGAGTGTAAAAACGTAAAAATCGTTATCTTTTTTGGCGCTACCTTACCAACTCTGATTAGTCATAATAGTAACCTTAGCAGTCTTTTGATAAAAATTTGTATTCTTCTTGGAAGTTTTGACCTTTTTTGGCACAAATAATAAAAATATGCCATTATAATGTTTGTTGGATGAGCGAAGCGAAGACTTCAATTTCACCGACCCCCCAAAAAATTTAGCTCGGGTGTTTTTTTTTTTTTTTTTTTTGTTTGTTTTTCTGTCTGTTTGTTCGCTCTCTACCGGGCAAACGGCATATGCGATCTTGATGAAAATTTGACAGGACCTTCGAAATCTCTGAACTTAGACTTGCTACGTTTTTGGGTACAATCGAAGAAATATTTCTCATGAATATCGTACTTTTACGATTTTTTTCGATTTTTAGTGCGATATTTTCGTGACATTTGGGCCGATTCTGACCAAACGGGTAGGGCTAAAACGTTCATATTTCACATGGACATTAAGGTAATGGTGATGTATTGCTTTCTGAAAGGAAAATGTGAAAAAGTTAGCCAGAATCTATAGAAATAAAGCTTTTAATATAAGTTTTTTGATTTTTTGTGCGATATTTTCATGACATTTGGGCCAATTCTGACCAAACGGGTGGGCCTACAACGTTCATATTATACATGGACATTAAGGTTATGGTGATGTAGTATCTTTTGAAAGAAAAAGTTGAGAAAGTTAGCCAGAATTCATAGAAATAAAGCTTTTAATATAAGTTTTTTACGGTAAATAATACCAATTGACAGGTAACAAAAGAAATTTGACAACAATCACTTACAATGCGTATAGGTAGCAAAACAAAGCACTTGCAAAAGTAAAGATATCCCACGAAAACTAAAAACTTTTAAAAGCTCATCCATCAACGCGGCGGGACTTTAGCGTTTTCCTAGCATCAACATTTATGGAAGGTACTGTCTACGCCTACTTAAGACTCTGACTCTAATTGGACTCGAAATCGAGTAATTTTTAGGACTCGGACTCGACTCAAATTCAAAAATCAGGACTCGCACATCCCTAGAATCGAGTAGGAGTGGACTCCTCGACCGGCAATAAAAATGAGGAAAAAGTAGTTAGCCATGACCAATAGGGAACCTAAGTGGGCGTTGTCCGGTTCTCTCCCGTCAGCGAGGTACGCCTAAGGCGATTAACCCGTGCTAAATGTTTCGTAAGCGATAGCGCGAGAACCCGACCACGGACCGGAATTATATTCATACTATAAGAAACTATAATCTTTCCTCTTTGCGTGGATATACATAACTCTGCTCTATCACAAATATTAATGACATTTGTTTTGAGTTGAAGTGAACTCTACATTTACACTGTTGCCAAACCTTCCAAACTGCTCATGAAAAAGCACGTAAAAACATTTTGTCCGTGGCATCAGCATAACATTTGGTATCCGACTTGCTTTGTGGCTACTGTGAGGTCACTGGTTGTACTAGATTTATACATTACTAATAAAATATCCTTTGATGTGCCAACGAAATCTTGAATGCGAAGTACATTTAGCAACCATGGACATGCGCGTGGTATGCGAGGATGCACAGCTGCACACAACGAGGCTGCGTCTCGCTAGGTTGCCGCTCAGTCAGAGTACATTTGCGACAGCGCGCAAACATGGGTCCATTTAACTCATAATAGTTTAAATTTAGGAAGCGTCATCGAGCAAAGTAGAATGCCATCATCTCTTCACAGAATTATGCATCTTGTGATGTTATTGGTTTAGATGTCTTTTGCGCGAGTCAAAAGATACGGCGAGTTACATTTTCGTACAATGCTAATTCTTATGGGCGCTGAGACCAGAGAGAACCAATTTCCTTCCCGCTTCAAAACTTAGGTCCCTATGCTAATCAGTAAACACCCTCTCGGGCAAATTTGTTCTAGCGGGAGTAAAACACGAAATAAAACTAGGAAACTTCGCAAACACTTTTTCAGGCGCGTTGTCGGATGAGCGTATTGTTTTTTAAACAAAAAAGCATAAAATTGCGATTTTCATGAGAAATTATTTTCGATTGTGCTCAAATTTTACACAAATGTATAAATTCATAAAATTATAGGTTCTGTGAAAAAATCATTACAATCGGATAAAGCATGTAGGTGTTACTAGGAAAACGCTTAAGTCCCGCCGCGTTGTTGGATGAGCGTAATTGGTGCATTGAGCTGCATTGTGTTACGCGGATTTTCTGTTGTTCTGTGAAAAAATCATTACTTATTCGAAGATTTTTTTTAAAATTAAATTAAATTAAATTAAAATTAACTTATTTTTTTTAATAAATAATAATTTTTACGTAATTTTAAAAAAGAAAAAATCGTAAAATTGAAATTTTCATAAGAAATAATTATTAAATTTGCGCTCAAATTTTACACGAGTATATTAAATTCATAAAATTAAGGTTCTATAAAAAATCATTACAATAGGATAAAGCATGTAGGTGTTATATGTCAAAGAATTGTTTTAAAAAAGAAAAAAACCCGTAAAATTCGATTTTCATGAGAAATAATGTTTCGATTAAGCTCAAATTTCACACGAATATCTTAATTCATAAAATTAAGGTTCTAATAAAAAATCATTACAATCGGATAAAGCATGTAAGTGTTATAAGTCGAAGAATTTTTTTTAAAATCGAAAAAAATCGTAAAATTGCGTTTTTTATAAGAAAAATTTTCCCGATTGCGCTCAAAAACGTGGCAGTTCTAAGTTCAGAGATTTCGAAGGCCCCCATAAAATTTCATCGCAATCGGAGTATGGGTTTAGCCGGAATCGTGTAAACAAAAACCACACAAAAAACAAAAAAAAAAGAAAAAAAAAAAAAAAAAAAACATTCCGGATTTTTTCTCCAGTGTAGTGAAATGGAATCTTCGCTTCGCTCGCTACGCTCATCCAATAAGTCGAAGAACTTTTTTTTTTTAAAAAAAAAGCGTAAAATTGCGATTTTCAATGAGAAATTTTTTTTTCGATAGCGCTCAAATTCAACACCAATATATTAATTTATAAAATGAAGGTTCTGTGAAAAAATCATAACAATCTGATAAAGCATGTATGTAGGTGTTATAAGTCAAAGAAAGTTTTAAATTTAAAAAAATCGTAGAATTGCGATTTTCTTAAAAAAAATTTTTTGATTGCGCTCAAATTTCACACGAATAAATTAATTCATAAAGTTAAGGTTCTGTGAAAAAATCATTACAATCAAATTAAGCATGTAGCTGTTAAATGTCGAAGAAATTTTTTTTAAATCGAAAAAAATCGTAAAATTGTGATTTTAATGATAAATAATTTTACGATTGCGCTCATAAATGTGGCAGTTCTAAGTTCAAAGATTTCGAAGGCCTCCAGAAAATTTCATCGCAATTGGAGTATCGGTTTAGCCGGAATCGTGTCAACAAACAGACAAAAATACAGAAAAAAAACATTCCGGATTTTTTTTCTCCAGTGTAGTAAATGAAATATTCGCTTCGCTCGCTATGCTAATCCAATTATGGTACTTTCTGACTCAATGGTGGCAATACAGGCAGTTGTGAACAAGGATGAAGTGAAAAGCGAGGTCAAGGATTAAAATTAGCCTATGTAAATTAAATGAATACAGTGAGTAAGACCTCTTTCATCCGAGCTCCGATTAACCGAGACTCTCGTGTTATCCGAGCTGATTTCAGGCGCGCTTTTCTTTTTTTAATTAGGCCGAAATGTTATGTTCTTTACATCTGAATGTCATGCAGTATGCTGTTTACTACAATGCAATGACGTAAGAATTGCACAGCGCGTGAGTTGTAAGGGGGGGTTGAGGGAAGCCTGTGCTCATATTGGTCTTTAGTTTGTGAGTGTTTGCCGCCGCCGCGACCTCATTAATTTTTCTGTAGTTACCATATTTATTATTACTTGTTAATATACACCTGTAAAAGGCTTATATTAAAAGAAAACCTTTATTTCTATGAATTTTGACCTACTTTTTCAACTTTTTCTTTCAAAAGGCTCATCACCATAATCTTTATGTCAATGTAAAATATGAACGTTTTAGGCCCACCCGTTTGGTCAGAATCGACTCAAATATCACGAAAATATTGTATTAAAAACCGGGAAAAAATTGTAAAAGTACAATTTCTATGAGAAATTTCTTCAAATGTCTCTAAAATCATAACATAAATAATTTCAATGATTTTAAACGTTCCAAAAGTTTCATCAAGATCTGAGTAGTCGTTTGCCAAATATCACAAAAATATCTCATTAAAGCTATAAAAAAAATTGTAAAAGTATGATAATCATAAGAAATATTTGATCAATTGTACCAAAAAACGTGGCAAGTCTAAGTTCAGATATTTTGAAGGTGCCCTCAAAGTTTTATCAAGATCGCATGCCGTTTGCCCGGTAGACGAGAATAAAGAAACATAAATACAAAAAAAACATCTCAGCTAATTGTTTTGGGGGTCGGTAAAATTGAAGTCTTTGCTTCGCTCATCCAATAAGGAGTATAAGTAGCTAATCTGTAGCCTGAACTCTTCAGTTCTAGTTGTACTTACATTTTCACTTTAATTAAATGATGTAAATTTTTCATTTACTAGGCCGCTTCGAGAAAGCTTTTTTTAGTCGCGTTGACGGATGAGCTTTTTTGTAAGTTTTTAGTTTGCGTGGGATCACTTTACTTTTGTAAGTGCTTTTTGAACACATTGTAGGGGATTGTTGTCAAGTTTCTATTGTTACTTGTTAATTGTTATTATATACCTCAAAAACTCATATTAAAAGTTAAAACCTTTATTATTCTATAGATTCTGGATAACTTTTTCTTTCAAAAAACAATGCATGTCCATGTGAAATATGAACGTTGCAGCTCCACCCATTTGGTCATAATCGGCCCAAATATCACAAAAATATTGCATTTAAAATTTAAAAAAATCGTAAAAATATGATTTTCTTGAGAAATATTTCTTTGATTATGCCCAAAAACGTGGCTGGTCTAAGTTCAGAGATTTCGTTTGCCCGGTAGAGCGCAAACAAACAGACAGGAAAAATAAAAAACATTGGAGCTAAATTTTTTGGTGGGTTAGTGAAATTGAAGTCTTCGCTTTGCTCATCCAATTAGTCGTAAATAAAAGTATGATACATGTGCAGAATGAATAACCTTCTTTTGTAGCATTAAAAAAAGAATCAAAACATTTCCAACCTATGGTAAGCATTTTTCAGAATCGAAATGCAGAACAATTTTTTATAGAGTTTAATAATCTTTGCTGTTAAAGCGCCCTAAAACTACTAATCCTGAGTTATTCATTGAAGTTAATTCTGAACTATCTCCGTCCTTGTGCATACCATATTGACAATTGTTAATGCAGTACACAATACACCCATATACACACACACGCAGCTTGTAGATGGAGCGACTGTAGAATTAACTACCACTCTAGAGTGTTGGTTATTACTCGATTGCTCGTCTTTGTTCCATGTTGTTTTCTCGGTGCCACCCACAGCCTTCTATTTCCCCGTTATTGGATGGATCACAAAATCATGACAATAGATCTCCATATACAATCACCAAGTGAAGTCTTAATTTGTGACTTCTGTTATTTATAGTAGTTTTATAGTAAATTGCTTGATTGCTTCACATTATTAATTGTTACAGTGGATAAAGCAATATAATTTTAACATTTCACCAGCATTAACTCTAAAAAACTGCCCAAGTGGGTAGAATGGCTGACTCAAGGTCATAATGCTTTCATTTCATCGTTGGCACTACTAGTTCAGCAACTGAACGAGTGAAGATTTCTCCTTTATTTTGTAATCCATCCATGAACTTGTGACTGATGTGTGCAATACTTTGTGCCTGAAACTTATTTACACAAACAGCAACATGTGTGAATCGATTTAGAATAGATTACCAAGATAAATATGATAGATAGATTTGTACGAGACGTTATTTTGGTGAACTGTTTCCGCGGAGTCTTTTTACGCGCCGTTATTTTTGCTGTCTGTTCCGTCAAACTCGCTTCACGGAACGATGTTGCGTTGTCATCTGTTCAGTCTGGACCGGAACCTCCACCAAAAATCGCGTAAATTCTGGACCGGCACCTCCACCATTCCCCCGGATTTTGCGCACTAAAAGGTGGAATTTCGCGACTTAATTTGCGTTTTGACCAGTTTCATACAATTTTGTTTGTTATTTAGCGCTGTACAAGAGATTTTGCCAAATTTAAGTTTTCAAAATGTGTTATTTTATTTTCCATCTCTTAATGATGTATTTGTCGAAAATATTACATCAAAAAGGCAATAGAACAGACATATAAAAAAATTTGCAAATTTCTCTTTCACCATTTTTCACTACTCTACCAGGTCTACATGACTTTTGAATTGGGTTTACCTTTTTATCAAAATCTTGATTGCCTATGATTTAATTTACATGTTGGTTGTTGATGATGCCATCGATAGAACTCAATTTCAGAATTTGTTCAGCAATTTTGTTTCACATAGGCATGCCAAGCGAAAAGAGACCTGTACTTGTTCCTTGTGGTGCTGTATATGGTTCATGGTTGTATGCCAAATCCTCACAAATGTGTACAGTAAACCCTCGTTAATTCAAAGTAGTGCTGGAAGTTCATACAGAAGTTTTGTTATTTACTATTTCTATTATGTAGTTAATTTTTTATAATTCAAGTTCAACCTTTGTTTTTTGGGGTTCCTTGGGCTTCAAATTAAAGGGGACTACTGTATTTAGTTTCAAGCATTGCATTTCCAACTAGACTATATATGATATATTTATATATTTTTTATAGTAAGTTGGAATATTTTGATGTCTTGTGACCTTGTCACAAGTAAAACCTTTAGTTTCCCTATAAGATTGCTGTTTATGTCAATACTGGTTTCAAATCTCTCACATAGTAATTCCAAGGTGGTGGCATAATTGGATGAGCGCAGCGAGCGTACGAGCGAAGCGAAAATTCCATTTTCACTACACTGAAAAAAAAATCCGGGATGTTTTTTTTTTTTTTCTTTCTTTTTTTTCTGTATTTTTGTGTGTTTGTCAGCACCATTCCGGCTAAAACCGATACTCCAATTGCGATGAAATTTTATGGAGGCCTTCGAAATCTCGAACTTAGAACTGCCACGTTTTTGAGCGCAATCGGGAAATTTTTTCTCATAAAAACGCAATATTACGATTTTTTTCGTTTTTTTAAAAAATTCTTCGACTTATAACACCTACATACTTTATCCGATTGTAATGATTTTTTCACAGAACCTTAATTTTACGCATTTAGATATTTTTGGAAATTTGAGCGCAATCGAAAAATTATTTCTCGTGAAAATCGAAATTTTACGGGTTTTTTTCTTTTTTAAAATAATTCTTTGATTTATAACACCTACATGCTTTATTCTTTTGTAATGATTTTTTCACAGAACCTTAATTTCATGAATTTATATATTCGTGTTAAATTTGAGCGCAATCGAATAATTATTTCTTATAAAAATTGCAATTTTACGATTTTTTTCTTTTTAAAAATTATGATTAATTAAAAAAATTAAGTAAATTTTTTATTTAATTTAATTTAATTAAAAAATAAAGTTAATTTTTTATTAAATTTAAATTTAATAAAAAATCTTCGACTAAGTAATGATTTTTTTCACAGAACAACAGAAAATCCGCGTAACACATGGCAGCTCAATGCACCATATACGCTCATCCACAACGCGGCGGGACTTAAGCGTTTTCCTAATAATTATTATCCTTAATCATGGTCAACTGCAAATCACAGTCTGGCTTTCAAACACTTTCTGGTTGAAATAATCTAATTAACTAACTCCATGACCGACAGTGTTGGCTCGAGCGTGAAACGCGCGACTGATTCGGGAGGTCCCAGGTTTAAATCCCGTTGAAACTGTATATCCTGACTGAAGGTTTTTCCCGAGATTTTCAGTCGTTAATGCGAATGAAACGGATTAAGTCCTCTTAAACAGCCCTCGAACCTCCTTCATAATTGCCTTTACTCCAATATACAACCTAGTTAGGCCTAAGACACCTGAAGAGGGGCATGAATTGCACCCTATGCAGGCTTCCCACAAAAAATTATTAAAATTATTATTATTATTATTATTATTATTATTAATGACTATGATTTGCAAATGGCCCTGGTTTTATGTGTTGTTTTCCAAGGCAGCTCTCTTGATTATGTATCATGGACGACTGGCATACTTGCAATCAACAATAGGTCTGTTCAATCTGGCTACAACAATAAACTCAATTTAGGTACCGGTAGGGCCTTTTTTATATAATGTCCTTCGGTATAGGACTATAAAGTCATTGTGTTCCTCAAGTAATCTGCTTGAAACAGGTTTTGTTTTTGGCGAACCCGATTATATAAAGTGTTGACATGACAGACACATAGAGGAGATAGGAGTCGAGCAGTAATTTGCAAATTGACATGTATTACATGATACGTACGTACCGGTATTATATGTGCAGTATATGGTGTGTCAAGTCAAGTTTGATACTACACAAATACTATTCTCTGGTATCCCAAGTACGTATACCGGTATGCAGTTGTAGCGTGCAATTAGTATCTTCTTAGTCCATGAATAATAATTTTAAAGTACACACATCAAATCAAATATAGAGATATCAAAGTGTATTTTTAAATGTTAAACATTGCTGACATGATATAGTATAATAGTCATCATCATTGTCACTTCAAATTATTTAAAAACTCAATTTATTAAATAGAAAATATGTAGCCTACATACTTGTAGGTTCATGCTTGCACTTGTGCGTAAATGCTTATAGTCCTTAGGGCTTCACCCACTTTTCAATGCAGAAGGTCTTGGGTTCAAATCCTGGTTCCAGCAAGTGTTTAAACTGTAAAAGGTGACTTTGGAGCCAACAATGAAGCACATAAGAAATCATACACAGTAATTACGTCCACACTGAAAATCAGTAGTTTGCATCTGAGTGTGTCGGCTCTATGTACACATTTTATTTTATTTATTTACTGACCTTGACTAATGCATTGTTATGATCAGCTAACACACCAGCATCTGTTATAGGTTATTTCCCTGTATTGCCAAAAACAAACCGATTTCAAGATAAAAATTTGAATTTGAAAAGAGTACACATTTTTTAAAAGCAGTGTTTGGCAGTTTTTGTAACTGAATAGGAGCCAAATGTTTATTACATTGCTCACAGACAACACTGCTTTAAAGAATGCACTGTACTGTATTGCTATGCAACAATTCAATAGATTTAATTATCTGTAAGCCATATTGTTGTAGCCATCAACCAAACTATGGAGAACCTTGTTTGCTTTATAACGTACGTTTTAGAAATGAACAGACCTATTGTTGTGGCCGACAGTTGTGAGAACTTATACATTGCGACCCAGAAGAACCAGGCTTCTTAGGGTGGTAGACCCCTGCAGTTACAGTTTTTTTAGTAATATCTTGAGAACGGTGCTAAATATCTAAAAACTGATTGCAACAGTAATGTGGTTTTGTTAGAATTCGGCACCAAAACGACATGTAGATCGCAGCACTGGCGGCCCGCTACGTCACAACATGGCTGGCGTAATTGTGATTCGGGGCTGGAGCGTATATGGCGCTAACGTGTGTCAGTCACGCCGGTTATGACAATTCAGGGAATACTTCCAATCTGTCCACTCTTATTTACCTATCTCGCACACGCATTAAATAAGATGTATATTTTCATCTACGGTTTGCATTTTTTATGCTCTTTTACAACCACAAGTAGGCGTAATTGCGTACGTAGGACAACTATAGCCAAAATTGACCTCGATATACCTTCATATTCTTATATTCCTGATGGGATAGGGGTGAAATGTAAAATAATATATAATAATATCATCATCATAATAGTTGGTTATATTATTATGTCTGAGCATAAGAATATCCAGAAAATAATTCATAGGCAGATTATTATTTATTATATAGTAGTGTATTGTGTCCTACAGTCCTACTACTATAAGTAAAGTTGCCCGCGAAAATTGGTATTGGTCCAAGGAATTATTACCAAATTTGAATTTAGAATGTTAATTTTTTAAAGTGAAAGGAGTCTGTTCATTGTATCAACAAATATTTCGCAACAAATTGATATAGCACTGAACAGCTGAAGTGCAAGGTGCAATATTTAACATTTTCCCGCGGTAATGCAATTACAATAGTACAACTTGTATTATTTTCATCATATTTTTTGAAAATGTCAATAAATAAGGTCTACATCTATGCTAAAATCCGGGTGTTGTCAATTTGTAATCATCGACAAAGTGTGCCTTATTTTTGGCGTGATAAAAACGCACTGCAGTGTAGTAATTTTGAGGTAGCCCATCACTTACGAAACGAATTGAATGTATATGCCTATATAGGCCTGTATGTGTAACAATTGGGAACGGTGTGATAGCCTTTTGGCATAGACATGAATTAAAATTAGACGGGCAAAAAACAATTAGCATAATTATTAAAAAATTAACAAAAGTAAATAAAATCTATCAAACACAACGGGAAAACTCAGTGGGTGACACCACACTTTCATCTGACTTTATGTTTTAGGACTTTATCCCTGGACTTGAATGTAAGAACAATGTTTTTATTAAGAGTAGGCCCTACCGAAATTTAAATTGAGATCACGATTATTTAAAAGTTGATATTTAAGTGTAAATAGTTGTAGGCCCTTTTTTAAAAGAGAAATGAAATGTAGGCCAATGCTTAACCATTCGAGACATAACCCTTGCGTCAGGTGTCCACTTTATGGTGCACTTACAGGCCCTATTCTTTCATTTAAAATGTGTTTTCTTGTGATAACCATAGCACAAATAATTCTTTGTTTTATTTCTAACGTCGAACATCCGTAAACAAAACGTATCACGCCGGAAACTCAACTTTTTAGTTACATCTACACGTTCTTCCACGTTATTTGCCGCTGTGTCTACCTGAGTGATCACTACTGCTCGGGTTCTACGTTCCGCCAACAGGGCCGCGCTAGTGTGCTTTTTGGTGCCGAATAATGCAAGAAAAAATATTAAAATATAATAATCGGTACAGTTTGTATTTCGATTATGCGTTTAATTGATTAAATGTCTCATTAAAAACTTACTTACCATAACATTACAATCTTTTTTTTTTTTTTTTTATTTGCTGTAATTTTAAACCTCCTTGTCATTTAGTCTTCCAAATACTTTAGAGATATCTTTTACCCCCTTAACCCATCGGCTTACGATTAAAAATCGCTGCGCCTGGCCCCTCACATCCATTTATTTTTTACGAAATGGGGTTGCGGAGCGCACCTCAGCAAAAAAATTCACTGCTCCAACAAAAATAACCCGATTTACTTGAAATAAAAACTAAAATGTAGCCTAAATAAATGTCTAGGTGTATGAACTTTCCTCCGAATTTTTCTTGGTGTCAAAATATCACACCCTCATCTTCGTCATATCCTTCAAAATATTGCAATAAGCTGTAGCCGCCATAGCGCGCGCGCCGCCATACCACCTACGAATGCAAACATAATCTTTCCTTCAAGCATAGACAGGCTAAAACTTGACCGAGTGACGAGCCAAACACATCGTTGGATGCAGCGAAGTGCGTAGAGTACATTGAGCGCGATCTCTTGGTGATTGGACGAACCATTCTCATACAACGACCGATAATGTAGCGCGCTGTTCCCTTGCTGTTCCAGCCCGTCGTTCCGATGGCCAGGAAAGTCGGCGCGCATTTTAAACAGCCCGTCGATTCGACTGGCGAGAAAGCCGATGGGTTAACAACTCTAATTAATTCATCTTTGATATTAAAAATGGGAGCTGCTCCCTTTCATTTTTGGTTCCCTTTCATGTAGGCTATAGTTCTCTCAAAACCACATAACATAATGTTGGCAGGGGTCTGCTGCTTTAAACACGAGCAATAATTGAGCTCATTGGCAACCCTTAAACTCTTCTGTGATTGCTTGCCCCTAGAGGGGGGGGGGGGGGAGATCAGGCGCAGATTAATTATTTTCAACTTGGCCTGTCATAGGAGAATGAGGGAAAACGCCAGTCTGCAATAGATGATTGAACTATTTTGCTTCGGTTCTTTAAATTTAGCTTCGGAAACCTTTGAGAAAACCATTGAATTTATTTTATTTTAAATCTTGGAAGTTTTGTTAGCTGTTGTCTCAATTACTTGTTAACATCTCTCCCTATTATAAAATGCATATTGGGTAGGCCTAAAGCAAATTGAATTTTATGTACCCCACTGAAAATCAGTTCTGTGACTGAGTGGGGAGTGGGTAGACTCTAAAAATATAAATTTATTAATTTAATTTAAATGCAATCCTAGTTAAATTTGTAAAACAATTAGTATATGAATGGGACATGGAATAAATAAAAGCAATTTCCAAAGAATTGAGCATGTGTACTGTTTATTTTACAAGCACAGAAGTACTTAAGGGGTCTCAATACTTAATAAAACTAGGAGCAATGATGGCCACTTAACCCCAGGAGGAGACCTAGTGTGTTTGTTCTCACGGCTGCATCGTCCTGCATAGTGGTGTTGGCTATTTTCACTCTTTTACTGCTTCTGCTACACTTAAAACAGAGTGTTGAGTCCTCTTACACAGACGGGACTGATGGTGAATTTGTGTGAACACTACCCATTGAAGTTGCTAGTTCTTGAACATCTAGTTCAAACCTGTTTGGTCTAATCCGTGTTCGAGAACTAGCAACTGATATGGTTGGTGGGGGCTTATAAAATGTTGACATCAATTCCGTCTCTGCTCTGGGGAGAACACTCTGGTTAAGTGAAAAGGTGTTTCTTGGGGGATGGTAGCTCTGAAGTGCAAAAAAGATTTGTTATAAATTATTATTATTATTATTATTATTATTATTATTATTATTATTAATTAACACAATTTATTGGTCGGGACATTTCGCCGCGTCGAATCTGCTTTAATTGCTTTTGACGTTTCAGCCCAACTGTGTGGGCTATCCTCAGAAAAACAAGATATTAATTCTAAAAACTTACAAAAATAAATAAAGTTTTTAGAATTAATATCTTGTTTTTCTGAGGATAGCCCACACAGTTGGGCTGAAACGTCAAAAGCAATTAAAGCAGATTCGACGCGGCGAAATGTCCCGACCAATAAATTGTGTTAATTATTTACCGGGCCGCGAAAGCCTTAAATTTGAAATTATTATTATTATTATTATTATTATTATTATTATTATTATTATTATTATTATTATTATTATTATCATTATTATTATTAGTTCACAAGTTATGCTTTCGCGACCCGATATAATTGAAGAGAAATTATAACATTGACCACCGCCATCCTGGCAGTTCCAAGAAGAAGTGAACGTTTGCAACAGAGGCAAACAAACGAAAGACCAGCAATCCCTTGAAAATGTCTTCCACAGTGAGGACGCTACGTCGGGAAATCAAGAATAATGTAAGTTATTCACCACCACGACGCGACGAAACATCCCGTCAATGTTATAATTTCTCTTCAATTTATTATTATTATTAGGGATGTCAACGATAATCGCATATCGATAATTATCGATAATATCGATTATCGATATTATCGCGATATGAGTTGCTGCATCGCGATTATCGTACGATATTAATTCCTAGCGATAATCGCGATATAATCGGGCATCTGCTGCTTCAAATTGAATTTAGCGCCAACGGATGTGTTGATTCTTCAGTTATCACGTGTTGTTGCATCGCCCCAATCACGTAAACTTCTCTACTGCGCATTGCGCAATGGCAGGCGTCAGCTGGCTGTTGCCTAGCAACGACGGGCCCGCCCTCGATGGGCCCGCCCCCCGCCAACAGCTCGAAGCTAGGCTCTCTCTCGCTTCACCGCTCTTCTCGCACACGCTGTCTCGTGGTAGGGGTATCGAGTGGCCGGTTGGCCGCTCCGCCAACCAATAGCCACGCTAGTACAGTGAAGGCGCGCAATTCAAATAGACGCACTGCGAGAAACGTGTTTTATATACGCCTATATATGTTGATATGATTGAAGCGACTATATCGGCGCGATATTTTTTGTCCACGATATTATCGCGATTAATGGCGATATTAATTTTATTTCAGCGCGATTATCGATATGAAATTTTATATCGTTTGACATCCCTAATTATTATTATTATTATAAAAAAAAGACTTAAGTCCATAAATTAGGTCAACTGCTAACCTTGCAAGGAGCAGCTGATGGCCTTGAAAAAAATGGCTAAGTCCATTAATTAGGTAAGGAATTGGAAGGTTGTGTTGGTCACATGATATTGCTATGTCTACTACACTCAGTTATTTAAATATTTCCTTCAATGGACCATGAAAAAAAAGTGTGGAGCTTGGACACCCTAAAAGGTGTTGAGCTCAACACTTTTCATTTCAAAGAGTCCATTGAAAGGAACCATTTAAATGAATGAAGTGCAGAGATAGCAATAGGAAGTGTCCAAATATTGGAGAACATATCTGGAACAATGAGAGCAAAAAGGTTTGTTAATTAAAGATATGGGAATAAATAAGGTGCTATGTAAAAATGAATTATCACAACAAGGCATGGGTTAGACAATATTTATTGCACAGCTGTACAATTATTAAACAAACAATTTATGAGTTACAACAGTATTTTTGAACAGTGCAGTACAAGAAGTGGCTGTGGAAAAGGGACTATGTTCATGGCCTTGAAATTGCAAAGTGACAAGGATTAGTACGTAGTCATCTCACCGAATTTGTTTTAAAGGTATGCTGTTCGTAGTTTTGGCCATCCAAGGCGTGGTAGAGGGTACAGCATAGAAGTTCTGAAAGATGCATGGTGAGACCATCGAAGCAGTGAGAAGATCAAGTGAGAAGATCGAAGCAGCGAGCAGCAACGCAAGATGTGCAGATATAGATAGATGTTTCCAATCCAATCTGAAACAACCACAACATAAAATTAGTTTTAAAATGTGAAAAATACAAAATAGAATTGTTTGTGGTCAAGAGTAAGTAATGAAGTTAAAATTATAGTATTCTAGCATCTTGGGCACGCACGGGTGGGAGACACAAAACTAAGAATGCAGTATGCACAAAACACAATATTTTACTGGAGAGTAGGAAGAGCACCAAAAGGCCCACCTGATGGGCAACAAAAGCATTATGGAACTTTTGTTAGATTACTTTTTAAATCACCAGTTGTTACGAGTGTTTACGAGACAGATATGCTCTTGGAACACCCGTAAGCTCTCAAATTCGAATGTACAATGCTCTGGAGAAAAAATGAAACGACATTCGTGAATTCTAAAATGCACAAGACACATATTTTTATGCAGAACAACATACAACAAACAATTGCTTTATGTAGTAATAAACCCTACTATTCACCATTGTCAAGCGTAAAGTCGAAGCGACGAAAGCAACCTCTTCTTTTTGCCGTTGCGTCGTCTATATGCGTAACAATCGTATATCTTAGGGTTTATTACACACATCAATTCTGTTTGTTGCATGTTGTTCTGCATAAAAATATCTGTGTCTTGTGCATTTTAGAATTCACATACGTCGTTTCAATTTTTCTCCAGAGCATTGTACATCTGAATTTGAGTGCTTACGAGCGTGCCGTAAACATTGAAATGGGAAGATCACTCTAGTAGGTGGACTTAGGTCTTTTTGAACTAAGGTATTGTATGAATTTGATTTAAACTATCAAATCGACATTATTTTTTCGATCAAACACAGAGGACACTAACTTTTTTTTCATTGAGCAACTACCTATTGTTGATGTCTAACTAAGTTATGTAAATATTGGAGAAATCAAAGTAAGCATTAAAATTAAGATTTGTAAATAAAATTTTATTTGGTTCAGTTTAAGAAAACATGTAATTCGGTTGATTTTCAACATTATAGTAAAAAATCTAATGAATAGATTTGACCCAACCAAAGTCCTGTTCAATTCGATTAACCTACGTAAATGACTTAAATTTCTATCTGAATCACAAATAAATAGGTTATTTGTCAATGGAAGAACCCCCCTTATTAATACAAGAAAATATAAAAATTGAGTCGGACCCATAATCGACAAAATTGCAAAGGGGGTTAGCCTTGTGAATTTTTGAATGAAAAAATGAAATGCACTTTGGGGCAATTCTATCCTCTGGCTATAAGTATCTATAGATAGGACGTGTGATGACAAAGGACAGGTCCGGTTTTGTTCTTTAATATAAATAAAAAAATCCACCAAGAGTCCTGTTCCCATTCGATTACCTACTGTAAATGGACTCAATTTCTATCTTATTCACAATGAATAGGTTATTGTCAAGGGAGAACGCCCTTATTATATTCATAAAGAAAATATAAAAATAGAGTCGGACCCATAATCGACAAAATTGCAAAGGGGTTAGCTTTGTGAATTTTTACATGAAAAAATGAAATGCACTTTGGGGCAATTCTATACTGCTATAAGTACTCTATAGATAGACGGTGATTGGGACAAAGACAGTTCATGGTTTTGTTTCATTTATAAATAACAAAACACCCAACCAATAGTCCTGTTTCCCATTCGATTGAACCTACTGTGAAATGACTTAATTCTATCTGATTTCACGAAAATAGGTTATTTGTCAATGAGAACCCCTTATTAATACAAGGAAATATAAATATTGAGCGGACCCATAATCGACCAATTTGCAAAGGGGGTTAGCCTTTGTGAATTTTTTAATGGAAAAAGAAATGCCGTTGGGCAATTCTATCTCTGGCTATAAGTACTCTATAAGAGACGTGTGATTGACAAAGACATTTCTCGGTTTGTTCTAATAATAAATAACAAAGCCACAACCACTAGTCCAGTTCCCATTCGATTAAACATACTGTAAATGACTACAAATTCTATCTGATTTCACAATGAATAGGTTATTTGTCAATGAAAAGAACCCCTTATTATATATTCTTACAAGATATTATTAAAATATCAAGTCGGACCCATAATAAAAAAATTAGCAAAGGGGTATTCAATATTCTATTCTACAAGAAAATATAAAATAGAGTTCGGACACATATCGACAAAATTGCAAAAGGGTTAGCCTTTGTGAATTTTTAAATGGAAAAAATGAAATGCACGTGTTGATTGACAAAGGGACAGTTCCTGGTTTTGTTCTTTTATTAAATAACAAAACCCCAACCCAAATAGGTCTGTTCCCATCGATAACTACTGTAATAGGACTCAATTGCTATCTGATTCACAATGAATAGGTTATTGTCAAGGGCAGAAACGCCCTTATTAATATTCTACAAGAAATATAAATATGAGTCGGACCCATAATCGACAAATTGCAAAGGGGTTAGCCTTGTGAATTTTTGTTAATGAAAAAATGGAAATGCACGTTGGGGCAATCTATCACTCGGCTATAAGTAGTCTATAGTTAAGACGTTGATTGACGAAGGACAGTTCCCGGATTGTCTTTAAATAAATAACAAAAACCCCAACCCCCAAACTGTCCTGTTTCCATTCGATTAACCTACTGTAAATGACAATTTCTATCTGACTTCACAATAAATAGGTTATTTGTCACATGTAAGAACCCACTATAATATTCTACAAGAAAAATATAAAAATAGGTCGGGACCCATATCGGGACAAATTTGCCCAAAGGGTTAGCCTTTGTGAATTTTTGAAAGAAAAAATGAAATGCATTTGGCGGCAATTCTATCACTGGCTATAAGACTCTATTGATAGACGTGGTGATTGACAAAGACAGTCCTGGTTTTGTTCTTTAATATAAATTTTCCAAAACCCCAACCAAAAGTCCTGTTACCATTCGATTAACCCTACTGTAAATGACTCAATTTCTATCTGATTTCACAATAATAGGTTATTTGTCACGGGATGAACGCCCTTAAAATATTCTACAAGAAAATAAAACTTCATTGAGTGTCGGGACCAATAATCGACAAAATGGCAAAGGGTTAGCTTTGTGATTTTTTAATGAAAAATGAATCACGTTGGGCAATTCTCTCACTGGCTATATGTATCTATAGATCAGACGTGTTGATGCAAAGACTTCCTGTTTGTCTTAATAAAAACAAACCCCAACAATAGGGCAGTTCCCATGCATAACTACTGTAATGACTCAATTTCTATCGATTTCACAATAATGGTTATTTGTCAAAGGAAAAACGCCCTATTAAATTCTACAAGAAAATATAAATATTGAGTCGGACCAATAATCGACAAATTGCAAAGGGGTTAGCCTTGGATTTTTAATGAAAAAATGAAATCTTTGGGAATTCTATCACTGGCTATAACGTACTCTATTGATAGACGTGTTGATTGACAAGACGTTTCTGGTTTTGTTCTTTAAATAAATAACAAAACCCCAACCAATGTCTGTTCCCATCGATAACTCTGTAAATGACTCATTTTTCTGATTTAAATGAATAAGTATTTGTCAATGTAAGAACCCCTTATATTTCTACCAAAATATAAATGTTTTAGTCGTCCAATAATCGAATTTGTCAAAGGGTTAGCCCTTGTGAATTTTTAAAGAAAAAATGAAATGCACTTGGGCAATTCTATCGACGTATTAAGTACTCTATTGAGATTTTTGAAAAAAAAATGCTTTGGTCAATTATAAAAACCAGCAAAGTCTGTTCGCATTACGTATTAACTACTAAATGACTCATTTCTTCTTTAATTCACAATGAAAGTATTCAGCAAGGCGCCCTATAATACTGTAAATGATCAATTTCTACAAGAAATATAAAATAGAGTTGGACCAATCGAAAACCCAAAATTTCTAAAAATTTTTAATAAAAGATGAAATGCCATAATTGGGCAATTCTCAGGCTTAAGACTTATGTGACGTTGTTGAATTGAAAAAGACAGTTCCTGTTTGGGTTCTATTTAATAAAAACTCACCAATAGCCTGTGTTGATTCAGATTACCTACTGTATGACTAATTTATCTGATTTCCCCAACAATAGGTTTTTCCATTGGGAAGCCTTATTAAATCTACAAATATAAATGAGTAGGCATTCGACAATGCAAAGGGTTAGCCTTTTAAAATTTTCAATGAAAAAAAAAATGCAGTCGGGCCAAATCATCATGGCTATAGGTAGTCTATGTTAACGTGTTGATTGACAAAGAACAGTTCCGGTTGTTCATTTATAAAATAAAAACCCCACCAAGTCCGTTTCCCATTCGATTACGTACTGTAGAATGACCATTCCTTTCTTTTCACAATAAATAAATTTCAAGAGAACCCACTTATAATTTCCCATAGAAAACTATTAAATATCAATTTCTATCTATTTACAAAAATTTTCAAAGGGTTAGCCTTGTGAATTTTTTAATTAAAAATGAATGAATATGGAAAAATCACTGGCTATAATACTCAATTGAAAGGACGTGTTGATTTTTAAAAAAAATTCGTTTGTTCTTTAATTACTACAAACCACTATAAGTCCTTTCATTCGATTGACTTTCAAAGATCAATTTCTTCTGATTTCAATTAATAGTAATCGTCAACATAACGCCTTTCAATTCTACAACAATTAAATGACTCAATATCTAAATTTCACAAAGGGTATAGCCTTTGTGAATTTTTTGCAAGAAATGCACTTGGGGCAATTCTACAAGGTATATGTACTTATGATGACGTGTGATTGACAGACATCTGTTTTTTCTTTAATAAAAACAAACGCAACATAGTCCCGTTCCATTCGTTAACTACTGTAATGACTCAACTATTGATTACAATGAATGGTTATTTGTCAAGGAAGAACGCCCTTAAATTACAGAATATAAATTCGAGTCGACCATAACGACAATTGCATGGTTACTTTGAATTTTTTAATAAAAAGAATGCACTTGGCAATTCTTACTGCAATAAGTATGTAGAACCGTGTTGATTGACAAAGAGTTCCTGTTTTGTTTTTTAATAAATAAAAACACTAAGTCCTGTTCCATTCGATTAACTACTGTAAAGACTTTATTTTTATCTGATTTACAATAAATAGTTATTGTCAATGAAGAACCCCTTTTAATATCTACAAAAAATTAAATTTCGAGTCGGACATAATCGAAATTTTGCAAAGGGGTTAACCTTTGTGAATTTTTAATAAAAAATAAATGCACTTGGGCAATTCTATCACTGCTATAAGTATCTATTGATAGACGTTTGATTGACAAAGACGTTCCTGGTTTGTTCTTTAATTAATAAAAAACCCCAACAAAGTCCGTTCCATTGATTAACCTACTGTAAATGACTCATTTCTATCATTTCACAATAAAAAGGTTATTGTCAATGTAAGAACCCCTTATTAATATTTTTACAAAAAAATTAAAAATAGAGTCGGACCCATAATCGACAAATTTGCAAGGGGGTTTGCCTTTGGAAATTTTTAATGAAAAATGAAATGCACTTTGGGGCAATTCTATCACTGGGTATAAGTATCTATTGATAGACGTTTGATTGACAAAGAGTTCCCGGTTTGTTCTTTTTTATTAAATAACAAAAACCCAAAAAATTTTCCCCCTCGAAACCTTCGTAATGCTCAATTTTTTCTGATTTCACAAATAGGTTTTTTGATGAACCCCTTATTTTTCTCAAAAAAAAAAAAAAAGATTTCCCCGGGCCAAAAAATGACAAAATTCCAAAAGGGGTTGCCTTTGGAATTTTTTGAAATAAAAAATGAAATGCCTTGGGCATTCTATCATGGGATAAGTATCAGATAAGTGTTTTTATTGCAAAGACAGCGGTTTTGTTCTTTATTAAATAAAAAAACCCCCCCAAAAGTCTGTTCCCTCGATTAACCTAGAAAACCCCAACTTTGAACAAAAAATAGGTTTTTGTCAAGGAAAACCCCTTTTTTATTTAAAGAAAAATTAAAATGAGTCGGCCAAAATGCAAAATTTTAAAGGGGGTCCTTTTTTAATTTTTTTTTAAAAAATAAATGCCTTTCAATTCTACACTGGCTATTGTACTTATGATAGGTTTATTGCAAAAGACCCCTTTTTGTTCTTTAAAAAAAAAAAAAAAGTTTTCCCCTTCAAAATTGAAATTACCTTTCTATTTTTAAAAAAATAGGATTTTGGGAAAACCCCCATTAAATTTCTAAAAAAATATAAAAATTTTTTGACCCCAAAGACAAATTCGGGGTTGCCTTTTAATTTTAAAAAAAAAAAATGCCTTTCAATTTTACACTGGTAAAGCTCATTTTCTTTGATTTTCAAAAATTTTGGTTTTTTTTAATTAAAAAACCCCCCTTTTGTTTTTTTTTTTTTTGTTTTTTTTTTTTTTTTTTTTTTTTTTTTTTTTTTTGGAAAAAATTTTTTTTTTTTTTTAAAAAAAATTTTTTTTTTGTAAAAAAATTTTTTTTTGTTTCCTGTGGTTTTGTTTGGGAAAATTTTTTTTGAAAAATAAATTTTGAGTCGGACCATAATCGCAAATTTTCAAAGGGGGGGGGGGGGAATTTTTTAATGAAAAAAGAAAAGCACTTTTGGGGGAATTCTATCACGGCTATAAAACTCTATTGATAGACGTTTGATTGCAAAGACAGTTCCCGGTTTTGTTCTTTTATTTTAAAAAAAAAACCTCAACCAAAAGCCTAGTTCCCATTCGATAACCCTACTGTAAAATGACTCATTTCTATCTGATTTCACATAATAGGTTATTTGTCAATGTAAGAACCCCCTTATTAATATTCGACAAGAACATTAAAAGTTAGAGTCGGGCCCCATAATCGCAAATTTGCAAAGAGGGTTAGCTTTGTGAATTTTTTAATGAAAAAATGAAATGCACTTTGGGCAATTCTATCACTGGCTATAGAGCCCTCTATTGGATATACGTGTTGATTGAAAAGACCGAGTTCTATATTTGTTTCTTTTTATTAATATCAAAACCCCACCAGAAGGCCTGTCCCATTCGATTAACCTACTGTAAATGACCAATTTCTATCGATTTCACAATGAATAGTTATTTGTCCAAGGGATGAACGCCCTATTAATAGTCTACAAGAAAATATAAATATTGAGTCGGACCAATAATCGACAAAATTGCAAAGGGGTTACGCCTTTGTGAATTTTTTTAATGAAAAAATGAAAGTGCACGTTGGGGCAATTCTATCACTGGCTAGAAGTCACTCTATGATAGACGTTTATGATTGGACAGACGTTTTCCTGGTTTTTGTTCTTTTATAAATAACAAAACCCCAACCAAAAGTCCTGTTCCCATTCGTTTAACCTACTGTAAATGACTCAATTTCTATCCGATTTCCCACAATAATAGGTTATGTGGTCATGGAAACCACCTTATTATATTCTACAAGAAGTATAAATATTGATCGGACCCATCATCGACAAATTTGCAAAGGTGGTTAGCCTTTGTGCATTTTTTAATGAAAAAAGAAATGCACTTTGGGGCAATTCTATCACAGGCTAGAAGTACTCTATTGAATAGACGTGTTGATTGACAAAGACAGTTCTGGTTTTGTTCTTTTATTATAATAAAAAAGCCCCCACCAAAAGTCCTGTTCCACGAAAAATTTGATTACCTACTGTCAATGACTCAATTTCCTCTTCTGATTTAACATAATAGGTTATTTTGTTCAATGGAAGAACCCCCTTTATTAATATTCTACAAGAAATATAAATGTCGAGTCGGACCCATACGAAAAATTTGCAAGGGGTTAGCCTTTGTGTTTTAATGAAAATGAATGCACTTTGGGTCAATTCTATTCACTGGCTATAAGCATCTCTCTATGATAGACTGTTGTTGACGATACAGTTTCCCGGTTTTGTTCTTTTATTAAATAAAAACCCCAACCAAGTCCTGTTCCCTATTTGATTAACCTACTGTAAATGACTCAATTTCTTCTGATTTTCACAATAAATAGGTTATTTGTCAATGGAGAACCCCCTTTTATATTCTACAATAGAAGTATAAATATTGAGTCGGACCCACTAATCGACAATTTGCAAAGGGATTTTGTGATTTTTTAATAAAAAATAAAATGCATCTTTGGTGGGGCAATTCTATCACTGGCTATAAGTACTCTATTTGATAGAACGTGTGATTGACCAGGACAGTCCTGGTTTTTTTCTTTTAATTAAATACAAAACCCACCAAATGTCCATGTTTCCCATTTCGATTTTAACACGACTGTACATGACTCAATTTCTAATCTGATTTCACAATAAATAGGGTATTTTGTCAATGTAGACCCCCTTATTAATATTCTACAAGCAAATATAATGTCGAGTCGACCCATAATCGACAAATTTGCAAAGGGGTTAGCCTTTGTTTAATTTTTTTTAATGAAAAAATGAAATGCACTTTGGGCAATTCTATTCACTGGCTATAAGTACTTCTATTGATAGACGTATTTGATTGACAAAGACGTTCCCGGTTTTGTTCTTTAATTAAATAAAAAAACCAACCAAGAGTCCTGTTCCCATTCGATTACCTACTGTAAAAATGACTCAATTTCTATCTGATTTCACAATAATAGGTATTTGTCAATGTAGACCCCCCCCCTTATTATATTCTTACAAGAGAAATATAAAAATAGAGAGTCGGACCCCGTAATCGACAAATTTGCAAAGGGGTTAGCCCTTGTAGATTTTTTATGAAAAATGAAATGCACTTTGGGGCCCTTCTATCACTGGCTATAAGTAAACTCTATTGATAGACGTGTTGATCTGACGAAGACAGTTCCCGTTTTTGTTCTTTTATTAAATAACAAAATCCAACCAAAAGTCCTGTTCCCATTCGATCTCACCTATTGTAAATGACTCAATTCTATCTGATTTCACAATGAATAGGGTTATTTGTCAAGGAAGCACGCCTTATTAATTTCTACAGAAAATATAAAAATAGAGTCGGACCCAGACATCGACAAAATTGCAAATTGGTTAGCCTTTGTGATTTTTAATGAAAAATTAAATGCACTTTGGGGCTAATTCTATCACTTGCTATATTACTCTAAGATAACTGGTTGATTAGACAAAACAGTTTCCCCTGGTGTTTTTCTTTTATTAACTAACCACCCCACCAAAAGTCTGTCCCATTCGATTAACCTATCTGTAAATGCTCACTTCTATCTGATTTCAACAATTAATAGTAATTTGTCAAGGGATGAACGCCCTTATTAATATTCTACAAGAAAATATAAATAATTGAGTCGGTCCATAATCGACGAAAAATTGCAAAGGGTTAGCCTTTGTGAATTTTTTTAATGAAAAAATGAAATTACGTTGGGGCAATTCTATCACTGGCTATATTGTACTCTATAGATAGTACGTGTTGATTGACAAGACAGCTCTCTCGGTTTTTGCGCTATAACTAAAGAACATACACCCCAACCAATCGTCTATTTCCCTTCAATTAAGCTACTGTAAATTGACTCAATTTCATCTCGATTTCACAATGAATAGGTTTATTTGTCAAGAAAGAACGCTCTTATTAAGAGTCTACAAAGAAAATATATGTTTGAGGTCGGACCAATAATCGGGGACAAAATTGCAAAGGTGTTTAGCCTTTGTGAATTTTTGAATAAAAAATGAAATGCACTTTGGGGCATTCTATCACTGGCTGTAAGCTACTCTATTGATGACGTGTTGATTTACCAAGACAGTTCCTTGGTTTTGTTCTTTTATAAATAACAAACCCCAACCAAAGTCCCTGTTCCCATAGTTCATTCAACCTACTGTAACTGACTCATGTCTATCGATTTCACGAAATAAATAGGTTATTTGTCAATGTAAAACCCCCTTATGAATATTATACAAAAAAAATATAAATGTCGAGTCGGACCAATAATCGAAAAATTTGCAAAGTGTTGAGCCTTTGATAATTTTTTTAATGAAATTAAATGCACGTTCGGTCAGATTCTATCGCTCGCTATAAGTAGTCTATAGATAGACGTGTTGATTGACAAAGACAGTTCCCGGTTTTGTGTTTTATTTAATAACAAAACCCCAACCAATAGATCCAGTTCCCATTCGATAAACCTACCTGTAATGACTCACTTTCTCTCTGGATTTCAACAATAAATGGTTATTTGTCAATGTAAGAACCCCTTATTAATATTCTACAAGCAATATAAAAATAGAGTCGGACCCATAGATCGACAAATTGTTGCAAAGGGGTTAGCCCTTTGTGATTTTTAATGAAAAACATGAAATGCACTTTGGAGGCAATTCTATCACTGGCTATAAAAGCACTCTATTGATAGACTGTTTGATTGAACAAAGACAGTTCCTTAGTTTTGTTCTTTTATTAAATATCAAACTCCAACCAAAGTCCTGTCCTATTCGTTACCCTACTGTAATGACTCAATTTCTATCTGATTTCACAATAAATAGGTTATTGTCAATGGACGAACCCCCTTTTAATATTCTACAAGAAGTATAACTATATGAGTTCGGACCCATTCTCAATTTTGCAAGGGCTTTGTGAATTTTTAATAAATGCACTTTGGGGCAATTCTATCACTGGCTATAAGTACTCTATTGAATGCACTTTGGGGAATTCTATACTGGCTTAAGTACTTATTATAGACGTGTTGATTGACAAAGACAGTTCCTGGTTTTGTTCTTTAATTAAATAACAAAACCCCAACCAAATGTCCTGTTCCCATTCGATTAACCGACTGTAAATGACTCAATTTCTATCTGATTTCACAATAAATTAAAAGGGTTTTTTTTTTTTTTTTTTTTTTTTTTTTTTTTTATTTGTCAATGGAAGAACCCCCTTATTATAGTCTACAAGGAAATATAAATGTCGAGTCGGACCCATAATCGCAAATTTGACAAAGAGGTTAGCCTTTGTGAATTTTTAATGAAAAAAATTAATGCAATTGGGGCAATTCTATCACTGGCTAGAATGTAGTCTATAGATAGACGTGTTGATTGACAAAGACAGTTCCCGGTTTTGTGTTTTATTTAATAACAAAACCCCAACCAATAGTCCAGTTCCCATTCGATTAACCTACTGTAAATGACTCAATTTCTATCTGATTTCACAATAAATAGGTTATTTGTCCAATGTAATAACCCCTTATGAATATTCTACAAGAAAATATAAAAATAGACAGTCGGACCATAATCGCAATTTGGAAAAGAAAGTATAAATATTGAGTCGGACCCATAATCGAACAATTTCAAAGGCTTTGTGATTTTTTAGTAAAAAATACAATGAAAAAATGAATGCACTTTGGGCAATTTTCTATCACTGGCTATAAGTACTCTATTGATAGACGTGTTGATTGACAAAGACAGTTCCTGGTTTTGTTCTTTTATTAAATAACAAAACCCCAACCAAAAGTCCTGTTCCCATTCGATTAACCTACTGTAAATGACTCAATTTCTATCTGATTTCACAATAATAGGTTATTTGTCAAGGGATGAACGCCCTTATTAATATTCTACAAGAAATCAAAATATTCTGAGTCGGACCCAATAATCGACAAAAAATTGCAAGGGGTTAGCCTTTGTAATTTTTTAATGAAAAAATGAAATGCACTTGGGCATTCTATCACTGGCTATAAGTACTCGATGATAGACGTGTTGATTGACAAAGACTAGTTCCTGGTTTGTTCTTTTCTTAAATAACAAAACCCCACCAAGTCCTGTCCCATTCGATTAACCTATGTAATGACTCATTTTTTATCGTGATTTCACATAAATGGTTATTTGTCATGGAGAACCCCTTATTAATATTACTAGCAAGAAGTACAAATCTTGATCGGACCCATACTCGGCAAATTTGCAAAGGGGTAAGCCTTTGTGAATTTTTTATGAAAAAATGAAATGCACTTTGGGGCAATTCTATCACTGCTATAGTACTCTATTGATAGACGATGTTGATTCAAAGACAGTTCCTGTTTTTTTTCCTTTAATTAAATTAACAAAACCCCAACCAAATGTCCTGTTCCATTTCGATTAACCTACTGTAAATTGACTCAATTTCTATCTGATTGTCACAATAAATAGTTATTTTGTCAATGTAAGAACCCCCTTATTAAAATATTCTAAAGAAAAATAAATGTCGATCAGGACCCATAATCGACAAATTTGCAAAGGGGTTAGCCTTTGTGAATTTTTTTTAATGAAAAATGAAATGCACTTTGGGGCAATTCTATTCACTGGCTATAAGTACTCTATTATAGACGTATTGATTGATCAAGACAGTTCCGGTTTGTTCTTTTATAAATAAAAAACCCACCAAAAGTCCTGTTCCCATTTGAGTTAACCTACTGTACTGACACATTCTATCTGATTTCACAATAAATAGGTTATATGTTAATGGCAAAAAAAAAAAAAAAAACCTCTCCCCAGAACCACCCTTTTACATATTCTCGAAAGTATAAATATTGAGTCGGAACCCTAATCGACAAATTGCAAGGCTTTGTGACTTTTAATAAAACAATAAAATGCACTTTGGAATTCTATCACTGCTATAAGTACTCTTTTGATAGACGTTTTGAGTGACAAAGACGTTCCTGGTGTTTGTTCTTTAATTAAATAACACACCCACCAAATTTCTGTTCCCATTCGATTAACCGACTGTAATGACTCAATTTCCTATCTGATTCACAATAAATAGGTTATTTGTCATGTAGAACCCCTTATGTAATATTCTACAAGAAAATATAAAAATAAAGTCGGACCCATAATCGACAAATTTGCAAAGGGGTTAGCCTTTGTGAATTTTTTAATAAAAAATAAATGCACTTTGGGGCAATTCTATCACAGGCTATAAGTACTCTATTGATAGACGTGTTGATTGACAAAGACAGTTCCTGGTTTTGTTCTTTTATTAAATAAAAAACCCCAACCAAAAGTCCTGTTCCCATTTGATTAACCTACTGTAAATGACTCAATTTCTATCTGATTTCACAAAATAAATAGGTTTTTGGTCATGGAAGGAACCCCCTTATTAATATTCTATCTACAAGAAAAATATAAATGTCGAGTCGACCCCATAATCGAAAAATTTGCAAAGGGGTTTAGCCCTTTGTGAATGTTTTTTAATGAAAAAATTTAAATGCACGTTGGGGCAATTCTATCACTGGCTATAAGTAGTCTATAGATAGACGTGTTGATTGACAAAGACAGTTCCCGGTTTTGTGTTTTATTTTATAACAAAACCCCAACCAATAGTCCAGTTCCCATTCATTAACCTACTGTAAATGACTCAATTTTTATCTGATTTCACAATAAATAGGTTATTAGGTTTTTAATTTTACTACGAAAACGCTAAAGTCCCGCCGCGTTGATGGATGAGCTTTTTAAAGTTTTTAGTTTGCGTGGGATATCTTTACTTTTGCAAGTGCTTTGTTTTTCTGCCTACACATTGTAGGTGACTGTTGTCAAGTTTCTATTGTTTCTTGTCAATTGGTATTATTTACCGTAAAAAACTTATGCTGTATTAAAAGCTTTATTTCTATGGATTCTGGCTAACTTTTTCAACTTATTCTTTCAAAAGGTACTACATCACCATAACCTTTGTCCATGTATAATATGAATGTTGTAGCCCCACCCGTTTGGTCAGAGTTGGCCCAAATGGCACAAAAATATCGCACAAAAAGTCAAAAAACTTATATTAAAAGCTTTATTTCTATAGATTCTGGCTAACTTTTTCTTTCAGAAAGCAATAGGCCTACATCACCATTCCTTAATGTCCATGTGAAATATGAACGTTGTAGCCCCACCCGTTTGGTCAGAATCGGCTTTGAAAACAACATTAACAATAACATCTGAACATTAAAAAATTCACAAAGGCTAACCCCTTTGCAAATTTGTCGATTATGGGTCCGACTCAATATTTATATTTTCTTGTAGAATATTAATAAGGGGGTTCTTCCATTGACAAATAACCTATTTATTGTGAAATCAGATAGAAATTGAGTCATTTACAGTAGGTTAATCGAATGGGAACAGGACTTTTGGTTGGGGTTTTGTTATTTAATAAAAGAACAACGCACAAAAAGTCAAAAAACTTATATTAAAAGCTTTATTTCTATAGATTCTGGCTAACTTTTTCTTTCAGAAAGCAATAGGCCTACATCACCATTCCTTAATGTCCATGTGAAATATGAACGTTGTAGCCCCACCCGTTTGGTCAGAATCGGCCCAAATGTCACGAAAATATCGCACTAAAAATCAAAAAAAATCGTAAAAGTACGATATTCATGAGAAATATTTCTTCGATTGTACCCAAAAATGTAGCAAGTCTTAAATTCAGAGATTTTGAAGGTCCCCTCCAATTTTCATCAAGATCGGATATGCCGTTTGCCCGGTAGAGAGCGAACAAACAGACAAAAAACAACAAACAAATAAACACCCGAGCTAAATTTTTTGGGGGGTCGGTGAAATTGAAGTCTTTGCTTTGCTCATCCAAATATTTGTCTAAAGTAGACTCCAGTTTTGAAAGTATTTAACGGGAAAACGTATTAAAACCAAATAATTAAAAAGACTGGAGGCTCTGCACACATAACATGACTCAATACTCGTATTCATAATGAGTATTACAGTGCAGTGGGCCAGGTCGTTCCACGTGAGCATTACAATATATATGCTAGGAATGACATGGCAGAATCGAGTAATCGATTCCTGTCAGCATTGATTCCAAATTGGAGAAATCGATTCATTAGACAGTTTAAACATTTGCACGTCATGTTTTGGGGCGTGGCAGAGCAGTGAACTACATGTCTACTGTCCTTCCCTTTCTAGCCAAACGCCGATCATACACAAAGGCAGGCAGTAAGGTCAACAGACGACGATGCAACATTGCGAAATACATCATTTTGTGGCATAAGGCGGGCTAGACACGCCTTCACGGGCTCCACGCCAAACGACTGCGGAAATATTGCCGCATATATCACGGGTTCCGCGGAATATGACCACCGAAATACCTAACTTTGGATACAATTAAAGTTTTTTCTAGGGAATTGATTCTTAGGTCACAATGATAGATTCCAATGAATCAATGTCATCCCTAGAATACGCTGTAGTGTTTTTCATTGTGCAGCTGTGATGGAGCATCCAGCATTGAATTAACACCATGTTATTACCGGTACTATCGCCCGTACTAAACTCTAATCGCAAGATAAGCCTGCGAAAGAAGATAAGTCCAGGAATAACAATCTTGTACGTCGTGATCACGGAGTTCAAAATAATTCGGTTGGAACATGTCAACGCTCACAAGGTCAATGAAGAGGGATAGCAGAATGTGGTCTTCATTCTTCATGCATGACACATTGATGGATGGCTAAAAAGCAAAATTAAAAATATCAGAATCGCAAACAATTGTTGTGCCAGTCTATGACAGTGGTTCCCAACCAGGGTACCGCGGACCTTACGTAGGAGTGCCGTGAAATTCTTGTAAATTCTTGTTGTAGCAATGGGGTGACTTGACTTTAAAAAGATTGGGAAGCACTGGTCTACAAGCTGTCTCACACAAGCCTACTGGGTGGCCAGCTGTGATTTGGATCAAACGCGCATTCCCGCATGACACTGCTCTGGCAGTTTATGAGATACATCTGGATAGATTGCTGCATGTAGGCTACCAGTATCTCTCTCGCACTTGTAGGCATGGGCGTTTCTCGCTGGGCGGGCAGACAGATAAGCATGGCAGCTAAAACGCATCTTACGTACCGTAGCGAAAGTACACACAAATACAAAATGTTAGAGCGCAGATGGTGGCAAACATAATATCTTATAGGTAGGAAGTCTACACAAATAAGTACCTAAATAACCGATTATTGAACGTAGGCGGAAAACGTATTAGATGGGAACGTTTTTGACAGCTAACAAATAACAAGTATAAAAATAAAAAACAGTGCTACATTCTAGACTTTTTTGGCACGGGAAAAAACGACTTTCAATGGAACGTTTGACTTTAGCAGGGTTTCACTGTATTTGGTAACTTAACTTGTAGCAGTGACCATCAAGATTTAGCAGTTCAGTGCAATGAAACTCACCTCAGGTGTTGGAAGATCAGACTAGATTCAACGCATCCCATTGAGCCAACTTCATACAGATGTGAGAGGCCATAGTTCACAGAGTTGATCTTGGTCACGGGCCATCACATGGGGATTAGCTTAACGTGGAGCAACGGCCGTTATTCCCAGAGTTAGCTTGTCGCAGGCAGAGCAGCTACGAAGCACAGAGGGCAGAGATTCAGTCTGTAAACAAGAGTAGTACGTAATGAGTTAGAGCCAAGCAGCGTTTACTATCAGAAATAACTTAAAGCAGCAAATAAAGAGTTAGCAATTTAGTCCCCCACTGAAAACCAGTTATGTGACTGGGTTGGTTGACTCAATAAATTTATAATATATTATCAACAAAACTCACCAAATGTGTTGAAAGATCACACTGCCTGTGGAGGCCAACTTCACCCAGCAGCCGTAGTCCTCAGTCATCTTGTCCTCTAGGCAGAGAGGTGCACGATTTACGTAGGCCGGAGATTCCCATTGTAACCATTCTGAAACAAGAGTTTTAAAGCAACTTAGGGCAGGTCAACCTTTCAAGTTTCAATAGGGTATTTAACATATTTGCAAGTTACTAAAGCCCATATTTTTTTTTAGGATTTACAGATTGAAAACAATGTTTCTCCACACCACAAATTTGGATGTCTGGAAATATCACAGTCAAATTAGTAAAGTGTTTGCGTCTCGGAATGTCATGTTAACGATGATTGCATATTTGAATAGGGTGTTCGTGGGCACATCCCTCAAAAACATTTTTATCGTAGATTTAATTTGGAGTGTTTTTAAAGATATTTAGGGGAAATGGGGACAAACTTCAGTGCAATGAACTCACCTAAAGTGTTGGAAGATCGGGTGGGTTTGAACGCTTCCCGTGGGGCAGACTTCCTTCAGATGAGCAGATGGTTAGAGGCGGAGATCACTACACAGGTGAACTGAAAACAAGAGCAGGTAATGTGTTATTTTGTTAAGAAATATCAACCTTTCAAGCAAAGTTCACAATGTGGAAATACTAATAGGCACTAACCAGCCGAAGCCGATTGAAGTTAGACAGACCACTGGCAATACAAAATTCAGCAAAAGGAGGGTTCACCACCCTTTTGACAGTTAGTAAATAGCGGTTTGCTCGGCCAAAAAGCATCCTACGTATATATACAATTTTTCAAACTTGTCAATAAAGCATACATGGACGTTCTTACAGTCATAGATTTTCAAAATTTTGACTTGATCAGCCAGAAAAAATTCACGAATACTGTATAGTCAATTTTGGACTTTTTAACAAAATTGAAATTCGTGAAATCTAATTTATTCTTTATAAATTATTTCAAAACAAATTTTAGGAATGTGTTACCATAAAAAACTTTATTCCACTTTCTTGAGTTGAGATATGTTCAAAATTTCTAACAAACTGTGATGTCATTCAGCCGAGCAAACAGAAAATTGCCTAAAACGCAGGTGGTGAACGCTCTTAATTTACCCAAACCGTCTGCGCTGGTTTAAAGATTTGAAATAATACAGTCAATACCTTGTAAAAACGTATATTTAATTATTTGAAATGCAAGTATTAATACCCAAGTAAGATTGCCTGGCCCCTGAATGGTCTGTTTTGTACAAATGTTAATAACGTGTGTAGGGCAGATTAGGCTGCTTTTTAAACTACATACGAAATTAACTGGAGAAATACAAACCATCTCTTTTGACCAGAGTTGGGAGGACATATGATGTTTAACTTTGGTTTTATAGCAGGCGACTATGACGTTGATATGTTAGTACTTTATACAGAAATTTAAAAAGTGACTACACCGGGGATCGAACCCGAGACCTTAGCGTACCGGCTATGCTCTTACCAACTGAGCTATGCGGCGACCAATTTAAAAACTGTCTAATTTTTTGCTGTTTTGTACAATGTTAATATAACGTATTTAGGGCAGATTAGACTGCCTTTTAAACTACATACGAAATTAACGGTTGAATAACAAACCATCTTTTTTAACCCGAGTTGGGAGGATATGATATTTAACTTTGATTTTATAGTACCTAGGCGACTATGACGTTGATATGTTAGTACCGGTACTTTAGACTGAAATTAGAAAAGTGACTACACTGGGGATCGAACCCGGGACCTAAGCTTACCGGGCTATGCTCTTACCAACTGAGACTGAGCTATGCAACCACCAATTTAAAACTGTCTAATTTTTTGGTCTGTTTTGTACAATGTCAATAACGTGTGTAGGGCAGATTAGACTGCCTTTTCCATCTCTTTTAACCAGAGTTGGGAGGATATATGATGTTTCCTTTGGTTTTATGGTAGGCAACTATGACGTTGATATGTTAGTACTTTAGACAGAAATTAAAAAAGTGACTACACCGGGGATCGAACCCGGGACCTTAGCTTACCAACTGAGCTATGCGGCCACCAATTTAAAACTGTCTAATTTTTTGGTCTGTTTTGTACAATGTTAATAACGTGTGTAGGGCAGATTAGACTGCCTTTTAAACTACATACGAAATTAACTAGAGAATTACAAACCATCTCTTTTAACCCGAGTGGGGGGAAAAAAAAAAACAGTTGTAGGCCTATTGTAGACGCGGCGATTCAAATGCTAGATCGTAAAAAAAGTGCGGTTGCACGATAAGTTATCTGTGAGTGTCAATTTGCCAACTCGCAAGCAACAAATTTTTACTCGCAAATTGCAAGCTTGCGAGTGGGATTGTCGAGGGTGTGGTGAAGTGGACACAACAGTTACTATTAGCAAAACTCACTTTTGGTTGAAAGTCATTTAGCTATATTGAAAATAGAAAACTTAAAGGTTTTGTAGGTTTGGTAAAAATGCTGTAAAGCGCTTCGTGAAAAGAAACACACTACAGGGGGGCGGGGGGGGGGGTCAGCTTGGTCCACCCACACGGCACTTTGCGCGACCACCTACCTACTAGCCTAATCTACTTTTTGACGATTAGGCCTAGTGTTTTTTAAATGGTGTTTTTTGTGTGTGGCACTTTGGGCTCCGACTACGGCAAATTACCGTAGGATCATTTTGTATTTTTTTCACGTCAAATGGTGTGGAGTGGAGGCCCTAGGCCTATTTGGAGTATTTTAGTGAAAGAAATTATGATTTTATTAGGCCCATGTTCACAACGTATCATCATTTTGCATCATCATCTGTACAACAATGTTCATAAATCATAATTTCATACTGTTGTTATATTTTCTTAAATTATTTCTTTTATAAACATGTAGGGCTACTTTGTATTGATTAAGCGCCTGTCAGACTATCGAGAAAATAGCGCGAGTAGGCTAACTTTCTGGGAGTCGGCCTGCACTTGTTTGTACATGACGGTGAGCCGGCGAGCTCGAGCTCGCGCTCGCCAGCTTGTTCAACTTCCTAGCGAGTCGAGTTAGAGAGAGCCAATCAGAACCCCACTACCATAAAACATGACCAGTGAACAACAATAGATGGCGTTACTGTTACCTTCATTGTCTGTCGTGTGACAAGAGTGGTAATAAACTCGCGCGAGTTGCTCGACAGCCGCTTTAGTATGCTGGATCCCCATGGTCATCCATACTAATTGGCCAGCTGTCAATAAAGATTGAATTTATTATTTTTGTTTTATTATTATTAGGCCGATACATCGTTGATATTAGGGATGCACACGATAATCGATATTATCGATTGATAATCAATAATGGATAGGCTATCATTTCGATAATCGATAACCAAAATTCATTATCGAATATCAAAATATCAAATAATTAGTCGATAGTGGCATGAACCAAATTCTAAAGACGGAAATTATCTCACGTTGTGCCATGCACTGGCTGGGCTGATAGTGTCACACTCGAGATTTATGTTTGGAAATGAGTAGGGAAAGGATGTTCAGGACATCTCCTTTTTCTATTGGTAAATAGGCCTACATGCCTGGAAAATAGTTTTAAGTAGGCCTATGTTTCAAGTGTTAGGGATGCCAAAAATATGCATTTTATTTTGCCTTAAAATGCCTATTTACATCATTTCATGAGTAAAGGTCCTTTTTGGGCATTTTTAAGGTAGGGCCTAGGCCTACTAGGCCTAATTGTCCTATTTTTATACTAGGAAAACGCTCAGTTGGACGCGTTGATAAGCGAGCACAAACCATACAATTTGTTGATGGTCCAAATTTCAACCTGATCTGAATCTTCGTGCAACCGCTATCATGAGCCAAAAAAGCTCCAGCTTCGTGCGACTTTTCGTTGCCATGGTAACGTTACTTTTGTTAAAATGTAATTTCCATATAGGCCTACACTACTTATCGGATCAAAATAAAATTAACATATTCGTGACCGGACGGACATTCTTAATGATTTGCCTAGGTACCTGAGATTTTGTCGCCGTTTAGTTTTTTTTTTAACTTTTGATTAACTTTAATGTAACTTTTTAACTTTTTGAACAATTTTGCCACAAAAATGGCATTCAATCCAGATCGAAGCTTGCGGATGGTCCAAATTTCAACTCGATCCGAACCTCCATTCGACCGTTTGACGTTTCGAATGTTTTTAGGTATTCTACCCAATATTTTTAAAATTGTTGATCGTGATAGAAATTCTACTTTAATAAACTCATTGGAAGTTCCTGGATTAAATTTCTGAAGCATTTAGAAAGTCATTTATGTACAGAGGCGTATCCTATTGGAATTCAATTTCTTATGATATTAGAAGCCAGTTTACTGATCTAGGAATTGTACAATGTAAAAGTAAAATTGAAGCAATGATAATGAATCAAAGAGCAAAAAATTGATTTTTACTATTTATTTGTAGGTTATTGTCTGTGTGTTTTTGTAATGTTAATTTACCTTCATAAGCTCTTATAATTGATTTTGCTTTTCTCTTTGTTTGTTCATTATTGCTTTGATTATGATGTAAACAATGTATTTTCAACTATATTTTTCTGCCTAGATTGTCTGGTTGCCGCCCACTGATGGAGCTTGCAACTTGATTTAGGTGTCCTGTATCATTGCTGTGATCAGTTTGACATGAAATTTTTTAAATAATTATATATCTGATATAATTATATATATGAGTTAAGATTTGAACCCAAAAATGAAGGTTGAACCCAAGAATAAAGATTTCGCGTTCGGTGGTTTCTTCCGCGAAAGTTTGATTATACTCCCTGATTTGCTGTTCCTGATTTTTGGCAAACCTCATATTCGTTGGAGTGGGATCGTCTAATAAATCAGTTTTTTTCTTTTTGTTTTTCTTTTTTAATGTTTTTTTTTTCTTTTTTTTCCTTTTCTTTTCTTTTCATTCTCCACCCTTTTTATATTTGATTCATTCATTAAATGCATATAATATCATTCAATTTGTTACCAAAATTCTTGTTTTAAATGCATTGTTGTTGTAATGCTACTATTTCAAATATTTACGAAAATGTAATTTATTGTTGTTTCTGCATCTATGTAATTAGATTTATTTAGTTGTCCTCCTTTGTAAATCAGTTTTTATAACTGAATAGGATAGACGTTAATTAAATAAATAAATAAATAAATAAATCATGAGCCAAAAAAGCTGCGCGACTTTCCGTTGCCATGGTAACGGTACTTTGTTATACCGGTAGGCTAATGTAATTTCCATCTACACTACTTATCGGATCAAAATAAAATTAACATAGGCCTATTCGTGACCGGACGGACATTCTAAATGATTTGGCCACCTCAGATTTTGTCACCGTTTAGTTTGAAAAAAAAACTTTCGATTAACTTTAATGTAACTTTTTAACTTTTTGAACGATTTTGCCACAAAACTAATGGCATTCAATCCAGATTGAAGCTTGCGGATGGTCCAAATTTCAACTCGATCCGAACCTCCGTTCGACCGCTATAATGAGCCAAAAAAGCTGCGCGACTTTCCGTTGCCATGGTAACGGTAGGCCTACTTTGTTATAATGTAATTTCCATCTAGACACTACTTATCGGATCAAAATAAAATTAACATATCCTGACCGGATGGTCATTCTAAATGATTTGGCCACCTCAGATTTTGTCGCCGTTTAGTTTGAAAAAAAAACTTTTGATTAACTTTAATGTAACTTTTTAACTTTTTGCACGATTTTGCCACAAAACTAATGGCATTCAATCGAGAACGAAGCTTGCGGATGGTACAAATTTCAACTCGATCCGAGCATCCTTTCAAACGTTATGGCGAGACATACAAACAAACAAAAAAAAAACAGACAAAAAATAAAAAAAAACAAGCAAACAAAACCAGTGACTAATTTTTCCGGCAGAGTCAAATGGAAACGCTCGCTTAATAATTTTCTAAAAGGGATGCAAAACGTGCGAGTATGAGTGCAGTGTCGAGCTTAGGGCCTAGATGTGAAATGAAATTAAAATGTTTAAAATTATGTTTTTCATTTTTCATCTTGTGTTTGATATATCGACAAAACGATTCCCCCCTCCCTCTCAATGAAAATATATTGGTGTAACTTGAAAGTAATGAAAACAATAGAATTCAATTAAATTCAAAAGGTCCATTTTTGGGTACTTCCGTCGTTGGTGTGACCCAACTTTTTAATACCGTTTTTTTCAACTAAAATCAACATAAACATACACCATTGATGAAATAAGTCAAGAACAACTCATTGTGTACTATTTTATTATATTCCAGCACCAAAAATCTAAAATAGAATCATCACGTTTTTGGTGTAATAGTAACAAAAAAAACTTCAAAACCTTTAACGTCGCTATTTTAAACGAAAGTACTTTTCCGTTGAAAGTCCTTTTCTGTTTAAAATAGCGACGGTTAAAGGTTTGTAGGATGAGTAAAAAAAAAAAAAAATTTTTTGAAAAGTTGGGTCACACCAACGACGGAAGTACCCATTTTTGCTGTTTTAAAGGTACTATTTGCCTGCCTTTTTCTCACTTTGAAAGGTCCTGCCTGAACATCCTTTCCCTAGAAATGAGGTCAAAAAAGGAAGACAAACACATGACATCGAAGACAGCGAGGCAGGAAACGGTACGCGATTGTATTGTTTTGACTTGGGTACACTTGCCACACTTGAGGTTCCACTTATAGGTCGGAACAGGCTTTTTTGGTGATATCGATACTATAATATCGATTCGATAATATCATTACCATTTTGAATCGATAATGAAGCTACCTAGTTGATATGTCACGAACCCGGCCAATAGCAGGCATCCAACGTATGAATTAATTTGTGATTTCGTACGTCCAACGTATTCAATTATTAGTAGGCCCAACATTATATACATTCTAAGCCCTAGGCCTACTTACTCGACTCCCTTGGCCTAGTGCTAGGCTAGGCCTAGTGCTAGGCTAGGCTTAGGCCCTAGCTAGGCCTAGGCCCTAGGTCCTATAAGCATTGGCCCAGGCGCGGACTGGCAGGGGTGCTGGGGTGCGATCGCACCCCGGGCTTTTGACATTCCGGGCCCCTGTGGAACATTTGTTAACACTACACTTTCAGTTCAGACAAAATATATATGATTGTATATTTGTTTACTGCGAAAAAGAGTAGCAGAACAAAATACATTAGATAATATTAACGATGACTCATGGGGTGCCTTAGGCAGCTCTTCAAAAGAGTGGTTGTTCAGTGTTCTCACTTTGGGCACCCGGCGCCGGCGGGGGGATGTAGAAGTAGTACCGTGAATCGTGTCTATTACAGGTTACAGCTTACGCTTCACATTATTATTGGAAAGTTGCATGATTCAATCAAAATGTGCAGTATACACTCATCCCCCAAGCTCGCATTTTGCGAGTGTCACTTTGGTACTTGCGAGTTACATTAATATTATTATTTATTGGATATTGCTTTACGTCTCATATTTATGCAATTTGGCTAATCGAGACGAAGGGAGGAACGTAAGGGATGACGCGGGGGGACAAGGGGTGGACAGGCCTGTGCTGGTCAGAACCAGCCACAAGCATATGGGAGGGCAGGGTTCCCCCACGTCGTGGTCGTCTCCGTCTGTGTCATCATCCGTCCGTGTTGTCTTTGTCGTCGCCGTCGGGGAGGTAGTCAAAGGGAAGGGGTTCCCCGACGACGACTTGGTTGTAAGGCTTCCTCAAATATAATTTTCGCGAGTTTTAAATTGCGAGCTCGGGTAGTGTTACAACTTAGTTGACGCTGTAATCGCGTCCTAAAAAAGCGTTTTAGGCCATAAAATATAACGAACCACCCAAAAAATTTTCGCCTTCGGCGAAATTGCCTCCGGCAGCTGGGGCTTCGCCCCAGACCCCTGTGTTACTACGTGACCTCATGCCCTATTACATGCCAGCAGCCCGGGCCTTTTCGACCCAGTCCGCGCCTGCATTGGCCAATCAGTTTGACAGCATGTAGGCCTCCCGGCCCTAGGGCCAGGCCTTGATTTAACATTGCGACTTTCAAGCCACCTTGCTTGGCCTAGTGAATATAGGCCTACACATTTACTTGCTACTTTGCAAATAAACATGCATTTGCCCACAAAGAAATTGTGGGCGTGGGTTACCGGTTACCGCCGAAGCCAAGTTGAAGGTAGGGCCTAGGCTAGCTAGGCCTAGCTTACCAACCCAAGATGTAATTTCATACCTAGGCCTAGGTGGGACAAAACAGCTTAGACAATACACTATCAAAATATATATCAAGGAAGGACTCACAAAGCGAATTCTAGATGAAAATCCACAACCGAGGACGATGATGGAACCACTGGATGGAACTTGAGATTTTGATTAGATTCGGTCTTCTTCTTCTCCGAGGCCGGAGAAAAAAGGTCCGATGGAGCGCTAGTGAGCAATCAGCTGTTAGCAAGATGGCCGGGTAAAAGGGGATAGCTGCCGTCCACACGCTTGGCTAACATTGCATGGACCCAATCTTGAAACCTACTTTTTCTGTTGAAAACGTCCAGTTACATAATAGAAAATGATTCAGAACTATAGGTTGATACCTTGTGGTATAGTTTAAGTTTAAACATAATGAAAATCTGTAAAGAATAAGTGATTTTATATAGGGTACGTTCTTCTCACGTACTGCATTTCAAATTACTAGCGCCTATGATTTGTTTGCCCTAAGCTAAGTCTAAAAAAAAGAGCATCAATTACTAATCCCAGAGTATAAAATATCCTTGTAGTATTTAAAATGCTAATGCAAGGTGGACTAGTAATTTGACAAAATGTTAATGGCCTAGAGCTGTGATAAACTGAGAGAACAGGGGGAAAATTGGGCGGCCGCCTAGCTTGGCCTAGGGCCTAGGCCTACTGCTTGCCAGTTTCAAACCATGCATCCCTAGGTGTCAAATGACTCGGCTAGAAGAAAACTAATAATTTTTGTTACTAAAATATAAATTTAGAAAATAATTAACCAGTCTGTATCCCAAAACCATAGATACTAATAACTATCAATTTATTTCAATAAATTGGATAGGCTCCGTCAGCTGTGTTGTCTAGGCGTGCATGTTGATCTCGCATTTACAGCCAAGTCGCCTAGCCTAGGGCCTAGCAGACGTGCAAAACTCTGGCTTAAATAATAATATTCTGGCCAGACTTAATTTCGTATGTAGGCCATCACACCCTTTCGAGTTTCTATATTATTATTTAATGAAGAGCCTACGCGAAAAAATAAACATGTATACTTTGACACCGCACCAAAGCAAATCTAGGCCTAAAAATCTCGCGTGAACGGAGCTGACAAAGGCATTAAATGTGCAAAACGAAGGGCGATATGAGGTTGAATCCATTTTTCAAACATCTGGTGTAATCTGCTTTCATATAAACACAACATTAATCGGTAGTGTAATCGGCTAGATAAAATAATGTCTCAATATATGCTTCATTCAAGAACCTGTCATGCAACATTTACTGCCGAGACCCAAAAGTCAAGTTTAGCCTAGATAATACCTTTCAGGTAGTTTTGTATGAGTAAATGGTTGAAATGGATGGGAAAACTATTTGGTTACTGTATTTTATTGCTTTCTAAATTGCAATTTTGGTGAATTAAATATACAATCATAATATTTCTTAGTATTTTCGTAGACTGACGCGATTCACAATGCGTTTTCCTATCAGGTGGGCGTACCTATCCCCGATTCTCTAGTTCCTCACTCGCGCGCCAGAGAGCCATACTGTTCCTTGTTTCCTCGGATCGCCACGCGCTCTTCAACCAGCAACTTGTAATCTCACCGCCGTCTAGATGTGAAACTGTGTTCTGAGGATTGCCGGTAAGTTTAAAGTTTGAATGTCGTGCAAAATTAACAACATGCAGCTTTTGAATGTCAATTGACTCGCTCAATCGTCGCTTTTTCGATAGCCGATAGGAGGGGGAGAAAGGATATGAAGAAGGGAATGAACAAGCAAATGGAAAGACGATAAGAAGGAAGGAAGGAGGAAACAAACCTACCACCGACTATTAGCCAATTGTAGGGGAAGAAACCAAATACCAAAAATAAAAATAAACTAATTTTGTATTTTAGTCCACAGCTGTCTACTAGTCGAACACTCGGTTGTTTTGTTGTGATAATATATAATATGTATATATAAAAAATACATGCAATGTATAACCATGGAGTTTTAATAGTACTGATGGTATAACCATGGACTATAATAGTAATCCATGGTATAACAATGTTCTCTTCTTAAATGTATCGTATGTAAAATGTCATGTTTGTATTACGAATTGAATTACTTTTATTTTGAAGCTGCAAATAAAATATAAATCCGTATTTAGACTACCCACTCAGTCTCACAACTGATTTTCAATGGGGGACAGTAAACCAAAGTGACCAAGCCAACCCTGCAGGCCCGACGCAATCGACGAAGTGAACGATAATCAACCAAAGATCGATATTTTTAATAGGAAATATAGCAATCAGTGGTATGGACAGTGCGAACACCCGCGGATCAACGCCAGAATCAACAAGGCCGATTCAGAACAACTTTAAATAACGTATTATGTGCCTCGTTGCTAGGACGGCTCGGGCTCCAAAGTCACCGTTTACAAATTCCTAAGACAAGAACTGATGGTTAAAAAACTTCTGACTTTAGAGGGTATCGAACCCTGGACCTTCTGCATTGGTAGCAGGTAGGCTAATCACAAGACGAACGAGCCACACAAATTGTGTTTTGTTCCAAATAAACTGCTAAAAAGTAAAAATATAGCAGAACTAATTTTTCTTCAAATCTTATCGAGTTGACCAAATAAATTTGTATTTAGCTCAGTGGGGACATTAATTTTAAAGCCAACCATGCTCCAACCCTATGTAGGCACCATAGACATCCTATATAATTGGGGTTTAATATCAATGGTAGGCACAGACACCATCGATTAGCGAACAATGACCAACTTAAGACCTGCATATTAGTAGGAAACAGTCCGAAACACCGATCAATCAAGCTGGACACGATTCTACCCGCGCACAGAGCCAGAATCAACCAGGTTCCAACTTTTTGGTCCAGACCCCTTCCGGACCACAAATAATATTCATTTTCATATAACATGATTTTGTACAGCTCTAAAATATTCTTAAAATATCTCCTGCCTGTACGTGTGTGGTTTCTGTTTCTGCTAATAAGATGTTATGTGTCCCGCCGCGTTGATGGATGAGCTTTTTTAAGTTTTTAGTCTGCGTGGGATATCTTTTTTTTTGCAAGTGCTTTGTTGCTTTGTTTTGCTGCCCACGCATTTTAGGTGATTGTTGTCTAGTAACTTGGTAACATATAAAGTTATTATTATTTACCGTTAAAAAATTATATTACAATCACCTTTTCTGGTAATTTTCAACTTTTTCTTTAAAAATGTACTACATCACAATAACCTTAATGTCCATGTATAATACTAGGAAAACGCTTAAGTCCCGCCGCGTTGATGGATGAGCGTAATTTTTTTTAAACGAAAAAAGCGTAAAATTGCGATTTTTTAATAGATAATTTTTCGATTACGCTCAAATTTTACAAGAATATTTTTATTCATAAAATTAAAGTTCTGTGAAAAAATCATTACAATCGGATAAAGCATAAATCGTAAAATTGCGATTTTCATGAGAAATAATTTTTCGATCGATTTTTCCCCCCGTGCAGTTCTTCGTTCAGAGATTTCATAGACCTCCATAAAATTTCATCGCAATTGGAGTATTGGTTTAGCCGGAATCGTGTTCACAGACACACAAAAATACAAAAAAAAGAAAAAAAAACATTCCGGATTTTTTTCTTCAGTGTAGTGAAATGGAAACTTCGCTTCGCTCGCTACGCTCATCCAATGAACGTTGAAGCCCCACCCGTTTGGTCAGAATTGGCCCAAATGGCACGAAAATATTGCATAAAAATCAAAAAACTTATATTAAAAGCTTTATTTCTATGGATTCTGGCTAACTTTTTCAACTTTTTTTTCCAAAAGGTACTACATCACCATATGAACGTTGTAGCTCCACCCGTTTGGTCAGAATCGGCCCAAATGTCACGAAAATATCGCACTTAAAATCGAAAAAAGTCGTAAAAGTACGATATGCATGAGAAATATTTCTTCGATTGTACTCAAAAACAATACATCTCTAAGTTCAGAGATTTCGTAGGTCCCCTCAAATTTTCATCAAGATCAAATATGCCGTTTGCCTAGTAGAGAGTTAACAAACAGACAAAAAAAAACACCCGAGCTAAATTTTTTGGGGGTCAGTGAAATTGAAGTCTTCGCTTCGCTCATCCAAAAATAGGGCGCGAGGGAAATATAGGGTCTGCTAGGAAACGTAAATGGATTATCTTAAAAATTACATAACCCAGTAACAAAAATAAATATCTAGGTGCCCGTTAGGGCGCCGCAGCCAAGCCGTGGTGCGCTACACACTCAGGCACCTTATACAGCAATTGGGGTGATTTCGAGGTATCACCCAGCCGTCATGAAACGTGATGTGAACTTAAAAACTATCAAAATCAAGGGGATTTGGGTACCTGACAACACATGCCAAATTTGGTTGGTGTACGAACATTCCTTCTTGGTGAAAAATTGACTTGAAACATGCTCAAAATCACATTAAGGATGTTAGTTACTGACTACTGACTACCGGGTACTGTTTAATTCGTCAAGTTTCAATTCCCCAGCGATTCTGACCAAACGGGTGGGGCTACAACGTTCATATTTTACATGTACCTTTTGAAAGAAAAATTTGAAAAAGTTTCCTGGAAGGCCTCCAAATAAAGGTTTCAATATAAGCCTTATACAGGCATACAATCAACAAGTAACTATAGTTACTTGACAATAATCGCCCACCTTGTTTACAAAAAGCATGTCTTTGGGCTCCTAGATATTTTACATTCTATTGTTAATTGTTAATTTCATAGCAATTAAATCGACTTTGATAAAATTATTATATTTTAACAAATAATTTTGCAATGGAACTTGAAAAAGTAATGAGATCCCACACATAACAAAAACTTGTAAAAATACAGCCAAACCTTACACACTCAAAAGAAATTAGATCTAAAAAAAGGGCCAAGCTCATCTACCCTTCCACATTTGCGCATTCTTAATTCATAAACGTACATTGTTCCGTAACAACATCCTAGAAAAGCTTGTCAAAAAGAATTTGCACGACCATTACGTTTAAATTATTTACAAAAAAGAATTTGGATGAACTATTGTTTAAATTAATACTAGTTGCAAATTCTATTTTGCCAAGCTTTTCTAGGAGGTTGTTACGGGACAATGTACGTTTATGAATTAAGAATGCGCAAATGTGGAAGGGTAGATGAGCTTGGCCCTTTTTTTAGATCTCATTTCTTTTGAGTGTGTGAAGTTTGGCTGTATTTTTACAAGTTTTTGTTTTGTGTGGGATACATATTATTGTCCCGTAGTAACATAATAATCATATCTGAATATTCAATGGCAGGGCGACATTTGGTAGGTTAAAATAATTGGTAGAAAAATTACAGGAGATTTTCTATAGTCTACAAAATAATCATTAGGTTTTTAATAAATATTAAGCAATAACGTGTAAATTAAAGGTAAGCACAATCAACCAACAAATCTGGCAGCCGCAACAAAATCAGCAATCAACAGCTGCTTGAACAAGTATTATAAAAGTATAAAATTTAAATGAAGTGTTTATAAAATTGTGGAACGTAAGCTTTAACTACACAGAAAAAGTAGAGTATAGGCTACCTACAACATTTTAAAAGCATTAAAAAAAGTGTGTACTTGACGTAAGTATAGCCTACGTCATATTGTCTGTGCCTTTGTGTTCTTCTGGTGTCACCGTAACAAGATTTATGATTAAGATTACATTAATAAACGAAAGTGTAAGCAGTACATAATATCCCTGATATTACTTTGCAGATGAATTTGAGACTTATTGTCTTTGGAAGTCCACAACATATCGACAAAAAGTGTCATTGTCAAGAACATTCTTGGCATCGGAATTTGTCTGAACTGTTCGAAATGACGACGGTTTATTATGTTTACGATGTGTCCGAATAAACATAAACTCGTTGTCGTATGTCCAAAAGACAAGTGATATAAAGCCACACGTCGTAAGTTTTAACCACTGATCAGGAACTACTTACGTGGATGAAGGATGCATATCTGCCAGATGTTGAGACGTGAAGCCGGATGGTTCGTTTTCGAGATTCGTCTGGATTGGTCAACCTTCCAACATGGCCGCCACGTGCAGTGGTTTTATGTTTTAGGCCAGTGCACAACGTTTAGGCCCTTGTCGGCTTGTCTGCTTCCAGTATTGCATACTCTATCCATGTCAGTATAATATAGAGGTCAGTGGTTTTAAACCGTGCATTATTCTCTCGATTAATCGTAGTCGCCATTAGTGGGGTCCATGATGACGCCGTAGAAGAGGTTCACCAGACTGGGTTCGTGACGTATGAAGAACATAAAGGGCCGGTCGGCCTTGAAAACCCTTCCGTCGTTGATGTAGTCGACACTACCTGTCGTGATGGCGGCCGCTTCGGTTCCCGTCTCGGATATCTCCAGCGTGATCTGATGGACGATATCGTTAATCCTGAAACGATCGTCCGTGGAAGCTCCGCTCAGGTCAAACCACGGTTTATTGTTGTTGTTGTTGTTGTTGTTGTTTGGTCGGTTTCCGCCGGGTCTACCTCCTAGAGGTCTCGGAGGTTTGGTCTGCGCGGGGTTGATATACGGCCTTGACGGGGATGAAGTCGTTGTGATACGTTCCGTGGTTATTCTGGTTGTTGTCGTCGAGGGTCTTGAAGTCGTGGAAGTCGATGTTTTATTTCTGCGAGTCACCCGGGTGAAAAGCCCAGTTGGTCGATTGTCTTTCTGTTGTGGTTGAGGTTTATATTTCATGATCGGATCTTTAAGGCTGTACTTACTCTTTAGCGCCATCTTGGGTAAAACAACGGCTACCGAATAGGGGGAAGAAGCTTTGATCAGATTGGTCATGTTGTTTGTTGTTAGTTTCAAGGCAAAGTCTTTCATGTCCGTTACGTCCTTGTTCGGGAGGATGACGTACATGTTGACGTCTGGGCTCTTGTAAGGGAGGACGATCATGCGGCAGCGGAGTTCGGCGTGGTCCACGAAGTCAAGGTCGAACTGACCGCGCATGTTCTGGACGCGGATCTGGTGGGTGTTGTTGAGACGGAAGACGCCGGTAGCGGTGAGGTCGGGGTCGAAGGGGGTTTCCCACTCGGACCGGAAGTAGACCGAGTTGACGAGGACGACGGCGGCGAAGCGAGAGAGGGGCTCGGAGAAGATTGTCGGGATGCGGCCGAAGGTGTTGTCGGATGCCCATTGGTTCATGGTGACCAGGGAGCCGCCGGGGTCGCCACTGTAGACAGACACAAGAAGATAGTACCCTTGACATTTGTTGTTTGGTGCTCACATACATTTACCAACAAGCACGGGTACGCGGGAGTACCCAATAAGGGAGTAGAGCTACTTATGCCCAGAATTTCAATGTCTTGTTGAAATTTAGTCTATCTGCCATGTTTAGTCCTCTAGTCAAATAACAACAAGGTTTCTGATTAGTGATTGTCATAGTAAGTGGAAAAAATTACTTACCACTTTCACTAGTCATTGAAATACTGGGCCTTAATCAACATATTATCGGAAAAAGGTACACAAACAAAACCTCGTCCAGCGTTTGGTGAAGGTGCCGGGTTCGGAAATAAAAAATTTTGAGTGAGGATAGCCCCGTCCTCCTGACCCCTGGGTTACAAAAATATTTTATAGAATTCTTCTTGATACGCAATGTCAACAAAAAACGCATGTCAATAGCAGATCAAGTTTGTTCGTAAGGCGTTCGACATTAGGAAGGATAGACGAACGTCAGAAAGTGGTGGATATAGGAACGCTGCGCTCCCCAAAATAAGTTAAATGATAATTATTAAACATGTAACTCAGAAATAGATAAAAGCTAACATTGTATTATTTATCACTGAATCAGAGTTAATCTAGAACCTGCTCTGTCATGTTCAGGTGAACCAACTCAGAACGCTTCTGCACCAACTGAGAGTTTTTCTTACACTTGAAGTCTTAACACAGCGGTTGTCAAAGTACTTCGACAATACACTGCTTATTCTTGTCAGATAACACTTTTTGTCAAATCATAGATCTAAATTCTCGTGGTGAAATACCCACCTGAAGTTGAGCTTAACAAGCTCGCTGCCGTATAGTTTGGTCAGATCCTGTCGGAAGCTATTCTTGAGCTTCAGGTCATGATTCAAGAAGAAGACACTGGCCGCCGCTAGCTGGTAGCTGGCGTTCTTCCCCTGACCTTGACTCTGCAGGTGTTTGAGCAGCCCTCCCAGCTGCGTGTGCAGTTCAAGGTCAGCGTTCTGCTGCTTCTCGAACACCGTGGTGCCAGTCCTGGAGTTTCCCGGGGGTCGCAGACTATTCAGCAGGGCGCGGAGCCGTCGCTCGCCGTCACCTAGACGATACGAAGAAGAAGACACTCAAGGCACGTTCTACCATTGATTAAAGAAATGGTTCTACAGTGTAAGACTGGACGAAATGAGCATAATTTTTTATTATTATTATTTTTTAACCTTGTCACATTCAACAAAAACAAGAAACGGCGTCGACGCTAGCAAACATTTTGCCAAAACACTTAAAATCAGGAAGAATTCTCGTGCCGCGAAGATCCTTGCTGATAGCACAAAACTAGAAAGGCACATATCATAGGTTTTGCCCATGGAAGGGAAAATATGGCTCACTGGGCAGTGTTTGAGGGCGGGCGGCATGTCGTTCCATGGGTGAACAACCCGGAAAGAAAAAGCTGCTGACGAGTTCTCCTTTGGCCGGAGGGGATTCGAGGCGGGGGTGCCTACTATCGTCGCCTTTCAACACGCGGCCCGGATAATGCGCGCTCACACGTCAAAGTCAGTGGCGCCGCTGAGTTATCTTTCAAAAACACCATGTCGGTGAACTGCAGGTGCATGGTCCTGGGCACAGTGGCGTGGCGAACTACTAAGAGTGATCGGTGCTACAATTTATAATATACCCACCCCCTACTTTCGTGGGCAACAAGGGGGTCTGGGGGCGGCCCATTCCCGGTTTTCAGGAAACAATTGGGGTGATTTCGAGGTATCACCCAGCCGTCATGAAACGTGATGTGAACTTAAAAACTATCAAATCAAGGGGATTTGGTACCTGACAACACATTGCCAAATTTGGTTGGTGTACGAACATTCCTTTTTGGTAAAAAAAATGACTTGAAACACGCACAAAATCACTTTAAGGATGTTAGTTACGGGACTACTGACTACCGGGTACTGTTTAATTCGTCAAGTTTCATTCCCAGCGATTCTGACCAAACGGGTGGGCTACAACGTTCATATTTTACATGTACCTTTTGAAAGAAGTTGAAAAAGTTTGCTGGAAGGCTCCCAAATAAAGGTTTTAATATAAGCCTTATACTATACAGGCATACAATCAACAAGTAACTATAGTTACTGGACAATGATCGCCTACATTGTTTACAACTAGGAAAACGCTAAAGTCCCGCCGCGTTGATGGATGAGCTTTTTATAAAGTTTTTAGACTGCGTGGGATATCTTTACTTTTGCAAGTGCTTTGTTGCTTTGTTTTGCTTCCCACGCATTGTAGGTGATTGTTGTCAAGTTTCTATTGTTACTTGTCAATTTGTTATTATTTACCGTTAAAAACTTATATTAAAAGCTTTATTTCTATGGATTCTGGGTAACTTTGTCAACTTTTTCTTTCAAAAGGTACTTTATCACCATAACCTTAATGTCTATGTATAATATGAACGTTGTAGCCCCACCCGTTTGGTCAGAATTGGCCCAAATGGCACGAAAATATCGCATACAAATCAAAAAAACTTATATTAAAAGCTTTATTTCTATGAATTCCGGCTAACTTTTTCAACTTTTTCTTTCAAAAGGTACTACATCACCATAACCTTAATGTCCATGTATAATATGAACGTTGTAGCCCCACCCGTTTGGTCAGAATTGGCCCAAATGTCACGAAAATATCGCACTAAAAATCGAAAAAAATCGTAAAAGTACGATATTCATGAGAAATATTTCTTCGATTGTACCCAAAAACAATACACCTCTAAGTTCAGAGATTTCGAAGGTCCTGTCAAATTTTCATCAAGATCGGATATGCCGTTTGCCTGGTAGAGAGTTAACAAACGACAGAAAAAAACAAACAAACAAAAAAAAAAAAAAAAAAAAAAAAAAAAAACACCCGAGCTAAATTTTTTGGGGGTCAGTGAAATTGAAGTCTTCGCTTCGCTCATCCAAAAACATGTCTTTGGGCTCCTAGATATTTTACATTCTATTGTTAATTGTTAATTTCATAGCAATTAAATCGACTTTGATAAAATTATTATATTTTAACAAATAATTTTGCAATGGAACTTGAAAAAGTAATGAGATCCCACACATAACAAAAACTTGTAAAAATACAGCCAAACCTTACACACTCAAAAGAAATTAGATTAGAATTTGCACGACCATTACGTTTAAATTATTTACAAAAAAGAATTAGGATGAACTATTATGTTTAAATTAATACTAGTTGCAAATTCTATTTTGCCAAGCTTTTCTAGGAGGTTGTTACGGGACAATGTACGTTTATGAATTAAGAATGCGCAAATGTGGAAGGGTAGATGAGCTTGGCCCTTTTTTTAGATCTCATTTCTTTTGAGTGTGTGAAGTTTGGCTGTATTTTTACAAGTTTTTGTTTTGTGTGGGATACATATTATTGTCCCGTAGTAACATAATAATCATATCTGAATATTCAATGGCAGGGCGACATTTGGTAGGTTAAAATAATTGGTAGAAAAATTACAGGAGATTTTCTATAGTCTACAAAATAATCATTAGGTTTTTAATAAATATTAAGCAATAACGTGTAAATTAAAGGTAAGCACAATCAACCAACAAATCTGGCAGCCGCAACAAAATCAGCAATCAACAGCTGCTTGAACAAGTATTATAAAAGTATAAAATTAAAATGAATAGTCTTTATAAAATTGTGGAACGTAAGCTTTAACTACACAGAAAAAGTGGAGTATAGGCTACCTACAACATTTTAAAAGCATTAAAAAAGTGTGTACTTGACGTAAGCATAGCTAACGTCGTATTGTCTGTGCCTTTGTGTTCTTCTGGTGTCACCGTAACAAGATTTATGATTAAGATTACATTAATAAACGATAGTGTAAGCAGTACATAATATCCCTGATATTACTTTGCAGATGAATTTGAGACTTATTGTCTTTGGAAGTCCACAACATATTGACAAAAAGTGGCATTGTCAAGAACATTTTTGGCATCAGAATTTGTCTGAACTGTTCGAAGTGACGACGGTTTACTATGTTTACGATGTGTCCGAATAAACATAACTCGTTGTCGTATGTCCAAAAGACAAGTGATATAAAGCCACACGTCGTAACTTTTAACCACTGATCAGGAACTACTTACATGGATGTAGGATGTATATCTGCCAGATGTTGAGAAGTGAAGCCGGATGGTTCGTTTTCGAGATTCGTCTGGATTGGTCAACCTTCCAACATGGCCGCCACGTGCAGTGGTTTTATGTTTTAGGCCAGTGTTTTAGACATTTAGGCACAACGTTTAGGCCCTTGTCGGCTTGTCTGCTTCCAGTATTGCATACTCTATCCATGTCAGTATAATATAGAGGTCAGTGGTTTTAAACCGTGCATTATTCTCTCGATTAATCGTAGTCGCCATTAGTGGGGTCCATGATGACGCCGTAGAAGAGGTTCACCAGACTGGGTTCGTGACGTATGAAGAACATAAAGGGCCGGTCGGCCTTGAAAACCCTTCCGTCGTTGATGTAGTCGACACTACCTGTCGTGATGGCGGCCGCTTCGGTTCCCGTCTCGGATATCTCCAGCGTGATCTGATGGACGATATCGTTAATCCTGAAACGATCGTCCGTGGAAGCTCCGCTCAGGTCAAACCACGGTTTATTGTTGTTGTTGTTGTTGTTGTTGTTTGGTCGGTTTCCGCCGGGTCTACCTCCTAGAGGTCTCGGAGGTTTGGTCTGCGCGGGGTTGATATACGGCCTTGACGGGGATGAAGTCGTTGTGATACGTTCCGTGGTTATTCTGGTTGTTGTCGTCGAGGGTCTTGAAGTCGTGGAAGTCGATGTTTTATTTCTGCGAGTCACCCGGGTGAAAAGCCCAGTTGGTCGATTGTCTTTCTGTTGTGGTTGAGGTTTATATTTCATGATCGGATCTTTAAGGCTGTACTTACTCTTTAGCGCCATCTTGGGTAAAACAACGGCTACCGAATAGGGGGAAGAAGCTTTGATCAGATTGGTCATGTTGTTTGTTGTTAGTTTCAAGGCAAAGTCTTTCATGTCCGTTACGTCCTTGTTCGGGAGGATGACGTACATGTTGACGTCTGGGCTCTTGTAAGGGAGGACGATCATGCGGCAGCGGAGTTCGGCGTGGTCCACGAAGTCAAGGTCGAACTGACCGCGCATGTTCTGGACGCGGATCTGGTGGGTGTTGTTGAGTCGGAAGACGCCGGTAGCGGTGAGGTCGGGGTCGAAGGGGGTTTCCCACTCGGACCGGAAGTAGACCGAGTTGACGAGGACGACGGCGGCGAAGCGAGAGAGGGGCTCGGAGAAGATTGTCGGGATGCGGCCGAAGGTGTTGTCGGATGCCCATTGGTTCATGGTGACCAGGGAGCCGCCGGGGTCGCCACTGTAGACAGACACAAGAGATAGTACCCTTGACATTTGTTGTTTGGTGCTCACATACATTTACCACAAGCACGGGTACGCGGGAGTACCCAATAAGGGAGTAGAGCTACTTATGCCCAGAATTTCAATGTCTTGTTGAAATTTAGTCTATCTGCCATGTTTAGTCCTCTAGTCAAATAACAACAAGGTTTCTGATTAGTGATTGTCATAGTAAGTGGAAAAAATTACTTACCACTTTCACTAGTCATTGAAATACTGGGCCTTAATCAACATATTATCGGAAAAAGGTACACAAACAAAACCTCGTCCAGCGTTTGGTGAAGGTGCCGGGTTCGGAAATAAAAAATTTTGAGTGAGGATAGCCCCGTCCTCCTGACCCCTGGGTTACAAAAATATTTTATAGAATTCTTCTTGATACGCAATGTCAACAAAAAACGCATGTCAATAGCAGATCAAGTTTGTTCGTAAGGCGTTCGACATTAGGAAGGATAGACGAACGTCAGAAAGTGGTGGATATAGGAACGCTGCGCTCCCCAAAATGAGTTAAATGATAATTATTAAATATTTAACTCAGAAATAGATAAAAGCTAACATTGTATTATTTATCACTGAATCAGAGTTAATCTAGAACCTGCTCTGTCATGTTCAGGTGAACCAAATCAGAACGCTTCTGCACCAAATGAGAGTTTTTCTTACACTTGAAGTCTTAACACAGCGATTGTCAAAGAAGTTCGACAATACACTGCTTATTCTTGTGAGATTACACTTTGTCAAATCATAGATCTAAATTCTCGAGATGAATTACCGGTACCCACCTGAAGTTGAGCTTAACAAGCTCGCTGCCGTATAGTTTGGTCAGATCCTGCCGGAAGCTATTCTTGAGCTTCAGGTCATGATTCAAGAAGAAGACACTAGCCGCCGCTAGCTGGTAGCTGGCGTTCTTCCCCTGACCTTGACTCTGCAGGTGTTTGAGCAGCCCTCCCAACTGCGTGTGCAGTTCAAGGTCAGCGTTCTGCTGCTTCTCGAACACCGTGGTGCCAGTCTTGGAGTTGCCCGGGGGTCGCAGACTATTCAGCAGGGCGCGGAGCCGTCGCTCGCCGTCACCTAGACGATACGAAGAAGAAGACACTAAAGGCACGTTCTACCACTGAGTTCTACAGTGCGTAACCGCATCGTGTAAGACTGGACGAAGTGCGCATAATTTATTTATTCATTATTGTGATTATCCTTGTCACATTCAACAACAAGAAACGGTGTCGACGCTAGCAAACATTTTGCTAAAACACTTAAAACCCGAAGAAATCTCGTGCCGCGAAGAGCCTTGCTGATTGCACAAAACTAGAAAGGCACATGTCATAGGTTTTGCCCATGGAAGGGAAATGGCTCACTGGACAGTCTTTGAGGGCGGACGGCATGTCGTTCCATGGGTGTACAACCCGGAAAGAAAAAGCTGCTGACGAGTTCTCCTTTGGCCGGAGGGGATTCGAGGCGGGGGTGCCTACTATCGTCGCCTTTCAACACGCGGCCCTGGATAATGCGCGCGCACAAGTCAAAGTCAGTGGCGCCGCTGAGTTATCTTTTAAAAACACCATGTCGGTGAACTGCAGGTGCATGGTCCTGGGCACAGTGGCGTGGCGAACTACTAAGAGTGATCGGTGCCTACAATATTATAACTATACCCACCCCCTACTTTCGTGGGCAACAAGGGGGTCTGGGGGCCGGCCCCCAGTTTAGCCCCGCAGGGAATTTTTTCAATTTTGGTGATCCAAGAACGGATTTGCTGCGTTTTACCGAGCAATTAATATGATTTTATAGATGTTGATAGCATCATTTTTATGTGATGAAATTTTAATGAAATGGATGAAAAAATTATATTTTGTTGAACTCGTAAAACCAACGGTTTGTCATTCTTTTTTGTCTTCCCCAGTTTAGCCCCACAGGGAATGTTTTCAATTTTGGTGATCCTAGAATGGATTTGGTGCGTTTTACCAGCAATTAACATGATTTGATAGCCTCATTTTTATGTAATGAAATTTTAATGAAATGGCTGAAAATACAATTTTTTGTTGAACTCATAAAGCCAACGGGTTTTAATTCTTTTTTGTCTTCCCCAGATTAGCCCCGCGGGGATTTTTTTTAAATTTGGTGATCCTAGAATGGATTTGGTGCGTTTTACCAGCAATTAACATGATATGATAGCCTCATTTTTATGTAATGGAATTTAAATGAAATGGCTGAAAACATAATTTTTTTGTTGAACTCATAAAGCCAACGGGTTTTAATTCTTTTTGTCTTCCCAGATTAGCCCCGCAGGGATTTTTTTTAAAATTTTGGTGATCCTAGAATGGGTTTGGTGCGTTTTACCAGCAATTAACATGATTTGATAGCCTCAATTTTATGTAATGGAATTTTAATGAAATAGCTGAAAATATAATTTTTTGTTGAACTCATAAAGCCAACGGTTTATAGTTCTTTTTTGTCTTCCCCAGATTAGCCCCGCAGGGAATTTTTTTAATTTTGGTGTTCCTAGAATGGATTTGGTGCGTTTTACTGGCAATTAATATGATTTATTAAACGAGCGAGTGAGCGAAGCGAATGAGGATTACTATTCAAGATAAACGGCACTTATTCTGTGACTTTGTGTGTGTGTGCTAGTGTGTACTATAAAAATCAGCCGAATCGCTGAACACATTGCGCTTTTGTTTTAATTGTTAACTCATAAAGCCAACAGTGTGTTATTCCTTTTTGCCTCCTCGTAGCGGCATAGCCAGAATTTGGGAAAAATACACATTGTGAAAGTAATCAATGAAGAATTTAATACCTACAAGAGGAATCCGGGGGCCTTCCCATTTGAAAAAAAATTGTATGTCCTAGACCGTTAGATAATCTGTGCGTTTTGAAAAACTATTTTGTTATTTTTTTGTTTTCTCCGTTTATTGGCAGAGCCATTATTTGGGATTTAGGAAAACTACTTAAACGCATAATAATGAAAATTAGGGGCTCCGTGGGCGTTCCCCTGGAAAAATGTATGTTCAAAGTAATTTGGTACAAATCTGTGTGTTTTAAAGAAACACTTTGTTAACAAATATTTGAAGAGAAAAGATACGATTTTATTCTTTTACGGACAAACTTGCTGTCTCGATCTCATTGAAATCAATGCTATTTTATGTAGAAATTGTACTGGAAATACCTCAATTGAAATAGGTCCAAGAATGTTCTTCTTATTGCATTCACGACGTCGATAATCCAGCTTATAAGACGGTAACTAAAAATTAAAACAGATAACTCGAAAATGTTCCTGACTTCCTCCATGCCACCAGCTGTTTATTTACTTAAATTCCCCAAATCAATCTATTCAATCAAATATAAGCGAGCTTGTCTATTCATTTAGCAGAATTGTTGAATTGCTACCTGTTATTAGTTTAGTTGAGAACTAACTGGATGAATATCCATCATGCATGTTGTCTGCACTTTTACTTAATCATGATTCATGACAAACTTTTCAACGGTTTAGTAAAACTATAAGGTAAGTAAGAGCTGTAGCCATACAATTCAGTAGGATGTGATTTTAACAATTAAAATAGTCATATAAAGTATATAAAATATTATGTTTCAATAAAAAGTAATGAGTGGGTGGGTCCCTGCGGGACCACCCACCCACCCCTTGTAGTATCGGTGCCTGGGCTCCGATTTGGTATGTTCGCCACGCCACTGCCTAGGCATAACCATAACCTGCTTCTTGTCACAGGGTGGGGGAGGTTACGAACATGTATGAAGTGCAGTACCCTTCTCTGCACCCTCTCAAGCTTGGTAGTCTAACAATCAAATAAGCACGATAACGCCACGATTCTGGAAGAAAATGAGCGCTCGTTCTTGTCGAACTTTGTCTACAATTTTTCTAATAAGTAATCAAGATTTTTTCTCTAAGCATAGGGTACTCAGAAAGATTATGCCTATCTATACGACTATGATTCATTTTACAAATTTTGGACACGCTTGGTTACACAAAATAGCTATGTAAATATCGACCAAAAACAAATCTTTTTATAGATTGAAGACTCGCAGAACCAAATATGTACGAGAAATAAGGATAGTGGTATCTATCGGAGAAATCGATATTTCGATATGATATAAACACATAGGAATATTGGTGATATCGATATTTGGACTCCATATCGAAACTTTTTTTCAAGAAAATTCATGCAAAAAATTCGAACGTGAAAACTGGAAGATAATTAGTTTTGGTGAATGTACATTTTTATTGGTGGCTTTATGTTGTAAATACCAAAGAAAATTGATTATTTCTCCAAATAATTCGCCTGTGCGCATGGTGGAGGTGCCGGGTCATTGAGAAAGTACAAAATAATCGTTTTGATTCAGTCCTATTAACCAAACATTCTTTTGATACAATTTGTTAATTTTTTAAAATTTAAATTTAAACATGTTCTTCTTCTATACAAAGAATAAAATGTCTAGATGTCGATATCGAAATTTTCGTGTGATATCGATGATTGAATGATATTATTATTAAAGCCAAGCCATATTTAAAACAGAACCAATATAAGTTGATTTTCCTCGGAGAGTACGAAAGTGCTTCACTCGAGAAGCTGAAAGTGAATTATGTAAGACATTTTATGTTACAATTATTTTGGGGAATGCAAGGCATAAGTATAGCGGTAATATGTTGAGGAATTCAGTGCCGCAAGACTATACAAACTAATTTGGTGAACAGATCATATTATAGTGGCGCTATGATTACTGTACTAGGAAACGCTCAGTTGGACGCGTTGATAAGCGAGCACGTGCTATAGCTAGACCCACATTGCACATTTTTTTAAATTTAAAAATTTACGACGTTCGCGTTTCCAGTATTATTTACTAGGAAAACGCTCAGTTGGACGCGTTGTTGAGCGAGCACCGGTACGTGCAACATGACCCGAGTACGACATTCCCATAAGGCCCACCACACAGTGTAGGCCTAACTGGATATTGACATTGTACACTATATACAATTCCAACATCTTTGCATTGTACTAATTCACGTCATGCCTTCTAAAGTGTGTCTTTGTATCTTCACTGCCTCCTTCATATTTTAACATCATTTTTCGAATTATGATTACCAATAAGTCTTTAAGTTATTTACCGATTTAGCTGAAAATTTGGAAAATAGGAGAGAATGTTGTACTTATTGACCCTGCAAAATTTCATAACGATCGGAACATTTTATTTTTTTATTTTTTTATTTTATTTTTTTTTTTTATAACCAACAATCGGATTTTGTTCAAAAACTATACAGCAACCCGCCTAGGTGGTATGTACATGTGTGCAAAGTTTCAGGACGATCAGAGAAACGGTGCGACCTGTATCGAAGCAGTAACAGAAAAAAAAAAAAAACAGACATTCGAGCCATAAGAGTCAAGTGGAGACGCTCGCTTCGCTCGCTCAACAATAAGAATGATTTTCTTATACTCAAGGACAGAATGTAGTAATTCTCGTTTGATAACTTTTAAACCTGCAAAGCAGACGACGCAATTAGAGCACGTTTTGTAATTAATACATTTACATAAACAAGAAACTCCAACAAACCATACTGGTTTTACATGGGTTACAGGTGGTAGCTGCTGTGTTGTTATTTGAGAACGTAAGGTTTGTTAGGAAAGGGAAGTATGTAATATTATCAGAACTATCAACGTGCATTATAAACATAAACTAGATTATTTATTTTAAAATTTAAGTCTCAATACGCTATTGTTAAATTCCTCCTACCTACACGACCGCTGCCCACTCATTGTCAATAAATTGTAACACAATAACAACCAACATAATGACAAATATAGTTGTGTTTACTACAAAAGATAAGATGTGTATTGAGCAACATTAAAAAATTAGATTTGTCTCCTGTGAGTATACTTATGTTAACTATATAAATCTCATTTGACTTCACCCGGTGCCCCTAGAAGTTCTGCAAATATAATGCTTCCTGACTAGATTCTCTTATAAAATTAAGATGGAACAATGTGGCTCTTGGACGACGATTTAATAACCATGCACTCGAGGCGTGCTGCGACTAGGCCGGCGACTCGCAGATTCATTTGAAATTCGCCAGAGCTACTAATTACAGTGAAGAGTGTATAGCTAGGATATAGAAGGCCGTCTAATAGCAGCATTGCAAGGTGCCCTTGGGCTTGGGGAATGCCCGATTCGAGCAGGAATTCGCATCTAATAACATATCTGCACATTTGTTTGAAGATTAAAACCTATTAAAAATAATCACGATGAACACAGATTTATTACCTAATGTTTGTCTATTACATTTATTTATGCCATTATGTTGATATGAGCATAGCATAAATTAATAAAAAATAAATACGTCTTTTGTGTGTTATTTATTTAGAATTTGTAGCCAAAACTTCATGCAATGTAGTCAAACTGTGGACACTACACTTGAAAATTGTGTAAAACATAGCATGCATACACCAATCAATTTGGGATAAGCGCGGTCATGCTGAGCGGCGTCCGTAAGAGGGTGGTAACTTGTCCCCCTGACTGAGCATACATTGAGGGGGGGGGGGAGAAGGCGAAACTATATTCTATTACCCCCTATAAAAACGACGAATTAACCAAATTGAGACTGTTGGATGAGATCGAGCAAACCGGGCTTTAATGAGGAACGCAAGTAGACTTGATCACTTAGTCTTTATTACGGTAGTATGCAACGACATTGTACAGACCCTATTAATAAGGTAATGATAATAATTTCAAACGGGTATATAATTGATGTATATTACTATATCAAATTCAAGCACATATGTTCTATGATTGTTGAAAATAGTTGTTCGCATCTAGTTTGTGGACAGTGGGCTGACAAACAGCTATAGAGAGGGCTTAGGCCTAAGGTGATGCAAGGCCACGTGACTGTTTTGCAGCCTTGAAACGCTCCCCCATCACGTGTCACAATCACGTCACCATCGAGCCCTATAATTCCAGCTTCTCGTACAGTGATTAGTTTTGCATCTATTACGTCAGGATAATCTATTAAAACATGCATTGTCTATAATTTCGATATTTCTATTCACAAGCGATAGTCTGATGATATCATTTTGTCACAGCCCGACAAGAACATTTTTTGAAGGACAAACCATGGACTTAGAATAGTAACTGGCGTTGAAAATCTATGGACAAACAATGTAAGAATGCCACTGCGTTTACATTTTTGCCGCGATATACACTTTTTTTTTAAATCGAAATCAGGATTTACAGAGTTGTTTTTTTCGCTTTCGACTTGTTCATATACTCCGGAACAAACATTTCAACTGAACTTACAATATTTACTGTCCAGTGTGTGCTGCACTAAATATTCATGTGAACATTGGTTTACGTGATGAGCAGATTAGAAAAATGTGAGGAATGTCAATAGTTAACGCCTGGTTTCCCCTTGTTAAATATATAGGCACGCCACCCGAAATACAAGCCTTGTTGTTTACTTTAAAATAGTCACGTCCGTGGTTGTTAAAACTACAAGAAAATGTTGTTTTAAGTTCCGCATGAGGTTTTTATTGTACAACCGTTCTTTATCCTTGTCTATCGCAAAGTTTTCTAGTACTTTCTTAATATTAACAATATAATTTATAATAATAATAAACATAAGCCAATGATGGGGCTGGCCCTATTTCTATCACATTCAAGGGCTTAAGGCTCATTCATAACCAACTTAGGCCTCTAACTTAGCAGTAACTTAGCCCACAGTATAATCCATCTCTTACAGTAGCGAAACTTCAATGCACTGCCTGCAGAGTGATTTGCTGTCGTGGTCGGCTGCGCGTACCGCCGCTACACTAGCGCGACCTGGCCAAGGTACGAGTCATTTGAGTGAACTAAAAGCATCCGCCATCTAAAAGTCAGTGCTTTACAACGTTTACAACATACAAATTGTGGGCGGCGGTGCACCCAGTCAGGAAAGCTATAATATCTATACCGCTCTCCGTGTAGGTAACCTACGTAGCGACATGTATAGATAGAGCTTCTTGCCGCTTCACTAGCGCGACCTGGCCAAAGTACGAGTCATTTGAGTGAACTAAAAATGTAAACAACAAACAATTGACGAATGCCGAAGAATGTGAAGCTAATCATATTTTGCAACAAGGGCTAGGCTAGCCTAGGCTATTTAAATTGCAGTCGAAACAACTGCAAGTAATGATGGTAATTTTTATATTATGTATCAAGCATTATAACCTACATTACTAATACCTGGTGCCTAGGCCTCTAGGCCGTAGGCTTTCTTTGAAAACGACATAGATAATAATATGTATGTCATCATATTATTATCAGTAAAAAAATAATAACGTCATCCGAAACTTATATCCAGCTCATATCCAGCTGTAGCAGTATTATCACGTCATAATAGTGCAAAAAAATTACATCGTTTTCAATTCAGATCAAAAAGTCACTGCCGTGGGACTGTCATCGTTAGTTCACTTTAGTGCTCGAACCTTCGCTAGGGCGCGCGTGTCGGTTTATCAGCGTGTTTTGATAGCAAGTCTCGCTACTGTAAGAGATGGGTTATACTGTGCTTAGCCTCTAACTTTAGGTTGCTGTTCATGATAGATATTTTTTAACCAATCACAACACAGATTTGCAGTGTTTACTTTTATTGCGCCAATGCTTGACATACAATAACATTCAGCATTCAGTAAGTAGGCCTAGCCTAGCTCTACTTAGGTAGCATTATAGAATTGATTGACTATAGACTGTACAGTTTATTAAACAATAATTGATGGTAAAAATAATAAACGTATTATTTAAGACAACGTGAAGTAAGCCTTACATAACCTCACATGGCCTAGCCCTAGCTGGGGGCTAGGCCTAGTACCGCAATAAACGTTAATAATACTGACGGTCAGTTGACATTTCTGCCCCAATCGATAGCCAAATGTTTTCTTTTATATTCTTATCTTTGTATAAAGACGAAGATTTTACATAAAGCAGTGGCCTTTTCATGAATTCGTTCAATAGCTTTTCATCGAACAATAGCTGATGTTCCTTGGGATCCATTTTTGCTGTTTGTTTACGTTTTCAATCGGATATGACCGGAAATTGTCGGCTCGAGTCTCTCTCGATGGTTAAAAGCTTAATGTTAAGTTAGCTGCTAAGTAAAACCTTGGAGTTTGCAAACATTCGGTTGCTGATAAATGTAAGTTAAAGGCTAAGTTTGGTCATGAACAGACGTGTTGTTTTCCATAAGACAAACCTTTAAGTTAGAGGCTAAGTTAGCTACTAAGTTGGTTATGAATGAGCCTTTAGTGTTTTGAGGCTTGTATAATAAACTTGAGCCAAAGTGGTGGAGCTTGATTGGTGAGAATATAATATATTATGTATGAAAATATCGTGATAATGTATCAATCTATATATTGTGATTCAGATACGATAAAGGTAGACAAGGGCTCTTAGAGCTACATCCAGTATTGGAGAATTTAACGTCCCTTTAAAGTTTTTAACAACTGCTTCTTTCCTATCGAGTTAAATTCACAAATAACGGTCAAAATTACATATCAACTCCAAGTCTGCATGTCTATTTCTTTCTGAATTTGTGTTTTTATTTTTTATTTTACGTTCTTCCGTCGAGAAAAGACTGTTCTCTTCTAAGTTCTAATCATATTAATGTATTGGAATCGTTTCGAAAGTGATTGATGATTTTATTATAGGGTTTCAACTTCCAGACAAAATCATTCTCACAACCTTCTCAATTGAAACAAAAAGCCTATAAGCATAACCTTCAGAAGTGAACTTTTTGCTCTTAATTGAACTAAATAATTCCCTTTCAGAACGATGTCGTCCGAAAACTCGTTCCGTTTCCAAGCTGCATGTCAAACGACAAACCAGTTGGTTGACAATTTGACATTGAGACCACGTGCCAGACATCCAAGTATGGGCTAATTGATTCTCACCGACTACATTGGACTGGATTAGATGATCATGATGTAGCATTGAACGCACTATAGGAGAACAATGGAAAACAACACAAGAAATCCATCATAAGTGAATGTTAGCTGTACGAGGCGAATGAATATGAAATCTTGAGAATATATTAAATAATTATTAATACTGTTATGCCTAACTGTAATAAAAATGAAATATTAAAGAGAAGACGCGACCTAAAATTATTTGGTTTCACTTCATACACAAACATTATTAGCTTTTTTTTTCCCCTTTTTGGTTTTTAAATTTGTTAAGAAAAACAAGATATTAAACTGAACATTAAAGGAATCAATATGGTATGCTCATTTAAATTCTTCAAATACATAGTGTATACACTTTTTTTTTATTTGATTCATTGTATGCGTGTTTTAAGAACAATGTCACCGTGTGACAAAGAAAAACTAGGGTATAACAATTTAGGAAGTTCACCAGTTGTTCTAACAAAGTAAAATACGATGTGTGTTCAATAACTGGCTTGCTTCTACTGGATTTGAGAGTCCTCATTTGACAATAATTTTTTCAAAAATATAAATAACTCTTTTTTTTGGTGGGGGGGGGGGGGGGGGGGGCTTAAATTTTATACGTGCGTGCGCACACAATAACATTAAATTTTAGGCAGATGTGCCCTCGGGCAGTAGTTGTTTACCTCTGGCAGCTAGAAGCATCTGCCCAGCCAGCAGAGCGACGCTCAGTGGCGATACGAGGTAGTTCTTAGTACCAGTCGGGTCCACAAGGTGGTGGAGACGCGTCGCGACGCTGTAGACGGCGTCCGACGCCACATCGTAGCTGTGGGCCCACTTCGTTTGAGAGAGAGCTGGAAAACAACATTCGTAGAGTTGTCAGAATGATTTATACCACACAAAATCAGAACGTTACTTTTGTAAAAAGTCATGTACATAATTACATTTTATTATTAACACACTCTTTTCCTACGACAAAACATTGTCCAACATGGCTTCTAAGACCTTATTTTTCGTCATTTAAATATAATCTGTTACCTGACACTACCGTTTAAAGTTAAAACAAACATGTCACTCAGTAGTAAGAGCAAGTATACGTCACCCTCATGGCCATCACCACGGTGCTGTTACAAAATGATTCGCCTCATTTCTCATCATTGAACATAATATTTTTGTACGAATAATGTGCACGAACAATCCCTTGAAAAGCCAAGATCACAATAATTTATCGGCGTGGCTGTACTAAACGTAAGCTTCCGCCGTACTTGCATTCAAACCCCTCTACCGGTAATTTACTTATTTTCTTCTTCTATGTTAACTGATTATAGATTTCTTTAATATTCAAGAATGCAGTTAGGTGTACGTCTATATTATGCCAAAGATTGCTCAAGACGATTGGGTAATCATGAGTAAGAAAAATAAACCGGGTGTGACAGGTAAATTTTGAAATTTTAGCATATCGATGGTGAAGAACCAATACCTTCTATCTGCCAAAAAGCAAATGTTCAAGAGAGCATTAAAACTGATTTAAAAAAAGTAACTAGTTGGCGGTGGCAGATAGGAGATTTTGATGTAAGGTTGTACTATATGTCTCTTTTTGAGATGTTTAAGCATTGTTAGATAGGAGCTATTAGCACCCAAAAATTCGAAATAATTTTCTGTATCCATAGACACCAACATCTCATTTTGGCATAAAATGGCAGATGGGAGGTATTGGTTCTTCACCATCGATATCAAATTTGTATAAATCAGTTTGGATTGTATCACAACAATAGTGTATGAATGGCTTCGCTCGCTCACCTTTTGTTACCCTTGATTCGATTCCCGACCGAGTCTTCATCGAAGACTATCGAGCTGTTGGATGTCGTCTCCAGCTCCTCCGTCGTGGTCGTGGTCGTCGCGACGGACACAGACTCCGGCGTCGCGGTGGTTGTCGTGGTCGCCTTGCGGTTGAGCACCACTCGTTGCGACGCTACAGCGTGGAGGCAGAGGACCACCGCCAGGCACCGGACTGTGAGGTGACCCATCGCAGAGGAACTGAAAGTTTGTTGATGGATCAGCTGATGTTGTACCGTTATGCGCAGGTTGCTGTGATGGATGTGGGTCGTGGAGCCAATGCGCAAGTGTTGAGCGACGTGTGCTTGTATTACGATCAGAATTGCTAATACAAAAGTGGGATGTTTAGTCAGCTCCAGCGGAAACATGACTTGACATAGCCAGCCTCGGAAGCTTAATAATGTGTGGGTGTGCCACAATCTCTAGCCTATAATATGACTGTGAGGGTCAAAGGTTAAACCCTGCGTAATGTATAAGGTTTTGTAAAATTAGTACTTCATATATCCTATCTGACCGACAGTGATAGCTCAAGCCTCAAGCGCGAGTGCATATAATTCGGAAGGTCCCGGTTTTGAATCACGCCATCACCAGCAAACTAGAGTTCTGACTGAAAGTTTGTCAGAGGTTTTCTTCAGTCCTCTTAAACGGTCCTTAGGCAATCCCTTCACAATTGATCAAATTCCAAAACATCTAGTTATAGACATAGCACCCTAGTTTCCAAAGAGAAATAAAATTTAAACCAAAAATCGTTCCATCTGTTCAAAATGTCTAACTCATCGTCTCAAATATAGCTCAATTGCACTGATTAAGACGTTCTGTAACAAACTCACTTGACTCACACCATCATAACATATTTTTAGAAACAGTTAATCTCCGACTAACAGGTGACGAACTCATTTGTATTGGAAATGAGTGTGTCATAAAGTCAGACATAAATACGTATGACATTGACATCCATATGACTCGACTGACCCTGCATTATCCTCATTCCAGTGTAAGCAGGTTGACATTACCATGCATTATCAGGTCGAGACATGGCCTATGACGCTGACATCTCCACGCGTGTGACGTTAGACGCTAGTATTAATAGTTGGGTTTTCCTGTTCATATTATCGCTAGAAGATTTCATATTATATTTGGGACGTACGTCATTATGTTGTGTTGTGTTGTCATTTGACGCGCTTAGTTTCTCTTTCCGTGGAGATGTTGTTGACTTTAGAAATGATATTGTGTCAGTTTGTAAACTGGTTACCATCTCACTTGAGGATAAGCACACCGGAATGTGACGTAGGATTAAATAAAGAAACATGGTCGACTCAAGTGTGACGTACGATTGATTATACTATTTTAATACTCAAGCAGTTCTATTAGCGTAGCCGTAGGGATTTTTTTTGCAATATGAGTTTGTCTATTTCTTATCAATTAATAATGTACCGGTACATTGAAGATTTTTTTAGGAGCTATTGAAAACTTTATCGTTACGCACATTAACACAAAGAAGAAAAACGGCACAAAATTCGCGTATATTAAAATTACTTCTTTCCCAATTCCTACGTATATACTACCGTTATTTACAAATGAGGATTGCTTACAAATAAAGAACTTACATCGTCATTTAACAAGAATATTTTAATGTTTTATTGAAGGCTAAAATGTATTGTAAATAGCGAAAAGTTCCGATACTATCAGAGATATTCTTGACTTGTCTGGTTAAAAGGGATTTTCCCAAATTTGTTCATTCAAGGTACACGTCTGACTTTAAATCACGTAAACAATGTACCCCATTATTACAGATGGGGCGAGTAAGTTGTTTACGTGTATTGATGCATGCAATTGTCATTACACAATTTACAACTTGGATATACATATTTCTTAGAGCGCATGTGTAATAATATAGTATCTGTGATTATGCTGATCGAATAATTATTTGAGCTTAAAATAGATTTTGCAATATATTTTTGACAGATGTACAATCTTGTATTGATAACTCATTGATTCTATTCCAAAGTCGAATGCAAGTTTATACATTTGCAATGTTCGCAAAACCAGCAGCATTAATTTTTGTAAATATTACTAAAATGTAATATTTTTACACTAACAATTTATTTCGTATAAGTAATTCTTTATTTCACGTTATACTTTCGTGACCAAATTTAATTGAAAAAAACATGAGTCCCATGAAAATGTAATCCACATGTGACGACGCTACGTCAGGAAATAATTAATGATTTAGGTTATTCACCACTACTATTCACTACTTCTTCAATAATTGTATACTTATTGTTTGTAAATTATAATAAACGCGTTTCCAATTTTTCCATTCATATGACGAGATGTCAGTTAAATGAGTATAAAATTATTGCCAAGTTCATACGTAACAAGACTTATTTATAATTTATTAATTTGATTTTAATCAAGAAACAAACAAAACTAAAGAAAGAACATATAGGCTCTCGGATATTAAATACGAGCAATATTATGTAAAAATAAGATGAATTTTGACATCTTTGTTACACGTGCACTTGCCAATGCAGACCAGTACTTGAATTTTAGTTCCCCTAATCGATGTCCAATTACAATTTGGTACATAACAAAAATGAGTGTTATCGTTCACGCAAATAGCGATGGATGTGATATCTGATGATAAGGCGAGCCTACATTTCAAGTTCAAAGCATTTATGATGTAAACATTTCCTGATTGCCTTTTGAAATCTAGGTCTTCTTTCAAAGGTCAAGTTGAAGTGTGATTATGCACAGACCACAGACAACGAAACTAACCATGCACACAAGAAAAATTGTTATGAAGCAAAACAAATGAATTGTAAAAATGTAAAGCGTGATATGGACAAATTCTTGACGTGGTTCGAAGAGATTATGATGAACGACTGACCTGTGTATGAAGTTCGCTCCTCTCTGGTTTAATGAGCTGGAATATAAGAGAAGACTAAGAGAATACTGAAGGCCTTCAGAAGATCTTCGAACGTCAGTCAAACCGGTATACATCTCTAATGAGCTGGCGAAGCTGGCGGGACGAGTTTCACAAACTACCGCTCAAGCAGCACCGAGCAGTGAACCAACTGTAATGGTGTAATTAGTTATTGAAAACTTTACATAACAAAACAGCGGAAGGATTAATTAGAACAGCCAACATCAACAAATGTTACAGAATATTGCAGCGTCGTGAGATAGCAATACAAGTAGCGAAATCACGTAATCATGTCGCAAATTTGCAAACCAACAAAATTATTTTGGCATTTTTGGATGAGCGAAGTGAAAACTTCAATCAATTTCACTGACTCCCCAAAACATTTAGCTCGGGTGTTTTTGTTTGTTTGTTTGTTTTTCTGTCTGTTTGTTCGCGCTCTACTGGTTAAAAGGCATATGCGATCATGATGAAAATTGGAAGGGATCTTCGAAATCACTGAACTTTGACTTGCCACGTTTTTGGGTATAATCGTAGAAATATTTCTTATGAATATCGTACTTTTCCAATTTTGTTCGATTTTTAATGCGATATTTTCGGGATATTTGGGCCGATTCTAACTAAACGGGTGGGGCTACAACGTTCATATTTTATATGGACATTAAGGCAATGGTGATGTATTGCCGTTTGAAAGAAAAAATTGAAAAAGTTAGCCAGAATCCATAGAATAAAGGTTTGAATACGAGTTTTTTGAGGTATATATAATAACAATTAACAAGGCCAACAATAGAAACTTGACAACAATCCCCTGCAATGCGTTCAAAAAGCACTTGCAAAAGTAAAGAGATCCCACGCAAACTAAAAAATTACAAAAAAGCTCATCCATCAACGCGACTAAAAAAAACGTTCGCGAAGCGGCCTAGTAAATAAATATAAATGTACATGGCAGTTACGGTACAATAAAATAACAACAAATACACAAATAATACAAAATATGAATATGAAATTGAAAAGTACTGCCTCATAAAATAACAAGGTCTACTTGATCTCCGCTCTAGCGGAGGTTCGTCTAACTCCAAGGCTCTAGCACTCCATAGCGGCAGTCCACGGAAACTTATTGCTAATTCAACACGGGAACGGCGGCCATTGCAATGACGTACATAAGCTTTGCGTAGCAAAGCGCTAGACGCTCAGTCTCCTATCCTTCCAAACGAGCGCTAGCGTAACAATTTGAAGCCTCTCGAGTAGGGAAAAATCACTTCACTGCAACATAGATACTTCATCTAGTTAAATGAACTAAGATGCAGTGGATTATTTGAACGTCGCGGGGATAAACAAATACGTAAACAAATGGCGGACATTTTAAATTTTGCTTCTATGTGTGAAACGAGAAAAATTGTCATTACTTTCATAAAACAAACCAGAAACCGTCCCGGGCCTAGGCCCAGATAAAGAAAATTATTTATAATACAACAGTGTAAGCCTTTAGTTCCATTAGGCTATAGAACTACATTCAATTAATGCTAACATTACACGTTTGACAAGCCCTAGCCGCTCGACTCAACCGAAGCGGCCTTAAAAATAAATTTATAAATCCCACTTGGCAGTTACGGTACAAAAAGGAATTTTCCCCACTTCCGCCAAATATTTGAAACAATAGATTTTTTAGAAGAAGTATTTCGTCCCCGATTACAAATAGGGTACTTTGGGTTTTCCGTGAAATAATAATCCAGTGATTTTTTTAGCCTTTTAAAAAAACCCAGCAGTTTTTTTAAAGCGGCAAAAACAAACGTGACGTAAAGAATGTGTTGACCCAAACGCCGTCTGGTTTAAACTACATCCAGCCCAAAAGATGTTGGAATAGTATTATAGTGGGGACCCGAGAAAATACATCAAGACCCCCCCGGTGTTTTAAAAAAAAGGCGGCCCCTTTAGCGTGCCTCCCGTAATGTAAACAGTGGCGGCCCATTTTCATTTAACGCCAAAGTAAAAAACGAGAAAAGTTGACATTGCAATCAAAAACAAAACTAAAAAAGTCCTGGGTTCTAGGCCTAACGAGAAAATTTTTTATAATACAACAGTCTGGGCCAAATGTTCCTGTGGGTATAGGCTTTGGTTTATGTGAATACTAAAATTTTAAATTAAACAACCCCTGGGCTTAACTTGCCGACCCAAACCCTTTGCACTTTGGGTTTTTCCTGAAAAAACCCCCCGGGTCAAAAAAATTTTACTTTGATGACAAATTAAAGCCTATTGTAGAAAAAGAATCCCAATGTAGCCCCCTAGGCTATGAAAAAAAATTCAATCCCAAAAATGCTGGGTTATTCTTTATCACAATAAATCCCCGCAAATTTCTCCTGTCACATAAAAAAAAAAAAAACAAAAGACGGGTTGAAAAATGTAAAACCCTTTGTGGAGTTTTTTTGTGTTGAGGGGATGGGCGAGCACCCCCGGGTCGGGAAATTGAAAAAATTTTGTCAAATATACGTACTTTTTAAGGTTTCCAATTTGGGCCCTTTGACTCGCACAGTTATGACCAGATTCGAAAAAAAGAAGTTTCCCCTTTGGGGAGGTCCCCTTACCCCCCAAGTAAAAACGGAATCAAACGACCTGCGGCTGGGGAGGGGCCCCAATGAAAAAATAATAAAAGCACTGCACGCAAAATCCCGGTCAGTAGATTCTGGGATGTTGGCAGTGACGCTAAAATCAACAAAAAAAAAACCAGACGAAACGTAAAACCCTTCAATTTTTTTTTAAATATTTTACCTGGGCCCTAGTTTTTTAAAAACCGATTTACTTTTGTTTATTTTTTGTACAAAAAGTGTTGCGCGGGCCCGTCACTGACTTTTTTCGTGCGAAATAATTTGAGATATCCCTTTGTTCAAGCCAAAACGGACGTAATTTTGTGGGGCCCCTAGGCCCAAGGTAAAATACATTTTTGACGTAAGAAACGCCCTAGCCCCACTAAAATGGGGAATCTTGAACAATACATATTGCCCGGCCCTTTAACCCTCCTAAGTTGGGCCCTACTCCATAAAAATATCCTCTTTAATTTAAAGAGAGTTTCCCTTTATGGCCAAAAACATTCCCAACATTCGTCGTATTTAATTTTTTGACGTTTGGGGGGGGCCAAATTTGTCGTCATCGATTTTTAACTACTATTTAAAAGTGAGTACTTTTATTGAAGTATTTCCAAATAAATCGTCACACAGAGCCCGCGGGGAAACGTTGTTTCCCCAAACCCCAAAAAAACCGACTTTTTTAAAAAACCCCAGGGCGGTTTATGGGGAGTTGGAGGACCCCCCCAAACCGGGGAAAAACTTCTTTATCGGACTCTGGTTATGACGTGTACCGTCCAAAGATGGGCCACGCTTCTTTTTTGGCGCGCAAACGGGGGGTCCAAATTTCCCTTTCTTTTTTTTTAAATTTTAACAAAAAAACTTTTTTTTTTTAAATAAAAAAAATTTGCAGTGACTATTAAGACTGAATAAAAATTAAAATAAAATAAAAAATATTAACGGGAAATTTTATTCCCTTTTAAAAAATTTAAAAACCAAAAAAAATACACTAAAAATTGGAAGAGCGTAGCGAGCGAACCCGGAAGTTTCCCCTTTTTCCACACACTGGAAAAAAAAATTCCGGAATGTTTTTTTTTTGTGTTTTTTTGTGTGCCCTTTTAACACGTTTCCGGGCCCTAAACCGATACTCCGATTGCGTTTAAAAATTTTATGGAGGTTTTCAAAAATCTCTGAAATTAGAACTGCCACTTTTTTAAGCGCAATGGGGGAAATTTTTTCTCATAAAAAACGAAATTTTTTACGTTTTTTTTTTCGTTTTTTAAAAAATTTTTCTTCGACTTATAACACCTACATGCTTTATCCGGGGGGAATGATTTTTTCACAAAACCTTTAATTTTATAAATTAAGAAAATTCCCGTTTTGAAATTTGAGGGGGGTACCTAATCAAAAAAATTATTTCCCATGAAATCGGAAAATTTTACGTTTTTTTTCTTTTTTTAAACAATTTTTAAACAAAAAACACCTACATGCTTTATCCGATTGAAAAAGGATTTTTTACAAAAACCTTTAAATTTTTATAAATTTTTAAGATATTCGTGTAAAATTTGAGCTACCTAATGGAAAAATTTTTTCTAAATGAAATCGAATTTTACGGGTTTTTTTTTTTTTTAAAAAAAATTCTTTGATTAAAAACTAGGCTATGAAAAAAAGCTTTATATTCTGAATTTTTTGGGCATTAATTTTTCCAAATTTAGTTTTTTGTAGGGGTTAAATTTTTTTTTTCCAAAAAAACCCCAAAATGGGGGGAGTTTCTTGTATTTTCAATGGGGAATAAATTTAAAATTAAATGCTTTAATAGGAACATTTCAATTCAATATAGTCATTTTAAAACTTTAGAATAAATCCCTTAAACCCAAATTTCAGTTGGGATAGGTAAACCTTTTTTTCCCGTAAATTTTTGCCCTTTTTTAGCGTTTTTAAGAATTTTTAAATCGGTGATTTAAAATCAATAACCTTTAAAAAGCTAAATTTTCAGCCTCACTTATAACACCTACACTTTTTCCTATTTTTAATATTATTTTTCCCGAACCCTTAATTTCATGAATTAATATATTCGTTTTTTAAATTTGAGCGGGAATTTGAATAATTAAATTTTTTGTGGAAATTTTCAAATTTTTCGATTTTTTCTTTTTTTTTTAAAAATTTCGATTTTAAAAAAAAAAAATTAGGTTATTTTTTACAAAATTTTAATTAATTAAAATTTAATTTTTCACTAAGTAAGATTTTTTTTACAGAAAAAAGGAAAAACCGCGTAAAAACATGGCAGCCCCAATGCAACCAAATTTCGCTCATTCCAAAAAAGTCCTAGTACAAAATAAAGAATTTTGAAAGGGGAAAAATAAATGGGCCCCAGAAAAATTTGCCCAAAGGGCTACTTTATCTCCGGTCCCAGCGAGGTTTGTCCCAACTCCCCTAGCACGGTCCCCTTTGATCCCACTCCTAGCAGAGGTTTTTTTGGAACTTGGCCATCGGGCCCGTTTAGCGCAAACGAAGGCCTTTGCGGGGAAACAAGCGACCTGATTTAAAAAAGCTTCTTCCTTAGCACAAGGGGTTTTGGGAAAAAAATAAAAAAAAAACACAAATTTTTATTGTTTTTTGAAAAGGGGTGTTGAAAAACACAACTTTTCTTCCATACCTTTTTGAAAAAAGGGGTTTTTTAAATTTAAAAATGGGTTTATTTTCGAAATATCGATTTTAAAACCAAAATTTCCCGGTTAAAAAGAAGAAGGCGAAGGGGGGTGATCTTGAAAGATGTGACGATGGAACTCGGGAAAACAAAAAAAAAAAAGGAACCCGCAGATGATTCCCCCGCCCCGCATCCGGGGCGCTTCCCGGGGAGGTACTCTTCACATCTTCCTTGCAATTTAATGTTTGGGGAAAAGGGGCAATTTCTGTGCAAAAAGGGCCGGGAAAAATTTGGGCGGTTTTTCACTGGGGATTTCCCCACTATATGCCGGGCCCTTTTGGGGTTTCCCAAAAACGAGGGGCATTACAAAGAAAACTTCCGTTGTCTTATTTATGCACCAAATTAGCATCCCCCCATTTTGATGAGGATTTCATAAAGGAAACCGTCAAGAAATTTTTTTTTTGGGGCTTACATCGAGGGTGATTTTTAAGAAACTGGCGTCAAAAAATTTGACAAAAAATATTTTATAAAGAAGTCATCTAATGCTAGCCCCATTTGAAAAGTGTAAAATTGAAAATTTCCTGCCCAAAATGTCCATGTTTGTTGTAGATCTCTTGAGCATCTGCAATCAAGTGGAGGAAACTGACGGGGCTTTCCCGGTAGTTTTTTTTTTCTGATCCTTTCGGAAATGAATAAAGAAGAGCTTGTTTTTCAACGTTTTTTGGCCAATTTTTCGCGGGGCCCTGCGTGTGTTTGCCCCCCTTTTTGGTTTGGGAAAAGGGTGGGGCTGTAAAAAAAAAACTGGAAAGGCCCTAGAAAGTGTTTTCCCCTCTAGAGGGTTTGGCCATAACCTCTCCTCCCGAACATACAAGTGGATGGGGCCCCCCTTGTGAATGTTTTGGCGAGACGCCAAAATGTTTAAGCCTGGTCGGGTCTCGGTTTTCATTGGGTTTTTACCCTACCAAGAAAAGTTTTCCAACTTGCTTTAAAAAAACCTCACTTCACTTTGCTTTCAAACTTTCCCAAATTTTAAATGACAATTGGCTTTAACCCTTTGGTGCCCAAAATAAAGAACCTAACTGAGTTTTTCCTCGAGCCCTGGCCCCCCGGTGTTAACTCCCGTTACCTGCAAAAAGGGGGGGCAGCCATCCTTAAAAGGGGTGCGCAAGCTGACAAAAAATTGAAGGTTTAATGTGAGGGGAATTTCCCTTTTGCCGCCATCAAAGTTGGATACCGAACAATTTTCCGGGGCTGAAGGGGCCCTTTTTTGGGCCCCCATACCAAAACAACAACTAGCTGAGATCAGTTGGGAAACCTCCACTCAAGAAAGAGGGTCCGGATCTTGTTATTCGGGAGGAGTTTTCTTTAAATTTAAATTGAGATGGACTTTTTGGGAAACCTTCAATCACATTCACGCCAAGACAAGTTGTCGTCTAATCCCTTCCCAAGGGCCCAGGGGGAAAGTAAAAAATAACCTTTTTTGTTAATGGAACAAAAATTCTGCATTGTTTCCTAACTTGGACAAGTCTGTTGTAAAAATTAGGATTTACATGTAGATTTTTTTAAATTGTTTGATCCCATAAGCCTACTTGACAAAACTGAATCTGTCAGGATCCTTTTTTCAGTTGTTGGAAAGTTTTCTTTTGGTGGGCCCTTTATTTTCATAAATAAATACAAAAATTTAAAAAGGGCCAAATATTTTTTTTGTATCTTGGGGATGTGAAAAGTGAAAAATATTTTATATGTTTATATTTTTTGTTATTTTTTTGAATTTTAAAAAAAAATTCGTATATTATATTTTTTTTTTTTTTTTTTTTTTTTTTTTTGCCCCGTTTGTTCGCGCTCTACCGGGCAAAAGGGCATATGCGATCTTGTTTAAAAAATTTGGGTTTGGGTCCCTTGGGGAAATCTCTTGAAACTTGGGACCTCCCAACTTTTTTGGGTACAATCGCAAAAAATATTTCTGATAAAACATAAAATTTTGAAACTTTTACGATGTTTTATGTTTTTTTAAAATACAATATTTTGGGGGGAAAATGTTGGCCGATTCTGACCAAAGGGGGGGGCAAAAACTTCATATTTCCCATGGCATTAAGGTGATGGTGAGTATGCCTTGTAAAAGGGAAAAAATTTGAAAAGTTGGCCAAAAAGAATTCTTTAGAAAAAAAAAGTTTGAGTAACTTTTTAAAAGGGTTTTAAAAAACAATATTTTCTATAAAACTTGACAACAATCGCCTCCAATGCGAAAAAACCGTAAACTTTACCCAAGGGGGGGGGTTTATGGGGTTTAGGGGGAAGGCCCGTCAAGGGGGAGGGCGATGGTTTCCTCGACGATAAATTGGCCAGAGCTCGCCTCTAGTTTCAGGGATTTAAAATTACCCTTTTGTTTACTACTGATTTTTTGCGAGTAAAATTTAGGGCCTTTTCCTCGCCTTAACGAATAGTAGAGCCATGCTCTGGGGCCAGCTTCTACCTCGGGCCCAGACGGGGGTTTTTGCGTTTTGTCTTTTTCCCTAAAACCCTTTAACAATTTCTGGATTGGGTTTTAGAGAAACCTGCAAGAAAAATTATTACTGCCCCCCCTTTTAGATGGTAAAGGGTTATTTGTGACGAGATTGGGTTTAAAAGGGTTTATTCACGACTTTAAACCCTTGTATTGCCCCCTGCATTACCCAAAGATTGGGGTTTAAAAACTCCCAGGAAATCTTTCAGTCCGGAAATTTCCTGTGACTGGCATCGAATCCCCCCAAAATCCCATACAGAGGTTTTTTGGGTTAAACCCCTTTAACTACCTTTTCGGTCTGGTCCAAAAGCATCCAGTGGCCCAGTTTAAAATCATAATTTAATTTTAAATTTTCACTTATTCGGTTACATAAACCCCCCAAACATCATATTTTTTGATAACATCGAGAAATCACTCTGCAGCAGTGCATGAAGTTTCGCTACTGTAAGAGATTGTTATACTGTGACACAACTGTCATTCCATACTGTTTCTGAAAAAGGGATTTTCAAATTCAAACAATGTTTATGCGACACATCTATAATCTAATATCCTGGATTAAGGAGAAGAAGACGAAGCGTGATCTTGATGGTGTGACGATGGAACTCGGAAATCACTCCGAGAAGGAACAACAGATGTTTCCACCCGCCAGCATCCAGTCGCTTCCAGAGGAGGTACTACTTCACATCTTCTCTCACTTGAATGTTGAAGAAAGGTGTAGGACTGTGCATAAGGTCTGTAAACAGTGGGAGCGTTTACACTGGGATCCCCAGCTATATCGCCTGCCTTGTGTTCTAAACACGAGGGACATTACAAACGGAATCTTCCGTTGTCTTATTGAGGCTGCGTTCCAATGCTTCTTTGCCCTGCTAGCCACTACCGTCTATCCACTAGCCTGCTAACTGCTACCTACTTACACCTTTGGGCATACACTTTTGAAGTCTACCTACTATGGCTACTCACAGCTTCCTAAACAGATAGAAAAGTCATCAACAACCCTAACAATAAACATAAACAATAAACAAACCCTAACCTCACTTTTCACATGAAACCATTGAAAAGAATGCTTGACTGGATGTAAGTATTTGTATTTGCTGTTATATTCAATTTTATTATCGTAATATCATCAATTCATAACACTTAAACTCCATAAGTAGCTTCTAGTTGTAGGTTTGTGGCTGCGAAATTACTGGCCGCCATTTTGCTAGCAGGGTAGTCGACTTCGTAGTGTACACTTTCGCCTGCTGTCTGCTATCTGCTAGCCTGCTAGCCAAATCGGAGCTTTGGTCGCCTGCTAGTCACTTCACTTCCGGTAAATGAGTCCACTACGCAGTAGACTAGCGTAAAAATGAAGCATTGGAACGCAGCCTAATGCACCATACTTAGCATCCCCCTATTTTGATGAGGAGTACATAAAGGAAACCGTCAATAAATTTTATGTGACTTACAATGAGGGTGATTTTAATGAAACTGGCGTCAAAAAGTTTGACAAAGTATTTTATAAAGAAGTCATCGTAATGCTAGCTCATTTGAGAGTAGTAAAATTGAATTCCATGCATACATGTCCATGTTTGTTGTCAGATCTCTTGAGCATCTGCAATCAAGTGGAGGAGCTGACGGTGCTACCCGGTAGTTTTTATTCTGCTCATTTCGGACTGAATAACGAAGAGCTTGTTGCAACGTGTGGCCAATTACGCGGGACCCTGCGTGTGTTGCATGTGGGTTGTAAAGGGTGGACTGTAGAAGCTGGAAAGGCCATTAGAAAGTGTTCCCATCTAGAGGATTTGGCCATAACCTCTCCTCTGAACATACAAGTGGATGGGCCCTCTTGTGAATGTTTTGGCGAGATCGCCAACATGTCAAGCCTGCGTCGTCTCTCGTTTACATTCGGATTGTTACATACCAAGAAAATGTTCTCCAACATTGCTTTAAAAGACCTCACTTCACTTCGCTTTCAACACTGCAATTTAAATGACAGATTGGCTATAACCATTGGTGCCAAACTGAAGAACCTAACCGAGTTGTTCCTCGAGCCATGGCCTGGTGTTAACTCTGTTACCTGCAAAGGGTTGACAGCTATCATTAAGGGATGCAGCAAGCTGACAAAACTTGAGGTTCAATGTGAGGGGCATTCCATTTTGCCGACCATCATGTTGATACCGAAGCATTTACCGGGACTGAAGGAACTTGTTGTGACACACACTACACAACTACAACAAGTAGCTGAGATCAGTTGGAAGCCTCCACTCAAGAAAGAGATGCCGGATCTTGTTATTCGGGAGGAGTTTCATTAATTATTGAGATGGACGTCATTGGACTTCAATCACATTCACGCCAAGACAAGTTGTCGTCTAGATGATTCAAGGGCCCATGTGGAAGTACAGAAATAACCGTTAGTTAATGGAACGAAAATTCTACATTGATTTCTAACGTGGACAAGTCTGTTGATGAAAAGTAGGATTACTAGCTATGTAGATTATTCACTTGTTTGCTACATAAGCCTACTGATCATGACTGAATCTGTCAGGATCTTATCACTATCAGGTGATTGGAAAGTTGATTCTTTAGGTATGTGCATCATAAATACACATTTGTGTAATAATTAAGTAGGGCCTATATTTATTTGTATTTTAGTGATGTGAAAAGTGAAGATAGTCATATATTTATATGATTATTATTTTATTGAATATAAACAACATTCGCATTTGGATGAGCGAAGCGAAGACTTCAATTTCCCTGACCCCCCACAAAATTTAGCTCGGGTGCTTTTATTTTATTTTATTTTTTGTTTGTTTTTCTGTCCATTTGTTCGCGCTCTACCGGGCAAACGCCATATGCGATCTTGATGAAAATTGGTGAGGACCTTCGAAATCTCTGAACTTAGACCTGCCACGTTTTTGGGTAGGCCTACAATCGAAGAAATATTTCTCATGAATATCGTAGGCTACTTTTACGATGTTTTTTTTTTAAAAATTTTTAATGCAATATTTTTGTGATATTTTGGCGGATTCTGACCAAACGGGTGGGGCTACAACGTTCATATTTCACATGGACATTAAGGTTATGGTGATGTATTGCCTTTTGAAAGAAAAGGTTAACAAGACAAATAATAATAATAATATTGCTTAACGTCTCATATTTATGCAACTTGGCTAATCGAGACGAAGGGAGGGACGTAAGGGATGACGCGGGGGGACAAGGGGTGGACAGGCCTGTGCTGGTCAGAACCAGCCACAAGCATATGGGGAGGGCAGGGGTTCCCCCACGTCGTGGTCGTCTCCGTCTGTGTCATCATCCGTCCGTGCTGTCGTTGTCGTCGCCGTCGGGGAGGTAGTCAAAGGGAAGGGGAAAGTTCCCCGACGACGACCCAGAGCTCGCCATTAGTTTTAGGGATAAGAACTCCCCTAATCACGGGCCAAACCACGAGAAGGTTGCGAGTTGGAATTTGATGGCCCAAGCTAGCCAGAATTCATAGAAATAAAGGTTTTAAAAGAAGCATTTTACAGGTGTGTGTGTACAGGAGCCGATTCTTACCAAACCGGTGGGGCTACAACGTTAGGTGATGTATTGCCTTTTGAAAGAAAAGGTTAGCAAACCAAAGTTAGCCAGAATTCATAGAAATAAAGGTTTCAAAAGAAGCATTTTACAGGCGTGTGTGTGTACAGGAGCTGATTCTTACCAAACCGGTGGGGCTACAACGTTCATATTTCACGTGAACATTAAGGTTATGGTGATGTATTGCCTTTTGAAAGAATTAGTTGAAAAAGTTAGCCAGAATTCGTAGAAATGAAAGTTTTAGTAGCATTTTACATGTGTATATAAGAACAAGTATCTATAGAAACTTGACAACAATCGTCTACAATGCGTACAAAAAGCATGTCTTTGGGCCTCGCTTTATAACAATAATTATCCTAATTTAACAAAAATAATTTTGTAATGGAACTTGAAAAAGTAATGAGATCCCACTTATACTAAAAACGTAGTTATCATTGGATTGATTTTTTTTAAAGCTCATCCATCGACGCGACTGGAAAAAGCGTTCACGAAACGACCTAGTATAATGCAATACCTGGTACAAATCTATTATTTGTACTTGTACAGTAACGAGCCATGCCTGACGCTTCACCCATATTTTTTCCTTCTTGTTTTCCATTTCCAAAACTGCATTTCGTTTATTTAATTGGATTAAGGGCGCGTCAACCGTTCGGTCATAATGCGCCAGGAGGAAAATCCCATGCTGGTTAGAACTATAGCCACCGGAAGGGGGGGGGGGGTCGCACGACGTGATCGTAATCGTCTTTGTCATCGTTCGTATTGTCATGGTCGTCGGGGAGGCCTTCAAGGGGAGGGCGGTGGTTCCCCGACGATGATTGCTCGCCTCTAGTTTTAGGCAGTTAAATACTCCTCTAGATACCAGCTGATGTTTGCGAGATGGACTTTAGCCTTTTTCCTCGGGGATCCATGGACCCAATTAAAATTTTCCTAAATATTAGTTTAACGAAACATCGGACATAGTTTATCAATTATGATCATCTGACATTGCCAAAACTATTTTTGATTTATTTTTCGGTTGAGCGGTACGCCCAATATAGACGATTATAGTGAAATTTTTGACGTTTACACGGCACAGCTTTCTGCTCATAATTTTTGTGTTAGAAGGCTAATTTTTGTTTCTTTTTGTAACACATACTCCTGGCTATAAACTGTATATGTTGGAATTTGTTTCTTGTTAATATCTTGCACGGTACGATTTTTTACTTCCGCCGGTACAAACACTAACTTTGTACCGGCGAAGGTAAAAAATCGTACCGTGAAAGATATAAACGGGAAACAAATTCCAACATAGAGAGTTTATAGCCAGGAGTATGTGTTACAAATAGAAACAAAAATTAGCCTTCTAACACAAAAATTATGAGCAGAAAGCTGTGCCGTGTATACGTCAAAAATTTCACTATAATCGTCTATATTGGGCGTACCGCTCAACCGAAAAATAAATCAAAAATAGTTTTGGCAATGTCAGATGATCATAATTGATAAACTATGTCCTATGTTTCGTTAAACTAATATTTAGGAAAATTTTAATTGGGTCCATGGAGCCATGCTCTGGGCCAGCTTCTACCTCGGGCCCAGACTGGGGTCGCATTTTGTCTTTCCATATCCATTTAACAATTTCTGGATTGTATTAAATATTAAAGAAAAGTCTCATGAGAACCTGCAGAGGAAAAATTATTACATGCCTCCCTTGAGATGGATAAAAGGGTATATTTGTGACGAGATTGTTCAACAGTTGATTCACGACTTAATCCCTTCTATTGCAATCGCATTACAATGATTGAGTAAAATCTCGAGGAAATCTTTCAGTCCGGATTGCCTGTGACTGGCATCGAATCCCAAACTCTCCGTATCAGAGTTTCCGCTTACCCTTGAACTACCTATATCGGTCATGCGTCCACAGCATCCCAGTGACCCAGTTTACATCATAATAATTACATTCATCACTTATTAGGTTGACATAACCCTCCAATCATCATGATTATGATACGCATTGTTTTCATTGATATTACCTATAATTAAAACGTGCAAATTATTCGGTTCATTTGAATCGAGCTTGCGTCATCTGTCAGAAGAAATCTTTCTATCTAGTCCGCCATGTTTGATTTGTGTCGAGAGTGTCGTTGAAGAAAGCGAACCTTCTTGTCACGTTGGGCGTAAGTATTATTGTTTCTATTATTAGAAATAAAATTAGCAGCGTTGTGTAAATATTAATCATGCTAATGCTAGCACGTTCTACTGTCGCTGACTGACGTTATAAATATTTGAAACTTGTACAAATGTGATGGTAACAAAAATTAAAAAAAAAAAACACTTATTAAATATAAACAGTAACAAAATAAAACTAAGATTGTTACGGATTTTGTGAAAAGATTAATTCAAAACAAAACAATAGCCTCATCTGCGGTGTAACCCAATGCTTTATTTTTTGGTAGTTGACTAGTTTACTAGAACTGTATAATTATATAACCATCATTGGATATACCCTGAGACTAACCTATTCACTTTGACAACCATGCATATTTGCCCAGGTGAATAAATTTTCCCAGGCACTACATTTTACTGAGGCAATTTTATTTATTTTATTTATTAATATTTGCATTTATTTGCACAACATTTGAACATGTAACATTAAAAATAAATGCGAGAGTGACAGAAAGAGCATCTGCCCCATAGTACGTGAGTACCTGTCACCCTCTTATACAATATATAATAAAATACAATGTCCAAGTTAAATACAGTATCAAATACATCAATAAATATTATAAAATCACTATATAAACTAAAATTGAACAATACCACAACCAACAAAAACAGAACTACAACCCACTTAAAATAATCTTTGATGGCGCTATTGAAACTATACTGTCTGGTCATGGTTGTCATGGTCATGGTTGTCATCTTCCCATGAAATGTATTAAACACTAATATGGGCCCTAGAACATCGAGATGCCATCTTTACCTCATATTGCCTTATCCGTGCTAGTTAAAAATACGATCGCCGAAGATTTGGGAGACCATTTTTTTAAATTGATAATATGAATCTTTCTTCTAGAAACAAGGCTATTGACATGGCTGTCTTGGAAAAAAGAAAAGATTGATTCTACATCCGAGGGTGAACATAGGCACTCTCCAGCTACCACTGTATCCTGCGCCATGTTCTTGATGTACAGGCGACTGTATCGCTGGTTCTGGAGGCTGAACTACCCGTTGCGCACCCTTCTGATCACCTTGTTCTTCACCGGACTCCTCGTCTTCCTGGTGTTCGGGACCTACTTCGAGGTCTCGAGGGCCATTGAGCGACAGCAGTGGAAGGAGATGTTTCCGAGTGATCTCTCACCACTAAACTACGACCCAGGTAGGTAGGCCTACTTTATACTTAGGCCTACTATTTGTAGGGGAGGATCTAGTTTATAGAAAAATATCGATCAAACTTGCACGCAGCAGCAAGGTCAGTAACGTGGGGATACTGAACTAGGGTTGACCTTGAAATTTGGGGGTCTACAGTCTAGAGAATTTCGATTAACACTGTCAATTAAAAAGGTTTTGTGAGTTGACAATAAGTTAGGGCTTAGGGGTTAGGTATTTAACTTTGAGAGCGATTGAAATGAATTAAATGCGATAGTGCGCATCCAAAACAGTCAGCACTACTATGGTTGATAATCTCCGCTCAGAACTCACATGAAGAGTGTAGGGTGTAGGGTGTAGGGAAGCGAGCGTTTCCATTTGACTCTGACCGAAAAAATAGTCACTGGTTTTGTTTTGTTTTTTGTTTTTTTGTTTGTATGTCTTGCCATAACGTTCGAACGGAGGTTCGGATCGAGTTGAAATTTGGACCATCCGCAAGCTTCGATCTGGATTGAATGCCATTAGTTTTGTGGCAAAATCGTTCAAAAAGTTACAAAGTTACATTAAAGTTAATCGTAAGGTTTTTTTCAAACTAAACGGCGACAAAATTTATTTTTATCCGATAAAGTAGTGTAGATGGAAATTACATAACAAAAGTAACGTTACCATGGCAACGAAAAGTCGCACGAAGTTTCTGGCCACTATGCACTGCCACCTAGAAGTAGGCCTAATCAAAATACTATCGAGGAAGCAATGTATTATTTGTTACCAAAAAGAGTTAAAATAGTTTTCCCAAGGAAATGATGTCAAGGTCTTCTAGATGGCGGTGGATTTTATCCACAAAGTAAAGGTTTACCCACGGGTTTACCCAAATACCTTGGCAATAATAAATAATATTGGAAACATGGCCCCGTGGACAGCGAACGTCGCAATTTTTTTTGTTTTTAAATGTGCAATGTGGGTCTAGTTATAGCACGTGCTCGCTTATCAACGCGTCCAACTGAGCGTTTCCTAGTAAAAGTAATGTCGGATTTATCGGATCACATTGATCGTCTTACAGAAATGAATGGCGCCTACGTTGCCATGGACGAACCACGACTCGTCGCCTACCTACGGGACAAGTACCTCCTGTCACCGCCGTCTCGAAATCAACCCCTACGGCCGTGGGGGAATGAAGGGTTGTTCCGGGAGAGGGAGGATAGTGAGCCATCACCTCTTGAACCGACTGAACTTATATCTTGGACGGCCGATCAGGCGACTGACGGGCCCCCGATCGACGGGCCGGTCAACCCACTGTTCCCGGAGGTAGGCCGAACTGGGTTAGGACTCGCTCCCTAATATGCATAAGTTTCTCTTTCTGTCCGTCGTCTGTGAGCATGTCACGTCTCACGATATAAACCGACATGAGTTTTTTTGGTTGGCATTGCGCTTCAACAAATAAGACACAGGAAATGTTCGTTGACCCTTGGGGCCAGGGAGAAGGGTTAGACTTTTTACAGGGTTTTTAATGTACTCGGTACCTCCGCCAACAGATTTCAATGCGGGCTAAGAAAATATTAGAGCGTTCTTCTTTGACAACCTGTCGATTAAACCAATATCCCACGTGTGTAACTTTAATCATAAATTCACATTTTAAACTTCAATGTGTATGAGTTTCGGGTCGAGGTAGGTACAATGTTTACTCGCTACGCGGCGAAATAACCCGAAACCCATACACCTTTGGTTATAATAAGTATAAAATTATAGATTTCCGGTAGTTACATTTTTACATTTCAGGATTGTATTAAAATGAAGATTGACAATGATAGCAGTAAATTATTCTACAGTGGCACGGGTTCTTCGTGGACTGCGGCGCGTACGATGGGAAGACGGAATCCAAGTCGTTAATCTTGGAACGTTCCCTTGATTGGACCGGTCTACTAATAGAAGCGAACCCTGCGAACTTCAAGAAGATTGTAGAGAAGAAACGAAAGGCTTTTCTATCACCTTCCTGTGTCAGTAACCGGCCGTACCCGATAGTGGTAAGTACCTCACTTTTCAGCCAAGTCATAATTGTGACTGAAAAGTTGATTACTTTGAAACTGTCATAACTCAGAGTGCAACGATTTTCAGGATTTGACCAGTTTAAAAAAATCTCTGAGTGTAATTGGTACAATACAACCCATAAAAACAAATCAAGCCATAATCGGGGATTGAACCCGGTTCTCCCACTTCACCAATTAGAACTTAATAAATTCTTAATTTTAATTGAAATTTAATCAATTGTAAAGTGAATGAGGATAGTTATCTAGGTGGTCAATCATCAATCATCAATCAATCAATCAATCAATCAATCAATCAATCAATCAATCAGATCAGTTCGAACCACTTACAAAAAAGTTGGGATCGTTTAGAAAGATTTTATTGAATACAACGTGCTTGTTCATGTGTGAACGGTTGTTCATGTAAACACCTCAGCTCAGAATCCAATCCGATGCCAATACAGTATTGAATCATCCATGTTATGTTCCCGGTGTGGTTGCCTCACGTTCCAGGTGTCGTTCCTCCAGGACGACTCTGCGGGGAGGATCACGGAGTGGCCGGTAGGGGGTGGACACCGCGGCCACGTGGACGTCCAGTGTTTCCCTAGTCCTGAGTCCTCCATGTTATGTTCCCGGTGTGGTTGCCTTTTATTTATTTATTTATTTATTTGTTTATTTTATTTAACGTCTATCCTATTCAGTTTAAAATCTGATTTACAAAGGAGGACAACTAAATAATTCTAATTACATAGATGCAGAAACAACAATGAACTACATTTTCGTAAACCGTTCCAGGTGTCGTTCCTCCAGGACGACTCGGCGGGGAGGATCACAGAGTGGCCGATAGGGGGTGGGCACCGCGGCCACGTGGACGTCCAGTGTTTCCCCCTCTTCACGTACCTCCTGGCTATGAACGAAACGACAGTAGACTTCTTGAACCTTGACCTTGGGGGAGACGAGCTAGAGGTGCTGCAGACCATTCCCTGGGGCAGGGTGGACATCCGGGTGAGTTCACAGACATCCCTCCCCTTCTCTCCCCGTACCGGGAGGTTGTAGAAACCACCCTCCTTGCTCCCGTGATAACACATTTACCAGACATCCACCGTTTGTTAGTTGTGGTTTACTGGGTTTGAATGGAATTTACATTTGACTTTGACCTTATTGATCTTATATCTTTCACTGTTTTTCTCTGGATATGGTGAATCCAATTTTTTTTTACGAGGCAAATTCATGACGAATTTAGTTAGAAATGTAAATGGTGATAAACAAGTTAATTTTCCCTCTAACTACAGACTGTCTCACTGTCTGTTTGTCATTAGCTCTCCGACTGACAGACTGTCTCACTGACTGTCATTTGTACCCCACATGGCACTTACAGACTGTTTCACTTTCTGTCTCATTGCCCTCCCATCCCATGCACTTACTATCTCACTGTCTGTCCCATGCACTTACGGACTGTCTCACTGTCTGTCTGTCATTTGCTCCCCCACTCACTTATTGTCTCACTGTCTGTCCCATGCACTTACAGACTGTCTCACTGTCTATCCCATGCACTCACTTACTGTCTCACTGTCTGTCCCATGCACTTACAGACTGTCGTGGTCGGCGCTTTAACCCGGGACAGGAACCTCAAGTTGCGACACTACATGGGGCAGCATGGCTACTCTATTCACACCGAAGTGACACATCAAGCCAAGAAAAAATCTGACAATATCATCATCTTTGTCAAGTCGACTACCTAACGGGGTCCCATTGAACGTTCGAGACACCGGCACAATTAGCGATTCTAATAAGTGATAAGATACCACCAAACCTAGTGTTGGTGCAGCTAGTGTTACTGAACTGTACTGATTCTTGTTGAATGTAACGACTTCATTTATGTTAGGATTATTTTTGATTAAGACATAATATATTAAGAACATTCTACCTCTAGTAGGCCTATTTGTATATAAAAGAAAAGGGAGGAAATATACCGAACTTTCGATGACAAACTGGACATACTCTTATCAATTATTCTGAAAGCCATTGTTTTGCAAAACCATTTATATATCAACTGTAATTAGTTTATAATTTTTGTTTATTTATTAAGCTGGATCCTTGTGGTACCCAAATGGCTAATCAGCCATAAAGCGCCATAAATTGGTTTTCTCTATAGTATTTTGCATTTATTATGCGGACCTTTAACTTTTAGCAACCGGTGCAGTGGTTGATTAACAAAATATGACAACACTTAAAATCAGGGATATGGCACTAATACAGTAAACCGGTTGGGGGTTTATTAGTAACTAATCCATACTATACATTTTCTTTCTGATAAAAGGGTAAAGGAACCATTGTGTTATCAGATGGTTGAGAAAATATAAAAATAAAGAGTTTAACTTTGAGGTAGGTTGCTAAAAACTCATAGGGTAACAAGTATTTTTGTGATATAAAATAGCTCCATATATTTCTAGTTCAAGAGATTATTGTTAATTCTAAGGTGCACATATTTATACCAATATGGTGTTGAATAACTAAAAAATACAATGGATCCCCTGTTTCCAGTGAAAGTTCTCAAAGCTATCATTATTTTATGAATACTTCCTCAATCTACTGAATTTCTAACAACGAGTGTATTTCATTGTAGGCCCTATCTCTTTGCCTTTTCCGTTCGTATTTATTCCGCATTGTGAATCTGTAGTAGGGGCGGATTTAATGGACGGATGGACATCATGTGCGCTTTGATTAAAAATAAAATAAAAAATAGTTGTATATTTAACACCAAATTGTACGCCAGTGTCGTCGGATCCAAAGGGGGCAGGGTGGTAGCTTGCCCTCCAGAGAATACGGACTACGGAGATAAGTTACGAATGAAAAGTGCACTTTACGTTTGTTTGTTAAATACAAATATTGAATCACAATGTTAGCCGTGAAAAAAATCATAACACTAACAGCCCCCCCGCAAAAGTAAGTTGCAATGTTCGCCCACGGTGTAAAAATAGACGTTTGAACTATTTCAAAGATCCAGCCGTCGTGCCTCCGAAAAATTGCGAATTTTTAACTTGGATCCTCAAAACTCGTTTAAAAATCTAGAGAATGCATGTGTGATGCAATGCAAAAAGTCTAAAGACTAATGGGGGTAGGGCCCCCCCTCTCGTATCAGCCTCTTACTCCTGAAGACATTATATTAAGAGCGTATAAGTGTGGGGATAGCCCGCGGCGGGTATCAAACCGGCGACCTGCCAAACCAGTCACGAGCCTTGGTCGGGGTCATTTAGCTGGCTATTATGACATTCACTATTGTTTCCCCACTATAAACAACAACAAATCACCAATCAGGTTATTAGCCGTAGCGCCTGACAATCTGGGACATGGTGATTAGTATTCACGGTTCCAGATAATAACTCAACGGTAGCGTGGCCGAGCGGTCTAAGGCGCTGGTTTAAGGCACCAGTCTCTTCGGAGGCGTGGGTTCGAATCCCACCGCTGCCAAACTTTTTTACTAATTCAGATGTAAACAGATTGGTTATTATTGACATCCTGCATAATATGAAAACAATGCTAATCGTGCCAAGAGCCGAAATTGTATCTTACATTTTTTGCGCAAACGTATATGTGTTCGATTTTATTCGTGTTCTAAACGAAATAATGTGTATCTCAAGTGTTTAGCCGTAGCACGAGACTGATTTGGGAGGTGAAGATCGAATCCTTTGGAAACACCTCACATAGACTAACAAAAAAAACGTAGGCCTTTAGTAAGTTTATACTGTTATACACCTGAAGAGGGGCATCAAATCGTCCCTGGGCAAGTTACCAAGATATATATTTAAAAAAATCACGTTCTAAGTTTATTTTCCGTTTTTTGTAATTTGGGCAAGGGGCTCGGTCCAAATATTCTGATAACCAAGGAGGGGTGTGATTTTGGAATGCATATTTTTGTGTGTTTGAGAGTATATTTGTGCATTGGTTTCAAAACACGATGTTATAAAGAATCATTTTCGATGGTACGATGCTCTAGTATCTGTTTGGAACAAAAAATAAGCAGGTTTAAGTCGGTTTAAGAAATTTTCCAAAACAATAATTTTCGCAAATTTCTGGATCAAAACAATAGAAAAAATTCGTGTAAAATCACTGTTACAAGATATAAAATTTTTGAAATGGTCAATTAAGTGTAGAATTATGCTATAGATTAAGTGGTAAAAAAATTGGGGGGGGGGGGTAATAGCCCCCGTAAACGTTAAAAATAAAGTTTGGATTGTTTTGAAGTTTGCCATCACGATTTCGTCAATTTACTGCGGCACAGAATGATTAGAAGCTAGAGACTTAAAACCATACCAATAAGGTTGTTTGTTTATATGAACACTGTGTAATGTAAAGGGTGCCACTTAATTTGCACCTACACCAAAAGACGTCGATACATGAACAGATTTCATTTGTTCTTCTTGGAAATCTGTTGATGTTGATCGTTGAGATGCGAGCTACTCCCGTATAGTCAAAACTCAAAGGTTTAATATAAAATGTCGGTAGGGGTGTATTGACTCATCACTCACTCCCGAACTCCCAGGTCAACCCACGAGAAGGAGTTGGAGTACTACAATGGGCAGGTCTAGGGAGAATAATACTTTGAAACCCTTGCAAGTCAGAAAATGGACGTGGAGGATATCGAATTGGTGAACTCCCTAATTGATGTAATCTCCGTACGTTCATCTTTTAAAAAAAACTCGTGGAAAGTCTGCCCAAGGGTGCAATTGCATGTTCATGGTTGGTTGGTTCATGCTCCGATTCCGAATGTCCGAGGGCTGTTTAAAGGGGTATTCACCCGCTAAATTCAAAAAATATATTTCATTCTGGCTAACTAGTAATGAATTTAGCAATTAGAAGAAAAATTATTGGGTCCACCATGACCCGAAAAAAATTGCCAAACTTGGTATTTTTCGAACTAGGTCCCATCGGCAAAAAATCTACTATAAATAACATGGGACAATCTATCTATATGCCCCGTGACCTTGGAGGATTTTGATCTAAAAAAATATTGGCCATTATTGACGTACTCGGTAGCCTTTTCTGTAAATTCTCTATACTATTTTGTTTTGTAATTTGGGGACGTGGTTCGGTCAAAATATGATGATTACCAAGAAGGGGTTTGATTTTGGAATGCATATTTTTGCGTGTTTGAGAGCATTGTGCACGGTTTTATTTAATACACGATGTTATTAAGAGGCATTTTAGATTGGTAAGATGTTCTAGTGTCTATGTGGAACAAAAAAGAAGCAGGTTTAAAGCCGATTTAAGAAATTTCCCAAAACACCAATTTTCGGGATAAAAAAATCGTGTAAAACCATTGTTACAATTTTAAACTGTCATTTTAGTGTAGTATTATAGATTATTGTGGTAAGAAATAACTTTTTGAGGTAATAGCCCCTTCAAGAGGACTTAAATCCCTTGCATCCGGAACTTCTTCGGTTAAGGGGGGGGGGGGGGGGGGGGGGGGTGTTTTTCACTAAAATACAAAACCTTCAACGTTTCTATTTTAAATATAAAGGACTTTCAACCGAAAAGGTGTTTCGCCAAAAATAGAAACGTTGAAGGTTTTGTAGTTTTTTTAGTTAATAAAACAACAAAAACATGACGATTTTATTTTAGACCCCCCCCCCCCCCCCCAACCGAAGGAGTTCCTTGCATTCGCATTTACGACGAAAAAAAACTTCATAAAAAAACTTTCAGCCAGGATTGCCGATGGCGGGTTTAGATCGAGACCTCTCACAAGTCACACGTTACGCGTACGTTACACGTACCACATCCCATGGGTTACCTACTTACATTGCAATCAAACCAAGGAAGCAAGTTATGAAATTACTTAGAAATTATGTAACTGGAGAGAGGAGAGGAGAGGAGAGGAGAGAGAAACTCGAGGTAGGCCTACCGGTAGTTGGTGAGTAAGCACCGCACGAGACATGGAGGGAGAATAGAAGTGAGAGTGAGAGTGAGCGAGAGAGAGAGAGAGAGAGAGACCAACAGTTACTGGGCCTGGGTTTGCTGGCTGGCGAGATCCACAGGTGTGCCAGACATTTTGCTTTGTTAGCAGCAGCGCAGATGAGAAGACTGAAGTAAAAAACGAAAGGCCTACTTATTGAAAAGTCAAGAACATGTCTACTGTACTACGGATTTAAAGTAAAATGTCACGAATTCGTTTATAATGTTCGACTAAACATTAAATAGCAGTAGTGCCTTCGGGAATCGAGTTTTAGCTAGGTTTTACGTGGTTTTGTGTTACGTGATTCGCGTTGGAAGACAAACATCCAGCGGAAACTCGGCAAGTCGATGGTATGTGTGTGTTGAATTAACTATACAAATAATTAACACAGGTAACCCAGACTGCGGTATTGGTGTTAGATTTTAGATTTATTTATTCTAGTCGATACAAGGATTGTGGGAAGCTGATAGTTATTAAAATCGATGAGTAGGCAGGCTATGGAAATGGCCTGGTTCAAGGCTAGGTGTGGTTGGTTCAGCGGCGCATTACGTTTTTTATTTGCCATACCGCCCACGCAATTATAAGTCCCACAGATGTAACCAAAGTGATAACACAGGGAGACTCATGCCGAAAAATAATTTAGATTTAGTGATGGATGTAAAAAATTTGTCTGTTTGACCCAAAGACGGGGGCATGGTAGCCTAGGCCCTAATAAAATATAATAATAGGTAGGGCCTACACCTTGATGGTCGATTAATTGGTTCAAGGGCGCGCCAACCGTTAGGTAATAATAGTGCACCACTTTTTTGTATAATATCCCTTTCAAATTCAATGGCGCCACTCTAAGCATATTATGGGATGTGTGGCCACGGTCCACGGTAAGGGGTGGAAAGCTGCATGGGGGGGGGGGGGCACGTCACGTACATCATTCGGCTGTCAAGGGGAGGGAGGGGTCCACGACGACGACCGCAAGAGCACTCATATAATTTCGGGGAGTAAAGTACTCCTCTACGTAGGCCCTCCCTGATGTTTGCGAGATAGACTTTGCCTCTTTTCTCGCCTACGATCAGTAAAGCCATTGATGATTATAATGCAGAGCCATACTCTGGGCCACATACTGCCCCGGACACAGACGGGAGATAACCTTTTTGTAAATTTTGTATAAAAATACAAAAAGGCATAGGCCTACCTGTTACTTTAAATTTCAAGTTTGCCTTACCGTATAGGTGTATGCATTTTTAAGTGTCTGTATTTTATTTTATTAATTTATAATTAATATGAAATAGCAAAAAATAATGTGGCTATGAATTTATTGCAATCAAAACACCAGACTTCTCATAACTTTTTCATTAAAAATAAAAATAAAAATTGATGAACTTGCTTTTCTTTTCCCACATCATCTGTTTAAAAATTAAATTTACAATAAATTTACCGTCTAAATATCACTGATTTCCCATTCCATTCTAAACGTTAGTGTACTTTCACACCTTTTTTGGCAAAGGAGGGGGGGGGGGGGGGGGGTTGTTCCCCATCTTCCCCCTAGATATGCCACTGACCTTGTCATGCGCGTAGAACGCTTTGAAAGTTTTTTTTTTGAGGGGTGGGGGGGATCCATTAGCAGATTTTGTGGGTGGAAGCTGGGGTCTGGGGAAAAATTTCACCATACTACAGTTATCATGTTTTAACTGCACTCGGATTCTGTAAACGATGGTTTTACAGCAACTATTTGCGATCTAAAATACTAAAGAAATGAACGTGAAGTGGCCCATTTTAGTTTATTTCAACCAAATTTTTTATGTAAGGACGAAGCATACAGGCAAACATATTCGTTTTACCAAGGTGACTGTCTAATTGTATAAGTGTATGAGCATTTTTACTGGCCACGGAAATTCTGGGATTAATATTTAACGCACATTAGTATTGCCCCCCCTCCCCCCCGGTTCCTCCGCTACTGGATCTTGTTACATCCCACATTTCCTCAATCAATTATCCTCGTTCCTTATCCAAATTAAACCTACATCTTCACCATTACGCTATGAACATGTAACATTTCTGGCTGCACACCGTTCCGTTACCTGGGTACCTATGTTATTGGCAGATAAAAATGGTTTGAAATTTATTGTAAAGGAAAAAAAAATCATGTAGGCCTACCAGTAGTTTAGTTTAAACTGTAAATACTTAGGGCCTACTGTATCCATACTGTAAACTTTACAGAATTGATGAGTCATTCAAAGCTAAACTTAACACTGGTACAGAGGGCCTATACTCGAGCTCCAATGTATTTGAAGTTCCCAGTAGTTTGTACCCCAAAAAATAATTGTTTAAGAATACCGGCAAATATTTTTAATTTTTATTAATATGCAGCTCCTTTCATTGCTTTAATTTGCATGTACGTATGACAATTTTTGGCGTCATATTATTGACGTTAAAAAAATTAAACCTGGTTTGAAAACAAATGAAAACTTTTGTTTAAACGTTTAGTTTTTTGACCATCACTGGCCTTTACAAATATTAAATGCTACAACAAATATAAATAAAAATCGAACTAGGCTTCATTTATCATAATGTCAGTATCTATATTAGACATTTAGGATACCAGAAATCTAATTTTGCAAAACTGGTACATTGCCAAATATTCCGGGATAGTAAATAACATTACTAATGCTGTTTCATTATTTTGCAGATGCCATTTACTACAATGTCAAAATCTCCACGGGTTGCATTGCTGTTTGCAATTGTGCTCTTTCTGAGTATTTCTGCAACAAGTAGCAAATCGTGCCCCCCTGCGTTTCGTGACAAATGCCAATGCGGAAACATCAAGTACGAGTTGGATAAAAGCACGGAGTACGCGGTAAACTGCACAAACACTAATTTCAAGGATACGTCGATGTTGGAGCACTTACCTGTTGAAACTGAGGTAGGTACCTATGGGATGGAATAAAGGCATCTAGTAGTGCAAAGATAAATTCAACTTCTTTGAACTAAATCTCCAAAAAAGTTGTTAAAGCTATCCGACCGGGTTTTTCTATTTTCCAAAATATGCTACCAAGTCAAAATATAGCGAATGGATTTGAAACATGGCACATTGAGAAAATCAAAACACTTTTTTTCAATTTTTTTCTGGTCCGGTACACGGTCAGTATCGCCACCTCAAAATAATTTCAAACTTTAATTCACCAAGGCACACCATTCAATGTAGGGTGTTGTGTTTTTGTGACATTAATTTTCAACTGGTTTTCTATAGGCTACCTGAGAGAATTATAAAAAAACAAAAAACAATTGTCTTTCCTGCGAATATTTTTGTTTGGCAGTACAAATCGGTACAAAATACCGCCAAATGAAAAAATTCACAGGAAAGACAATTGTTTAAAAAAATCTTTTTCCTCTCAGTCAGCCTATAGAAAACCAGTTGAAAATTAATGTCACAAAAACACAACACCCTACGTTGAATGGTGTGCCTTGGCGAATTGAAGTTTGAAATTATTTTGAGGTGGCGATATTGGCCGTGTACTGGATCAGAAAAATTAAAAAAAAATAGTTTTAATTTTCTAAAAGAGCCAGGTTTCAAAGCCATTTGCTATATTTTTTGACTTGGTAGCATATTTTGGAAAATAAAAAAAAACGCGACCGAATAGCCTTAGGCCTAATACTAGGCCGCTTCGCGAACGCTTTTTCCAGTCGCGTTAATGGATGAGCTTTTTTTGGAATATTTCTGTCCAATGATTACGTTTTAATGTGGAATCTCATTACGTTTTCTATAGTTACTTGATATTACTTGTTCATTATACACCTGTAAAAGGCTTATATTAAAACCTTTCTTTCTATGAATTTTGACCAACTTTTTCAACTTTTTCTTACAAGAGGCACTACATCACCATAATCTTTATGTCAATGTAAAATATGAACGTTGTAGCCCCACCCGTTTGGTCATAATCGTCCCAAATATCACGAAAATATCGTGTTAAAAACCGGGGAAAAAATCGTAAAAGTACGATTTCTATAGAAAATATTTTTTCAAATGTCTCTAAAATCATAACATATATAATTTCAGTGATTTTAAACGTTCCTATAAAGTTTCATCAATATCGGAGTAGTCGTTTGCCAAATATCACGAAAATATCGCACTAAAAATAAAAATAAAATCGTAAAAGTACGATATTTATGAGAAATATTTCTTCTATTGTACCCAAAAACAATAGGGGTAAGTGGGGTAAATGGGAACATGGGGTAAATAGGAACAGCCCTAAAATCTACCCCATATGACCTATTTAAAAAATACAAAAAATATTCCATGTGACCTTTTTATTTTCTCAACAACATATCAAAAAATCAGCTCATTCTGATGTTAATTTAATAGTTTTCTGATTTTTTAAAAACTACCCTACACTTGAAAGTGGATGTAAGTTTCAGTCAAAAAAACTTTAGAAAAAAAAATTATGTCCAAAGAGTACCCTAAAAAAATATTTTGACATATAAAAAGTTCCCCCCAACTATGAACATGATTTTACAATTTGTTTGCATTTGCTTATCTTAGTCCACCATGGCTGTTAAGCCCCTGTTCCCATTTACCCCATACCACCTCCATTTGGGGGTAATTAGGAACACTGGTTTGGGGTAATTAGGAACAAGTGGGGTAAAAAGGAACAACACAGTTAACCTATGGGTTATATTTATGGGTAAATGGGAACACTGTTCTCGATCTTCACAGCCATCTCTATTTGACCATTGTGGTTGACCAGGTGTTGTGAAAATTGCCATTTAGGCCATTTTTCTGCTTTTTCCTCAATTTCTTCTGACACTTGGGAAAATATCACCTCAGTGCATTATATTCACAAGATTCCCATAAGATTGATGTGCGTTCCTAATTAGTTACCCCATATTCCCACCGTTGATAAAATTTGATTAGAAAAGTTAAATTCATCCCCCCTTCCCAATTTTTCAACTTACTTATTTGCAAGGTTGATAATAAACACTAGGCCTAAACTAATCCTTTTGTCACAAAAACAACTAAGAGTATTTTTTGACACAAATTTAGTGCTTCCCTCTGCTCCGGTTTAATATATAATCTGATATTATTTTCTTACATAGCATCCACAGTTTTTAACATTTTGACTTAATTTTTTTTTTATCGAAATCATACATCAGATATGTCTGTTCCTATTTACACCATTTTGTTTTACCTCACACCAATAACCTACAGTGTTGTCTGTTCCCATTTACCCCAAAATGACGGGGTAAATAGGAACAATACCACTTTTTACATTTGATTTTTTTCCTAGTACATGATTTTAGGAAAATGACACACAAGTTATTCCTTACACTAACAACAGTGCAAAGAATAATGTACAACAAAAAAATCATAAAAAAGTCAATTGTACAACTTTTTACAGAAAGTCAAAGATGAAAAGTTCTAAAAGTGTTCCTATTTACCCCACTTACCCCTACAGCTCTAAGTTCAGAGATTTCGAAGGTCCCCTCCAATTTTCATCAAGATCACATATGCCATTTGCCCGGTAGAGAGCGAACAAACAGACAAAAAAACTAACAAAAACAAAACACCCGAGCTATTTTTCTTGGGGTAACGTAAGTGAAAAAAAAAAAAAAAAAACACAAAGTCAAATTGAAGTCTTCGCTTCGCTCATCCAATAAAAAAATTATCAAATCTCTGGCCCTGCAAGTTGAGATAGTTTGAGAACAAATCGTAACATTTTTGGGAATAATGCTATTGTAGGGGTAAGTCAGTAAGTTGGTGTAATAAGACCTTTAACACTTTTTGCTTTTGATCCTAATACTAGTAATACAATAATATTATAATATATTACATAGGATGACTGCAAGGCTGGACCTAGTGTTATAACATCTATTTTCAATACATCAGATGCTTCGTTGCCGAGTGAATAGCTATTTCATGAAATGCCAAAATTGTGCCTTGTTCCCTCTTTTAACTGAGATACAACCATGCATTTAATATAGGGTAGGCCCTACCAGTTTTAAAGTGCATTTCTATACATGACATTAGAAAAATGAAAATGAAAGTTTTACATAAAACAGATGTAAAGGCCGTTAAAACGTGTAAATAGCCTACCGGTACGTTAACTTTAATAGTACGGACATAATTTAAGAAATTAAACGGTTTAGCCCTATACCACACCCTAACTTAAAAATGTGTTTCAGGTGCTGATATTCACTGGTAACAATGTCACCGAGCTACCATGGAACGTGTTTGGAAGTGTCATCAACTACACCAAACTGCGAGTAATTGACATGTCCAACAATAATATCAGAGATATCCGGGGCAAAAGCTTCCACCATGTTGCAAACGTACAACGCTTGATTCTTAACCACAACAACCTCACGATTGCTTCATCTGACAAGTTCGGCCACTCGCATAATCACCCTAGAATCTTTTCGAACTTTGTAAGTCTGCAGGAGCTCCATCTGACAAACGCATTCGAGGACAACACTCCGGAACAGTTGGCGAGGGATCTTCACAACATCTTTGAAAACAGCAACCTAACGAATCTCATAAAACTTCACCTCGAGCAGAACGAGATAAGCGGCTTCGAAGATCGTAACGTATTCTGCGATCTTAAGAGTCTCTTGGACCTTCACTTGGGGAACAACCATCTTCGAGGGATCGACTTAAACATTCCTTGTCTTCCGCATCTGCGATTCTTGGATCTAGAACAAAACTGGATATCGGCTCTCAGCGATAAGGACTTGTCGACTTTGGACGTTTTGCCCGATCGAAAACAGACGCTGACCATCGATCTGATGGGTAATCCTTTCTCTTGCGACTGTGGAATACAAGACTTGTACAAGTGGTTGCAGACGACGAAAGTTATGGTACGTAACAAGGAATTTCTGAGATGCAATCGAGGATATCCTGAAGATAATGGAGGTAAGTCTGTGACAACACTTCAAGAGATTCAATGTCTTCCAAAGGTAACGAGTTCGGCCGCTGGTTCGGCCCATCAGGCATCTACCATTGTCCTATTACGGTGCTCTTAATTGTCCTTGCAACGCTACTGGTAATTGTTGTGTATATTAACCGAGTGCATATAAAGCACCATTTTACCCCTTTGCTAAATACCGTTTCTCAGAAAGTTCAATACACGTCAATTGGAAAACACGAAGAGCAGGAAATGAATGTTTGAGTTTCATTGTACATAGTGCAATAATTAACACATTCACACATATCAGACTGATAAATAATATGTGAATGAATGGCCATGCTTTACATTTAAAAGCTATACTAATATAACATTAAGTTTAATTTTTTAAGTTACAGGTAGGCCCTTTACTAAGATCTTATTAATGATATAAGGATAACAATAATTTTCTAAATTATTTGCAATTTCTTTCCGATATCACAATGGTACATTTATTATTATTCCACACTAGTCGAAATCCGAGTGTAGCTTCTATGATCAGCTCTCGGGTGCTTAGCTGCTGTCCCACAGTCAATGGGTCAGATGGTATAACGCATTAAATAGAACAACCTATTAGGCCATATATTTGTTAGTGTAAGTTGTGTCCCTTTTATCACCTAGCAGTGGTATTGATTATTTCAGTTTATCTTCATTTTTATATTACCTGCTTGAGAACTTTGTTAGCTGTCCACAGTGACTGATACGGTTGAGGTGCAGGTTTTCCTTTAATTTAGACTGTTTTAATGTATAAATTTGTACCGGTAACTTAACTTTTTAAGTGAGTTAGCTGTTGGCCTGTTGTGCACTATCAAACAAATCACTGCCATAGTAATTATTCTATATAAAATAAATTATTTTAAGTTTCACTTAATCACACTGTTATTTTGAATGGAGAAACTTATGGAGTTTTCCATTGGCCGCACTAGTGAGCACCTAATCATCACAATTAAGTTTGTCTTTTCATTTGATTAGTTTTATAATGCTATTCAAGTGGAGGTCGACAACAATGACACCACTGCACTTGCCGAGTACATGCCAATGGAAGACGCCATAAAGTGGAATCACAAGAGCCCAGCTCCTAAAACTATGTTTTATTAAAACCATTTTGGGTATAGCCTCTAGATCATGTGAAATCTGGAAAATACTTTTTAACTTTAAATCCAATTTATGCAGTAGCCTACCTAGCAGTGGTGTTATCTAGCATTGCTTTCATATAGCGGTGTAGGACTCTTGTACAATTTGAATTGGGAGGAGAATCTTAAAAATAATATTGGAAATAAAACCAACAAGTCTATTCACCGTTTCACGGAAAGTGTATAGTATCTGCACGATGCAGCACCATGTCCATGAGTCCATGACCAACATCCACTATAGTCTTTGCTTACCGGTACTATAGTCTATAACATTATAAAAATAAACAAACTATTTATGGAACCCAAAACAGTAAAATATAAATTTTTCTGAAAATAACTCTATAAATAACTACAGCCTTTTACAAGTTAAGAATTATTTAAATTAAAAAAAAAAAAAAACAGGATTGGATCTACCCACCCAGCACATGGCCGGCCTGAATTCAGCAGAAATATTATAAATATTGAAGATTATAATTTATAAAGATAAACCTTAAACCTACATTTATGAAAACACCCAGTGTAATTGTCACATAAAAGGTTTGAAACAGCAAAACATTAGGTTTGTGTGCCTGTGTTGCACTGCTGTATTACACTGCCCGGAGTGTTCATTTCAGTGAAGAGCAATAGTTCATACAGCGCAGTCGTAACTGGCAAACGATCAAAGCTGTCACTGGCAATTTGTTTTCTTTCAAACTTAAATCTATGAAACATACTCTTAAATACAGACTTACCTTCGCACTCAAAAATCTAAGTGAACAAAATAAGCCTTCGATGGATCTATCCCTTCCGTTCATGGCGCTTGATTTCTGCACTGTACTATTGCACCGGCTCTAGAGCGCATGCAGAAGTTCATGACATTTTTGCTAGTTCAGTCTGCACTTTTCAGACGAATGGTGACCCTCTTCTTGCACGACGACAGGTGAACGTTGAAAAGTGCAATAGTTCAGATTCGTGCAAAAAGTGCAGTAGAGGTGAACGAACCTATTAGTAACATTGCAACTGCTGTTGACACTTGCATGAATACTTTTCTAATACTAACATCTGTAATATATACATTGTGTATGTTTATGTTTTCATATTAACCAACATTAATTGGTTTAAATAATTGGAGAGTGATTATAAAGAGATAGGGTACCAACAGCTTACCTGAAGTAGAGTAGGTAGGCCGTGGTAGATAACATATACACTATTACTAAGTATAACACAAAGACAAACACATAAACTAAATATCAAAATGTTTTTGGTCCATTGTGATCTTCCTCAGTTAGTGAAGAGATTGTGACGGAGCTTCTACTTAAAAACTTGGCTAGGGGTGGGGGTGAAAGATGAAAGAGTGAGAGAATGAATGAGGTGGGATAGACGAGACAGGGAGGAGAATTACCTGAGGTTTAAATTAGGTTTGTGGCCGGATTTACAGATCCACTGGTAGCATCTTCTTAATTCACCATCGTGTATCATGGTTTGGAGGGCCCTTACAGGTTATAAGACAGGCTGTGAAGCAGGTCATGAAGGGTAGGCCATGTTCATGGCATGTAGTGCCACAGGATTTTCCAGGTTCTCTTCTCACACATCCTACCTGTGCCCGTTCATCCTGGTGCGGAGTGTTTTTGGTTTTACTGAAAAGAAAAGTTTATGCACTGAAGTATCACAATTACTTAGTTGTCTGCAAAGTGGACAGTTGTAATATGCAAATGTTGGTTTTGTTGTAGTGGTGTGGTGCTATATCTTTGCAAATACATACTCAAATGTGAGATGGAGTTGAGCATTGAGGGATAGTTTTAAAATTACCAACATAATTGAAAACTTACTTATATTAAATCTACTGTAATAATATGAGTCTGATATTGTCATTTTTACAAATACATTGTATTAAATACTTACCTAGGCTACTAAAATAATGAGTATATTATCTTTACTGTATTTAGTTTTTACAAAAAATAAATAAAATAAAAATACATTAAATAACTATTACAATAATAAATTTTAAAATAAATTAAATAATATATTTTATGGAAAGTTTGTGTATAATGTAATGTTACTGTAAAGATTTCTACATAAACTTGTGATAAATGATTATAATAAAATAAGATAAAAAGTATGGGGTTGTGTAATGACGAGTCTCTTTCCTCCTTAAGTATGTACAGTTTATTGCTTGGTGTATACAAGCTGTACACAAATCCTCACAACGGGAGTTCAACAGAATGATCGGATACAATTTGTTTTTGAGGAGGTTTGCGATGACTTTAGTCTATGGAATGCAATGGACAGTTCAATTGGTACATCTAGTTGCACTTCCTAAGCAAATATACTTGGAAATACTAGTTTGTATAAGGGTGAGGTCCCAATAATGTGCAGTTTTCTGCCATTTAATTAAATTTCTAAACATGTTCAACAAATTGTCCTAATCTTATTATTATCAACATCTTTCTTCTCATAAATACTGGTAACAAACACGAGTGGAAATGAGAATACCTTTGACACTGTTATTTGACTAGTATGTGTTATATTTGTCTCTTCAGCCACGAGCAACAAACAGTGCCTTGGCCGAAACGTTAGAATTATTGTTTGCATAGCGTTTTCCCACAGCAGCAATTGATTCGTGATTCCGTTCGTTTACATCAGCCTTTCAGCTCTCATTTGTCCACCTCATCCGATAACAATAGAATGCCCCTACATTTCATTTGGGCTTGACAACTAATATTATATTTATATGTACAAATTTAATGAAACAAATATATTCCATGTAGCCAAGAGACAGTGATTAAAGCTACTTCATTTCCGTCGATACCATCGTCACAATGATGGCAATCTAAACACTAGCTTTTAGTTGTCATTACGGTTCAATTCAATCGAAAATAAATACGTATGTAATTTCTAACTAAACGTCTTAAAACATGTAATACGTCACCTTATAAAGATTTGCCAAATTTAATAATGCTAATGATTAATGATAAATGTGATATGAACTGCCCACTATTAATATCACTTTCAAATGCATTGTCTGTGGGTAAATGTACTGTACAATACAATAAGGCCCATTGGTGCTAGCACCAACAATGCACACTTGTAAAAATCTTGAAAAATAACTACAATAATTAACGTATCAACTGGGCAGGTTTAAAAAGTAAACGACAAAGGGATTTCATGAATACGTATCTCTTTATGTTTTCCTAATTTATAACCATGTGGATTAACCTATAATTAGACTAGCCACTATGGATGACCAGTTTTTAACATAATACGTATGCATAGTCGATACACCGAATACGTACGTAGGTTTCAATATGTTTTAGACACAATATACAGCAGAGAATGTCGTGTGCTGTATGTTCACGTTAAGTTCAAACACATAACCTAGACTGAGCTCCAACCAATCAAGGACAAGTTGCATCCACATTTCCCCCAATACAAATGGGTTTATGGAAGGTTTTACTGTTAAAAGCTTTACAGAATAGTTTTAATTGATTTACATCCAACTTGGCATACATATTCTACAACGAATGTGTAACGCTAAGTTTGGAAATTATATATTACTGCTATCAGCTCAGCCTAAAGAAACATTTAGCCCTTTAAAAAAATCTTTTTTAACATTATTCTACTAGTAAGTAGTAAAGCATTTGATTTTAAGCAGCTCTCTTCAGTCCATTTTGTTGGTCCTGCTATAAAACATTTCAATTTCATTGGACACCTATAACCATGTACGTTGAACATTGACTTAGGGTTATCAGTTATCACGCTGGGAACATACTACGAACTACACATACAGTATATGGATTTGAGGTACCGAAAGCCGTACCAGCTCGTCTAGCGGTGAAATGTCGGGGGAAATGTGAACGCAACTTCTCTGAGGGAACACATCGGTGATGGGGCGAGGGAAACAAATTCGTCTCCCAAGAAAACTGTCTTTGTAATTTCTCTTCATACAACGTAACATTTTTCATTAGTTAACAACAAAACACATCGTGGTCAGGCAGTTATGATCCACTTTTATCAAACACGCGGGCTAAAGAATAACTACAAGGATGATGTGTGAAATTTTGACCAGATCGTATTTATAAGTTGGTCTCGGTTGCTCCTTTCCGACTTGGTTCTGCTGGTTAGTTCGATCATTGGACCTGATTCACAGCCATTAGGCAGCTTTTTATAACGCCTACCGTAAAGCCCTTGAGTGATTCTTTGAAACCTTTTCACCACACGAGAACCCTAACAGGACTGTATCCAGGCCAGCAATCAATGGCATACAGCCTGTACTATGGAAGATTGGTAATTCTCCTATGCTCAATTAGCATATTAGAGCTAGACCTCAATAGTCGTGTAGATATACCTGTTAGGACTCGTTATCATCGTGCAGCTTTATACTATTCAAAGACTATCAAGCCAATCAGGCAGCATTTACTCACCACACCAAGTGGGTACAGAGGGAGTGACATACGATTAAACATGGCTTTTCACGTTAAAAAAATTACTCTATATACACAATCAAAGGTACTGGGTACAATACTTACAGCATACAAGATACGCCAAGTATACTTATCGTATCGCATTATTTGTCTCTGTGAAGATGATGGCACCAACTTTTACAAGTAAGTAGTATGTATTTGATTTACTTAATATTATAGTTGAAATTGAAATTAAAGCTCTTTTGGTCGACGAGAAACGTCGATGCAAGTTTGTTTATGTCGGTTCGAGGTAGTTTTCTTGCACGTTTCCGTCGACTACGTGACGTCGATGAAGAAGGTGGCGATCGTTGAGCGTGGTCGAGATCGCCACCAAACATAGACTAGGATTACGAGATTCAGCACTCGAGCTATCGCGCGCGGTCTAGAGCAGCTGAGAGGTGGACCAGGTCTTCTCGGCCGACGGCTAGGGATGCGGGTGCCTCGTCGTGTAATATCAGGACTTGGGAACGTCGGATTCCACTCGACGTTCTGTCGCTACGCACAGGAGATTGTTAAACTCAATCTCCAGTTGTTGTCGCATCTGGTGACAGAAGAAAAACAGCTTAAGTCATATATGTAGTACAAGTAAAGTAACAGATGAATTCGGTGAGAAAATTAAAATTAAAAGTAGAAACAATAGGGTTTAAATAAACAAATAAATAAATCCGTATTTAGAGTTTACCTACTAGTCACATAACTGATTTTCAGTAGGGGACAGTAAACCAAAGTGACCAAGCCAACCCTGCAGGCCCGACGCAATCACGAGTGAATGATAACCAACCAAAGATTGGTATTTTTAATAGGAAATATAGCAATCAGTAGTATGGACAGTGCGAACACCCACGGATCAACGACAGATTCAACAAGGCCGATTCAGAACCACTAAATTTATTATGTTCCTCGTTGCTAGGACGGCTCCAAAGTCACCGTTTACAAATTACTAAGACAAGAAGTGATGGACTTGATTCCAAATCAGAAGTTAAAAAACTTCTTACTTTAGCGGGAATCGAACCCTGGACCTTCTGCATTGGAAGCAGGTAGGCTAACCACAAGACCAACGAGCCACACACCACCGGGCAATGAAGTATTATTATCCATAGACAATCTCTGGGAAAGCCACTAGATTTGATTAGCAACAACAACATACATATTTTGGAACATATATTAACCCGAGAATAGTCGCGCCCCTGTTTGTAACGTTATAGTCGCGCGCGGTCCTTTAGACGCATTTTTTATTATGGGCTTATAACGTTAGGATGACGTTTTGATTACGAATATAAGGTAATTTATAATATATGTAACAGCATACCTGGTTATATTAATCAATTATCAATCAATAATCAATAAATAATCAATCAATAATCAATCAAACACAGAAAAGTAGCAACCTACAAAAAGTATGAAATATGTTTGAAACACCCTGTAGTCGTTATTAGTAAACCAAGACAGTAATATTATGCCAACACTGTATGTTGAAGAATAATCAACCTACAATAACAAAATACATGTCTCATAATAGTGATTGAGTATGCATATTTTTGCCTCCCTTAGTAGTCGCGCAGCGGTCGAAAAGACCGAGCAACCGAACAGGACCTCTTATCTTAGATGAAGTTCTGCAGAAAACTGAATCGCGTATTGCACACTGGCTTCACAAATCTACTTTGCGAAGGTAGGCGGAACTAGACAAGCCACGCATGCGCGCTGTGCAAATACCAACTGTTGAAAAAAAAGTCGATCTAAAGACCACACGCGACTACTCTCGGGTTAATGAGCTTTATTAGCATATTATTTACTGACATGGCCCACGTAAAAAATCTAGTATTGTGAGGTCAACACGTCCCCTTTTCAATCAAATTTTAAAATATTAAAGGAGGGAAATTTTCATGTCATTTGACTTTCAACAGTTTTACTTTTAAGATGTCACATTATTTTTTACCTGAACATACACAGAGCACTAATGAGCCATGGCACACCCGTTTAGTATACTGTTACGGGACTTAATATATCCCAATGGCAATAGGGAACCTAAGTTTTGAAGGCGGGAAGGAAATTGGTTCTCTCTGGTCTCGGCGCCCATAAGAGTTAGCATGGTACAAAAATGTAACTCGCCGTATCTTTTGACTTCCGCAAAAGAAATCTAAACCAATAACATCACAAGATGCATAATTTTGTGAAGAAGATTATGGCATCGTACTATGCTCGACAACGCTTACTAAATTCAAGCTATTATGAGTTAAATGGACCCATGTTTGTGCGCTGTCGCCAAATGTACTCCGACTGAGCGGCAACCTAAGCAAGGCGCAGCTACGTTGTGTGCAGCTGTGGCATCCTCGCTGTCCACGCGCCTGTCCATGGTTGCTACATTTATTTCGCATTCAAGATTTTGTTGGCACATGTAGGATATTTTATAAGTAGTAATGTATAATCTAGTACAACCCAGTGAACTCACAGTTGCCACAAAGCAAGTCGGATACCAAATTTTGTGCTGATGCCAAAGACAAAATGTTTTTACGTGCTTTTTCATTAGCAGTTTGGAAAGTTTGGCAACAATGTAAATGTAGAGTTCACTTCAATTAAAAAATAATGTCATTAATGTTTAGGATAGAGCAGAGATCTGTATATCTACGCAAAGTGAAAAGATTATAGTGTCTTACAGTATGGATATAATTCCGGTCCATGGTCGGGTTCACGCGCTATCGCTTACGAAACATTTAGCACGGGTTAATCGCCTATACCACGCTGACGGGAGAGAACCGGACAACGCCCACTTAGGTTCCCTATAGATTGATTGGATATTGCTTAACGTCTCATATTTATGCACTTTGGCTAATCGATACGATGAGTGGTGATAGATGAGGATGAAGTATGAACAGAAGGGAGGAGGGGAAACCCGGTACCGGCACGTAGCCTACTCCTTTCGAAAAGTACCAAGGGGACCAGCGGCTTAACGTCCCATCCGAAAGGACGGTGTAACTTTGACAGTCATATAGGTGATTTAGCCAGCGATTTAGCCGCGGTCGTTTAACCAGTTCCCACTCGAACACTGAAGTTAAGCAACATCGGGCGTGGTCAGGGGTTGAGTGGGTCGCCGCTCTGCCCTGAATCGCTGGCTAGAGCAGACTAGGGTTCGTAAGCTTGTGTGACAGCTGCGTTCTCCTTGGCGCCGTCTGCTTGGCAGTCCGGGTTAGTGGAGGAACCTATATGACTGTCAAAAAGTTACACCGTCCTTTCGGATGGGACGTAAAGCCGTTGGTCCCCTTGGTACTTTTCGGTAGGAGTAGGCTATGTGCCGGTACCGGGTTTCCCCTCCTCCCTTCTTTATTAAATTTGCTCTAGTGGGCTACAATGCCTGTTGCAAATAGAGACATAAATATATTAAAAAAAAAAAAAAAAAACTAACCCGGACTGCCGAGCAGACATCGAGGAGAACGAAGCCGTTACACTAGCTTTCGAACCCTCCATCTGCTCTAACCAGCGGTATACGTTAGTTTCAGGGCTAAGCGGTCACCCACTCTACCCATGACCACGCCCGATTCTGCTTAACTTCGGTGTTCGAGTGGGAACCGGTTAAACGAGCTCGGCTAAACTGCTGGCTTTCCCTATAGAAAGGAACAAGTGAATGTTGCACAAATGAGGTGCTCACTTGCTTCGCTTCATGTAGTACTAATTAATGTAGTTATGTAATTTTAATTTAAAATATTGTTTTTTATATAGCGTTCACCTTTTCTAACTATGAAATACCAAGCTATGTTTCTATTCCATACCTGTGTATTCTGCATGGGTATTTGAAGAGCCAGCGCCAAACTGTTGTAGTCAAAGTTCTCATCTAATGCAATTAGAGCTCCGTGGACTCCAGACTCGAGGAGGTTGTTAGCGTATTCCTGCCAAACACAACACAACATGTACATTACTGTGCGTAAAGGAAGAGCTAAGTTTAAACACCAAAATATAAGAATTCAGCAGAACCTATGTGCTTAGGTAATGGACTAAAAAAAAAAAAAAATTGAAAGACCATTCAACAAAGTAACTCTTAGCACATGGCTTGTACAATCATAATTTTTTTTTCTTTTTTTTCTTTTAGCAAATGTTTTTATAATTCATGGTAGTATTTCAAGGTTAATTTATAGTACAAAACAACAGTAAATATTTGAATAATTGTTTTTACAATGAAAATTAAGGTAATTTTACTATTCAGACAAAAAATTAAACACACTTCAAAGAAAAAGTGGTAGTAGTTACTAGTTATATCCTATTTCCCTCTTCACTACGGTACCTGAAAAATTACTTTCAAATAAAATTAAAGAATTTAACATTTTCAACAACAAATATTTCAGACAGATTTTTGTGCTATTTACTAGTGATGACATCGGGTAGTAAATATTGGAGTCGACTCCGGAGCCTTGGGAACCGGGTAGGAGTCGACTCCTCGATCGGCAATAAAGATAAGGTAAAAGCAGTTGACCTTCACCCAAGTTGAACACCCTCCTACAGGCCTAATTTGTTCCAGGAGACAAACAAATGTTTTGGCAGTAAGTAACAATACTTTATTGGTTGTTTGTAAGGTTGAATTGGTTTATGAAATTTTTTATGCAAAAGTTATTTTTAGCCCACTACTCTAATTGCACAACGCTGTGTCCCCCCCCCCCCCCACGCCACCAACTACTTATCGCTAGCTCGCTTGTCACTTGTCAGTCTTGGCCAGGCCAAGACTCTCAGACTCGCGCTGATTTGTTATGTTTACATTATGAGATAACGAGACCACAAGTGTAATCTCATTCAGTCTTAGCCCAGCCGCCCTGCTTTGTTTACGTTATGAGATAAGATAACGAGACAGCAAGTGCAATCTCATTCAATTTATCATCAAAGCAAAGCATTGGGCAACTCGATTTACACTACAATGTCCAGACTCCAGACCAAGGTCGAGACAGAGTCAGGGAGGGAGAGAGAGAGAGAGACAGAGCGAGGAAGAAGGAGCGCGAGCTAGCATGTAGGCGAGGGGGACGGGGAAGAAGTAACCAGCGCGCACAACAATTCAACAGAATCCAACACTTTTGAAGGAATCCACTCCTTGAAAATGGAGTCGAGTCGGGTACCCGAGTACCCGATGTCATCAACTACTATATTTACTATATAAGTTAAGTCTGCATGTTATGCACATTAGTAAGTAGGGTAACGATTAGAGTGACTTGTCAATTTACCTTGAGTCCTATGGCGGTGATCCACCGGATTACTCGGTCATTAGACCAAACAATTACGTCGACTAAGTCGTTTTCGGAACTTTTCCGCCGCTCTTCTAGCTGCTTGCGGTCGAAGTTAAGTCTTTTTAAACAGGAGATGGCAAACTGTAGACTTGTTCTGTAAACAAAAAGATACCAAGTCAATTCAACCAAATTATTATCTTAACATATATAAAAAAACATTCACGAATATTGTAGAAAACAAATAACTATGGTAATAAAATGGAAAAGTTTATCTAAACAAATGAAAAGAAACGAGCCGTGAGTCTTCCAGGAAAGCATTCCATAAAAAAAATGGCGGTAGTAGGAAGTCAAATTTATATAAAAATAAAATGGTAGGGAAAAGAATAGATATACCAATCATCAGTATCAGTTATTGAAGGACTAACATAATTATCGATCTACAATATTTAGAATAGTTGTTGATTTTGATGATCAATTTTCATAATAATTTTGGGGTTTTCAATAATATTAAATTACAAATATTTGATTTGTAGTCGATATGGCGATAACATAATTGGATGAGCGTAGCGAGCGAAGCAAAGATTCCATTTCACTACACTGGAGAAAAAAATCCGGAATGTTTTTTTTTTTTTTTCTTTTTTTTGTATTTTTGTCTGTTTGTTAACACGATTACGGCTAAACCGATACTCCAATTGCGATGAAATTTTCTGGAGACCTTTGAAATCTCTGAACTTAGAACTGCCACGTGCGAAAAATCGATCGAAAAATTATTTCTCGTGAAAATTGCAATTTTACGATTTTTTTTATTTTCTTGTTTTTTTCTGTTTGTATTTTTGTGGGATTGTTAACACGATTCCAGCTAAACCAATACTCCGATTTCGATCAAATTTTCTGGAGGCCTTCAAAATCTCTGGACTTAGAACTGCCACGTTTTTGAGCGCAGTCGAAAGATTATTTCTTATGAAAATCGCAATTTTAGGATTTTTTTTTGTTTTTCTTATTTTTTCTGTTTGTATTTTTGTGTGTTTGTTAGCACGATTCCAGCTAAACCGATACTCCAATTGCGATAAAATTTTCTGGAGGCCTTCGAAATCTCTGAACTTAGAACTGCCACGTTTTTGAGCGCAATCGAAAAATTATTTCTCAATAAAATTGCAATTTTCGAATTTTTTTATTTTTAAAAAAATTCTTCAACTTATAACACCTACATTCCTTATCCGATTGTAATGATTTTTTCACAGAACCTTAATTTTATGAATTAATATATTCGTGTGAAATTTGAGCGCAATCGAAAAATTATTTCTTATGAAAATCGCAATTTTACGTTTATTTTTTATTTTTAAAACAATCTTCGACTTATCCTACATGCTTCGTCTGATTGTAATGATTTTTTCACAGAACCTTAATTTTATGAATTAAAATATTGTTGTGAAATTTGAGCGCGATCAAAAAATAATTTTTCATGAAAATCGCAATTTTACGCTTTTTTTTCTGTTTAAAAAACAATTTGTTCCACATTATAACACCTACATGCTTTATCTGATTGTAATGATATTTTCACAGAACCTTAATTTTATGAATTTATAAAATTGTGTGAAATTTGATCGCAATCGAAAAATAATTTCTCATAACCATTTAAATCGCATTTTTTTTTAAAACTTACGCTTTCAAAAACCTCCTCAACAACGTCGCTGAAGACATTCGGCTTCTAGTGGATATAATTTCAACACTAAAATGGAAGCATAGTATATCAGACATCATGACATTTTTATGTGGATGCACTTGGATAGTGTTTTTGTGGTAGCTGGGTAGGCTGCGGGAATGGAAGTACCGGATACTGGTTAATGAATGGAAAATGGTCGCCTAGTGTTTCAATATTAATTCATATTTTGACCATTCCTTAAAAAAAAACCTCAGATTCACAGGAAAAAATTTTCATGGTTAGCAGCAGCACCTGGCGCGTGTTGCAGAGACTAATGGCGTCTTATGAACTTTTGCTTGAGAGGCCTATGTAGTCTGTACCTACATAATCCGTAATTGTTTTTTAATCAATCGTGTTAATCTAAATAATATTTTAACGATCGTTTCCTAATATTCCGACAAACCAAGAAAAACGATGCGATCGCGATTTTCTCTTCGCGACGAAATCATGCATTTAAGCATATCTGAGAAATCCGCTTCACAGACTTTCGGTTACTAGCCAACGCTCTGCTGGCAACGATGCACAATCGACTTTAGCACTCGCTAGCATTAGACGATGTTTATTACGTTTTTCTTTTACCATTTGCTAGTACGTAATATTCAACTTGCTTTATGCCGTTATAGCGTTGAATAACCAGAAGACGAGTAATGACGGTCAGTAGGGGCCTAGGGCCTATTACTCCAGCGGGGACAGCGCCGGAAGACGGGAAGAGCCAAGGACACAGCATCATAGCATAGCCGCGCCCACGTCGTAGCGATTGGTCCGCTCCGACGTCAGCTGTTCGTTTGGCGTGTGAGCGGGAGGTTTAAAAGGAGCAGATTGGCGTATTTCTTTATTACTTCTACCCGACCCGACTTTTTCGGGTAGGAATTGACGGCCCGACCCGAGGTCGGGTAATTTTTACCTACCCGAAAATTACCCGTTTTTCGGGTACCCGCACATCCCTACATTTTAGCTTTATCATAGAGCACTTGAGAAATATTTATGTTGTGGTAACTGCAGTACATTCAAAGACGGGGCTATTTACGAAATAAATTAATATCAATTCTGAAAATATTTACCAGTAGGTCTATCAATCAAATAAAATCAATAACTTTACCCATCCTTACAAAATAGCATTTAACCTCCAGGATTCACAGGAGAAAGAAATTATTACTAGGAAGCTTCGCAAACGCTTTTTCAGGCGCGTTGTAGGATTAGCGTAATTGGTGCATTGAGCTGCCATGTGTTATGCGGATTTTATGTTGTTCTGTGAAAAATCATTACTAAGTCGAAGATTTTTTTAAAATTAAATCAAATAAAATTTAAAAAAAATTAAATTTTTTTTAATCATTCGTAATTTAAAAAAAAGAAAAAAATCGTAAAATTACGATTTTCATAAGAAATAATTATTCGATTGCGCTCAAATTTCACAAAAATATATTAACTCATAAAATTAAGGGTCTGTGAAATAATCATCTATAATAGGATAAAGCATGTTAGATGTTATAAGTCAAAGAATTGTTTAACAAAATAAAAAAAACATAATATTTCGATTTTCGATTTTCATGAGAAGTAATTTTTTGATTGCGCTCAAATTTATACAAATATCTTAATTCATAAAACTAAGGTTCTGTGAAAAAAATCATTAAAATCGTATAAAGCATGAGGTGTTATAAGTCGAAGAAATTTTAAAAAATCAAAAAAAAATTGTAATATTGCGATTTTCATGAGAAATAATTTTCCGATTGCGCTAAAAAACGTGGCAGTTCTAAGTTCAGAGATTTCGAAGGCCTCTAGAAAATTTCATCGCAATTGGAGAATCGGTTTAGCTGGAATTGTGTTAACAAACACACAAAAATACAAACAGAAAAAAAAGAAAGAAAAAAAACATTCCGGATTTTTTTCTCCAGTGTAGTGAAAAGGAATCTTCGCTTTCGCTTGCTACCCTCATCCAATAAACAAGTAAAAACACATGATTATTATGATAAAATGTAACATACCTATGGAAGCTATCAACCATCTTGAGCTGCCCTCTGAGGTCCTTCTTGTTGAGATGGTCCAACATGCGTGCGTCTACCAGACACTCCATGAACGTCGTCCGATACTGCGGAAGTCCGAGACACGGTAGCCATGCGTTGCCGATCCACTCGTGATTCATGTCGCCGAAAGCGAGGGTCGTACGCGATGTCTGGGGCGCGGAGGGGCTTGTTAGAGACACCATCTCTTGAATCGCGAGCCGAAGCTTCAACCGGTGAAGAGGGTTGCTGAGGATGAGAGAGGTATGATTAGTTACGGCAGTTACTCCTCAATATGCTTTACTTAAAATCGAATTATTTTTTTAAAAGGGGGGTGCGGAGCACATTGCAGTTCAAATGTTTACTGCTCCTACAAAAATGACCCGATTTACCTAAAAAAATTCTTAAATATAGTCTAAATAAATGTCTATAGAGTGTATGAACTTTCCAACAAATATTTCTTGGTGTCAAAATATCACACCCCTCATCTTCGTCATATCATGCAAAATATTGCACACTGCCATCGCCGTCACTAGCCCGCGCTCCGCCATATCGCCTACGAATGCAAACATATTCTTTCCTTCAAGTATTGACACGCAAAAACTTGACCTAGATACAAGCCAAACCATATCTTTGGATGCAGGGAAGTACGTAGAGAACATTGAGTGTGATCTCTTAGTGATTGGACGAACCGTTCTCATACATAGGCCGATAATACAGCGCACTGTTCCAGCTCGTCGATTTGACGGACAGGTAATTTGGCGGGCACTACACACAGCTCGTCGAATCGACACTCGGGAAAGCTGGTGGGTTAAGAAAATGATTAAAATTAACTAATACATTCTGCTGACCCTTGAAAAATTCAAGTCTCACTTTTTAAGATTAATTGACAAAATTTACATGTTCAAGTTTGAGTTTGCTTCCAAAAATACAATTTTTATTTCATTTAATATTTTATCTTAATTGTCTACAGTAGCCTATAATATGTTTTAGGTAAAATATTAATTTGCCAACTTGCATTATAGCTCTCATGTAGGGCCCATCATAAAAAAATATTATAAAAAACAAGAACTTTAGATATTGGCAGGGACAAAATATTGAGGTGTGATTCTTTGTGCTGTGCCAATTTAAAAAAATCACCTGTAGTTTTTACTACCCAACCAAGATCGAACAAAATGTCTAAAGAGTTTTTTAAAAATTGTTTATCCTTGTCATTACATTCAACAACAACTAGAAACGGCATCGACGCTATAGCAAACATTTTGCTAAAACACTTAAAATCCACAAAGAAATCTCGTGCCGCGAAGAGCCTTGTTGAAGCACAAAACTAGCACGGCACATGATGGCGTAGGTTCTGCCACAAGTGCTCCTTACACAGGGAATGTATTTATTCACAAGACCATCTCAATTCTAACACATTCATAGAACGGACCAAAGAGGTAGTTAATACTTATAGAGAACCCAACATTTTACCTGATTGGTTAGTGTAAGGTTCTTGAAGATTGATATATTTCTTTGGTAGAAAAGACACAAATTACAAAAATATTTCAAAACGGCTGCCTCTGCACTTGTCGAGTGCAGAGTACATAAATTATTTGCATAGTACTAAAGCATAAGTAGGTATTTCTTTGAACATGAATCGAGGAGGTGGGAGCTGGCTCACCAGTGGATTACAACTCGAGGCTTCCCCCCAACCTCAACATCCGTTAGGGTGTACTCCACTGCTCCCCCCCCCCCTCCTAGTTCTCCTGCACTCCACCCCCACCCAACAGCGCCACTGGCAAGACTTGTAAATAACTGTATATCTGTACAAACCTAGTTTAGTTAACTCTCCGCTCTCGTCGAGTGAGCAAGGCCCTGTTTGGCCGAAACAGTTTCGACGTTTTCTTGTATTATGTTTATTTATTTGTGTCTTTCTTCTACGAGACCCCTGCAGTCACCAACCCGTAAGCTGTTGGTGTTCCCTTTCCACACCCCTACTTAACATTTGAAACCATTTTGAGATATTTGTGTCTATGTGAACCAGATATATACCAATTTTGAAGATCCTCACAGTTCATATCAGGTGAATTAGTGGTACATACATAGGGCTTACAATAACTATACAACTTGTATAAATTACCTAATTCCTATCTCCCGCTGTATCTCCGTGTCGGAAAGTGCACTCATGATCGCTCCGGACTTGACGTTGGCCCGACACGCGGCTACGTACCACGCGGGCATTCCGACCCACAACTCCAGCCACGCTACGATCGTAGGACCGTTCCATAACGCAAACGGCGTCCCCGCTTTCATAGCCTCCGCTAGAAGCTCGTGCCTGTAACAATAAGGTAATGCCGAAGCAACGATTTTATTCACTGAATAAAACAGGAAATTGAATATATTGAATAGGTACCTATGAAAAATATTTTTCCCAGAGACTACAAAAAGCAATTTTTTGAGCCTAAAAAGCAAAATATATTTTAGTTGGTTTATGCACGCGGCCTCTCAATTGCAATCATTAATGGCTTTCAGTATTCAACAATCTTGATACAATATTTTAATGATCGATGTATAATTTCCATTCATACTTCTTGCCCCTAATTTCCAAGAATGACAAATTAACCATTGTTACTAAATTAACATAACGTAAAGGTAAAATATTACCTAACTAACTTACATATTACCTAATTATATGGCTGTACACACATACAATGTAATACAATAATATAAACATATTATTTAATATATAAACAATAATTAGTAGGCCTATATTAAATTTCTTAGGTGTAACACCATATAATTCCAAAATTGTAAAATGTCACTAAAATGCAAACAAAAAACACATTCCTAGCAAAATAAATACATTATCCATCGGTATTATCGGTCTGCTATTAGCATCCATCCGTATGTTTATTATATAATATGTAATGAATGTACGGAATAAACACAAAATAATAATAATAATAATAATAATAATAATAATAATAATAATAATAATAATAATAATCCATGTAACAAACGTACTGACAAACTTGATTTTTATAAAAATTACATAAGGCTAATAAAAATAAATTAAATAAATAGAAAAAAACTCATGTTCTTGCTTCATTTGAATACCAACCCAAAGATTGATACGCACACAGATAGATAAAGAGAACTTACTTCTTCTTCTTCCTCCTGTCGAAGTCTCCCTTCTGCCCGAGGACTCCGCTCAGGCTGAGCGTGTCGCCACCAAGATCGTCGCCGTACGAGGTCTGCATGGCCATTTGGTCACCGCCCGCAGACATCATCGGCTCTTTCGACTTGCCCTGCTGGTCAAACTGTAGTAAGTTTTGAGTAACGCGGATAAAACAAATGCACAGAAATGAAGAAACACTTTTAGCTGAAGAGAAGACAGAAATAACAAAGCAAAGACAGTACAAGGTAAGGTAAGTAAGGAGCATTTTGAAAGTAACTCTTTAGCACTTTGATTACCAAATTTAGCATTTTGGCAACAGATAATGATTATGAGATGTTAGCACTGGTATTGATTTATTCTTGTTGGAATCTAAAAAATCTGGAAAAAGTGTTTTGAGGAAGGACTATACTGCCAGTATAAAAATCACCTGAAATAACCTTATTTTAGACATAGTATATAAAAAAAAAACATAATTCAAAATAAAAAAATTGGCCAATAGATCCTACGTGTGGTTTAGTTAGAACTAGATCCGGCAAAAAAAACTTTTTCAAATATTGTAACCAGTAGTGATTATAATAGGATTTAAGTTTAATGATTAAATTAAATTAATATATTTCGTAATTAAAAACGTTAGGTACTGATTACTAGTGATTAGGTATCCCGTATAATATTTGAATAATTTTCATGCACAATATAGTTATAACAAAACTGCATTGGACCTATTAGCTAATTATTTGATTTTGCATTACGATATTACTCTCAAAAAAGGTTGTTTCGTGTGGTTTTAATTTTGGCGGTCGTCCACAACAAATGAAAAGAATGGTTAAAATAATTCTTAATGTTGATAATTTTAATGACATGATAATATATAAGAAAATAATGTAAATGACGTGGGCATAGGAAAACTGCAGTTTATTCATTTGACCAATACGTAGTACTAGTAGTATGAGTTTGACATTTTTACTCATTTTGATATAGGGAGATTGAAATGAGTACATACTTCTTTAATTAACATAGGAGGTTATAAAGTACATAAAAGTTGACAATACTGTGGGAAGGAAAATGAACGCATACACATAAAGTGAACATTTCATCACATTTACATTTTGGTTTTTACCCTGTATTTTTGCATTATTTGTATTATTGCAGCATTATAGCAACAAAAATATTAATACAGTAGGGCCCCGGTAATTCGGGTTTCTGGATAATTCGGGCCGGGCCGAATTTTTTTTTTTTAAATAATTAAATGAAAGGTAGGCCTACTTGAGTCTTGACGCTAGCCGTGCATTATGGAGCGAGTAGAACGCCGCAGGCCCACAGCTGACTGAGTGCTGTCTGTACCGCTCGAGCGAGACGAGGCTAGCCGGCCGGCTGACTCCCCTCCCTACCCCCCGCCACCAACGCGCCCTTACAATGACCGAGCATCTACAGACGGCCTTGCTAGTGCATTGCCCCAGCATTCTTCAGTACAGTCACATCCCCTATCTGTGGTAGTGTGAATCGTAACTCGTGTTTGTTTTTATTACGCGCAGTGCAGTGCAGTGCTATTGTTTAAACAATGGATAAAGCAAAACGACGTAAATATAAAAGTGTTTGTAAAAACGTCACGTCAGTATGTAAGAATGGTACTGCTATCTTTGATGACCCATACTCAAGAGCCATGACTATTTTTTTACGTAATAGAACTTCATATCTCATTGGGACAAATCTTTGTTTTGTTTATTTTACAGCGATAACTCAATCTCCAATTCACTCCGCTTACACTCCTCTCTCTCTCTCTCTCTGCCTCACGCGCGCTCTCGCTGTTTCTCTCGACACATGCTACGTTCAGAATCTCTTGAGCTCTTCCTCTCCCTGTCTCTCTCTGCCGCATGCGCGCTCTCACTCTCTCTCGATGCATGCAGCCAGCCACAAGGTCGTGAGCACGGGGCCATAAAGAGAATATCTCTCAGTCGTAATCGCGCTCACTCTCTTTCTCTCGATTATGCAGCCAGCCACAAGGTTGAGCTGGTCTGTTCTTATCGCTTTTAAAGCCATAAAGAGAAATATTTATGACAGCGGAAGGGTCACGAATGATACACTAACCATTAATGTATCAAAATACGCGATAAAAAAACATTTTCCGTCTAATCCGGGGTTTTCACTAATCCGGGCTATACCCGGACACAATTAGCCCGAATTAGTGGGGCTCTACTGTACATACTTTTCTTCAGTTCACAGTGATAGTGGAATGGTTTACACAATACACTCACCATATGATTTAGAAATATAGGGCAACCTTAAATTTTTGATATCTTACAGGAGTAAAATGAATGCTTAAAAAAACTAATAAAGCATGATCCTGATTCTACTAACTACACTTTGATATCTTTAGAACAAACTTTTGAACATTTCAAATCAAAAGGCACCAGTTATTTGATATGGGAAGTGATATAAAATAAATTCAGTCAAGAAAAACAGTAAATTCCCACTCACCTTTTCTTTTTTGCTAAAGAATCTCCCAAGCGAAGACTTGATTCCCTTCTTCTTGTGCGCGGCAGCTTGTGCGGCCGCCTGCGCAGCGGCAGACTGCGACAGGCTGCCGGGCTGCGTGAGGCTCTTGTGCAACGAGTCTTGACTGCTGTGGCGAGAAGACAGAGGGGAGGGGGGTGTGGAGAATCCGCTTGGCCTAGTGGAACACACATATGCAACTAGACTAACACACTAGCACTACACACAGACAGCAACATTCCACATAGGGTAGCCACACTCAAACCAGCCAACAACAATCTATCACTAATTACATTCATACTAATTACTAAATACTGATACATGTAACAATATTTATTATACATTGTAGATGTACAAGTATGTAAGAACTTGTAGCTCCGTTAACAATAAATTAGAGTTGGGACGTTAAATGTTTATATGCAGGATGGACATTAAAAAAATATACATGTATGTGCTTGACTACAAAGCACTAAACGTCCAAAGAAACTGGTGATTCTGGCGATACAATCATGTTGGAACGGGGTGTTGGATTTAATTTTATGTAGGCTAGTAAAATTAAGTTTTAAAAGCCTGTAGATAAGTACGATACAAATATAGGAATAATAAATAGCGTATTATATTATTCTGAAATTCGTAAAACTTGGCAATATAAAGAAGGAATTGAAATACAAAACATGGGCACAAATGGCCAGGTGGTTTGAGTGTGGCTCAGAGTATATATACATCCAGAGAAAAAAGATTTTGAGTTGAGAAGAACAATTACAAATCTGTACAACAAGAAAAACAAATAACATCAACAATTATTTAACAAACATTGAGGGTATAGGGTCGACATTCTCAAAATGCAAGATTAAAGTGGGGTTTTTGTTTTTGAAGTATCACATTCATGTACAAGGAAGTACTATGCCTATGTACACAAAAAGGTTAGGGTAGGGTGGGATTGACATTTCACAAATAAATTGCTATAATGCTAGACATGTAAGATGCGCAGGACATATACTTTAAACATCTAGGTATTCTTCTATTCTAGGTGACGAGTGCATAGCCAAAACGTAAAACGTGATTCTTGTGAGGTGAACTGGCAAAAACCGAAAGCGTGTTTCAAAAGTGACATACATTACGTATTACAAATTTATAATTAGTAAATGATAATGTAAGAACAATAGATAGTGTGCAACTATAGTGCAGCACATTGAATGAACTTTTGGTTAAGCAGCATTGTATACACAGATGCTTATTTATTGTCTTTGAAAGATATACTCCACCAGGACATTTTGTTTTCTTATAAAGTTCAACTAAATAATATAAGGAAAACCCATTCAGAATGTTTCAGAATGTTAACAAAGAGAACTTAAAATATGTTGCTTCACAAATTTTGTATACAATGAAAAACATCATGGATGGGTAGAAAATTATCTCATCATGCCAGTAGTATTTAAATGTAAAAATATTAAATCCCAAATTTTAACGTTGAAAATAAATTGTATGCAAAAAGGAAATGCCATTTGTAAAATGAAAATTTTTGCAGGATACAATGGAATATTTAAAGTCCCTCCCACCAAAAAATCATGTTTTACAATTGATTAATTTTTTTAAAGGGATACATACAATGGTGAATAAATTTTGTATAACATTTTTACAAGAAAAATCAATGTAGGTGGAATAACCTTATAATAAAAGGAGTAAGTGCCTGATTTTCAAATCTAAGTGCATTGGCACTAGGTAGAGGCACTAACAATAAAAGCACGTTTGATTTTCACAATTCTCTATGGTTAGTTGCATGATTGATTGATTGTGATTGGTGGAATGATATTAACAACAAAGAAAAAAGTGAAAATTGAAATAAAATTTAATTTTAAATTGTTAAATGAAAGTTTGCTAAATAAAAATGTTAAAATATACTGTAGCATGTTATACTATAGTACTTGCCCCAACTGGGGTATGAACTACATAGAGTAGCAATGCTCTGGTCATTTGAAGTATTGAGGGCACAATACAAATTGGTACTAGTACCGTAATTGCTATATATATATCAATTATTATTACCTACTGTTTGTTATAACAAATGCATAATATATACATTTTTAAATACTATCTTTTTGATGTAAAATCATTTAAAAATCTAAAAAGATGTAAATTATGTTTATTGATCGTACTTTAAACATCTGTGTTCACACGTGTCATGGCTAAGCCTCATGCTATGCTAGTCGCTAAGTTTTCTATTCTATTCTGTACAACATCGACGAGCGAAGAGTTGCTATTGCGTGTATACGTGCTACACTACGGTATCTAGACTATGCAACACCGAGTAACGATGAGTCGCAGAGTTATTAACCTTAGCGCCAGGCCGGTGGGGGGGACAGGAGCCGGTGAGCCTGTCCGTCTGGTCAAGCGTGAGGAACAAACAGAGATTATAATCACAATCACAAGAGACACAATTTATAGACAGGCATTTAGTGGTCTGCCTCTTGCGTTTCTCACGCACACTATATGAGAAGATGTTGATGGTGTACAAATATTTCTTGATTTTTTCTTTGAATATGGCTAAATGAGATAACATAATTACATTTATTTGATTATTTCTTTCTTATTTAAACTGTAAAATAATAAGGATAAGCACAAAGTATAATAGTTGTGACAAATCAATATTTATAAAAACATACATTGTTGTCAGAATCACGTAAAAATCGACTGAATACTAAAATGTAAATTATAGGCTTTATTTTAATGTTCAAATATATTTATGTAGTGCAAGTAATAGAGGCAACAAGCGAGTGAGCCATTTAAAAAAAACGTGAAGAAACCTGGTTGCTAGGTTAATAGTAAGATTCAAAATAATAAATATTAAGTAGGTCAGTGGACAGAAGCAAACTGCAACATTAGCTACCGGCATATCTTCTGATTGATGCAACAATACTGTACGTAGGCTACATACATCTCATCAGATTGTCAATGTATTATTAAAAAAAATATCAAAAGAATTTAAAAATAAATTAGTTTCTTATTATAATTTGGTTACTATCTAGGACAGAGTAAACTTACAGACAATTATTAATTCACTACAGTGATTTACGTACGTTTAACAACATCGAATAAAAACGAGGGAAAATTGTTAGAATAGCCAGCATAGCCTGTGGAGCTGCAAGTTAATGCCATCGGGGGGGATGGCAGTAACCTTTTTTTATAATTAAAGGTTAAAAAATAAAAACTAATTGTCAGTTACCAAAGAAAACACCATCTATGGATTGGTATTTAGACCATTATCTAACGTTTTAATTACGTATTCCTAAAACTAGTAAAAACAACCCAAATTGTAAAGTATAACTTGAACGAGAGTTATCCCATTAGCATGTTGTTCTATTCAGTTTCTCACCTCCGCAGTTCTTCTTGGCTCTGCGCAAGCGCTTGTGCAACGCGCTCTAGTCGCAAGGACCGCGCGGTAAGAGGACTTGCAGCTCCGCTATCACCACCCATCGACAATGAATGAAGCTCTTCTTTAGACATCTCCGCAGAAAGTGGCGCCAACTGCAGCTGCAAGCATCGCAATATAGTTACCAAACAAAGACAAATGAAGACAATATCTTAAACAATTTGAGCCATTAGGAAAATAATTGAAAAGCTTGGTTCACTCTAATTTAAATGAATAATATTATATTAGTGATTTTTGTTGCCGTTTCCTCCCCACATTTGTAAGCTGCCATCTCCCTAGTCTAGTCATAACATATGAATAAATAGTGACAAGGTGTGAAAAGCTGTTGAAGTTATTGCCAATAGTAATACTAATATGTAGTTAGGTTATAGCTATTAAGTATTAACATTATATAAATGATGGAAAGTTCAAATTGAAATATTGTTAGATACAAATAATAGCATCTACAAATGAACTACCCTAATAGTTGGGATTTCAAAAGGTACAAATTAACTAGTTGCCCTTTTTCTTTGAATTGAAACCAATAATTGCTACAAATTCCAAAATGTGAAACAAATGTTAAAAATTTAAAACATAATAGTATTATTTAAGCTCACACTTGCTGCATAGAAGGGAAGTTATAAATATTACAAAGTTTAGAAAGCAGTGCCCATGGTAAGCATTGATGAAGCTGTGCATTCCCGCCAACAGCCACACTTGCGGTATGTACATAAACCACCCTGAATTCTATTTACGTACCTACGCCTAAAGACACAAATTTTAACGTATGAATCTTAAAAAAGCACACACAGCAATAGATTTGTAATATATTTACATTAACTTTCATCCATAAAGTTTTACTATAGGAAGTACAGAATCAAAAAGGGAGCATCAAAACTACCAACATCAAATCTATCTAACCAAGTCGGGACTAACTATCGACGATGATTTTAATATTCTATTATCAATTATTACAAGGTCAATTACCAAGACTTAAGTTGTACTGTATATTTTGTACTTAAGTCAAACATAGCAAATGTACCTACATCCTAAATGAATAAACAACATTGTTCAATGGGAAATACAGATACCTACAATAAACAGTTTGCATTTGACATGGTACAACTGATGCAAAATACATAATTACAATTTCAAATCTAAATAGTACTATCAAGAAATTGATTTTAATACTTTCCAAAGCGCTTGCCAATGTTAGTAACTATAATTACCAATGAAATACACTATCCGCATTTTTATTGGTATTAGTTACTGGTATGATTGCTTTCATCTTTTGTTACAGTGATTAGTATATTGTTGATAAGGATGATAACCATCAGGTTCCTTTTCTATAAAACCTTTCTATTCTATTTTTGAATAAAGAAACTATGAACAAAAATCACAAAATTCTGCTGGACTAAAAGTAAAGTCAATGGACTATAACAGACTAAGTATGCACCCTTTCCTTTTTCCTCATCTGAAGACCACCTGTTAAGGGTGTTAACCTTAGCTGGTGCCTATACCATGTACCCCTCTAATTATCTCTAATACAAACATTGTTACTTTGCATTGACGTTGATATCTAAAATTTACAATGTTCCATTAATAAATAACATGTAGTAACTAACTAGTACCAATAGTAAGAAATATAGCAATCAGTGGTATGGACAGTGCAAACACCCGCGGATCAACGTCAGAATCAACAAGGCCGATTCAGTACAACTTTAAATTTATTATGTGCCTTGTTGCTAGGACAGCTCTAGTCACCGTTTTTTTTTTTAAATTCCTAAGACAAGAACTGGTGGACTCAAGTCTAAATCAGAAGTTAAAAAACTTCTGACTTTAGCAGGAATCGAACCCTGGACCTTCTGCATTGGAAGCAGGTAGGCTAACAATAAGACCAACGAGCCACGATACGTAAGCAATCGAATACATAGACAGCATTGAATAATGCAACTGTTACAGGCAAAGCATGTTACTAATCCAAACAATATATATGTACTAGTGTTTATTTGTAATGTAAATCTATTCTTGTAATCCAATCGAAAACTTCTTCATTTTCCGTACAGATAAGCTCATAAAAAATCTCACTTATGACATGTTAAAAATAAATTAATATTAGTCAGTTTAAAGCAAAGCGGTATTTTTTGTCAAAGCAATGCAAAAAATATATAAAATACTGAAACAATTAGAATAACAAAATCAAAAGTAAATAATTATCCTGAGAAGTGGTTAGGCAAGACATACAAAAAATACACTTTTTTAACCTTATCCAATTATTGAACTCGATTATCTGTGTTTCATATGTAGCTTACTTACCCAGATTACAGTAGAACAAAACAAGTCAATAGATTATTACATAAATTAAATATAAATACTACCTCTTAGGTATTTAAAATTGTGGTTGCTGGTACATTGGATGTTGAAATTGCATGACAAATTTTGAGAATATGTTGTCATAGACAATTTTGAAAATTAAACAAAAAATAATCAAAATCAGGACTGTATGATAAAATTAGTATTGATAATGCTATACTGTTACATATGTATACTGTAGTGATGAAAATGATTGCTGTCAATCTGAAGGTAAATTTCAGTGTAACATTGTACCCCCCTCCCCCCAATCCGCTCACCAAACAAAGATCACATTCTTAGCAGTTGTCGTGGCACTGCTCTATCCAGAATCATAACAATTTACATTAAAACACACACAAAGACAAATACTTGGTATTATTTACATTAATCGTACATTATGCACAAACACAAGAGAAGCAAGCACATGATGGAAAGATGTTAATTGCCAAAAATTACACACTCGTGACAATGATGCAGGCTAAAGTACACAATATAGGGGTGTTAGTTTGCTAAGAGGTCACTTCAACTTCCCCAGACAATGGTTCGTAGAAAGGTCTTCCAGTGCTTAAAACCAGAAGTCTACATTAAAAGTAGGCTAGTAAGCATGACAAATGATAAGTAATGTAACAATATAACAATATTCTCTGCATCCTTAGTTATAAATAATAGTACTAAATTTGTATTTATTTAATTTAATATAATATTATACACACTCAGGTTTTGTGATGTATGCATAGGTATAGTGAACTTATTTTCATTTACATATCATGTTCTCTTACACAGAGAGTGGGTGAGATACCGATGCCACCATTAATTAGTTGTTGGTGAAGTATTTGTAAGAGTTATTCAATTTCTTGGTTGCATAATCTATGCTTGTTCTCGTTAATTTATTAGGGCCCCGTAAAATTAACATTCATGTTCAAATTACATAAAAACAAATTTTAAATATCTGCGTTCCAAATTTAATACGTTAAAAGGACGTTGAAGACCCCTGCTATAAACCATTCTCAGTTACATATATCGACAGATTAATTAACGAATGCCTGAAAGGGCATTACGCAGAAGGTCGCATGCATTGTGCAGGTGTGTGGGCATGCGGTGAGGGGACAGGGGCATGCAACGACGAGGTTACAAACCTGACTTGAGGGAAGAGATTCAGAGAGTTGGCCCGGGGTCATCAGAAGAGACCCAGCGTATTGATAGAGGTGGGCTGGTGACATGGCGGCCGGTGCCTAAAACAAGACACGCCTTAGCCTCGCCCACCGCCCCTAGCGCTAGACCAGACCACCCGGCTTAGGGAGAAAGTCCCTTAAATTACCTCAAGGTGAATTTTAATGCTCGTCTTGAGGTAAACGAAAAGCAATTAGGTCTTGCGAAATGATTTGAAACGCTTTTTGTAAAATTATTGCAAAACGTTTATATTTTTGCATAAAAATTCCCCAACCTTTCATAGAATTATTACTTTTATTGTTATGATTATGTATATGTTAAAAATGACTATTAGTTACAAGTTAGTGACAGAAACCAAATACACACAAATCCGCAAAAATATATTAGGCCCTGAAACTTTCCAACAGAAATTGAGTAAGAAAGTAAAAGTATTCAGATTGTTCAGCAAGACGTTCAAACAACATCGAATGCAAGATCTGTGGGGTGGCGGTCTTTACTCTTATTAAAACAACTCTCGCCAACATAGTAGTTTTCAAGAATTCTTTCCCTCATCACAACCACTTTTATTTGCGAGTTTTGTTGCTGAACGCAATTACTATACACATCAAAAACTTTCGGTAAGTCCGTAAGTGCATAGTTTTTCCGGCCATCGGGAAAATGAAACTAGGTACAATGAGATGCATACATTAAAAAGCATAAAAATGCATGACATGAAAAAGTTTTACTTTACCATTACCCTTGTAAAGAAAAATAGTGTATCTAAACAAATGTGATTATGTACGGTATGTGGGTAGTAAGAAGTACACATATGCCTATATGTTAGAAAATTAATTCAAAATAAAAAGATAGACACTACTATCACAATCCCAAATGTCATGAGATAAAATTATTACTTGAATGTCATTATCTGGACAAAACATAGTTTGGAAAGAGTTATTAAAAACACTCTTACAAGTACAAACAAATGTTGGGTATGGGTTCAAGATAAGTAGTAGACCAGAAGTTTTGCAGATGGTAGTTTGCTATAAGTCTAGTTAGAGCATGATAATAATATGATGAAATTTCTATTAAAAAAAGCCAATAAGGTAGGTCTAATCTAATGGGGAAACAATGTCTAACAGTACTAGCTGATCAAGACATTACAATATTTTCATAAAAAATACTGCTAAGTGCAGTACAAAAGAAAATCAATATGGATTTATCTCATATCGATCCCAACATTACAATACCGGTAACTAGTTTACACTCTTCACACAAAGTTGTCATCTAATGCATTTCACAGAAACATTGAACGAGTGAGTGATTAGGTTACTAAGAGAGTGAATAAAACATTCCGAGTTGCGTTACAACAGATTTACCGCCTCGTGGTGCAGTGCGTTGCAAGATGCAGAGAATACCAACTTTGTAACAAAAGGTGGTTGACTCACTAAGGTGTGGTGAGATAACTTTATAGAGACCTTTCAATACTCGCGATATTACAACAATTTTGAAAGCTTCGTGGAAACTCTTTTATTATAAACTATTATTCAAGGATCTTACTTCTTTCTTAATTGAAAAGTTTTCTTTTGGCACCAATTAAGTTTTAGAGAGTTCATATCCATTTTCCTTTTGTGAGTTGCATACATGGCTGTACTCATAAAAATATGTAGGCTAATATTATCCCTTCTGATATCATAATCATAGAATAATGGGTTTTAATTTCAGACATCGTGTCGAAACGCCTAGTGTTTTTCTGTGTTTTGTGCATACTTTTATGTTTCTATTTAGGTATCTACAAATTTGGCAGCCACCATCACTTCTTGAAAGTAAGCTGTTGGATCCTATCTCACATCTAATAGAGTCCAGCCAATTGGCATTCTATCAAGATAACCTTGTAAGTCATACAGGTAGTATGCTTTACTTATGTAATTATTTAAATACCTTACAAATTATAAATCACTCTAGAAGTATTATTTCCCAATGTATAAAATTAAAATGAAAGATTAAAATATTATCAGCAAAAAACTTGAAATTAACAAAATTCCTTGTAGGCTACATAATTAATTGGAGAAGAAGCTTATCAAAATGTTCATGATTTTAGCATTTACATTAAAGAATAAGTTCCACAACACTGGTTTTAACAAAACTAATACCATATATTGTAATATTTTATTTTTATCCTCCTCCTCCTTCCTTTTTTTTCTAGAAAGTAAAAAGATTATGTCTCTAGTAAAATATTCAAGTAATTCACCACACCTTGCCAACATTACAACGGAAGTACGTATTCTGTGCATCGAGACATGTGCAATAGAGCGAGAGAGTGTCCTACCGTGTGATACTTGTGCATGTAGTCTCGCTGGGGTGAGTGGTGAGACTTGGGGGTGGACCGGCCACTGAGGGGCGGCGAGGAACGCTCGAAGCTACGTCCCCGCACCAGCAGGTTCATGTGTTCCAGACTGCCAACGCGGGATTCCAGCTCCTCAGCCCTGGCTTCTGTGCTCTGTTTCTCTTCCTGGAACAAACAATCTCAACATGGTTAGCTTAGCTCGCGGAGTATTGTGAAAAGGAAAAGAAAATAGAGTTTGTGAATACAAAAAAAATCTACTGCGACTACTTAAAGTAAAAGCTTGAATTTTTTTTTTATAATAGTAGGTATATGGAGTAGTGGAGTGGAGTAGTTTCTACAATTGTAGTTTATCTTTGCTGGAAACATACCAGTAAAATTTGCTTGAGTTGTAATTAATAATAAAATATGTTACTTCACAGTTCAGAATACTTATCGCCAACCAAAAAATTACTTAAAAATAAATGACACACGATTCATTGCAGATTATAATACATCAATTTCAAAGAATTAAGTAGGCATGTGTAAAAAACAGCTTCAATTAAAGATGTGACAGATGGTTTAAACTAGGGATGCACAAGATAATCAATATTATCGATCAATAATTGATAATGGTTATAATTTTGATAATCGATAACCAATAGTATCGATGTTCATCCCTAGTTTAAACAAATTGAGAGATTTTGTAATGCAGCCAAAAAGAGGTAAAATTTTTATATTTGCCACCAACTTAATTTGTTTGCCCCATATATTATTTCTTAAAATTTAATACCTTTCAAAACTGTTTGCAGTTACTTTTTCATGTCTTAAATTAATGATAAAATTTGTGGAGATTATTTCAATTAAGGCATAGAGATTGACATTACAAATTTCCCAAATATTGTTGTCACCATTTTCCACCGTCTCAACATCTACCGACCTGGATAAGTCTGATCTCGTTGTTGATGGCGTCGAGCTGTTCTTGCAGCATCATCGCCAGCGTCTGTGCGTCCGTGTGACCAGACGGCGACATGAGTTCTGCGGCGCTGAAGATAGACTCGTTGTCGTCGCCTTCCGCGTCGCTCGATACGTCGAACGCTTGCTGAACGTTGGCTAGGACGTGCGCCTGCTGGATCTTCTCCCACTCTTGTTCGCTTAGAGTGCGGATCTAGGGACAATTTAATTTGCTTTAGCATTCCCTTCAACCTTACATGCTAAGTACTAGCAGATTGGTACAGATTGTAGTACATATAGAGCAGGTAATTCAACGATTCCTAAATATGTAAATGTAGAAGAGCACATACATGTTATGGTATAGTTGCTGTCTGTAGGATCATGTTGTAATAATCATCTTAATAAGTTATTAATATACTTAAATCTTGGACACATCCATTAAACATTTTTATTGCACGGCATTCATTACATTGCAACATATTTGACATTAGTGCATCGTTGTTTTCAGAGCAGGCTTTTGCTTTGGAAACACTTTGTTATCAATGAGCTTTATTAGCAACAGAATCAACATTATATAGGACAATACAAACATAAAATCATAAAATACATAACGTTCTGCAACACCCATCTGAACAGATTCAATATCACCACCGAACCGGCCACTTGCAAATTATGTAGTTTTGAATCCCAAGACAGAGCACACCTTTACAGGTGCGCTGCACTTCAGAATGACATTGAATTCCTGCCCAATGATATGAGCAGGTCAGAGAAAGAAGCCATTTTATTGGATGAGCGAAGCGAAGACTTCAATTTCACTGACCCCCAAAAAAATTTAGCTCGGGTGTTTTTTTTTTTTTTTTTTTTTTTCTGTCTGTTTGTTCGCTCGATTCCGGGCAAACGGCTTATGCGATCTTGATGAAAATTGTAGGGGACCTTCGTTTTCTCTGAACTTAGAGGTGTGTTGTTTTGGGTACAATCGAAGAAATATTTCTCATGAATATCGTACTTTTACGATTTTTTTCGATTTTTAGTGCGATATTTTCGTGACATTTTGGCCGATTCTGACCAAACGGGTAAGGCTACAACGTTCACATGTCACATTGACATTAAGGTTATGGTGATGTAGTACATTTTGAAAGAAAAAGTTGAAATAGTGAGCCAGAATCCATAGAAATAAAGGTTATAATATAAGTTTTTCAATTTTTAGTGCGATATTTTCGTCACACTTGGGCCGATTCTGACCAAACGGGTGGGGCTACAACGTTCAGATTTCATATGGACATTAAGTTTATGGAGATGTAGTACCTTTTGAAAGAAAAAGTTGAAAAAGTTAGCCAGAATCCACAGAAATAAAGGTTTAAATATGAGTTTTTTTGGGTTTATAATACCAATTAACAAGTAACAATAGAAACTTGACAACAATCACCTTCAATGCATTCAAAAAGCACTTGCAAAGGAAAAGTGCAAACAAACGCAAAAAACGCAAACAAAAAACTTACAAAAAACGCTCATCCATCAACGCGGCGGGACTTTAGCGTTTTCCTAGTACTGGATAGCAAGAAAGAAGAATGGTTAAAAAAGCCCCTCTATGCACAGGGGAAAAAAAATTGGATTAGGGCCTACCATGAATAATGTACTAAGTAAAATATATGGCTCTGAATACAAATGAATGTATGAAGCACTGATTTAGTTATATTAACCTTTCCAGGGTCATCGTCCATCGCCATCCTGCCCTTCTGCTGTCGTCTTGACAACGAGTGTGTGTCAAAACTCATCTGGCTCGAGCTCCGGACGAAACTCTGGTCCATTGGGTTTGGAGACAAACTCCTGGTTCAGAAAAAAATGATTTCAAGGTAAATAATGACTATGCCATTTACTAGCTCTGGGAAAAATAGCTATATTTGGACTGTTTGATAAAATATCAAATAAAAAGGAAAAAATATTTAAAAAAAATAAAACTTGAAAATGAAATTTTGGTGAAAAAAGTTTGACCCATTTTAATATTAATTCATAGAAAAAAAATTCACACGTATGGTGGAGGTGCCGGGTCTCCCATAGTAAAGTCCCTGCTAGGCACTGATGATAAATCGTCAATATATCGATATTAATTTTCACCTTAATAGAATATTGTTAATCCAGTGATGTTCATCCGCAAAATCCATAGCTTTAAAAATGGAAAAAAAACTCACACAGCCAATCAATCCCTCACCTTGTAAGCGCGTCGGTCTGCTGGATGTTAAACGAGATCTCTTGCTGTAGCATCTGCCGCTTGACGTTGTCTACTTCTAATCTTGACTTGCCTAGTTCTTTGACTATGTCCGCCTTCTCACTTTGGATGTCTTCGAAGACCTTCCGCGTCTTCTCAAGCTCTTGTTGAAGGAGGTTCTTCTCTTCTAACGCATGCATACGCTCTTTCAAGTGGACTTGCAACCGGTCATTGGATTCTAAACAAGTAAGATGATTTTATTAACATCTGGATAGATGTTTCAAGTAAATAAATGCAACATACAATGTTAAACTTAATAAAAATGCATAATGCATAACTGACCATGTGTTCACGATATTTCATGATAAACGTCATGATTCTCAAGTAACAATAGTATCATTTAAGGATATTGTATCACTATTGAGTTGACTTATGTATAAGGGTCAGTTTTCGTTTTGTTACAAAAAATAATATTTTAAAGTTACCTAACCAAAATAATGCTCCAAACCGCAATCCGTAGTACGGGTATTTGTTTTGCCTTTAATCTCTATGTAACGATACACATACTAGTTACGGCATCACATGTAATCCCACAGCTGCTAATAAATACAATACAATACAATACAATACAAATACTACTTGTACACTTTGAAAATATTCCATTTTTTAAACCTATTAAAGAAATCTGGTTGGTCCTCTACACTCTACAGACAGTTCTCAAAAACAATTTTGTTAGTAATTTTTATTAAAATGCATTAATGAAGGTGCTGTTTTCTGTGTCAAATGAACTTTTCAGTGATATTAAGTAAATCAGTAGTATGTATGTACATCAATGCAATGATGTGAAGGCCTAACGGAACATCTAGCGTATGCTCACCTGATAGTAACTTGTCTACCGTCGTGGACAGCCTCGTGTTGTGTTCCTCGTTCATCTTAAGCCGCTGGTTTAGTCTCATCACCTCCGCGTTCTTCTCATCCAGCTGACCCTCTAACCTCCCGATCCGGTCTTCCGCCGAACCGTGACGTTCCTGGGCCTGCACGGGACACACAAGAAGCTTGTACATAGACGAGTACATACGCGCTGCCTAGCACATTGAAACCATCAACGTTGATTTCTTTCTAAATTACAAACTCAGGATGGTTCCAAGCTGAAGTATACACGTTTCACTTCTAGCACATACGTAGTACATAAGAGCAATGAAACAAATATGGATATTACTTTTTCCAGTGCCACATACATTTTAAAATACTAAGTGTTTATTTCTCCCTATATACAGTATACTATAATTCAAAAACCAGTTTTTATTATTTTTTATATTATTATTATATTTTATTATGTGTATTGTTATAAGATATTTGCTCATTCATTCCGTATTATGTAATGTACAGTATAGCACAATATATTGTAATTTAATGCTACTGAGTGATTAAATTTTTTACAACATAAGTCTCTTAATGCTACATAGGACACAGCCTTTACGAGGATTTTTACCTGAGAAGAATCATAACCTGTCCCAAGGATTTGTACAATGAAAACATATACTATTGTGTTTTAGCTTTAGCACTAAAAGTTATAGCAATAAGAATGAAGTGCTAAGTAGAAAAGTATTAGTAGCAAGTATGTTATAGTAAGGGATGCACACAATAATCAATATTATCGATTGTTAATCAATAATGGATATAATTTCGATAATCCATGAGTATAACCAAAGTTCATTATCGATTATCGAAATATCAAATAATTGGTCAATAGTAGCACGAACCAAACTCTAAAGACGGAGATTATCTCACGTTATGCCATGAACTGGTTGGGCTGATGTTGTCTCATTCGAGATTTATGTTTGGAAATGAGCTATCAGTCGATAACGGAAGCCAAACACATGACATCGAACACAACGAGGCAGAAAAGGAACGCAATTGTATTGTTTTGACTTACACTTGCCACACTTGAGGTTATACTTATAGGTCGGAACAGGCTTTGTTGGTGATATCGATATTATCGATAATATTGATTCGATAGTGACATTACCATTTTGATAGTCGATAATGAAAAAAGTATCGATGTGCATCCCTAAAAAAACAAATCAATGAAATAACTTTGGGCTCTATTTCCATTTTTTATACAGGAAATCCCAAACATAGTTGCGAGATGGGCTGTGCAAATGTTTGTTATCAATTCCCCAATATAACCACCATTCACCATTTATCAAATCTCAAGCCCATACCCATATGCAAGGGACCAGTATAGGGATACAATGATTTTGCAATGAATGTTATTTAAATCTAAAAATCGAGTGCTTTTCTCAGTGTACAAGTTTATACATTTTGATCTGGCACAGTTCCCTTTAAATTTAAATGCAATAATAGTTATTTTGATGTTACAAGCCATCTCACACTATAGGTATATATGAATTCTTTATTGTTCTGAAAGTGTATTTATGACAAAATTATGCCCCCATTCCTGGTACCTAAAGATATTGATACAGAAAGACAAATTTTTGAAGAGTTACATAATATCAGCTAACCATAAGTCGTCTAGACATTACCTGATAAGACAAACAACCCAAGTTTCAGAATTCAACAACATAATTTTCAGGCCAGTGCAAAGGTCAGTTTTAAAAAAAAATTATCACTAGCATTTTATTTAATTAATATTGATGTTGGGCTGATAATTGCTCAAGAAAAGTGTAGATAAAATAAATTATGACCACCTCCAAATATCCTACAAGATTTGACATTTCTAGACTCCTGGAAAATGCTAAATAGTATTTACCATAATTTCAAAAGAAACTTTAGTAGAACAGGTAAATTTTGAAATATTGCAACATAATTAAAAACTCATTTCCCACCTAAGAACAAAGTTCAACTAATTTATAAATAGTATTTACCAATTACCATCATTACTAAGTTACATCTATAACTACTTAACATATACAAGTCACACACAAAACAAGTAGAATACTTCTAGCCACAGAAAAAAGTGATGCTAAATAATAAACATCAAGATTGATTAGAATTAAAATAATATAAAGTCCTAAACACAACATCTAGATTTGAAATATAAATGTGAATGTCACAATTAAACACTTAAATCAAAAGTATATACTAATTAAAAAATACATTTCAAAATTGTATTGTGAAAAGATACAGAAGATAATATAATGTGATTAAAATACAGTGAGCATTTGTTTAATTGTAGAAGCTAGTCATTGTGTATACTTTTGTAAGCAAAGACTAAAATTTAAGAAGTGAGAGAAGATAAGAGAGGTGTATAAAATGAGAAGAAAAACAGTAGATAACTGCATATATTTTAAAGAATATGGATAATATGCTAATATAAAACACAGATTGAGAAAATTAAAATTAAAATTTTTATATGTGAAATAACAAGTTGCACAGATTGATGTGATAATTATTATTTTTGATTTATAGTGCATACTCCTCTTTCCTCTAATGAACAGACTAGCAAACACAAACTTGGAAGTAAGTAGGTAACCACTTTTGTTTGGTTAACCATGACATCAGAAATGCTAAATTTCTGTTGGCCTACACTGATATCTCTTATGATTTGAGAAATTTAGGAATGTATTAAACAAAATAAGTGCTTTTTTAAACATTTATTAATTATCTTCTTAACACAATTAATACATAAAGACTAATTTACCTGCACTTTTAAAAATTATACAAAATACCATACTATACTTCTACAAACAAAGTTATCAACATTTTGGTGAAATACTTTAATTCAAAATAGTACATAAAACATGTGGACCATACAGGCAAGTTTACTTGAAAATGGAATATGATGTGATGAAAGATGGAACACGAGAAACCGAGATTGCATTATCAAGGATTTAGGATATGTGAGTACTGTACAATACCGACGTTATCAAAATCAAAATTTAAAACAAACGTGTGACAAACTATATTTTTGAAAAAATTAAGCTAGAATAGGCCCTATAGCACTTTGAAGAGTGTTATAAATAAATAAATTTATTCGCATTTAGAGTCTACCCATCCAATCACGTAACTGATTTTCAGTGGGGGACATTAAATTTAAAGCAGGTCAACCCTGTAGGCACCGACACCATCGACGAGCTAATAATGACCAACTAGAGACCGACATATTTAAGTAGGAAACACCGATCAATTAAGCTGGACACGATCCACCTGCGGACAGCGCCAAAATCAACAAGGCTAATTTGGAACAACCTTAGAATTTATTATGTGCCTCATTGCAGTTAAAAAGTACCTTTCGAGCGGACAGAGGTGTAGGTACTTTCCAAGGCAAGATACTCATCGATCGGAAACTGAAGTAAACCATTATTTTTAACTTTTTCCGCCATTGAATTATCACTAGTTATAAAATCATGACATTGAATAAAGTTGTGAGGTAAAAAGTTAGAAAATTGTTTCCATTTCTAATTTTCCCCCTTATATTCTAACTTGACAGTTTGATACTAATTAACTTCAAAATTGCGATGCTTATAAAATCAAAATAAAATAAACTAGTAGTCCGACCCTGAGTAATGTCTGAAGGTGTCAAAGCTTGTTTATGAACATATCCGTAGTTGACATTTTACTTTTAGTTGGATAAATTATCAAAATACTTTCTTATAAGAGATAAATGTGCCTTAAATAAAATAAAAAATTTAGTTGTTGTTAATTAGATGAGCCTAAACCATTAGTATAAAGACAAGATCTGAAATTCCCAATAATATATAGATATGTACATAGTGAAAATGTTATAAAGGTAGAACAAACTATGACGTAGAGAAGAAAGTACCAAAAAGCCCGATTAATTTCCAAGTTAAAATGTTTTGACAGGTAGAACAAACTGTTAAAAGGAAAAGAAAGTACCGTAAAACCCGACTATTACGAAACGTAAAACGTAACGTCGAAACGAAGGAAGAACGGACGGTCCCACTACGCATGCGTTGCTCGACAAGACGAATGAATGATCGGTCGTGAGGCCTACCTGCACCCTCACCTGAGTAAGGGCGTCCATTCTTTGCTTCAACTCCTCTTCCATCTCCGGCAGCTTGGCGTACTGCGCCAGCTTCTGGTCGGAGAGCTCGAGCTTCTCCTGGATGGCGCGGATCTTCTCCTCCTGGAGTTTCAGCTGAGCTTCCTTGTGCTGGAGTTCCTGCTCCAGCTTCTCGTTCAGGTCGTGGAGCGAAGTCGACTCGCGCTGGGCGTTCAGGTAGCGCTTCTCAAGCGTCGCGATGCGTTCCTCCTGGAGCACGACAGATCGATACACGCTCAGTAAGAATGAGAAATTATAGTAATACCATAGGACTGCGCGGGTCGAGTTTCAGAATGTCTTGTCGCTTCGGGTAGGGTCAAGATGGCAATTATAATACTGAATGTTTAAATGGGTATTGAATTTTACTTGTGAAGAATCTCATTAATTTTCCTCCATATAATTTTCAATAAATATTCTGGATTTTCATTGATTGGTATTTTGTATACAGGCTGTAAATAAAAATTTATCTGGACCGGCACCTCCACCAATAAAGTATGTAAATACTGTACCGGCCCCTCAAAATATCCCCCGCAATATATTATTTTTAGCTACCCAAAATTGGAACTTATGTTGACTATTGAGTTTGCCCCCAAATACCCGGCCCAAAATTTTAGGTACCTGCACACCACTAGTACAGGTACATAGATTTAATGACTTTTGTAAGAATTACTATTAGTTGCAATGCAAATATCATTTGCTCTATATGCTACATATACATAAATACATAAATTAGTAGCAGATTGGAAAATTCTACTTTTTTAGTCACAGATATATGCTTTGCACACATGGTGGCACATCAATGTTAATGATAGAAGGTGCTTAATGTTTGTTATTGTTAAGTGGAAAAAAAGAAATCATACAGTTATTCAATTACTGCATTAAAAAATAAATACAAAATTATAAATGTGCAGCTGAAAACAAGCTGTCAAAAACGTTAACATATTTAATTTTGAAATCCAGACAAAACGGTTATATTTGTTTCAAATGAACCCAGGTTTCAGAACTGAACGTCATTGAATGTACCTGGTCTTCCTTCTGTGCGACGTTTTCTCTAAGGTCTCGTTGCAACTTGGCGTTCGCTTCTTGAGACTTGATGAGCTCCTTCTGGGTCTTTGAGAGGCTGTCTTCGAGCTCGGAGACTCGCGCAGACAGTTCGGAAACTCGGCGCTGCCACGTACTAAGCTCGGTTGCCTGATAAATACCATATACATGCAAATTACAGATATATCCACTGGACCAATATTACTAATACCAGTCCTTCTGGATCAATCCTTGGAAAAATAACAAAAAAAGAAGAAAAAGGAGAGATCTGTTATGTAGTTATTATTGTAATAGGCTCTAATTCATAAACAGAATTTAGTTATAGGAAAAGGTCAGAAACAAATAATAATTTGTATCTTTCTATGGATTTAATTGAAAATAAACAGTTTTATTTGCAGCATTAAATAATAGCAATGTACTTTAAACGGAAAACAATATTCTTTATAAAACACGAACTGTTGGCACTTGGAAAATTAGTAGATGTACAAAATAATGCAGTACCTACTATATATTTTATGAAACTCATATTTACTGATTATGTATTTGCAGGACTTCTAATTTAAATTCAGTTGGCCAAGTATACCTATCACTATATCATATGATTTATGCTGCCTCAAATTAGAGTACAGAAAAATATGAGAAATTTACTATTTAACCGGCCATACAAAATCTATACAAAGCTAGATTTTATGTGCCAGTCCATTAGAGGTCCATAATTATAATATATATACTACCTTCGAGCTCTACCTATATTGCTCTGAAAGACATAATTAATTAGTTATGTTAGTAACACTTGAAACACATGAAAATAAATTTACAACTAGTGAGAGGTAGTTAATTAATGACATTGATTTAATACATGCAATGCATAGAATGATATTTTTAAAGCGTACTGAAATCAACATGCATCAATTAAAAAGCAATCAACAACAAAAAGTTATAAGCTTTTAATTGTCAATATGATAAACATTTAGTACGTGTGTAGATGAAAAACTTAACGATATGCGGAATAGATCTTCATGATGATGTTTTTTGCATACGAAATAATAACAGATTATAGGGATGCCAAAAGAATTGAATTCAAACGGTACCGTATTTGTTTTAAAAGTTTCAGAATGATCAATCGTAATCACTCAAAACTTACGGATTGTATGTTTCGTAACGTAATTTCGTCTTTGTTGCATTGTCTCTTGTGCGATAGGCAGAGCAACCACGGATCAATTCCAACCCCGATTAAGCCTCACTCTCTTGGGTGGTTACGATGGAAGAGCGTAATATATATCCATCCTGCCTGGGATTCGAACCCAAGTCTCTTGCTTGCCAGGCGGACATCTTGTTTAACTAGACAATCATTACTGATTGGTTGCTGTAGGTAGTATCTGCATAGAGAAGTTCTAATAAACCAACGCCAATCAGCACAGGTGGTAGAGCCGATAAGACACCCAAGCATCATTTGGCAGACTTGGGTTCGAGTCGTTGCGCCTGAATTACAATTCAATGATAATATTTAGGGATGCACACGATAATCGATATTGTCGATCGATAATTAATAATGGATATAATTTCGATAATCGATAACCAAAATTCATTATCGATAATCGAATAATATCAAATAATTGGTCAATAGTGGCACGAACCAAAACTCGAAAGACTAAGATTATCTCAGGTTTTGCCATGCACTAGCTGGGCTGATGGGTGTCACACTTGACGTTTATGTTTAAAAATGAGCTATCAGTCGTTAACGGAAGCCAAACACATGACACTGAAGACAGCGAGGCAGCAAACGGAACGTGATTGTATTGTTTTGACTTACACATGCCACACTTGGAAGTTCCACTTATAGGTCGGAACAGGCTTTGTTGGTGATATCAATATTATCGATTCGATAATGATATAACCATTTTAATAATCGATAATGAAAAAGGTATCGATGTGCACCCCTAATAATATGTATTATAGAAATTATACTCCACACGCATCTGATTATTAAGGGTGTAGTCAGTGGCACTCTGCATCTTATAATGGCGAAAACGGTTTCAAAATATTCGTTATAATTTAGAACAAATGTAATTTCATCTTCTGACCTACCCATTGGTACACAACCCTAGTTTTATAGAAATCTAGATGATTTGTCTTTACACTTCATTGGGCATCCCTAAGAAAACCATTGCCGTGATGTGAATGATGATTCTCGATGTGTTTTGTGTTGTTCAGCCTCACCTGCTTTTCGATTGTGTTCTGTAGTTCGAGCGCCCGCGCCACGTCCGAGTCGGGTTCGATGGCACCGTTTGACAAACGCTGCGCCGATTAAATCAAAATAAATAAAACAATGTCACAACATCACAAGCCAACATTGTTGCAGTAAAAAATAACGCTACGAGAATGTCAACTCGTTTACGTTAAAAATTTAAAATTAAAAACATAAATTATTTTGTATAGTAAATTAATTAAATGTAATTATAACTAAAATATGTATTATAATAATATAAATAAATTATGCTCATACACACAACAGTCAACAAACTTGCAATACCTCTCAATGTTCATGCACAAGGCAAGCTGCTCTTTAGTGTTGACAATATTAAGCTTCACATTTAATTTGTTTGTGTATAAATGTGTTGAAATCAATTTTCATATTTTCATAAAAATATTCTGTAAATCCAGTAATAGGCAATTAAAATGATTAACATTTTCAAAGGATTGAGTTATTTCCATGAGACAATTGAGTCAAAGTGGAATACCCAACCTTGTGAAGGCAAGCATTTACCATTTAACTCATAAAGTGTATTAATCTGTAATTCAAACTTAATTGTGCGTGTTATGTGTGTAAATGTTTACGTAGTGAATATTACACTTACACTGAAGTAGCCTACTGTACTTGAATTATTGCTATACTGCTAAAACTAACATATATCAAGTAAACTATTTAAAAATAAAGTAGGTACTATAACAAATAGCTTGTTACTATCAGCATTAGTATTGTTACAAATATATGCATAAATAAGCCAATTAGTTACGTTATTATATTAAGAACAGATAAAAATAACAGTACATTATTATTTATTACTGAGTAGAAGAAGTGTGATGTTATCTTCTATTTCTTAGCTAGACAAGGCAAAAATACAATTATTGGAGCTTGTTGAAATCTAAATGGAAAGTGCAAACCATATTTAGTGCAAAAAAATTGCTTTATCCATTCACCAATGAGAATTATAATTCTCGATGTGATACTGCCAAGTATAATAGGAACGTGTGTAATCATTAACTTTATTAGAGGGTCAGTACAACTAATGGTATTTAGTATTTCAGTATATTGATTGAAAATAAATAGGACATCAAGTATTGTGGCTAACTTTTTAGTATTGTGTTGTTTTAAGTATTGTGAGTACTCTTAAATTGGCTATGTATAAAATATTGAAAAAAATCATAGAAAAATGAAACTACCTTTGGAAGTTGTGTGTGCATAGTTGACTGCTCGGATTTGAGGTCTTCGTTGGAAATGTCTGTCTGTCCGTTTTCTTTGGGTTTTCTGATTCCATCGTCGTTCGTCGGAATGATGAGTCCCATTTTAAACTTTTGGTTCTGAAATTAAATCAATTATTGTAATAAATTATTTACCTACTTGTTTAGCACCTCACTACCTACATTTTACTACCAACAAAACGTTGTATGATTAATATTTGTCGTATGAATCATTGTACTAAAATAGAATATATCAAAATAAAACATTAATTAAATAAGTGATTGACTTGATCTAGCATATTGGCATAACAAGCAAAATGTGAGAATTTGAGAAGAGGTTGCCTAATTATGAACAAATGTAGACAAGAGTAAAGCTTGTGATTGATTCGGGAAATCTCGGATTCGATGCACATAATTGGCAATCTTGACTGAAATAGGAAAGGAATTCATACCTCTTAAACAGCCCCTGGACACTTCCTTCACAACTACACTAACTACAAAATACCTAGAAAGACACCTGTAGAGGGGCAAGCTCATTCTTGCTGAGAAAGATAAGCCTTTATATATTCATTTAGTACAGGACATGGAGATAGTAGTGCTGCAACAAATATGCTTTAAAAGTCTAGGGTTATATAAAAAAAAGATCAAAGTATGATGAGTAAGATGCCAAAAGTACAGTACTAAGTGCATTAAACCATCAACCAATCTATATTCCCTCGCCTCATCTCAAATCATCGCTGACCCGTGTACAGGCGTAACAAGGGAGGGGCAGACCGAGGGCATGGTTTATTGATGAGCGGAGACCGCGTAAAGTGGAAATACAGCGAGAAGATATTTTCATTCCATTTCGTACTTCGTCGTCTTGTCTATACTGCCACAAAGAAACCGAATCTTATTTACATCTAAATAATATTTTGTATTACCATTCCTTTGAACATTTCGTAATATATCTTTTTATATACTGCTATCTCTGTAAATGTAATATGCTGCTTTACCAAGAACATTTTCTCAAGAAGAGTACAGTTGATAACCACAATAAAAACCTCGAGAGAAAGGACAAGCTTTTATTTCCTACCTACCAGGGCTGGTCAGTTCTCTTCTAAATCTTATTTTATGGCACACTATCCACACCAATACAGTAACTGTTCAACAGATTTTTGTTAAAAAAACTTTTCTCTCTCAAAATTGTACAAGGTAATAGGACAGTTATGTTTAAAAAAACAAAAAATAAATAAACAATATATAATAATAATAATTCTAAATTAAATTTACAATTAAGTTTCTAGTTTTTCTTCAACTGACTAAACAATTGCATTCTTTACTAAAACAATATTTTTTTGTGTTTCAGTCCGACGATTAGTAGTAGAAACGATTCCCGTATAAGAATGCAGTTTAAATTATTAATATGCATGCCTAGGTATACGGGGTTTCAGCCCATGGTTCTTTTACTAACAATGTGAACAAATGCCAAAGCAACTATAAATAAAGTATGTAGAACATTATGAACATGGTACCAAAACATATTCAACATGGGAAGCTGAAAACCACAGAGCCTCAACAGTTCATTCGCATTTTTAAAAAACATACATTTTAACAAAATATCAAAATGATAACAGATAAGATTTTAAAGTTGATGCTACTGTTATTAATTAAAATGGCGATATCATACAATGTCGATTAAATAAAATCTTCCCACAACAAATTCCTAGCTTTGACTTTAAAATTAAAATGGCCTATTCAACACTGTCGGGAGATCCTGACCATTCTAAACTAGAGGTTAGTAAAGTCAGTTGTACACTTACTTCATCTCTGCTTTCCTGCAATTCCTCTTCTAAGGTCGCTACTCTTTCTAGTGACACTCGTAGTCGTTCTCGAACCTAAAACCAAAGATGACATTTGCTACTTTACAAGGTCCGCAATCGTGGATAAACATTACAACACAAATAGTGTTGATGATTGTTGTAATGTTGTTGATATTTTTTGTAGTCATCATTTCAAATATTTTTTATTGAAATAAGGTTGGCAGTCACCAAGTACCTATGTTTGGAGCTATGATCTTTTCTGCCAACCTCGTGATGCATTTGATTAATAAATGTGTTGCGAAATAAATCGTAAATAAATAAAACATGATAGTTATAAAAGGTGTCAAAGGCTGCAAGCACTAAAACATTTGACAGCCCCACTTCAAAATTTCTGATATCTACTTCAATCTATCAATAGTGTCAACGGTGACTTTGGAGTCGTCACAGCATCGATAGCACATTATAAATTATAAATTTGTTCCGAATTAGCGTCACCCGTGAGTGAATCCTGTCAAATCTTTTGGTCGATATTTCCTATTTCAAATAACGATCTCTGGTTGACAATTGTTTGCTCGTTGATGGTGTCTGTGACGACAGGGTTGGCTCGGTTTGCTTCAAATTAGGCCCACTGAAAATCAGTTTTTTGACTGCAGGAGTGGATAGACTCTAAATACGAATTTATTTAATTCCTTGAAACCGACGAGCAAAGTTACCCTCCTGACGAGCAAAGTTATTCAGACAGCTGCTCGTTCGGCATACAAGAGTTTGTATCTGCTTCCAAAGCATAACGTCCAGGGTTCAAATCCTGGTCAGGGTTGGATTAGGCAAACCTCGAAATGTATTTTGTAAATCAATATGAAGTTATATTGTACGATATAAACAACACAAAGGGGTGACTAAAGATTTGCACAAATTACAAAATTGTGAAATTCTGTCCCCCACAGTATATCATTTCTATTAAACAGAGTGTGTAGACAATAGCGAATCCCATCGATATCAAATAGGAGTATTGATTATTGAAGAACAATATTAATTGATTTTAAATTTACCTACTTCATAATTATAACTTAATTGTATTTTTCATTAAAATCAATTACACGAATCTGGCGTACAAGTGTAGAGGTGCAAGTGAAACTTCGAATCACTTTATTTTTCCATTAGTAGCTACTGTGAAAAAATATACTGTATGACCTTGATAATAGTATATTAAATTACTATAATTATTTGTATTGTGATGAAATTATGCAGTGTAGGATGTTAAAAATTAGTCTAATCAATGAAAAGGTGTAATTGACATTGTATTTTTATTTTATTTGTCTCCACATTCTGTAGATTTAATAGTCTGTGGATGCAAATGTAAGTTTATGTTAATAACGTTGCTAATATCGAATAATGTATTATTTGTAATGTACGATGTATTATGAAAATAAGAAATCTGATAAAATAAAGACGACCACTACTTTAATGTTTATAAGGAAATTATCGATAAACTGGATCTTTGTACATCCCTAGTAGACGATGCAGATTTATTCAAAGGAGGTTGTATACATTGCACTCGTTATTGTAGTGTACTACAAAGTGACAACATAACCACAATGACCAAGTATAAATTAAAACCCTCTCAAGGGAAGTATATAAATGACTTCATAAGACTAATGAGCCAGACACTGTGCATTTGAAAAACCTTTTAAATCAATAAATAGTAGATTATTCTGCGGCCTGGCCTTAAATAACTTAGTAAGAAACACGTGTAATATATTACTGCCATGTCAGGTAGGAAACTGGTGATGGATTATACTGATGATAAATTAGTATTTTTTGTAATTAATCAAGTTGTGCCTAAAATAGCTAATGAATGTTGATTGTAATTTGGATGAATGTATAATCATTGTTTGCACGGACACTAATTGAGACAATGAGCTACGCGCAGTGAATTGTGGAGGTTTATGTAGCGAGAGGCTAACCCCTATACAACGATGATTCAATAGGTCTGACAATATGTTCAGTATAATAAATAATATCGAGTTTGTGCGACCTTAGCTTGGTTGTATCGAGTGTTTGTGACCCGGCACCTCCACCAATGCAATGTGTGCAATCTGAAAGTTTACTTCTGTTTTTTTTTTATAAATACATTATTTTAATTATTAAACAAGCAGTGAACATGATTTAATAGTAATGGCGTTTTCCATTGGCCGCACTCAGGTTGCACTAGTGCGCACTGGATTGCCACTTGTCTTTTCAATTGTTCACTTTTGTAATGTTATTCAAGTGGTGGTTGACAACAATGACATCTATGCACTCGCCGAGTGCATGCCAATGGAAAACGCCATAAGCAACCCGGCACCGCCACCAAAACCAGATCAACGTAGGAATTATTTTATTTTTGTATTCTTCTTCGACGATCTGTTGTTTACGTAGCTTCGCAATTTCTTCTTGGTACTCCTGTACCCGAATACGCTTTCTCTCTCACTCTTGGTCTATGTACTACGCAGGGCCTGGCCTCAGTCAAACTTGTAGCTCACAAGTCCAAACCTCAATGGCGGAAATATATTTATCCCACCGCCGACATAATAAATAGTACGCATTGTACGGTGCACACAAGAGAGGCTGTCACCGCCTTCTAAGGGGTGTTCATTAGTCACAAAGGATTGTCTCCGAGAAGGCGGTGGCTGCTACGTCCGTATCTCTCTCTCTTTCTTCTGCCTTCTCTTTTAATTTCATTTCCAGCACTGACAAATGAAATGGAGCATAACGCTACCATTACTTGAGTCGACCCTTTATACAGAAGTCATCTTTTGAAGCTAAGTTCACAGACACACACACAGACAGACGCTCGATCTTGTTAAAGGAAGTGGCATTGGTCTTGGCAAATAGTTTAAGTTTACAACTAAATTAAGAAAGTAAGATTTTCAAAAATAAGTGATCATTGCAATATATTAAAGCAGAAACTCCGCTGGGAAATTAGAAGTAATTCGAATTCTTCTTTATAAATTGGGATTTTCGTAAAAAAAAAAAAAACAGCGAAAACCCACAGTATTCGTAAAGAATGTACGAAAATAAATATACGCCGAATGCAATTTCAAGTTTAATTAAAATATCTTAACGTCGATAAAAAAAATGTAGGCAATAATAAATACATCAGTCAAGATAAAAGATGAAAATAAAATACATTGCCGCGTATTTTGTTTCTGTAATGTTATGTATGTTTATGTATGTTTCTGTCTAATTAACAGAAGAAAATCAAGGGTAGGCCAGAAAATAAATGTAACCTAACAATTCCTATTTTCTAGTCTGAGTGAAATCTATGTATATGAATAGTCTACGAGCAACCATACCATCATTACAACTTACAAGCTTTATGCAGAACAGTTGTAAAGCAGGGTTCCGGCCGTTCAACTCTAACTAATTTACTTTCGTCCCCGAGAGTAAATTACGCAATGATATGTTTAAATTGTGCACATGATGGTACTAATAAAGTATAATACCTTTTATAATACTATCATTTGATGACCAGATATATTTATCTACGTAGTTAAACTATATTTATTAGCGATGAACTTTAAGAAAAAGTTAATATGAGAACGAAATAATATTGGTACAATGTTCTGAATAAATTTTACCCCACACTTTGCCTTCTATAATTTCTATTAAAAAGTAATATCAACAAACCATGCTTTTTCTACAAGTAAAAATAATAATGTTGACACGTTTTTAGTTCTTTACCCAATAATAAATTATAGCGAAGCTTCGATTTGACATATCTGCTTCAGTAGCATGTAACCAACTTCAGTTGCATATAACCATTGTGAAGTTGGCACTGTGAGAGGTACATGCTCAGTGTCGCGAACAGACCACGAATCGATTGCAAGCCCAGCTGAAGGAGAAATGCATTATTGTAGAAGTTACACATCACCATCTGAGAGGACTGCCCCGGAAAAATCATTATCTCTTTGTTGACAGGAGTAGGAGAGGGGGGGGGGATTTGTGGCGAGTATTAATTAATAATCAGCAGCTTCGTCGCTTTCGTTAACTAAAACAGCGGGAAAAACTGGATGAGAGAAACTTTGTTCCGTGTCGACCTTTCACATTCGACGTCATCACATTAAATAAATAAATCCGTATTTAGAGTCTACCCACTCAGTCATATAACTGATTTTCAGTGGGGGACTTTAAACCAAAGCGACCAAGCCAACCCTGTAGGCCCCTACGCAATCGACAAGTGAGCGATAATCAACCAAAGATCGACATTTTTCTAAAGTAGGAAATAATAGCAATTAGTGGTATGGACACTGCGAGCACCAGCGGATCAACGTCAGAATCAACCAGGCCGATTCAGAACAACTTTGAATTTATTAAGGGCCTCGTTCCTAGAACGGCTATGTAAAGGCCGTTTACTAATTCCTAAGACAAGAACTGACGCACTTGAATCCATATTAGAAGTTAAAATACTTCCGCCTGAAGCGGCATTCGAACCCGGGACCTTCCGCATTGGAAGCAGGTAGGCAATATGTGGGTTCGTAGCGTATATAAACCAAGATAAGTACGGGTACGGAAGTGTACCCAAAAGAGGGAGCGAAGTTACTTAAGCAAAAGATCGTCTAAGAATTTATTTGGTGGCGGTTTCGGGTAAGCTTTCCACTTTAAAAATATTCCCGATTTTTTCGCACTCAAAATGGTGGAGGTGCCGGGTCATAACTTTTCAAACCTTCTCGGGGGGCTAGCCACTCCCCCTTTCTCCCAGTCACCAGAAACATTATGTATTTTCTCCTAGTTACAACACAAAAACAAAGGTTGTTCAGGATTTTATAGTGAGACGTGACACACGCACAGACGGACGGACAGAACAGTGTCTTGGCCAGATGTATTGGCATACTGGTTATAACAATTACCATGCAACAGGTACGTCAAAGGGGACCACTAATGGGCAGACATGGAAAATAACTCAATCACAGACTACTTCACTCTATAAATCAGAGAATCAGTAACAAACAGTATTACGAACTATATAATATCTTCTGTCAAATTTCGTTTCAAAGGCACGCAAAAATGCACGAAAATGTGCATGGAGATTGATGTATCTTTAGAGACAGCTTTGAAACAGTATTAGTTTCTATTAATTTTAAAATCAAACTTTAATGTAACGGGTAAATTTTTTAACTAGTTAAAATGAACCACTTCGCTTTCCTTGGTTTAAAAAAAAATACACAGTTTTTTTTCCATTTGACTCCGCACAATGTCTCCAAATTTCGTTCAAGGTTTGAATCCATGCTACGTAAATCTTCCTTTCAAGTTCTTGACAAATTCCCACATTCTATACCTTTGCCTCGAGTATCCGTGTCATTTCGATAAAATTTCTTTCTCGAAAAAAAAAATCGTGTAGGTTTTCGCACACGTCATTTCTTCCATCTCGTTGTGCATTAGCAAGAGTTATACGCGATCGATTCAAAGCGACAGCAGCCAGTTTGTCAGTCAGTCCGTCCATTAGGTGCGACGCATTCAATCCACCCCGAGTGAGTGAATGCATTTCCGCAACCAAGGAGACGTCGCTACGATATTTGTAATTATAGAGATGTTGCCGCAATGGAACTTTGCGGGAGGATGTATAGAGCACAAATAACAAACGTCCGTATACTAGGGCGGAGCTTCTCCGGGTGTTGGTTCTATAAGCGCGTCTATACCGAGGACCGGAGAATAGCGCCTAAACATAATGGAAAACTCGATGAGTTTATAAGCGTACGTGCAGTGGGTAATTGGGACTGCGTTATTTGCTTTTTTCGTCTCCAATTCTAATAATACACTTTTGAAAAGACTCATAGTTGAAACCGTGGATAACAAAGCACAGCAACGTAAAGAAATGTAGAAATCTGAATTGCGATGGTCCATTCGTACTTTCAGAAACATCTTTTGTAGTTAGTACTTTTAGTTTTAGTTTAGTTTATTCCAAAAATATTATAAAATCAAACGTTCTGTCTTTTGAGACAACAGCATTGACTGCAGAGGCCAAATAAAGGTATATTGCATAATTATAACAAAATATTATTACAGCCAAGGGAACAAATTGATACGTTTTCAATAATATCAAATATGATCAAATGGTTTTACCAGTGCAGTTATTTAAATACCGATAACAAGAATAAACTGATAATTTGAACGAAATATGTTTCTTTCAACGCGAGCTTCTGTGTATATGGGAGATCATACGTTCTTATTATGTAACGCAGATTATCTGTAAAATTACAATCTACAATATGAACGATACAGGAAGGGTACTTTATTTCAATAATATCACAAATGGCTTACAATCGCTCTAATTAAAATATACATATATGAAAATACCTGTAAGCCGAATTCATATAGTTAAAAAAAAATGGAGGCGAGATTCTGTGCGGAAGAAGAGAGTAAACGTACTTCTCATTAAACGCAGCTAATTCGTACAATCACATTATACAATACGAATAATATGTACGGACCAAATATTCTTCCAATGGGCACATATTCCAAACACACGAATATTGGCACATTTCAATGCATAAAGAAAATATCAACAATTAACATAATGAAGAGAAGAAGTATTTTTATCCAAATACAATGAAATGTATTTCGAACGTCGTCGTCAGAACACGTTTCCATGCACTTGATGAACAAAGCTGTGCACTCGTCCCAGTCAGCTGATCTAAGACGCCGATAGCAGGCGTCGTGTACAGTCTCACCAAGAACGAGCACGGGGGCAGGACTGACATTTCAGACCGAGGGTTCGGAGAAGTCAGCCGGAGGAAGGGAGGGTGGCATTTAGACGTTGATGCCGGGGAGTGTAGCACACGAGGGAAGGAGCTGGGAATATACACACGCGTTCGTGGAATACGAGAAAATACTACCGAAAAACATGTAAAAACCAGTTAATGTTTAATGCAACCCAGAAATTAAACCCCCAGCTCGATTGGGGATTTGACAACTAAATCTACGGGAGTGTTTTCCTAAAAAACAAATAGAGAGTAATTATCTCATTTCTAAGAAAATAACAAGCAAAACAAATACAAAATCTTTATTCCGTTTTAGGAAGTTAACATTAGTGTGGACAAAGTTTCGTATGCTGCATAATATTACTTTCATTTATATGTGTGTACTATTTTCTTTAATACGTACTCTCATGTACTTTCTTTACACGGTCCATATAATGGAAGATATATTATGAAGAAATAATATAGTCAAAATTCGAATGAATCAAACATCAAAGCTAGATAAAGAATATCACCACACAAAAGTTTCGCACTGTTATCTATTGACAAGTATTCACAAAACTCGGACTCAGCTTGAGAAATGATTTACAAAACACATACCGGTACAATTACCAACATTTTAAAGAGAACCACCCCAGAGTTACAAAAACATTAAGTTTATGAAAACCGATTTGTGCGGCAATATTCGATTTTATTTATTTATTTTACATACATCTTATTAAAAGTTATAAAAATTTATTTAAAAATCACTACTTTTGTGCCGATAAATACCGTCTACAGGTTGACCTGCTGAACTGAGCGCGGTATCATGTTATGTTATTACTTGACGGGGGATCATAAATCAACCATAGACTAACTAATGAAACACGTATTTTTAGAACAAAACAATTTTAACATGCTGATCGACTCTGGTAATACTGCGGCATTCTGTGCAATATGAAGGGGTAATTATGAACAACGCAGAGCAAAACAATAGAGACCCAAAATCTATGTATAATATATGTGTAATGTAGACTTGTTTAATATTTTTTTTTATGACAACTGAAACATTTTGAAAGTGTTTACTAACTGACTCACAAATTTGTAATATAAATATATACAATAATTTTCAACCTACATTTCAAAGCATGCATACACAACGCATTCTACTTATTTTTCCTAATACACATTTTCTCACAATCTTCATCCAACTTACATTTACCGACTCACATTAACCATCATATACGGTGTTGAGATAGTGTTGAATAAATCAGTCTTAGAAGCGGGAATAATACAAGGACATAATAAATACTATGAAGTTACGTACAATCGTTGTACATATTACATACGTGGCAAGTTTTCATGCCAATACAAAGCACGTTGCACGTACGTACATAATTGAATAATAAACAACAAGTCTTTGAATTTAGATAATCTAGATTCGGCTTTGATAGCATTATCAGATCAGATAGTTAAATGAACTAACCAAGTATGGCTTCTCACCAATATGGATTCCTTTAGTAAGTACATAGGTTTTTATATCACCGTGGTTAATCTACTTTGGAAGGTCAATTTCCAATTGTTTCTTGTGTAATATCATAGGTCATTTTGATCATTTATATATATTTTTTAATAACCTGAAGACGAGAGAAGCTTTTATATTTGGCGAAACGTTGTTGTAATTGGTAAAATAAAAGAGTTTACTCCCAAAACTTTTTTTGAATGACAACATGAAATAAATCAGCTAGCTACAATACTAGAATAGTATTTAGGTAGAGTACCCTTCATGTACTAGGCGAGGGTACAGTCCTATCTGCGCTCATCGCTAGCACGCGCGCTAGACGTCCGTCGCGACGCCACTAGAGATGAGAGGAGCGTCGTGCCCACAATGAAGGTGTCTAACATAATACAAACATGCTGATCCCACAGCTAAGCTGCTGATCCCAGTTCGAAACACCCGTGAGACTAGTGTTGATTTATTATTTAAACTACGATTAAAAAAGTAAATGCAAAGAAAACAAAGCTTATTGACCGAGAAAACGCAAATAATACAAATATGTCAATTTATCAGTTGGTATAAAGGTAAATCTGATAACAACTTAAATAAATAATCATACAGTGTATGTTTTTATAATTTACACAGTAGGCGTGTGTTTCAAAAATATTTTTGAAAAGAATAAAAGCAGTTACGGTAATTATATATTAGTGCAAGAACAGTGGCGAATGTTAAATAAATGTTAATTTAGCCACGCACAATTACGATAACATTGTGGGATTATAACGATTTTCAAAAGTGTCAATCATTGGTGATAGTGGCTGGTACGGAAGAAAGGTCACATTTTGACGAGTTTCAGACTTGAGGTTTTCAGAACATGAGTTGGTTTTCAAAATTTGTCAAATCAGCTGATTAATCTAATCAATACATTAAGTTAACAGGTCGAAAAAGTAATAATGTGAAGTACTTGCAATGTAAGTTTCCACTACACACATGCGCAAGAGTCTTTGACAAACCGTATGGATAGTGAATTAATCTTATCTAGAAGAATTTCTACTAGAATTTATCTTATGTTGGTTATTTTTATCTTAAAATGTAACTTATAGTAATTTCGTTGATTGGTAAATAATTTTATAGGTTAAGCTCCACTATAATAATAACGTTGGTTTGCAAAATAAAAATGTGAAATGCATGTAACCTCTTTTCCGAACGTAATGAAACTCGTACTTCTGAAACAAATGACATTCTAATACAAGAATTTATCTTTCATTATCGCGTATCTCTGACAATTTGATGAAATTTTAATCCGATTTCAGTTCAGCATTCTTATAACTGAATTACACGAGGAGAAAAAGTGATTTCTCAATCCCGATAACAACTACTAGGTTTTCATCTAATTGTAACGTATTTATTTTGTACTATTTTTCTAAAATGGCTGCAATTCGTCAGTAGACAAGATAAAATGGTGCATGGACTGATGTCGATAAAATGTTTGAAAACAATGAAAACATTGTATTCTAGAAATCGATTGCCAACCTTGGTTTATATATTCTTATCTAACGTTCATCATATTCAGATTTAAAAAACTGATTAGCCTGAGTGTTGCGTGCCCTTACACCCGAACAGCAAATTCAACATTTAAATAAGATTGAATTTACTAAAATCAAGATCAAAGATGAAATAAACTTGATATGTTAGAGATCCGAAAGAGGACTTAAAAAAAACCGATAGTTTATAAAAGTCTAATCAAAAACTCATCACGATAGATGCAAGAATAATATAGTAAAAAACCTGCATTAACATTAGTAAAACAAAACAATTCAAAAGTGATGAGCAGGTGTGATGTTTGGTTAATGAATGAGTCGGTATGTTAGCAGCGTTATGACGAAAATAAAAAAACAAACAATTATTTAAACTCGTAAGAAATCGCAAATCCACACCCGTTGAGGTGAGTAATGAAATATATTTGCATTTACTAATTTGCGCCATATGCTTGAGTTTTGCACAGTTAAGAATAAAACAATTCTAATTTATTGGGTGTGATTTTTAGGTAGGCATCAACAAAGCTTTAACTAGTCTCTTTTGTCAGTAGAGTATATCCCCTGGAGAAAACCCAAACATTAAGATCGTTTATGGAATAAGAAAGCTGAAAATTCAATTGATTCTGAGTCGAGTCTTGAAACGGAGTCACATTACCATTTCCCTCAACCCCGATCTCAGTTAATTATTATGGAGAGCAAGAACGAATTAGAAGCAGACGGGGCATCGCGAACTCCAATTATATTGTTCTATAAATTACTGAAGTTGGCTGAAACGAAAGGGGTTTATCAACGTATAGAAAAACAACTAGAAAACCCTCATGCTAAAAAGATTTAGAGCTTAAAATACGTCCTGGCTGTGCGTATGAATACGCCCACGGAAATTCTAAGCGCTTTCGTATAACAATGAGACGAACGGGGAGAAAATTGCAGACGCACATATTTCAGATTTTAACCACCATGCAATTAGAGGACATACAATTCCCGAACATTACTATCAAGACGCCTAGCATATTTGGTTGAGATGGTCGAAAAACAAGATGCTTTTCTTTTCAGGAAATGTGCATACTACCTACCTAGTACAAGAAAAAGAGGGAGTAAGTTATGTCAGAAACTTTTAAGATTATAAATGAAACAAAATTCACTCAAAACGAGAGGAACGTTACTGTTTCAATCGTAGTTTTAAAATTAATAATCCATATTTATTTTGGAGGGGAAGATGTAATACAGATGGATAAGGAAAGACTAAACGACGCTTCGGAAAAAGTTAAAACAGGAAAGGTGGTGGAAAGAAAAAGGCGGAAAGACTTGATGATGAAGAAAGTGAAGGCATGGCTAGCCTATTTCGACCCAGGGGCCCACGAGTTTGGTCAAATTATATAAATTATTATAAAACAAATCAAAAGTTATACCACAGAAGTTACTATTGTAGTATAACTTTTTATTTGTTTTGAAATTGTATAATTTTATAATAATTGTTTTATGTATCGACCTTGGTTAGTAGACGGAATTTTATGTTTTAATTGTTGCCTTTAGAAGGGTATTGAAAATACCCGAAATATGGCTTTACTTTAGTAGTTTTGTTATAAAGACCACGATAAGTCCTAAAATTGTATTTCATTTTGTAATCCAGAAGTTATTAAGTTAACTGTCCCGGCAATCGAAATATTTTGGTTCGATTCCCGGCTGAGATGGGTTTTGTAATTTCTGGATTGATTTCCATTGAGGTAATGTTGTGAGTCACCGACAATGTTGGCTCGGGTGCTAAGCCGAAGTGAGTATAGCGACGGCCTCGGCTAAGCGCTCGACTCTGATTCGTGAGGTCCGCGGTTCGAATCCTGTCGAGACCGGCAATCCTGACTGTAGTTTTTTCCGAGTTTTTTCTCAGTCGTTAATGAGAATACAAGGGACTTAGTCCTCTTAAACAGCCCTCGGACATCCGTTCACAATGGTCCTATCCGCAACATACCTAGCTCACCTGAAGAGGGGCATATTGCACCCTATAACAGGTTCACGATAAAAATTTAAATTTTATTGTGAGTCGTGTACTCGGACGAAGTGTGCCTATTGCGAGGTCGAGCTGACTGACTCTATGCGCAACCCCTAGCGATGCGGTCTGGGTACGCAGGTGGCGTTTATTGGCGCATTTACCCTATCCGCTTGGTGTGTATCGGGCACGGCTTTGCTTAGGATACAAGTATTTGCAACGGTGGATCTCACCTATGTTACGTATCACGGCCTGCACCATTACGAAGAATACCATGCATAACTCAATAAATTAATACAGAATATGATTAAACAATATTATAATAAATACGCAAGTAAACCACACACAAGATATTCGAAAAAATCAAAATAAATCCCGAAAAAGCGTTGAATGTTAACTTAGCATTCTTTATCAATTATTGCAACACCGAAGATATATTTTGAAATTGCATATTATACGATTAGTGATCATTACCAACCACCTTTTAAAGGATAGTTTTGTACTGGACTTACAAAATTAAAAATATAAAATAAAGAAAAGACAATTTGCAAAAATACAATAATTCCCCAGAGAGTCAGCATTATCACCTACGCACGCGTAGAATAGCGATACAGAAAATATCGCAACCGACGCTTTATAAAACATATCTATAAAAATATCCTAGGCCTATCTATTGATTCGCCTCAAACATCCTGTAATCGCTACAATATTAAACTTCACAGATTGAGGGTGAGATTTCCCCCCACTGATACCACGTATGAATATCCTCCCAAGTTTCAACCTGCTCAACAAAACATTTTCTCTCTTCTCCTTACTACCCAAACCCCTCAACACGTAGGCTCTTGAGTCACGCAGTAATGTACTCTTGTCACTAATGTGACAGCCAACGTGACTGGCTACATTCCTTCAAGGTAGTACATTAATGCAGTAAATGCGTGTTTACTTATTCAACAGGTAAACACCAACGTTCTGCCGGGAGAGAGGTATGCTCAACATTTTATACAGAGCACGCTTGTGTTCAATAATATATACCAAGGTTGTTGGGACAAGTGATGCTAGTAATATAATAATACTTTATTATACTAAGGATTGACATTAAACGTAGTAGGCTAGATCCGCAGTCTTGATTCACTTCCGTGACAATTTGAAGCCATCTTGTTAAGGTGAGTTTGTATGTTAAGTAGATGGGAGCGATTTGTAGCCCAAATAATTTTAAAGATGGCCGTCAGTTTGACAGCTGAGCATATTAGCCTTAACAAAATGATTACTAAATTCCCTTATGCATAAACTTCTTATTGTTTCTGTTTGTGCATTCCCATGCTGCACAAGCTAAAGCCATATCAAACAATCCAGTAAAATACTTTATTGCATAAAAAAGCATAAATTAAAACGCCAAATCGCCATTTTGAAAAGGTGGGATTGACGCTTCAATTTGCTACGCTCGCGCCTGTGCGGAGGTATTGGAAACTGCGGATCTAGCCTACTATAGGTCTAATCAGCCAGTTACAACATATTATCATAGTTATGATGTTTGTTGCGACATGAATTCACTAGGCTCAGTTATACTATTGCAAGTTCAATGGTTGCACAACGTAGGACAATCTAAAACTACAATGTTAATTACAATGATGTGTGACAGAAAAGAGAAACGTATAAATATAACCCTTGCTTTGTGAAATAAGGGTTTTAACCCCACGTCCGTTGCCTATGTATACGCTTCGGACCTGCGCTTTAACCGTATAAGCCACCACAGACAACACATCGGTAAATAAATTGCTTTTAGGTACGTCAACAGATACAGCCCTCGATTATTAAATAATTCGTTAAAAAATATAGCTTAACAGAGTGTTAAACACGATATTACCAACTTAAATTCGCATAGAAACAAATTGATAACGTGTCGGCAATATGTTGAACGAGCCATAGCAAACGATTGAAAAATATCGTTATCATAAGAATGTTTCACTCGTCGGCGTAGTGGTCGATGGTCAATTAAGCTTTGGTCTGTTGTTTACCATGGCTTGTGCGTTGTAGGTTTGAATCTCGGTTTAAGCATGGATATATCATGTGAAGTAAAACAATCTTCATATATAACATACTAAACGTCTCGATTAGCAGCAATGCCAAAATATATGACGTAAAGCTCAAATATCATCAACTGAGGTCGGATTTATGTTCATAAAATTTAAGCACTTTTCGGGGGTTTCCGCGATTTTGGCATCACTAGCCCTAAAACCACGTTCCAACGACTATGAGAGTGAGGGACGAACTTCATCATACCAAAACGGATTCTACTGTCGTTCTGCATCGTTATGGAACACTCTACCGGCTGACGTGAAGACTTCCAGACATTTCAATATTGATGTTAGGAACCATTTCAAAATTTCTTAATGAGAACGCATTTACATTTTTTAATCAAGTTGTAACATGCTGGAAAAGTCATCAAATTATGTTTAATCATCAATTGTACACCCTTTACTATCAATTGTTCACCATCATTAATCACCCTATTACTAACTCATTTCATATGATATGTACCATACCATCATTGTTCACCCTTTACTTTCACCTTTTATAATATTTGTTAATTTATTTTATTGTATTTTATAATGTGGTTTTAAGAGGTATAACTTAGACATAGTAAGTTAGACACATTGTGACTGGGGCCTTAGGCCCTTTTCTAACTTTCTATGGAGTTGTACAACTTAATATACGATTATGTGTACAATTTCGAAATAAAATAATAATAATAATAATACTTTATGTAGTGCAAAGAAGTTAGAAAAAGTGCGGATTCAGAGAAGATATTTATTTGAAATAATGAAAAATGCATTTCTTCCCACAATTTAGCATACACTTAATTAAAACACTATCAAATTTAAAAAAATCGTTATTTAGAAGAGTCTTTCCACTCAGTCACAACTGATTTTCAGTGGCGGACTTGTTGCAACACTTAAAAGTATAACTATTGGGAATGTTTCACAGCTTATGCCATATCAGGAGTGAGACGTTGCTAAGAGAACAAGATAACAGATTATTGAACATGAATATAATTGTTATACTAACTATGCACTTTACTTCCAAATTGATTCGTTAATTGTTCCACTCTTCAAACATTGCATTTCGTGGAAAAATAAATTACGTGGACGGGACAGAAATCATGAGAATGCAAATGGCTATAAGTGTACAAACCTAAACGTACAAGTTTAATTAATTGTGAAAGTCTACAACACAGCTCCCGAAAATGGCTAATTTTGTGAAACAATATTATTTCATTGATTAGTTGACATCCTGTAAAAGCTATTTATGCCAAACTCGCGTCCCCAAATGCAACTTGGCGGCTTGCCTCAATTTCAAAAACAGAACCCATCCGAAATAATGTCATAATTATAAAAGTTTGCTCAACATTTAATGGTTCGGTTTGTTTGTAAAACATAGATACATAAAACGATAATAATAATATAGTCAACGTGTAGTGTCGGACCTCCGCTCGAGGCCTTGGACAGAGCTCGATAATGGAATGACAAATACATGCCGTGGGAATAATTAACAGTAATTATTAATAACCGGCTAATGGGTGGTCATTATACGCTAACGAACAAGACCTGGGATGTGATTCCCTTCGCTTATCTTGACCACGGAGGAAACACGTTGCCAGGCAGACGGATATGGGTCCACAATCCCGGGTGACTTATTATATTATTGAAGTAATTCAATTATTGATGTTCAAGAATTAATTATTAACATGCCACGTCAGAAAGGAATCAAACCACATTGCTTATTTATTGATTGAAATGAGAAAGGAGGGAAAATGACACATTTATCAGTTCGCAAATAGTTATTTACTCGGCCAGAAAGTACACACACAACTGCAGTACATTGTTGTTAATCAAGGAACGACAGCCAGCACACAGTCGTAGATATTTTTTTTAAATCAGCCAAAATTAATTCAAGAAAATGGTCGATCTTAGACTTAACCAAAAATTTTTAAATTGAGTATCATTTTTTTAACATTCACCTAAAATCATGTTTCGAAAAGTATGACTGTATAGAAACATATATTTCCGCTACCATAATAACTGTGCAAAGTTTCGGACATGTACGATATCAGTCAGCTAAGCAATCAGCATGTCCTATATCCTCTTCAACTAAAGTAGAAGCTTGACTGAATTGATTGGTACTCAACGTATACCATTGTAAATGTTGTCGTCTATATCAGTTGTAAATTAAATTCAATAAATTAATCAACCAACTAATTGATTTATAAATTGATCAATATGTAATTAAGTAATATGACCAGTGAACCCTGAACCATACAACCCTCACTTAAGATTGTAACAAGTCTCCCTAAAAGTTATGTATGTATGTGAGTGTACAAGAACCTTGCCCCCCCCCCACTCGAAGCGCGCATGTCAATTGGCTTATTCAAGAGGACGATATTATCAGCAAAGCAAGGTCCCAGCGGTAAGTGCTTCTTTTATACTGTTAGCTTTGAAGATCGGGACGCGAACTTCTACGTGCTAAGTTTTCGCGAGCGCAAGTTATGGTAGGTTCTGGTCTAGGCGTTTTAATAGCATCGTCCATATTTCAAAATGTTTAAATTGAAAACGAAATGGAAAACAAGAGAACGGTTGTTCATGAATCTTGGAACAGTTTCTGTATACGCATGCAAACACGCACGCACGCACGACGTAAATTGAGACGTATGAAGATGGATGCGTCGTTGCGTGTGTGCGCCAAGGTGCGAATTATTTAAGATTGATATTGTGTAGACTTCGCAACGCACTTTTCACTGAGGGCGGTCATGCTGATGTGCTGATATTCTCAACCAATCTCATTGACCACACAATAAAAAATATCACAGGCCTAAAGGTCGCGAATCTATAGAATTGCGGGATATAATTCACATGGACAAGAGAGGATATATGTTAGCCGTATTTGTCAGCGTAGAGAAAGTTATTTATCTATCAATGGCCTATGGCTAGACTGAACTGTGTCTATGCACCTAAGTTCGTCCTGAAATAGAACTTTTCATATGATAACGGTTTCAAGAATTTACCCCAAGTAAAAAATATGAATACATGGAAAGTATGTACTGAGGAAGATAGTATCAACCCACTAAGTTAAAGAACGGTTTTTCAGTGAAGGGCAGCATCCAGCATATGACGTGTTTTTTCGTAGCTATTATGACCCGAAAATAATTGAATATCATACCCTGTATATAGGTTGAATTCACTCTGGATCAATTTGGAACCAAACCCAGTATATCAAATTTATTGCATTGCAAGCAGGAATAAATTCACAACACTTACTTGTGTACGGTTACAAAGATGTATAGTACGTAAACTACGTACATTCTTATATCTAATATAAAAAATATCTAAAGAAGCATTCGGTTTCATAAACATATCATGCGAGAAATACGGTGGGCGTGGCGTAAATAACCGGACTCGTCTGTACTAATGAGTAGCACGCGAGGGTAGAAATAATTACTTCGACACCCAGCATCTCAATTGATCTCGATGCTTAAGACCTTTCCCTCCTAATATCAATCGATAATCCAAACTATATCAACAAGAGGGCAAATCCAAGACCTGTCTTAAGAGTCGAGTCTCAAATTGCAGAGAGAACAAACAACCCCCTTCTGTGCGAGTGTATATACTCTGCCGGGAGATTAAACTGGAATTATTAACAAGTTTGAAAATGTTGCATCTCCCCTCGAAAGATACTCGCGCCTATATTTGACTTGCCGTTCTGGATGGATGCGGGTGATATTAACTACAACTCTCTTGGCAGGATGGTATTGCAGAATGATATCTCCCCCGCCTGTGTTATATCGTTTCCCATTCATAATCCCAACACCCCAGCCATCCTGCGGCGGCCTAGAGGGGTGGGGTTTAAGGACGGTTTAATTTGTGGAAAATTCGATTCGAAGTGGCACTCGGGATAAAGTTCTGAAGTTTGCGGTAAGAAAAGCATAAATTCCTTAAAGCCGCAAGGAAGAGGCGGAGTCAAAAGTAATACGGATTAGTTTGGATGGTGAAATGAAGCGATCGGAGCGATCTGAGGACATAATAATAACAATAAAGGCTGCGGAGGGTTGATCTGCGCGTTTATGATTTTACGTCGCATCCTAGCTGGAATCCAACAAATCTCACCCTATAGGCCTATATTGTCATATAATATTTCGACACAACTTTCAGTTGGGAATGACGAAACAGAACTTCAACATCTTCAGAGTAGTTTCTACTGCAGAGCTGCCAGAATATCATCAGCCAAACAGACAAAGTTCAAGCCCATTCCCTTGTATAGCGTTTAAGAGCTATCTACTCTTCTACATTATGATTGCATAATAATTAACAAAATATTTACTTTTATATGTGATTGGGTTTGTTTTGATTATAACGATTTATTTGGTCAAAACTGCCAGACACCTTGTGTATTGCAATTCTGCCCTTTTCTGTCAACCTTTCCATATAAATTTAACGATGGGAATATACATATTAACATAATAACGTTAAACAAGAAATTTAGTTAGAATGATATCTATGGAGTTGGCACACAGGGACTCACACGCATTTATACAATTTTAATTCAATTTCAGCCCACAAAAGTTTACGTCTGAATATTTGAAGACATTTAGGACCAAGAGAGAACACAAAGTAATCTTGTAATAACTGAATAGTAAAAACAATAAATAAATAGCATGTTAAGTTAAATTCACCTTATAATAAAATTTAATCGTTATTCACAACGAAGGGCGAATTAAACGCGCAACTCGATTTGCAAAGTTTTGGTGGAGGCGCCGGGTACGAGACCTATGATAAAGCTGAAACCGTTTTTTGGTACGGCTGTGCCTTGATTTCATGTCGACAACTGAATAGTTCAGTGCGGGCTAGCAAATTATACTATTTTAGAGACCGGTGCTAGCTGTTACAACATCCATTGTGATATCCTGATGATGTTCTGGCCTTCGGAAGAATGCTCGGACAATGCATGCCGTTATTATTTTGAAGTATAGTTGCTTTTCGCTGATGGATATTCTCATGTAGGGTCACCATCAAACACATTAACACAATAATATCTTTTGATCACAAACACAATAAAATATATTTAACTAAAGTAACGAAATGCACAGCACCTAGTCAAATCCCGCCATAAACCCAACGTTTAACCGTAGCTACATATTATAAGGTCAACATATTTTCCAAGTAGTCCAGGCAAATATTGACTTGTAAAACCCTCACATGTGGAGCCGGCACACAAGAATATGTTAGCAAGAAGGCGCACTTTGAGGAAATGCATTAGCCCCACCGAACTCGGAAATTGATTTCCAATATATGTAAATCCCGACAAAACGCCCGGAAGTAAGTGAACACGGTAGAGTTATTAAATTTTCCCAAACTTAAAACGAATTTATACAATTTTAATTCAATTTCAGTCCACGAAAGTAAGTATACGTTTGAATATTTTGAAGGCATTTTAGGACCAAGAGAGAACACAAATTAATCTCATAATAACTGAATAGTAAAAAAATACATAATTAAATATTAAGTTAAATTCACTTAAATCAAATTTTATTCGTTATTCACAAGTGTAATGCTAATTGAACGTACAACAAAATTTTCAAAGTTTTGGTGGAGGCGCCGGGTACAATACATGCATGACTTGTATAATAAAAGCTGACGAGCCCCGATTCAACCAGATTTGATTCGGTTGGGCCTTGACTTCACGTCGACGACTGAACATTGCAATGCGGGCTAGCAACATATTCTAATTGTGATTAAGTGTGAAACTGGACAGTTATGAATGGACGAGATTCTACTTTACTCTTTATTAGAGACATCTGCTTTTACAGGACACTATATTTTAAAGGTTTGGTTCGGTCAGTTTTAAATTTAAATTTCCCACTAAAAACAGTTTTGTGACTGAGTGGGTTGACTATTAATACGATTGTATTTTAATTATTTAATTAATAAGTTAATAAACAAAACAGTATAGATTTCGTTTAAACTAGATTATTGTACACGTGATGAAGAATCTTCCAAGATATACGAGTTTCATAAGATGACGATTGAAAATATGATAAACAGTTGCGTAGACAAGTACTCTGAAGTTTATTTATGAGCCGTTTCTTTGCATGAAATGCGGAGAAGCGCAAAATGCCGCGTTCTGTTGAAATGAAAACAGTCAGAGTTGGCCTTGCCTGGGTTAGACGGTTTAGAGTTTAGAGACGGTTTAGAGTAATGCACGATATGAGATACAGCAACATGGTGGTCTCTCATGCAGAGTATTAAACAGGCTACGTCACTTTAAAGCCTAGTATCACTCACTGTACAGAAGTATTTCAACCGTTAAGAATGTTGACCGTGCATTTCAAGTACATAGCAGCATACAACTTAAAACTAGAACATACCCATGTGAACATATACAAAAAAGACGTCAATCATTGTTCTAGCTTATATAAGAAACAAAATGAAATAGTATACTACAGAGGGTTTTGCAATAAAAACTTCGGACGAGAAAAGACGAAAAGTTGAGAACCAGACAAAATATTTAAACACGTCCATGCCTGCTGCAAACTAGTAACAGCATTATAACTCAACTGAATTAGCAACATTAACTTTATTTATTTCATGTGACAATAAAATATTTTTGATAGTAAATGTTACTGTGGTGAGCTTACTTGAAGCAAATACGTTCGTTCAGTTACATCGTGCTTGTGTTGTAAAATAACTCATAATAGATTTTTAATAGGCCATCTGCATAACAAACTAAGTAGTAACACAGTTATGAGCCATTTCAACATCACCGATAATTGGTTTTGATGTCTCAAATAACGAATAGCCCTAACACTCGTCGCTTGACATTTTACACACGTTTAAATACAAATTAACGCCGTTAATGCGTTTAAGTCCCCTTGCAACTAAATAAACTACTGACAAAAGCGTTGACGAGAGAAAGGTGGGCAGAATTTAAAGCAGATTAGATTTCCCAACAGGGGGATGATCGTCGTGTCCCTAAGAGGACCCTCGTCGTGCGGCGTCACAATATGTCCGCGTTGCAGCGGCCATATTGATTTGTGTACGTTTGGTGGAGGCGCCGGGTCCACGGGGAGTTCAATCACATGTAGAGTTGGAGAGTTGATAGACAATAAGGTGAGTTTAACAGAGAGTTTTAGAAGAGAATATGGAGAGAAAAATATACTGTTTAAGGTGAGTTTAAGAAGAGAGTTTCAGGAGAGTTCAAGGGGAGTTTAATCACATGTAGAGGTGGAGAGTTGATGGAGCGTTTAAAAGAGAGTTTCAGAAGAGAAACATTTTTCCGTCTATGGAGAGTTTACGGAGAGTTACAGGAGAGTTTCGAAAAAGTTTCAGGAGAGTCAGTGATACAGTTCAAGGACAGTTAAAGTTTGAAAAGGACGGAGGGTTTAATCAATGTATTGTGTAAGAAACCCGTGGTCTATGCATCTAGAAGCAACTCGTGTCACAGCCTGGCACTATCTATCTCGATGACAAGTGAGGTGATATGGATGGCGTAGACTCTTACCTTCTCGTCTAGCGCCTTGTGATGCTCGAATAGACTCTTCAATGCCTTCAACACTTCCACCTCGCTGGACACCCCTGACTGTGCGGCCGCCTGTCTCTTAACCACCGTCATCCTGAGGGATCTCTCGTGTCGGGAGACCAGGCACTCCAGGTGCTCTAGCAGGAGCTGAAACACACACATACACACGTCACAGGGGGTAAACAAGGAAGAGCTTTTATTTAACATAATGCAAAAGACAGGTTTTCTTTGAAGGAAGTCTCGTGTCGGATTGATCGAAAACAAAGAAATGTTATGATAGAAGAACTCCAGCGAAAGAAGCATTATGAATACAACACAGTCTAGATAGTAGTTGGGAACACCAGTTATCACCTTTGAAATTCAGTAATGTAATTGTTTACTTTAGTGACTGGTACGTAATGAGGATGAGAGCGGCATTTTCTTATAGGGGCCTAAGTGTTTTGGTGAATAGCCAAACGTTGGTGATAACGCCATAACCATTAAGTACTTAAACTGCGAATTTAAACATTAAACATGATATGATGACCTTAATGCATGAAACTTTCCGCATTAAACAAATTATTCAAGCAGATTTGGGACAAACCACTTACCGTAATTTAGGTCTAGTTATGTGGGAATTGTTTATGGGTAAAGATAACTTAGGTAACCGCAATCTTCATAAATATATAATGACCATTAGGCATGCTGATAAGATAGGCACACACCTCATAACTAATTATTTAGATTGGTGAAATTAGCGTTTTGCGTTGTAGATAAATCAGCTAGTTCACTATTCCTGAAAACGCTACAAAATGCTATTTGTACTTTAAATAAGGAAAAATCTATTATTGGTGATCAATTTGAGATTTTTTATTCTTTAAATAAACTTTTATTCACCCATTTCAGGTGTAAAATGCCTGACCATAAGATTTTTAGCTAGGGGAACAAAAAGTATCCAATCTGCAAGAAAGAGCAAATTTTGAATTTTCAAAATGCTAAAAATGCCCATTTTTAGAATCGAAGTCATAAAAAGATTGATTTAAATGCACCTTACACCAATCTCTACTAATTACAGTTCACGGGGTCCGGGTAACTCGAGATAAGTAATTTCTAATACTTTCTACCAGACTCTATAATATTCAAGCAAGTCGTTAGTTTTAAGAAACTGCCAATACGGATGGCAAGGTGATTGATGCACAGACTAAACGGTTCAGCGCAGACGAACGTTCACAGATGTTGCTGTCGCAGTCGAATTGACGAGTCTGAAACTGCAGAATATCTATCGCTCTTCATTCAGCGACCTAGGTTTGAGCGGAACGTCTTATCGCCGACGAGAAGGTGACAACTTGATAATGACTTACTCCAAAACCAGAACGAGACGTTCACACAAACTTTGCCAGCGTTACAACGTGCATTAATCAAATTTTGACACTCGATTTTGCGCGTTTTTCAAAACAATCTCTACAGCAAGACTTGCTAATATGAGTGCTCGTAAAATTGCTACAGTGAGGTGAAGTGAGGAAAAGCAAACAACATTTTAGTTGTTACTTTGGGATTTTTTTCGATTTATATATAGAATAACATTTTATTTCAATCAACAACGTCAGTGTGTCAAAAATTGTCACAGTTCAAACAGTAGGCCTACTTATTACAGTTTAAGAAAAAAATCGCATAATACAATTAACTGAAATACTTGTGTTTGTGGATATAATTCAAAATAAAACAGTAACGGTAATTTATTTACGTTTCTTTAATTGAAAATAACTTTTTTGAATTATAAAAGCTTCCAAAAGCAACACCATCAATTCAAATATAAAATAAGTTTAAAGTATAGATGGACAGCTAGAAACTTTTACTTATTTTATAGTAGGCGACTATGACGCTGTTATGATGGTACTAAAGACAGAAATGTAAAAAAGTGCCTCCACCGGGGTTTGAGTGTTAGTATTTGCGAAATTTTTTCTTCAAAGTACTTTTATACGACACACGCTTTTTCGTCACGCAAGCTAAGACATAAACCCCGTCACAAACCTCATTAGCTCGAGTCGTTGTCACTGAAAGCTGCGGAGTACCGGCGTCGTGGCTAGGCGGGGTTAGTTGGCAAGCCACCAAACAGTGTTCCCTGCATCTGTTTTAGCGGTGTCACATTCAGTGCGTGTGTTGTTAGTTGTTGCGATACAGTGCACTCGGCTGATCAGGCCGGTTCACTCCACCGAGCAGACAGTGTTGGCGCGAGGACGAGGAATTACCAAGCACATTTCAGAGTTACGTTAGAAAAACACGCGTGAACTAGGCGTGGCACTACACCGTAATATGTAAGGAATGCCATCAGCAGGCAACTTAGCAAAACTATTTTTACGTTTGGCATTGTACTAGTTCTGCAGTGATGAAATACTTAATACATGTATATGCCCCTTCGAATGAATTGTAAATTATGAATACATGGCGATCCTATACACGCACATTTTAAACAGTTTTAGGTCTATCCGAATATTCAAAGGGAATTATATCCCAAAAAAATATTTTCAGATACAATTTCCAAAACTTTACCAATATTTGATATTATTTATTTATTCTTCCCACATGTTTTTTTTTTTTTTTTTTTTTTTTATAAGTATTTGAGTCGATATCTACACATGTGCACGAGTATGATAAAAGGTGGCAGCGGAAAATGAGAAAAATCAAAATCACGATCTGGAAATCAATTCTGTATCTGATGGTAAACTCATTATTATGAATGCAATCATTTTTTGGATGAGCGTAGCGAGCGTAGCAAGCGAAGCGAAGATTCCATTTCACTACACTGGAGAAAAAAATCCGGAATGTTTTTTTTTCTTTTCTTTTTGTATTTTTGTCTGCCTGTTAACACGATTCCGGCTAAACCGATACTCCGATTGCGATGAAATTTTCTGGAGGCCTTCGAAATCTCTGAACTAAGAACTGCCACGTTTTTGAGCGCAATCGAAAAATCATTTCTCATGAAAATCGCAATTTTACGATTTTTTTCGATTTTTAAAAAATTTCTTCGACTTATAACTCCTACATGCTTCATCCGATTGTAATGATTTTTTCACAGAACCTTAATTTTATGAATTGATATATTCGTGTGAAATTTGTGCGTAATCGAATAATTATTTCTTATGAAAATTTCAATATTACGATTTTTTCCTTTTTTAAAATTACGATTAATTAAAAAAAAAATAAGTTAATTTTTTTATTTAATTTGATTTAATTTAAAAAAAATTTCAACAAAGTTCTGATTTTTTCACAGAACAACAGAAAATCCGCAAAACACATGGCAGCTCAATTCACCAATTACGCTCATCCAACAACGCGGCGGGACTTAAGCGTTTTCCTAGTTTTAAATAACCCAACCAGCATGTCTCGTGTAAATATGACACATGTTATAACGCTAGAAATGTTGGAAAACTGGAGGAAGTCAACCTGGAAAGCCTCTCAAAGAGTTTCTTCCAGGACAGTGGGCATCAGAGGACACGGCCTGATGGACACATTGAATTAAGACCAGCAACAAGTGGTTCCGATCAAGTTAAACAGGTGGTCAAGAAAGAAAGAAGATAAAATCACATTCGCGTATAGCTCAGTGTTCTAGGAAAGATAAGCTCACAGTAAAGAAACGTAAACGCCATGCAACCATTACGAAACTGTAATGGCCGCTAAAAATTGTTGTTTTTCCCCCACAAAATTACACAGTAGGGTATGCTACTTTCTGCAGTGATTTATTAAGATAAACTAGGTGGGGTCTAACTTACCATCAAGAGAGATAAAACATTCACTTGATAAAATAATTACAAAATAGGTATTTCAAGGCTCTTCCCCAATAGAAACACATTCCCAGAAAACTCTTTTGCTAGCAAGAAAAGAAAACGAAAAAAATCTCCTCACAGTTCTGATACACAACATTATTTTCTTCAATTCGATTTCAAGAGTTATTCAACTCCAAGAGTTATTTTCGAGCTCGATCAAGCGCTGGATGGCCACCCAGGAACCGTAGAATGGCACGTGCCCGCTCTCCTCCCTAGCAACTCCCTAGGGCGCGAGTAGGGAAGCTTTGAGGTGGGCGCCAAAGAAAACACCGGAAATTATCGCAGGTCGAGTCACTTCAAATAACCTACCACTAGAGATGGGAATCTATTAGTGATGCTGTATAGAAGCTAATCTAGCACTTGTGATGATTGATGTGGAAAGAAGAATTTCACAGAAAAAAGCATTACAACTTTTAGCCTTCTAACTATAGTATAATGAAAGAAATCGCTAGTCCTAGGACTAATATCTTACTAATTGTTATGACCTTCTCACACTCGCATATCTAACCAGTGACACAGCTAGTTTAGATGCAATGAAGGGTAGTGATGGTCCTTGACCAACCGAAAAGAGATACACAGTAATTTACTTTATTATCTTGTTATTTCTTTTACGAAATCACTCAAAATTGTTGCTTACAATTTGAGATCGTAACTTGTTATTAAACAATATTTTTTTGACACTATAAGCACAGTAAAATAAATCAACATAAACGTGTATTTAGATAGTTAGGGGTATTTTGTTTTTAAGAGAACATTGCACTTAAGGGTTGGAATTGCTTAATTTGTATTTAGAGTCTATTTACAACAATGGTTTTCACTGAGGGACTAATTATCAGTTGCATTATTTAAAACGATATTAACTATCAATTTAAGAATACAACAACGTGATCGCGAGAAAATGATGGTACATTTTCGACCATCTTATTACAGCAGAATCAAAACCTCGTAAACCGAGAGTCAGTGCGAGCTGGTATAATGGCGAGATCGCAGCAGAGCTTAAAGGAAGTGAGACCGAGAAGAATGATGAATTGAGGTGAAGCTAGGATGAGACTCCCGCCCTCGGAACACAGTTCATACGATATGGTTTATTCATGTAGCAAAAGTTCAAGACCTGGCCGACAGCATCACGCGACAATTTCCTAAATCGAATCAGTTTCCATCGGACGGGGGCGACGACGAAAGCGATTTCAACTTGTACCAAGAAAATAGAAAAATTCCACAACACAAAAGGAAGGATGGAAAAGTTGAGTTGGGTGTATTGTGTTGGTAAGCCTGCACCTCACGACGATCAGACACGGGTCATGATGAGGGTGATTTATCGCCCCCCCCCCCCTCCCCCCCCCGACCAAATAACGACACTTTCTTCATTACCCGTACAATTACCTCAACACGTCATGCGTGATATTGACGCGTTAATTAACATGGATCATCAGATTGACTTTTAATCAGAGTAATTATATTCAGACGGGGTGTTTAATGACTAGAAAAATACGCGCGAAACGGTAAGTTCGGGTGCAGGGTGGGTAATTGAGAGTGTGCACGTAGATACGGCAAAGGGGCAACTATGTAAATAAGTAAGCAGACACAGATAGGACGTGGACTGCACACGCAAGCTGGCAAAGCCCTCAACCTACTCGAATGTGTCCTATGAAGTCTTTCAAACTGGACACGATTTTGTGTCTCAATGTGTCTCATGTTAGGACTTAGGAACCTCTATTCGAAATAAAATTCGTTGATGTTTTAATTTGCTTATCTAAGTGAGTATAAATCAAATAAATGAATAAATAAATAAATAAAAATATAAATAAATAGAGAAATTGTATTTAGAGTCTACCCACTCAGTTATATTTCTGATTTTCAGTGGGAGACAGTAAATCAAAGCGACCAAGCCAACCCTGTAGGCCCCGACGCAATCCACGAGTGAGCGATAAACAACCAAAGATCGACATTTTTAATAGAAAATATAGCAATCAGTGGTATGGACAGTGCGAACACCCGCGGATGAACGCCAGAATCAACAAGGGCCGATTCAGAACAACTCAGAATTTATAATGTGCTTCGTTGCTAGGACGGCTCCAAAGTCACCGTTTACAAACTCCTAAGACAAGAACTGAGAACTTAGTCCAAATCAGAAGTTAAAAACTTCTGACTTTAACGGGAATCGAACCCTGGACCTTCTGCATTGGAAGCAGATACGCTAACAATAAGACCAACGAGCCACACATATATGGTATATAATAAGTACGCAGAGTCAAAGGCAAAACAAACTTTAATACAATCTTACCAATGGGCTCTACTATTTGTCGCGTATGAGAGAAATTGCCATACTCTTTCTACAATTGAATACACTTCTGCATGTGTAGGTAGGGCACTGACGCGCTTACTTTCAATTTGTAAGATTTTAATCAGTTTCAGTTCAAGTATTTACCTCCAGACATAATGCGAAGTGTGTGCGAATCTGCTTCGGGAGGTTATGAGTTCAAAACATGTGACCGGCAATCCCGACTGAAAGTTATTTCCGAAGTTCTATTTAATCGTCAATGAGAATGTTGGGATTGAGTCCTCCTAATAAACAGTCCTCGGACATTCTCTTCACAGTTACCCAACACCCTAATAACCTTGTTACATAGTCACCTGAAGAAGATTGCATCGGGGAGGGTGATGTGAACCCTACAGCTGCGGGTAATCTTAAAAATGTTTTTGTATGTGTTTGTGTTTAGTGTCACCAGGGGTGGATCCAGGAGCTCTGTAAGGGGTTGGCGATCAAACTGGCGAAACGCAACGCCGGGGGGTCTGGGGGGACGCGGCACCCCCGCTCAGCCCCGCAGTGATTTTTTTTAAAGGAAGCTATGTCAAAAACGTGTTTAAATTGCTTAAGAGAGTTATTAGATTGCAGGATTGTTATAATCATTATAGTACAAAATGTAACTTTTTAAGAATCAAGAGGAAGGGGGGGGCGATCGCCCCTACCGCCCCTCCCCTAGATCCGCCACTAAGTGTCACCTGTAGCACGTTGTAAGTAGTTAAATGATGTTTTGGTTGTGTATGCAGGTAAACATTTTACTCGCACACAAATACAAATTGTTCACAACGCAAGCAAGCGCAATGTGTAGAACATAAGTTTAATCCCATCTTGATACAAACTATATGCTCGAGGCAATGCAGATGTGTGGGTGGGTGGCGAGGCCCGAGATCCTGAGAAATGTCTCGAAACTATAAAGCCAGATTCCCTGAGATAACTCGCCTGCGTCGTCCGCGTATCCCCGAGGTGAAATCCGCTTAGCGAAGTAGGCCGACTATCTACGTCCGAACCAGTCTGTACGAAGAGAACTTTGAGGGTTGAGACGAGGAAAATCTCGCGCAACTGCTCGGAACATTTTACCTATAAATGGAAGTGACTAGGATTGTCCGGAGCCACGTTGATGGAAAGTCTATATCGCGGTGCTCTAGAGCCAAGACATAAGAAAACCCAAGGTCGTTGTCGCCATACATACATTGTGGCAAATGCGCGAGTTGCTAAATCATCTAGTTGCAAACCTTATGCATACTTTGAACAGAATTCAAAGTCATGTGTTATAGATTTATTTATGTAAAACTTATTTGTTTAATTGTTGATTTTTGTTATTTAACGTATTTGAGACGATGAGGTGTGATAGAAGGGGTGAAGGACAATTACAAAAACCAATGCCTTATGCGGGATTCGCTTCGGAGCTACGCCACAATCGCATGAGCCACCGCTGACGACCACCGCTATTCAGATATTTAAAAAATATTAGAAAAAGAACAATTCAAATAATTCAAGCGACTTAATTGAGTAGAATAGTACGGAGGCAAACAATCAAAGATAATGGAAGTTGGTACAGCTGATGGAAACAGCTAATTATACGGGGCACGTTTATAAAAATGAGACAAAATAAACAATGAGAATAATATTTTTTGGGGGGATTTGGTGCAAATTTACAAAATCGAATATTTAGTTACATTCTGGTTCTGACCATATTGATTTTTTTTTAAATATACACGCTTGCAGATAAGTGTAAAGTGTAAACCTCCTTCACTGAATAAAACGTGTAAATTTACATGAATCGCTAATTCAACAAGAATGGTTCAATTCTGTCTGACCTAGACGTATTTTTCTACAAATTGATCACTGGAAGAAAGAAGCAAAGAGTTCACGGGTGTCAGTCCGTCAGGTAGGCAAGTCTAAGTGGGGTGAGTTGCACTCGACTTCCAATTACCCGTCTCTCGGACCAATTAGATCGTCCGCCGTCCGTGACGTCACTAACACAGCACTCCACTCGGTGATAAACTTAGCTTCAAGTATTTAAACACGGCGCGATGGAAGAATACCTTGAGACTCGTCTTCATCTACAAGACGCTCGGAAAACAACGTGTAATTTACGAAACTTGATTAAAATGGACAATGTAGACCTTGAATTTGCGAATTACCCTGGACTGTAAAACTAATTTAGAATACAAAAGTGACGATAATTAAAGGGGTACAGCAGGTTTTTTCCCCCATTTTTTCCCGTTATCGTTTACATTAATTTTGGAGTATCTCTACATTTAAGTCATTCTGTGTAACATTAATTCAAAGTAGAAAGTTAAGGGGCGTGTTCCCAGGTATTTCTTGTTTAATTTATTTTTGTGTAATGTTTACATCTGTAAAATAAAGTGTTTGTTTGTTTTAAAAAAGGGGTACTAAGGGTAGATTATCTTCCGCAGAATTGTCCATCCAAATAGTAAAAATAACATATTTTTGTGAAGACCGAAGGACGTATAAACATAAAAATGTACATTATACATAAAAAAATCTTTGAGAACCTGTCCAGGGTGCTATGCAGTATGCTTGCCCCTCTTCAGTGTCTTAACTTTATTGCTAAGTTTGGATAATTGTGGACTCAATCCCTTATATTCACATTAACGACGGAAGAAAACCGGAATTCGAACCCGCGTGACCTCTTGAATCGGAGTATTGAGAATAATGTACATAAAAGGATATAATTTCAATTCAGTGATCAGTGAGATATAGGTAGCTTTAACCTGGGTGATATTTCATGACATTTTATATTTTCTAGACAACTTTCAGTCACATCTCTAAAATTAAACATTCTTATAAAATTGAAATACATAAATACAAATAATGCATTTTTATGCATGTACAATCGTTTTACAACAAAATATCGCTTCATATTGTTGTATTCTTTAAACAGTTTATAAGGGCAACTATCGATAAATACTGTTGGAAATCTGCGCTGTAGGTAGGAACGTACTATACCAACTATCAATGAACAAAAGTTTTACAGTCATACAATGTCTAATAATATGCCTTATGACGGCAGGACCGTATATTCAATAAGTCCATCCCTTATCAGTATCGGATATGGTCGGTAATAGCAAAAATGTATATTATTATACATTGAGTTTAGAAATATCCTAAACTCCACATTACTTTTTTTTTTTTACAATTATTGAAATGGGGAAAAAGCAAAAATGTGTTTTGCAAAAACAGTGTTTGTTATCCTATTTCAATTTTTAACAAGAAAGTAAAACAAAGTCTACTTTTTTTTATCATCGACCTAAGCCGATCCAGTGAAGAATAGGGACCCAGGAACGGGAACCTGACAACCCCGTCAAAGAGTTCTATTCCCCGGTCGAGGTGTAAGCCCCTGAGGTGTATGATGTCTATATTCCAATATCTTTGCTTGATGTAGGTAGTGTATAGTAGGTACGTACCCTCGTGTTGTTTCTCTCCGCCTTGAGCTCCGAGATCTCCTCCTCTCTCTCCAGCAGGTGTTCCCGGGCAGAGTTCAGCTCCTTCGTCAGCACCGCGAACTCCTGGGGGAAGAAGGAAACACGCCCGTTAGAAACCGGTTACCGCTCGCGTCCGTTTCACAGAGAATTATGAGTTTGATCCGGACATGGGCAGACAATATAGATGACTCGCAGAGAATCACCGAGGACTCGTTGAGGGCTCATCGATAACTTATCTAAGATTCAACGAGGATTAAACTAAGATTAATTGAGAATTTGTCGGGAATTTACCGAGAACTCTCCAAATACTCGTCGAGGAATCACCGAGAACCATGTACAATTTGTGTTGACTTACGAACGACGCAAATATAGTATTCATGACTAAATCAAGTAACGTAGACGCCCGGTGTAGCAACTATAAAGAGTACTATTTAGACACACAAAACATTACCAAAAATTTAGCCATAAAATGTGTTACAGAAATGAATGATACAAGTGCGCACACTATGCAACATTTATGTTGTTTATAAGTTTTGTGTACAGATTACTTTCATAAAACACTTCGTAAAAAGGCGAAGGCAGAAATAGGACATTCAAACAAAAATAGATATAAACATGAAGTTCATGGGAATCCGGTTCCCAAGCGTGGACGTACTTTCCTCGCAAACATAGCCATGTGGGTTAAATAATAAATCAAACCCATCTTCTGAGCATCACTGTCGGCAACGCGTAGGCCTAGCTGATGTAGCGGGAAGCAATATTTCACCCCTCAAGCTGATTTGCATTTCCTGATGTATTTTTCTCACTTGTGAGGGGTGGTGTCTGCGATACCTCCTTATTATACACAGCCTAATCTAAAGAAGAGAGGGGGTTTCCAACTCAAACAATACAGAGTCGATATACCGTCAGGAAACCATTTTCGTTAGAATAATACGCATTCTGACACCACAGCCGCTGCCACCAAAAAATGCAAAGTTTTCTGAATTCTTTATGGCGTTAACAGTAGGACAGTGCGAAGTTAGTGTCGATACAAAATTGAGGTCTCCAGATGCTAAACTGGGTTTACACCGTTTTGATATTTGACGTTTTAAAAGTTTAAATGTTGTTTATTTTGTGTATGTATTGGCATGGGGGTTACAAAAATAGTCTTAATCCATGTATAACATACTCAACATTCATAAACAACGATATCATTTGCAGTCGTTATCTAAAGCCATATTCATCAAACTTGAAACGGCACAAATCAAAAAGTTGATACCATCAGTTTGCATCTATTTCACAGAATTGACAGTTGTTATACGAAACCTTTACCTTTAAAATAATCCTCACTTTAAACCAGCAATCTTTCAATTATTTTCTAACCTAAAAATAACGCCAAATGATCGATATTGCAGCAAGAAACGTGGTAAGATAATGTCGTTGTTGGTGTTTTTGTGTATTGTGCATTGTATACACAAACAACTTGTATGCTCCAGTAGCAACTTGGCATAGTTGTTGTACCGGCGTTTACAATATTTCAATGAGGTATACAAATATTTCAGTGAGGTATACACACATATGAGATAAAAATACTTTGTTTAGATTAGCGTTGAAAAACAGAAAGTAATTGAAAATCGTCCATTATATTTAAAGTAATCAATGTTTGCCTTGGCATTTCTATTTAATTACTATAAGTAACGAAAACAATTGTTTGACAAATTACATTAAGTGTTTGCATTGAATGAATAAATGAATAACGTAGTACGTCAACAAAGGACAATGGTATATTAGCACAAAAACACAAAAATCCGTCAATAAAACAATTTAAAGAACCACCTTTTTTGTAAATAAATTTCATAGCTGAGGCAGAGTTGTATAATTAATGCACTTGATAACAATATTGTCTACAAATTTCGTGATATTAATTTTTATCTCAGTCGCACAGGTGTTTAAAACATTATGTATTTTGACCTAAAATATCTGGGACAATTGTTGGCGAACAACTGGCTACGATTTGTTACAAATATCTACCCGTCAGTCACACACGCAACGAATATAAATTGTTTTTTTTAAACGTCATATCGTTCGAACTCATGGCTGATGTTTCCAAGCCAATCATTAACCGCATCATGCCGACCGTGTGGGGAGTAGTGGGACGTCAAACTCTTTAAATGTTTTTCGAATTTTTCTCAAAATGTTTGTATTGTTGATTACACACATTTGGAGGTAAGTTTCAATAGTTTACGATAATTTTTCATCTATTGAACATGCAAATAATATAAAAAAGAAAGGAAGGTTGAAAGAAAGAAAGAAAGAAAGAAAGAAAAAAAAAGAAAGAACGGCAGAATAAAGAAAATAGAAAATACATAAGAATGAATGCAAGAAAGTGAGAAAAAGCAAAAAAAAAGTAAGAACGAAAAAAGAAACAAAAAGAAAAAATAATGAACGAAAGAAAGAAAGACAAGAGAAAAAGAAAGGGGAAATACAAGAGATCGACTACTTCGGAGTCTGTCCTAGTTAGTAAAATTACTTTTAGGGTTGAGACAAAACACCAACATACTCTGGAATGCCAGAAACAGCGGCGACTTGTCACTACACTAACAGATCGACGGATGGCATGTGCTTAATATATTTACCCTCGTTGAATGTTTGACTGTCAACGTTTTATTAAAAGATTTCCCGCTCTTGGGTTTCCACGCGCTAAAGAGCCACGTTTCGCTTTCCACAGAGAGCAGAATGAAATGAAAAATGCCAGTGAAAGCTGACAGCTAAAATTGGGACTTTTCTCGTTTTCCGTTTTACGTAAAAGTATGGTTTATGACCGGACACATATTTCACCTAAAACTAAAACAAATTAACGGCTCTGTGTGTGAATTTTTACAAAAATAGAGAGAGATGTGCGTTACATGGCCACTTTATTTCATACACGTTGCAACTCTTGGGAGATTTATTTGCGCGGGAATATTCAGCAAAGTGATATGGAAGTGGAAGGAAATAAACTTGCAATCTTATTCGCCACGGGAAACGTGAAATATCGTGAGAAAGTGTCGCACTTGGAGAGTATATAGACAGACATTCCTCTTCCGAAACCGATTCAAGTCTGGTCCGATTATTGAACGGCAATCTCATAGGCTGACATGTCCTACGCAGGGTCAAAACGTAAACGTAAACTTTACATTAATAAATCACTCACGTTAGCTTCTTAAAATTATCACGTGTATACTTCAAATAAATCGAACAATATTTTAATAGTTAGATCCACAAACAAACATAAATAACCATAAAAAAATAAAATTATACAAATAAAGGTTTACTTATAATGTGGAAGAGCGATGTAAATTTACTCATTTCGTCATGGATTGAAATGAATTGCACTTAATTGGAATGGTTCAAATTGGAATGGATTGTGCATGGATTTTTAGATGGATCTTTTCGAGGACATGAATGGAGCACAGATTAAGGTCGATCAGAAACGATCAGAAAATACGCATTACAAAAATTGTGGGCAAAATGAAAAAAAAAACGAGTAATGAAGAACAGGAACGAAGACAAAATCGGACAATCGTAAAATCCGTTAATAGATTATGTGCAAAGTAGACAAACTTCTCTCTGCAGATTTCACCTCAATCAACGGTAACATCTGTGAAGGCTAGACCCCCACTGTGATAATCCCACCGCATTATTCTCACTGACAGAATTATGAAATAAACGTCAGATAGCTAGGCAGGCTGAGTAATTATCGTTTCCTCGCGCTAGGGGTGAGAGTAATCCGAGCGGGGCCGGGCTAATGACGAGCAAGGGGCGTCCAGGTGAGCGATACAAGACGCCCGTGTTTACTTTATTTTATGTTATTTTATTATTTATTTATGAAAAAAGCCAAAGGACATATTATACAAAGTATACAAATATGGCATACAAAGATAAATATAACAATAATATAACGACAATAATATACAACTTACATTTTTTTAAATCGTTGACAATAATTGGCATTTTTGTAATTTTGAGTAAGTGAAGGAAAAAAAGAGGGAAATTTTAAAGAAGTGTGAAGATTAGAAAGAAACCTGTAAAATTACCATCAAGAAATTCTAGTAGAAATAAACTTTATCAAGGAGATCGGATTTCAGTCTCAATTTAAAAAGTGCAAGTCGAGTATTTAATGATGCTGGTAATTTATTATATTGTACTGTGCTACAGAAGTGAGACGGGATTTTGTAGACGGTGATGAGCTCGGACCACTCACACGAGGCGTCATGCGTTACTCACCACATTTTAAGAGACAAAGGTAATACTAGGACGATAAAGAAAGACAACAAGTATGGGAGTATCCAAAGTAAGGAGCGAACATCTTATGAACAGTTAGCCGAAGAATGATCCAAACAAAATTTCGCCACCATTAACCCAGACCCTGAGGTTTTAAATACAATTCTTAGAATTTTTAAAATATTTAGTAAATAATCTCGAACGAATGTTCTTGTCCGCTGGTACAAGATTCTTATTTGTACCGTCTAACGAAACAAATCACAAATCAAACATTTTTTCAGAAAACTGTTTGAAAAAAAAATCGTCGTTCGAAATTAAGTTTAGTACCTAGCGCAGTGAATTACACTATTGACCAAAAATTTGCATATAATGGTTGAGAGGAACGTTACGACCCCCCCCCCCAAATATTTATTGTTGTTGTATTCCAGTCCTTTTATTTAACCATTATTTGTCATTTTTCATTAGAGGTGATACAATAGCCTTAAAAACGATTTATTTCGTTTTAAGTGAGTGTATAGGATCTACAATACAGATGTTTATTCCGTGCATTATATTCATTATATTTGCAGCACAAAACAGAACAAGTTTCTATTATTTTCTTTTAAAGCTGGATGGGATGGAATAGCGTGCTTTATGATCCAAAGCTATTGTTATGTGACGTGATAGCTCTTATACATTGCGTTATTGCAGCATTTAATGGAAAATGTCACTCGTCGTACTTCCATACATACAAGAACATCATTTCTCATAAAGACCACACTAATGGAAATCAATTAGTATTTTCAGTGGGTGCATAGAGACGGCTACAGCCTGCCTATACAAGGGAATACAATCAAGAAAATATGCACGGCCAATTATAGCATCGAAACATATATAATGATCCGATACGTATCACATTGATATTGATAGGTGTGCTGCTAATGCAGTCTTGGAAACGGAACAAATTACTTTTAAAATCATTTAAATGGAGTAATAAAAATAACAATCAATAACAATCAACACGGAATTCTAAAATAAATTTAATTATTTTCCTAGTCATTGCATGTTTAAAACTAATTTGCACAAGGAAGGCAATATATAAAACTTCACAATACATGCAATAATATATACAAACACAGCTATTACAAACTAACTAATGTAGCCAATGAGACTTTTAGGACTTGGATATTAAACCAATAATTCCAATATAAAAAAGATTTGAACTGAACTGAATATAACAAACATAGTTGAGGGACTTTGGAATGTCAATATACTTAGTGCAAACATTAAGAATTAGAATGTCATACACAGAAAAGATGTGTGCAGTAACATTCCACAATGTCAATATAAAAAATGCTTCTTCGAGACGTATTTCCTAGAACTTCACTCAACATTTAAAGTGTTCGGAGTCAGATTTCTAGAAAAGTCTAGGAGTTGGGTTTCCTGTACAGTGTTTGTCGCCTCCTAATGCACATCTCCGCGGACATATAAAATGCAACACGCACTCTGGCCGACTCTGGGTAACCGATGCCCCCAGCGGGCGCCGCGACGCCGTCCACCAGCCGCCGCGAGTGGTGCATTAGTAGCCGGCTGGGAATCAGATTTCATATCGGCTGGTTGTTGTGCGTCTGTCTAGCGTCACGCTATGCACGCTACAGATAGCGCGAGGCACTCCCGCCCGCGGTGTGGACACTACAAGACGTATCTTCCAGCACGGGATGTGACATTAGTCTGGGGTCTATACTAGCACGATAGCACTTTGGCAATGTCATGTTTTCATCCATGTGTAGATCGCATCAATTATCGAAAATCTTGAAATTTTTAAATGTAAAGAAACTACGACAAAGACATGGATGCATAGATGTCGATCGTAGTCACTTTAATGAACTTATTTTTGTTGATGATGACGATTTTGTTGCTTAACGTTTCATATCAATGCTCTAAGGCTATTCGAGACGATGAGTGGTGATAGAGATGAGAGTGAAAGACGATTACAAAAAAAACATGCCTTATGCGGGATTCGAACCCATGTCCTCGTAGAGTCATACGCTTCGGATCAGCGTTCTGATTGTATGTGCCACGGCGGACGGCTAATTTTTGTCGAGGTTCACACAAATATATGTTTGTAAGAATAGAATACAAAATTCTTCAATATTACTAGGCAAAAACGGGAGGTCATTAGGGCCTGTCCCACAAAAATGGGACTATCACTTTCAAATTGTTTTCTCACCGCAAATAATTGGAATTTACTTCACTATTAAAACCGTAAGGATGTTAATGGGATCAATTGTATCAAAATACGTCAACGTTTGCCACAATAGGGTAAAATACTTGCACAGCCATTTTCTCAACCAGTTCGGGAAATTTTGTTAACATTGGTATTAAGTATTTTATTTAGTATTAATTACGAATTTAGAGCGTTTTCAAAAAAGGATTTTTACAGGGCGATTTTATATAACTATAACAGTGCAATTTTAAAGTACATTCACGATGGAGTACATTCTTGGTGGAGGTGCCGGGTCGTGTGCGTGTGCTTCAAGCACTCACGCGCACTGCGGTAGCAACGTAGTTTACGGCCACTGCGCCACTCAGCGAAGTTTCAAAATAAACTATATAGTACTTATCATCACCATTGGTTTACATAACAAACACTTTCGTTCTCCATGAATATTTATATGCTATTACAATATTCAGAGAACATTTTTTAATGGAATCTCGAAATTCAATTAAAATAGTAAGCTTCTACTAAGCCACCGAAATTATATTTCGACACAACCAATATATTGTTAAAAAACGGAAAAAATATACCTTTCTTTAATAGTGAGTAAACACAAATACTGCAACGTTATGTTTAGCGTTAATTGGTATTGGCATTTGATTTTCACGTTTATTAGACCAGATTTGCATTTTCATCAAATCTCAATGCAGTCATGTCATACATGGGTTGATTTTGTGAAAAATTAAGTGAGATGTCTACCTTCCAACTCTAAATAGATGTCTCCAAACACTTAAAATGTAGTTTAGTTCCGTAAATAATACTATAGTGTCAATAAAATGGTGTGCTTTAACTGTGTCTAATCCATGTTTAAGTTCATTAAATCACATGTAACGTAACCGATTTTGTGACTAATACCTTATGTTTTATTTGATAACAAGGCAAATTACAATTTCTTACATGGTAATTAAACTAAAAAATAGAAATTATTGTAATTGTATTATAATTTAAATAAATATTCATCGAAAAACAAGTATTATAATTCCATAATGCAAACACAATATCTACAAAACTATACATTTTTATCGTAATGCCAAACGATTCTGAAATGAAATGATGTGTTGTTGAAAATGCGAGAGTTAAATTGGTGGAGGTGCCGGGTCCTGCCAACTAAAATGCAACATTTCCACAAACTTTGAGTATAAACCTGCTTGTAAATGTTTCCACAACCACTAAAATACTTCACATTGCATAATGTTTTTCAGCTTCTCCCCTAATGTAAAAGACGAACTTTCAGTGGCAGGCAGACACATTAAAAATTAAACATATACCAGCGGAAAATTCAAGCGTATAATGCAGTCTACTGATACGTTTGATAAACAATTCAGGATGTTTCTTCGCTAAGTTACTTATCTAGCCACGAGAATCAACTTAACATCAAGTGACGTGTGCACGGTTTGCCACTCTCCTACCCCAGACTACACCCAGTGTACACTCGGGGTAGAATGTTGTGCACCACCCGCAGAGACTTGCGTGCTAGGTATCATCTTTGACGAGGTTCGAACCTAGAACGACTCTAGAATCTAGACAAATAGAGCTTGCAGTTGCTGGTCATAATTGATTTTATTTATATAAAAGTGATCTACAGATTTGAGTTATTTATTTATTTAACGTCTAGTATCCTATTTGGTCAAGTAGCAAAACTAATCCTTGCAAAATGGGTAAAATTGAATAAATTGATATTTAATTATGATTGATAATTAATTAATATAGTTGCACATATAGAATCGTTTTGAATAATAAACACCACTTATCAAGGCACAGTTGATGCCCAAATAACGTTGTCTGCATTTATTTTTTATACATTCATTTATTTATGTATTTATTTGGCGTATAAATCTTCTTCAGTCATAAAAAAATTGATGTACAAAGGAGAACAACTAAATAAAATTAAGTAAATAAATGCTCAAAAATAATAAAATGTATTATTGTGAATAATTTGAAATAAGAATATAGCAACAGCAATGTATAGAAAGACAAAACTTGTTGAAAACATAGTCAAATTGTATACCAAAAATATGTGAAATGAATAAAAAAAAATACAATTTATGTTAGGAACAAGAGGGGGAAAGGAAAGAATAGAAGAAAAAAGATGAAAAAAAAACTGATTTATTAGAATGTGTTTAGTGTATTCAAGTCACACGAATATGAGATACGAATTATATATTTAAAAAAAAAAACACTTTAGATGTACACCTCTTTTTCTTTATGTCAGTGTTCATATCAATCATTGTTGTGATTCGTTGTTTCGAGTTTGAAAAAATAGGGACTGATTCGCGGAAAGTTTTACCCTTGATCAATCCTGGCTTAAGTTGAGGATGTGTTCTACTTTAGAAACTCAATGGAAATGCTAGTCAGGGGTGGCTGTATCTAATGTTTGTAACATACATTCAAAACCGTAAGAACAGCTTCAAAGTCCGGTCAAGTCTTGAAGTTTGTCAGTTCGAGCCGACGACGTGGTAGGATCTGGTGGTATTACAGCTAAGCCAGACCCAAGTTTAAACTTTGGTGAACGCAACCTCGGAAAATATAAACATCGCCGGAATGAAGTTTCCCCTCTGTTATCACCTCCCAAGTTCCATTGTGTAGCTACACACTTCGGCAGCGTCAAGTGATTACGGGTAGCCTATCTGCCTTGCTGCTAATAAAACGGGATAAAAGAGAGAACCGCACAATATCGTGTCGTAACGGATTAAAACCTGCCGATGACGCCCATTTGTAATTCACTGTGACAACCTGTCAAAACCTGATTCTCACACGTCCGTACAAGCACAATATGACAATATGAACTACTAATAACAAAACAAACCGTTCCAGTAACTCGTTAAAATTGAACAAAATCCAGTTTTTAAATCACAAACCTAACTACAAGACATTATTTTTTTTATTTACTACAATTCAGAAATTAAAAAAGTCCGCCCCAACCGGGAATCGAACCACGGATCTCCCACATTCCCGGTTGGGGCGGACTTTTTTAATTTCTGAATTGTAGTAAATAAAAACAATTACACCCACGGGAGTGTTTCCCGATCAACCAAATCGAGATACAAGACATTTCTTATTCACATAGTATTTCTGAACTTTGGCAGCTGTCAAAATACATTTTCTACTAGTATCTTACGTATACAAAATAAATACTTAACTATAGTTCCATTTCGATAAAAATTAAGTTAGAGGGAGAAAATATAAATTGTTATTTTGTTTTATTATTATACTGTTATTTCGTTAAAACATGGCGGCATTCAAAGTAAATCTAAAATTCATTACAATATTATAATAACGATGTTTCGGATCCGGAAAAGAGAAGAGGAACAAGTCCAAATAATAGGACCATTTAACGTTTCGAATTCCAGTTTTGTAAAAGAAAATGAGACTACTCCGACTCAAAAATGGCAGTTTTTACCCAACATTGAAACAAAAACAAACCTATTGCGAATACAATGATTTCTTAAGTTTTTGTTCTAACGCCCGAGAAACGCCAATTTAATCTTGTAGTACAGCTTTGTACAATACGAGTTCGGTGACAGAATGACGTATACTTTCTTAACATAACACATGATTTGTTGAGCGCGTTGCGTAGGAAACATGCAGTGTGCGAGTTATTAGCCTACGTTCTGGTGGTTATATTCCGACTATTTCCATTTCCATAACATAAAACGTGTGTTTCTCGTATATATACGCCGTTTACGCCACAAGTTTTATTAATTTATGATAACCACAACATGGAACAACTTTTAGCAGGTTTTATCTAGCTAGGCTGCTTACTTACAGTAATAACAGTTAGAAAGGCACCATTGCATGCAGGGGTGGAAGTGCAAAGGCCATCACATTAAAAGTAAATATAGATTTAGTCATATCTACACGGCATCAGCTTTAACGTAAAAGCTATGGTTAAAACATCTACACCTACACTAGGAATTACGACGAGTCGGTGGGAATCACAATTGAAAACTTAAGTTTATTCATGTAAAAAACATACAATCTAAACCAAAACATGGAACATAGTTGCGTGCTATCAAAAAACATAAAACTGACCTAAATTTACCTTTTGAAGTGAGTGACCGGTCTGATTTAAAGGGGTTGTGAGATTTGGGTAGAAGCCGATTTAATCGTCTAAACATCAATACGTTTTTGATTTAGAAACACCCTCATTTACATTTGTATAAAAAAGTGTGTCGGCATTCAGTTTATTTGATGTCATTCAGGTACAACAATAACCTAGATTACAGGATCACCCCCTTCAGAACAACATTATTTCAACGACACTTAAGTCCAGATTGTGCACGAACGTACATTGTAACTTACGTCTACCATTGGACTACAGTGTAAGTTTAAATTTAAATTATTTTAAATTTATTTTCCAAATGTAAAACACAAAACTTTAAAAATTAAATACCTACACATTTCCTATCAAGCTATTTACTCATTGAGTATACAATTATATTACATTGTTTTAGCCGTGGACAATTAACTATTTGATCATTAACCTCGTATGCTCGTAGCGCTTTATCGTTTCATAGGGGTGTAAGTGGCGGCAAAAGTCACAAAGCTGGTAGTTTATTAATGAAGAATTAAGACTGGTCACGAACGAGCTATACACGATATTCCTTCACGTAAAACAGGCAAAAAACTTCAAGTATCTATTGCCAACGTAAAAAGACGAATTAAGGGCCATCTTACAAAAGAGACGTTGAAGTTACAGCCAGATCTCCCTCCCTAATCACTGTTATTAGCCTATTAACAAAACCAGTAACTCAATGCACGCTAGACAAATAAAACCCAAGTAGAGACGTCCATTGCCAACAACCAATCTAAATTCACGACCATCCACGACAGCGTCGGGAGAGTGGACCACCTCTGTACGTGTAACATTTCGTTTAGTACCACATAAAAGAAAGATCAAAACGATTTGGTTTTTACGGTCGCGTCTCAACGCATAGTCTTGAATAATGCACTAGGCCGGCACCGAACTCCGGACCGCGGGGCGGGGTTATGACTCTGGCGGTGTACACGTCCTAAGAGGGCAGTGCATTCGGGGGCTAATAGACCTAACACACACTCGTAAAACTACAAGAGCTGCCGTTGGACGCGGCCGTCACAAGAAGTGGGCTGTGGACAACAAGTTACCAGGGAGTTCACTTGCAATAAAGGGAGGTTCATGAAGTGAAATAGTGGTATTTCAAGACATTCTTATGAACCTATGCTCACGGAAATAATTCACTTGTAGTCTCAGCACAATATGATTAAGGGGCACCGTTAGCAATCTGACAGAGAATTGTTGGATTTCCTGTATTAATATATAAATGCTAAATTAGGTATTTACTCACACAACTAAAATCTGTAAGGGAATCCGTAACAGATTATACACAATAAAAAAATTATAGATACAAGTTATAGTATAAGATTGCGCAAACTGTTCACAATACACACTGAAAAACAATTATGTAGATAGCTGGAAGGATATATCAATTGAATATGGTTATTGTGATAAGTAAAGATAATCACTTCAAGTAAAACAAAGTCAATTGCCAATACACATCTAAAGCATTGATGCTTGTGTGGTTAGCTTAGTGGCATTCAATGCACGTTGAATGGATCACCTAGTAATACATGCACTGCAAAGTAGACCTACTGTGAACCTTACTAAAGTATTGACGAAAGAGGGAAAAGAGCGCCAACCACCATGATTTCCCTGACATATCATATAACACTGAAGATAATTGGATTCTTAAAATATCACAGATTTCAACCAGAACGAACTCGTAACATTATCGAAGCTACGCTTCGCTTGTAACATAATATTCAGAAAATATATTAACCATTTACAAATTGTTGTACCAGCATGTGTCTGTAAAGATTTACATGTTCGCAAAATAACATTAATCCCATTAGTTCGGTCCTTACAAAATACAATTTGTAATTACAATTAAAATGTCAACAAACTGTTATTGAATTGTGATTTTACGTTCGCCGAAAAAAACAGATACCATTAGTTTGGTCCATACAAAATAAGATTTATAAATGAAATGTTCAACACATTATGATAGAGAAAATGTATGGTTAAAAAAAGGGTAAGTAAATATGTATGTAAAGGGAACTCTTGCCAGAATGCATACCTGCAGCAGAATCAGATGGACGATACATGAACAAGCTTTGACGCCGTTCCTTCTAGGACTACCCTGCACGTGGTGATTGGACGACGCCGACGACAGTTGCACCAACTGTTTGATCACAGTTTCCATGAGGTTGCCAGAATTGTTGCCAACATTATCGTACCCTGCCAGCACGCCGGCAGGGTTGGTACACACGGACTGTAGGAGACTCAACACGCTGTTGCCACGACCCTTGCCCGACGCCGGTGTGCTCGAGTCACGTGACCGAGGCATCGGGGACCACCCTAGACGTCCACACTCACATCACACGGTCCCGTAGGACGACCGGGAATACTTTAGTTCGCACCGAGACGCTAAGATTTATATGTCACTTAAATGCAGAATATCCTCCATTAAAGATTTCAACTGGTTGGATACAGGAAACTTTGCAAGGACGTTTAAACAAAATGGCGTCATAAAGACGGAAGCACTTCACTGGTTTCAGTACTTGACACTCTTTCCCACATACTTAATAGCCCTACCACTTATTCTCAAACGTAAAATGAGGTTAGGGCTCATTGTAACTTTTCTTGAACACTTCCAGTTTGAAGAAAAGAGAGAATTAAAATCGAGTCACTTTATGTTCACCGGAGAGTTTAAAAAAGGTTTGCTGTAAGAAAAGTACGATAGGTAAGCAAAATCCACTGAGCTATGTGTTTCAGAGGTGTTCCTGGGTGGAAATTCATCCTCACTGACCAACCTAAGGAAATACTGGCACGTCTAACTATACGACTACGCAATAGGCATACGGGCCTTAGCGTTATTATAGTATCATCATTACGATACCATTTTGAAGCAGATCTAAACAAAAAATGGTTGCACCCTGCACACAGAACCTACAAATCTCGCACCAATAGCGGGATCTTGATATACTAATATCGCTACCCTACACATTATTATCATTGTCAGCCATTTACGCAAAACTATGAATTCTAACGAAATAAACTAAATTTGTAAAACATATAACATTTCAATTAAAATCACTTCTACACATTTATCCCCTCTTGCTTATCGATAAAAAACAAATCAGTGTTTAAATATATGCCTAGGCAGATTACACGTTATTTAACCGGCAGTTTAAAAAAAGGCTCTATACAGCGTACAATTATAATTTCAGTGAGTAGAAGTTAAGTTTATTAATCATAAAAATAATGAAATCGTTTTACAATCGGAATGGGGAGAATCAATTTATAGAGACCGACCTAAAACTAATAGGTTTTCATAAAAGAGCTCAATTTTGTATAAACACATCTGAAATAACGAATTGTGGGATCTAGGCCCGGGACTGAAAAGTATCGATAACTATACATATTCCAAAAAACACTTGCTATCGCCACGTTAACCACTAATATTTGAAAATTGAGATATATTGTGTGAAGGCAAACTAGTTTTCATTGCATTGTGATACTGAACCGTGAAGTGTTGTGTGGGTTATAATGAGAAACTGTCGAATTTATCTTTTTCTATGTACGTTGCGGAATGGTTATATGCTGTATAATACACAATAACGTGGTTTTTAAAAGTCATATATAAATTTCCAAGTGAAGGAAGGCAGGCGAGTTGAAACGCTTTGGTAGTTAGGGGAGAAGGCTACATACAAAATGTAAACTTTGAACTCTGAATTTCTCTTGAACTTTAAATTTAGAACGGAAACAAAGATAATTGCTGTTTCAGTACAGCAACTACCGTAGCAATCTACCGAGTGTTTTTGGGACTCGACTAGATGTTTGAAAGGTGAATTGTTTTTAGCTTCATAAGTCTAGTAAAAAGTATAATATGCAAAATAAAATAGCAATATATCCTTAGCTTTGTAGAATTGAAATATAAAACATGCATTATGCTAGTAAGAAATTGCGATATAACAGTAAATTAGTTTATAGAAATTGTGGGTAGACAATAGATGTCAAATAATAGTATCGTTCCCCTAAAAAACAATATATAAAACAAGGCTTTGGTTGTACGATGTTTATGTCAAGGGACGATGTCAGCCAACATTGAATAAATATCAGAAACAAACTATGCGCCGAAGATATTATGTGTAGTGAGACCAAGAAACAAAATCGTGGGGATGTCTGCGTAGAGCACACATAATTTACATGGTGTGACCCGCTCCAGATGACTATAACAAGGTATGGTGTAAAGGAAGTTTTAAAGGGAATATTTCCAATAGCTGAACTCTACTCTTAGCACTCGCTTTTGTAAGAAAAAAGTTGGAAAATACATTCAGTGAGTGTTGCTGGTGGCGGTCTTCGAACCCGTGACCTCCCGAATAAGAGTCTCGCGCGAGCCACCTCTATCGGTAAGATAACGCCAGGTTAACGCAGAGACACGTCCGCCCATTACGAGTCACTTAACACCACATAGTGTTGGTTTACGTCTGTACTCAGGCCCGCATCCATAACGTTATTTACGACGAGGTGAGAGCGAGTGCCATAATTCGCCACCGAGGTTTACTGCACGGATACAGTGACGCACGGCGAGATTCAGGTTTAGTGGAGCGCCGGAAAATATTCATTAATTTGGTTTACGGCGAGGGGTGGTGGGCCCGAGACGACGCGGCACAAGTCCGGGGTAATAATGCATGAGATCTGGACCCACTTGTCATGATAACAGTGGGATTATCCGGATGACCTTTCACTGACGGGACTGGTATTCCACTTGCCGGGAGAGACAACTCGGGGTGACACTTTGACCAAGAAGAGGTGGCTTAAAGTGTCACGTGTGTGCGAGGCATTCAAGACACCAAATAGAACTTGGAATTATCACATAAATATTGACGAACAATTTGTTTTTTAAACTTTGACTTTTGACCAATTCTCACCACAGCCACTTTCTATTAAATATTTCGTCAGCTTTCGTTTGTTGTTTATTATATATATTTTCTTAATTATTATTCGTATTTTGATTTATGCATGTATATCTATGTTTGAATTATGCATTCTGTATTTTCTTATGTATATAAATATACCGACTGTTGGCTCGAGCGCTACAAGTGCGCGACTCTGATTCGGCATGTCCCGGATTCGAATTCCGTCGAGACCGGCAATCCTGACTGAAGGTTTTTTCCGAGGTTTTCCTCAGTCGTTAATATGATTGCAAGGGATTGAGTCCTCTCAAACAGCTCTCGGAGATCTCTTCACAATTATCCTATCCGCAACATACCTAGTTAGTCACCTGAAGAGGTCACATTGGTTAGCTCTGATGTGTACCCTACAGCGGGCATCCAACAAAAATATTTATTATATATAAATATCATAATAAATTTATTTGTATCTCTTTGTTTTACAAATTGTAGAAGTCGGTACCTTATAGTTATTCTAAACACGATAAAAAGCCACCAAAATTTTGTGTGATTTAAAAAAATTTAGCTCGCAACAAACGATAAATATCCAGATTAAATTACAACTGTGGAACTGGAAATATAATTCTTTGCTGGGCCCACGTAATAATTCTCACTCTACAACTAATTGGACATGATTTGATAAACCAATGAACGATGTGAGTTTTTCATATTTATGCTGTGTTGAGTCTACGAGACACAACACTGAACATCAATTAATTTTTAAAATACAAAACAAAAAACTCATTACACAAAACAGAAACATAACTTTCAATGAATATTTATTTATTACATAATGCAGAACCTTCATCAATTTGCGTAATAAACCTGGGTATACACGGGGGCTTTGCACTGTACACACAACACGGGATCAGCGTCCTATGAATAATTCCACGGTATTGAGCCCCTAAATCTGGACGAGCAAACAAAACACGGTAGAATTTGATTGTTCTGAATAATTGATTTGAACAAGAACGTACATTGTGCATTACATTCAAGAAGAATACGTCCACACGACGAAGAACACTTCGGCCGTGATCTTTAGTAATCCCAAATGAAAGTAATATATAATTAGGCCTCCTTCATTGAACACAAAGATAAGCTCTTTTAATTTAGACGAAATGAACAAAGATTTGGGAAATAAAACGAAAAAACAATGAATATAAATCAATTTAAAATGGGTTTATCGGGGGGGGGGGGGGGGGGGGGGAGAGAGGGGGTTGAAAGCAATCACGTATATAACGATGAGAGTATCGAGTATCGCAATGATATAATTAGCAATGCAAGGGACATGGAATATTCAGGTGACCGACCGCGTACAGTCAAACAATATTAACGACATGAATTAACATAATGATTGCATATAGCAGTGAGGAAGGTGAAGCTATATATCTTGGCAGGATCAGTTTAGGAGGAAATTGTTTTGGCTGAGACAATTAACCTTAGTTAGCTCAAAGCGGTCGCCTTATTTACGCATGGGCGAGTGACAAAAAGATTTAGAGAATGAAAGGAAGGGATAAACATGCTTCGTTTGTTTCGATTAGCCGTTTTGTACGCTTAGATGATTTAAAGTAATTACTTTAGAAGACAAATTACAGGTACAAATAAAATTCAAATCATATTTCGTTTTAAAAACATTAAAGTATTACATAATATATTTTATAATGTTTATCATATAGAATGTTGACTACATAATATATTTTATAATGTTTATCATATGGAATGTTGACAACTAAAGTAGCATACATAAATAATATGTGGAAGTAACACGCCAAATATGCAGAAAGTGGGTTGTAAGCATATATTTGTACACAATCTAGCTCTTTAAATGTTACATAAATGTTTAATGAATGACCTACACTTTGAGCATGGTACTTAGGTCTATAAATATATTTATGAGCTAATTAGATTTCCATTAGATATTTTGATTATCACTTATCAACGGAATAAGTGTTCTATTTTCGCATTAACAAAACAGCTTCATCGCCACATTTACCTACAACTTACTACCACGAACTCGGCTGTTTGAGTGACAGGCAACAAACACCTAATGGAGGTGGTTCCTTGTTCGTAAGTACATAATAGGGTTAATGTAATGCAAACCAGACGTTAATTGTAACACGATACCAACCATCTTGCCCGGACAGAAAGTGGACCCCTCGTCCCACTAAATTAATGCTCCGCCGACCCACCGCCTTTGATGCTACGTCTTGGCCACTTCAGGCACGGGACAATCCACATGAATTAGCTAGCAGGGTTATGACAAAGTGTTCACCCTAAACAGAGAGTAGGCTAAAATAATATCTGGCTTGTATCTGTCCGTGTGAATTAAGTTAAACTCAAAATAACCACAACCTGGGTTCACAACATTTCAATCTTAGATTATGCGTTAAAAAAATTGCGAAAAAACGTGGACATGAGAAATACTCAGTAAAATGATAAGTTTCAATTAAATCCTTTCATCACACTGTACCTCTAATCAAATATAAAGTCACAATTGTACATTATGTAGAGCTTGCTAATGTGTTAAAAATGTTACAATGTATCTACCTATACTTATAAAATGGTATTATCAGACCAATCTACCAGTACATGTATAACACGTGTATTGAAACGTTCTAATGTAATAATTTCGTGTATGATGTGTTTCGAATAGAACAATCAATCTCATATTTTGACGTAGCCTATCATCAGCAATATGTATAGAAATTAAAAAAGTGTCTCCACCGGGGAATGTATAAACATGACCAAGAAATAGACAAAATTTAATCTGGTGTCTTCATAGATATATAGGCCTATAACAGAATCCCGAATTATTTAAGTTATTACCAGCCCGCCTTTTGCGATCTCGTGCATAAGTATAAAATTATAATATTTGATGACATTAAAAAATAAAATAAATAGAAAAGTTAGTAGAAATGTTATATGAATTGACCCATTGGATAACACTACAGGACAAACATTAAGATAGGCTTTATTAAATTTCCTTTAGAGTCTAGGCCTATACGAAAACATTTCAGTAATGATGCTACTCTACAATGGAAGGGACGTAGCAAATAACACTTTCTCACATCAGATTAGACGGACGCAATTTCTGTAATTCTCGAAATTAACTCTTAACAAAAAAAGAAAAGGAACAAAATAAAAACCTCCCTCTTCCAAACAATAATTGCGCAACATCCCCATAAATAACAGACACAATGTTTTCCTGTAAAACCTAGTCCTCAATTATTAAACCATCTGTTTCTGATGAACAAGTAAAGTACGCTGTTGGCCTGTCAGATTCCTGTCTGTCGAGTGAACCGACGAATTAAGATGAGTCTCATTCTGTTGTTGCAAACAAGAGATATTATATTATGTTTGACGAGTGTCACATTTCCTCAAGTCTAGAACAGTTGTTTTTCTCGGAGCTTAGACTTGGTAAAGTTCTGGACGAAAACGATCTAGAGCAAAGAGAGAGCGATATTGCTATTGATTGACACACAAATTACTTATGCCTCAATAGACACTAATTGCAATGAGTTGTACAGAAGTTTGTACACTGTTATAACACGTGATTATAGGGGTGAAACAATGCTTGTCATTTTCTCGTCTCAATACTATCTTAGATGAGAAACCCTCAGATATGAAAGAAGATTTAAGATGGTTAACAGTTCAAAAACATTATTACTTACAGGTATGTAAACTTAAATTTAAAATAATCATTTGTCAAGTTATTTAGAAGAAAAATTATTGACGAGTGTGGAAGAAATACATGGAAGAGAGACCAAACAGCTAAACATGAGCTATATGTAAGTGTATGTAATTAAAAAAATATAAAAATCTAGAAGATTCAAAGGAATCAAGACATATACATACATTTAAATAATTTAAAGGTAAAATGTCAAGAAAAAAAAGAAGACGAAATTGTAAATTATTACGTGACTTGTATAGTAGCAATATAGCTAAATAAAGTACATTAATACAATACAATGCAGACGAGTGTTAAAATAAACAATGTTTTCTATAATATACCCTCGATTTACGACTGTCCGCGGATGTAGTATAATAATGATATAACACAGTTAGAATAAAAATTAAATCGAGACATTTTTATTTCAAAAATTTTACAATGTCGTACTAATTTGCAACGATCCAACAACGAGCCAACGTACAAAAAATGTGTTGTAACGAGAAGTGTTGCTAATAATAAAACTCATTCCACGAACAACGCAACAATTCTGTGACCATTCAACGCAACAGACACGTAGACAAACACGGAATAATGTATTTTGTTAACCACACAATAACATTATTAACAGTTGGGCCACGTACTCGAATCCCAGCGCGTAAAGCATATCCCGTTTGGCCTTAAATTTTAAAGCTGAGTGTATGCGTGTTCTCACGCACTCTGTGTAGTGTGTGTGTGTAGAGATCTGTATATCCCATATGATGTGATCGTTGCAAACAAGACATGATCCGTGTCGACTCTCTCAATTCAAGCAGCATCATTACATGGCACTGGTTCAGATGCGCACAGATGCTTTAACACACGGACAACTGAAGGCGGTCAAGATATATCAGTTAATCGTTGGTCCTATGGTTAGCGTCGCTGTACTTCCAATGCAGAAGGTCCGGAGTTCGACTCCCGCTCTAAGCAGAAGTTTATTAAGTTCTGATATGGATGCATTCAATCATATGCTCAAGAACATGCAAACGATGACTTGGGAGAAGTCGTAGCAACTAATCACAAAATAACTGGTATTGTTTCGAACTAGGTTTGACTAGGTCTGGGGTCGCTCGTAGGTGAATAATGGCCAACCAGTGAGCTTTGACTTCAATTACCAATCGCTGGTCAAGCATAATTCGCGAATGGTGATGTCGGCACTAACGGGGTTGGATTTGACCAGCACCACATATTATTTTTAAAATTAATTGTAACCAAATCATTCTTGTTATGTTAACACAGTGATTTACACTGAGAAACAAATGAATGAAGACATACATTTGTATTAGATTAGAATACCCACTCAGTTAGAGGCATTACAATACACAATCAATTACATGATAAGTTAAAAGAAGGCTTAAAAGTGTTCGCTTCCATATACCATATGCATAGAACATAATATCGATACATTGATTAGTCAATTTCAGAGGTTAAAAAAAAACCCGTCTATATTGGAAGCAGTAATGAACCCAAAGGACCAACGAGCCAGCCATTATTATCATAGATAATGTACTGTACGTGAAAATTAATAAGTATTAGCAAATATTGGAAGAAGCTATGAATTATTAGTGATCGTGCATCGAATGCAAACGACTGTGCTGAAATTAAAACTGTGTTATGTATATAGACAGAAGCCATCCGCAGACGGATGAGCTAAACACAACGTCTGCGAATCTTGTGCGAAGCCCTTCGGAATCCGGGAAGCGAAGCGCATCAGGCGATGTCGTGATTACGAGAACGAGATTTAAGGCTAGCCGATTGAATAAAACCAAAGAGACGCGAATTAAAGGACGAGTGAAGGCAAAACACAAAGAGAGCCCGTATCAAAGCACACGTTTTAATGTGATTTTTGGTCAAAGACCGGTCGTTTTATGAGCCATAGTATTCACGCAGAGTAATATTTCAGTTAGCAGGCAGGAATGTATGACGTAGGTGGCTCCCATCCCTCGCGTAATTCTGAACGTTTTTGTTGTCTGTGGAGATTCATTTAGGTCTCGGGGGAAACGTCATTGAATTGCCAACCTACACACTATTTTATCACAAAGATGGGACACCGCAAAAAGTCAACCGTTTCGAATACGTTAGTGTCAGAAGATATGGGTGAATTGTTTCCTATGCAAAAGGAAAAACTCATGATTTACTTTAATTTTAGCGTGGATAAATACTACATGAATGACTACAAAAATATTGTTTTTTTTATAGAGTTACATACAAATTAACTAAAAATCCACAATCACTTTGGCAGAAAAAAACGGGAGCGTGACCTTTGAATGAGATATCACTATACTAATAACATAACAGATTCAAAATATGGCAACAACTCATTACTAAGATACTCCTTTTGTTAACTATCACACAAGGAAATGACTAAGATGAAACTTGTTTTTAAAACTTGCAAAGCGTCTAAGACAATAATATCAACGTTGGCCTAAAGTATACTTACTACATTGTAATATAATGAATGATCTACAATCTTATAACTCAAAACCAGTTAGCATTAGGCTTACTTTTGAACATTTTCATCTACAACGATACTAATGTGGTTTATGTGTAGGTACGAAATTATTCTATGAAAATAATAAAAATTATCACAACAAAAATTGTACCTACAACAGAATGGCGAAACAACACAACACTTGAACAAATTGAATTTCATGTTTTACCTTTATCTAACATTCTCAAATTCTAATCTTATAAAGGAAGTAATGTTTGTTTAAAATTAGGAGGTATCGCTATTGAGAAACGGCTTCTGCACTTACTTTCCAAGCCACAGGAAGAACCCAAAGCAGAACAAGGGGTGTAAGAAATTTAAGAACAATTCCCCCTCACATCCATGAATAAAATATTGCCCCCTACTTTACTGCTAGGGTTCGTCAGGGACTCATAACAAAACAACACATCATCTGAAATTACGACTAACTCAACCTTGACGCATCCGCGTAGAGAATTACAACTAGCGAGGTTAGAAATTATAAAGAAGCACGTGTAAGGGAGTACCCAAAATGGGGGGCGAAGCTAATTTATCAACAGATCGTCGTGGCAGAATACAAAATAAAATAATTTGCCATGAGTATACATTTTGGTGGAGGCGCCGGGGTCATACATTTACAAACTTTCTGAGGGATAGCCACAGACACCCCCTATTACCAAAGGTCACCAGAAACATTATGTATCATCCTTGTTGAAGAAAAATGAAATCGGCATGCCAATCGGACGTCGTGTTCAGTTTTTATCGCGAGACACACAGACGGACGGACAAAAAAGTGATGTTTATACGGGAGCTTCTTTCCATGAAATCAAATTTAAAAACACACTGGGGAGAGTGAAAACACAAGAGGAAAACAAGACCGAAATAATAGGCTACTTATATAGTGGATTCACTTGGATGAACTTCTATAATAACGTGTGTAGAGAGAGGGTGTGCGCAAGAAGGGAGGGTGGGTGGGAGGATCTAATTTCGCCTGCCTTCCAAAGGGCGTTCGTTTCCCTCAGCTACGCAAAACATATAACCGAAGATTTACGATCAAATGAAAGATGGGAGAAACTCCAAGATGTTTATCAATTATTCCTAACGAATGAGTTCGCTGCTACGTCAAACTATCTTGCGACTGCCAGAAACGAAACAATATCCTGCTCAAGATACACAGGGAAGAACAGATATTACAACGTGCTCAAACTAACCGGAAATTAAATAGTAGATATTCTTAAAATGTATTAAATGTGTTTTTGTGACATGAATTAGTTTCAAATTTCGAAGTACACCGATGAATTATTACATTACTCGAGTTTTGGATGAACCACGAGGTAACTACGAATAAGTTAATTATAATATATAACTTTGGATACGCTAAATTCTCCAGGGCTACTTGTGAACGTAGTATTTACTGGTTTTACTAAGTTTGAAAAGTTTACAAGTCACCTTCGAAGTTACCTTAGGCATTAAAGATGGAGTATCTGTGAAGTCCATACGATATGTACACTTTACAGTGGCTACATGTTCATTGATACGCCTAGGTATAGGATATCAGTCAAACCGAGGGAATGAATGTAGAATAATAAGCATGAAATTGTACATCCTTGTTACCAAAATAATACGGATGAAAAATAAAACGAGCTACTTTAGCGACTTTTAAACAGAGTATATTATTTATGTGACTCGTTTTAAAGAGCAGAGGTCTACACGCCGCCACTTTCGTTCCTTTTAAAAATAATTACGCATTTCGAGCTGAATTTGATGTCATTGGATAAATGAAAATATACCGTTTTTAATTATTTTTATGATTTTAACTATTTTATTCGAAGGTTTGTTAAAAATTGCAGAGAACAAATCGTTATTAGTTAATTTTATGGTTGCTAACAGTTGAGTCTACCGTGAATCCACCGCGTGACCTTGAAGCAGAATTAAAGAAACGGCTCAGACGTCGCAAACTGTTATCATTCTAATTATATATTAATGTCCAAACAATACTACTATACGAAATACGATAACAATAGGAAACAACGTACCGAGGGAATTGAGGGGAAGGGGGTGGCGGGAGTAGATTGAAACGCCGCAAGCTCTAGATGATTGTTTACGATCTACAAGAGGGAATTACCCGAATTGGTAAGTGCCGCGTGCAGAACATCAAGGAAATATACTAAAAGTGCGGCCATGATGGGGCGAAATGATGGCTGCAGGTTGCGGTATTTTCCACGGGAGCTCGACCTGATTACCCCTGTATACATAACTCTGCAAAGCATTGTGTAAAGCGGAGATGAAAACATTACTGATGAACGCTAATGTTCGTGTTTGAATCTCTTAGCTCGGTACAGACTTCCACGCTCCAGCATAAACAATTACCTAATAAAAACACAAAACTAAACCGTGTTGAAACTCGGATCTTCGCTGAATATTCATCATGAAATAAATAAGAAAAGAGCGTTCGTATTTTACATTGTCAAGATAAAACACAAATTACTGCGCTCCATACAAAAGGGTGACAAAGGTTTTTCGTGATAACACACGACAATTCCGTAGCATTTAAACCGCACGGAGGGCCATAATTGGCATATCTAGTAGGCAGCATTCTACATCTGTAACGCATTAAAACTCCGAGATATGCAAATATATACAACCAGCCGCGAGTCAACGTAATATACATGTATTGGCGCGGCAAGCATGTTTGGTCGTGTCGGCGGTCGCGTGCAAGGCCCTACCCTTCCTAAATGCTAAATAGTCGTTAAAAGTCACGGCGCCAGTAATGTAGTGTTAAATTGAATGGTCGTATGTTTCCTCCCCTGTTAAGTGCCCCAATGAATATCCACGAGTTAAGATGTGAACGACGCGAAACTGAGCGGCTTTTAAATGCTACGACGAACGCAAATACGAACAAACACCTTAAATAATTAAGTGTTCAAAGAGTGTGTGTTGTAATGTGCCGGTAAGTGCCATGTCATAGATCTTTCGTGACAACAATACAGAGTACAAAGTGGACTAAAATATTTCACAAACATGAGTTGCAAGTAGTTCGGCCGGGCATTGAATCATAACTGGGTAACAAAACAAAATTTTGAGTTTACACAGTTAACGCAAATTAAGATAATCGAATATTGTGATAATTTATGTTTGGTTCTCTGATCATGTTTTACTGTATGAAATAGTCAATAACAAATAATGCATTTATTACAGTTAATTTTTACACACACTCAACGGCATTGGGTTATCTTCAACATATTTTTGTACATTGTAAATACATAACTTTCCTCTTCGCAGATTGTTATAGGCCTACATTGTTAGAAACATTGTTAAAAAAAGCTCGGTTAATGACGTCCCCGATAATTCGATGTCACATAATTCAGTCAGGGGTATACACCGTGATTTTAATCAATCAAAACAGTTAACCAAATTAAATTGTTTTTTTCACTTTGTTCTACCCATATGTTATACTTTTTACAGCTTATCGTATATTTCGTAGCAAGAAGCGCTTCTATTACGTGCATCGCAACAAAACCACTTTATCTGTTTAACCCTGGGTTTTAGTTAATGAGAGTCAAAAACTGGCACAATCAATCTAATGTAAACCAATTAAATCTGACAAAAAAAACTTGTAAAAAGAGTAATAAAAACATATCTGTGATCACGATTCAAATATAAAAGACTGGGACAATTACAAACTTAAATCATAGAGTGGTTTGCTTACGTAATAACGCCCATTTATAAATTCCTAGATCATAAGGTCATTCCGATGAAACAACGGAAAAAATAGAAAAAATAGCGGTATTGACTTTTGAAATTTGAAACAATAAAATTACTTCATATTTTTTGCGTTACTTTATATAGTCAAAAAATAATAAATACAACAACTAGGTGCCGTTCAAAGTTCGCGTAACTGTAACAGAATAGTACTGAAACACGTTTTCCCTTTTGTATATTCAACTACAGAGCACGTATAAAAACCACTGCAACATTGTGTATTGTTAACTATGAAACGACAGATTCGTTCCCCAATATTTACTTTGGCACCTGTTTTACGTAAACAGCATGATAAGTTACGTCTTACGTACATTCGAATCATAATACCTTCAATCAACTATTCTATATTTAAAAACAAATAAGTATAAGTAAGGTCTTAATTTCAACTTAGATTATTAAATCGGATAACTTAGCCTATTTACACGATTACTACTTCGAAAATATGAAATAACAGGAATAATTTACACAATATTTACTTTGGCACCTGTTAAACGTCAATTTCATAACAGTTTAAGAACAAAAATATATAGACTACCAAACACCAGATTAATGTTTCATAACAAATAATACTAATCCAAGGGTTTAAATCAATGTTGAACTGGAGGAACGGCAATGAATTATAAATCTCAATCACTTATTTTCACGATTACTCCTAATTAAACACGGTGCACACTGTTGAGTCACACGTCACACGCAAGCATTGCCGCGCGCAGGTGGAGTGTTGCTCCTGTCTAGCCGGCAACCCGCGACTCACTACCCTCCTACAAGGCCTCGCCGCTTCCCCAACCACCCGCCAGGCGCGCTACCATACAGCAAGCCCGCGTTAATTGAGATCCACGACGCGCTCGTCCAAGAGTAATTAATAAGAAATATTATCTTGTGTTGTGTTGCTTGGAAGGGTTAATCAAGATATTATTAAAATGTTCACAAAAGTGTTTGTGGTGTTTAGCTTCTTGCCATTGTTGGCCATGAATCAAAAGTTAACATGTTTAATCCTCCACGTCTAAAGAAAAATTTGCGCAAATTTATTTAAATTAAAAATTTAAGGTAATTTTTTGTTAGCAAAAAAAAGGACGTAAAATAAGAAACTACGGTGCGAGAAGGTACGGTCACATGGTGTCTAACAAATATTTGGATGAGCGAAGCGAAGACTTCAATTTCACCGACCCCCAAAAAATTTAGCTCGGGTGTTTTTTTTTTTTTTTTTTTCTGTCTGTTTGTTCGCTCTCTACCGGGCAAACGGCAAATGCGATCTTGATGAAAACTTGACAGGACCTTCGAAATCTCTGAACTTAGACTTGCCACGTTTTGAGGTACAATCGAAGAAATATTTCTCATGAATATCGTACTTTTATGATTTTTTCTATTTTTAGTGTGATATTTTCGTGACATTTGGGCCGATTCTGACTAAACGGGTGGGGCTAAAAAGTTCATATTTCACATGGACATTAAGGTAATGGTGATGTATTGCTTTCTGAAAAAAAAATGTGAAAAAGATAGCCAGAATCTATAGAAATAAAGCTTTTAATATAAGTTTTTTTGATTTTATGTGCGATATTTTCGTGACATTTGGGCCGATTCTGACCAAACGGGTGGGGCTACAACGTTCATATTTCACATGGAAATTAAGATTATGGTGAGGTAATACCTTTTAAAAAAAAAGTTGAAAAAGTTAGCCAGAATCCATAGAAATAAAGCTTTTTACGGTAAATAATACCAGGTAAATAATACCAATTGACAGGTAACAAAAGAAATTTGACAACAATCACTTACAATGCATAGGTAGCAAAACAAAGCACTTGCAAAAGTAAAGATATCCCACGCAAACTAAAAACTTTAAAAAGCTCATCCATCAACGCGGCGGGACTTTAGCGTTTCCTAGTTATTTATAAATATACTTTTGATAGTCAAACCATTCACGCACATAACTTATTTTCTGTGGGGGATAGTAATTTAAAGCAGACCGAGACAACCAGAGATAAGTATTTCTTTGAAATAGGAAATAACAACCAACTCGTTGGGCATGATTCACCCGCGGGCGACGCCAGAATCAACAAGGGTAAATCAGAATAAAAACTGTATACAATTTATTACGTGCTTCGCTGCTAGGATGGCTCCAAAGTTACCGTTTACACGTTTCCCAACCCAAGTGTTGGTGGATCTAAGTCCACCTCAGAAGTTAAAAGTTTTTCTACCTGAAGCGAGATCGATCCAGGTACTTTATGCATTGGAGGCAGGAACTCGAATTACTATAACAAGAAGGTATTACATTACGAGAACAATACTGAAACCGAATTTACATTTTAACTGGTGAACAAGTGTCGATAGTAGTAATATAGTCTTCACCTGGAGCATGGCATTGAATTTGCCACATTTCGTAATAGTGCACCACAGACTGTAGCAGTGTAGCAGATGCTCAGCTATTACCTTCTTATGTGCCCTCCTGTATCAAATTGGCCGCGAAGAAATAATATCCCAAGTGAAGACAACTCATATTTTACCCCGTGCAATATCGCGAAGAAACCCAATGATACGCACAGGGTAGCGTAAACCAACAGACGCATGAGCTAAGGTCAGATTACCTAGAGCCCGGAACACGGCGTAACGACGCGTCGACACACGCAAGAAGATGGTTTAGCTATTCAAATCTGGGATTAAATAATACATCTTCGCGCTATTCAAACAAACGTTTGCTTGTTATTTACGAGTGAACACCTTAGAGCGTAGCGGTAACTAATGCCAGCCAGAAGAGAAACTTGAGAGATATTCATGACAAATTACAAGGAAGATATTACACGGTGTGAAATGTAAGTAACAGTCGATCTCGGGGAAACTAATTCATGAATAATAATTTATAAGTGAATTGAAAGCAATAAACGAAATATTGATGAGAAACACTAAGATAACAAAAACAAGGTTTAAAAGTTAAAAGGCGACATTTCAAGAATTTTGAATAAAAGTCAAATTTGTTTCCAAAATTTAGATTTTCTAACCATTAGAAGTACATTTTTCTACTTTAAAGCTCTATGAATATTTGAAATTTGTCGCGTCTCCCATACATGCAGCATTATTTACACCACAACTTAAATAAATAAATGAATGATTTAGTCCCCACTCAGCTAAAACCATTTACATGGGGTACAGCAAATAATGAGAAACCTAACATGTAACCCCGGCAATCACAAAGAGATACATTAAATCCAATGACTTTGAGAAATTTGAGACATTATCCCGGCACCTCTCAAAGTCCAATCATGCGCATTCACAACAAACTTAAATTGAGAATATAACCGCACCTTCACCAAAATATTTTATTGTTATTTTATTTCTTTATTTGGGTTTCTTAAAAGTCTATATAATATTCACACAGTATGTAAAAATCCTCCAACTTGATGCCGGAGTGAATGAAGGTTACAAAAGTGTTTTAAAACCTCAACGATGCTCATACGTCTCAAAAATTCCTAAAACCATAACCGATAGTGGCTGTTGCAGGCCGAAATATCACTATGCAAGAGAACCTTTGTAGAATCAGGCAGTCGCTTATTGAATCCTTAACGTATATTGTACTTAAAATACACCACTCAACGTCTCAAAATAGCATTTAGTGCCGGATTATAAACATTCTGGAACAAAAACGAATCCTCAATGTCGCGCCATTTATTTTTATATATGTCACGTGTACAAGTACCTTAAGATAAGGTACTGTTGTGGTACAGGCCGGAAACACAGACAAAAGAGACACCGAGGAAATGTCAGGCCTTCAGTTTTTAGTCCCTTACGTAATTTACACCCCCACCCCCTCCTTATCTCAATTCTCTACAAAAATCTACTTCCTTTTATCTCGTTCCTTATAATTAAGTCTTTGAAGACTAGGATTTAACAAATTGCATCATAAAACGTTTCGAAAGTATATTATTGGGTTTCTTTCGCAGTGATGATAAAAAGGATTTTTTGGTTTTATTATTAGGCCCCAAGAGGTTCACCAATACGACTTAGTAGTAAGAGTAAGTAAAGAGTACAAGCAATACGAAGTGAGAGAGACACAAAGTAAAAAGAAGCTATCATAACCATATGAGAATAATAGGCTATAGACTTAATTATATTTAATTAATTATTAAAATAACAATATAATACGCCTACAAATCGCTGATTTAGAAAGAAAATTTACTTTCGGAATATAGTTTTAAACAGACATTGTAATTACTCACATTCCGTTGTTATTACAACAAAATAAACCAATAAAATACATCTATCTGGCAACTCGTTAATTTATTCCACATATATGTTTTTGAACAATTTGAATCGTTCTTCGATAAATAGTCATATCACTGGAGTTAGATATACTGAAGGTAAAACAACAATTGAAACCTTCATATCCCATTAATCTCTGCAACATAACCAACATACAAACACCTGCTCCTAGCCTAGGCGATACAGATACTCGCGCATATATTTCACCACGAAAAAAAACACATGAATATATTCGAAACGTTTCTTCCTTGTCCGCTAGTCCATCGTGACGTGGAACTAGACTGACAGGGCATCGCCGTGCGTAAAATATGCCCCGCGCTTGAACGAGAATCCATTCCGCGGCCGTCAACCCAACATAAAGTACGTAGGGCAACACATTCTTCGTGGAGCCGTGGAGACTACGTTCTCTACAGTTTTGAAAGTGAGCCCGCGATCTCGTAGTCTTTAATAGCGTACATGGTATGAATGTTAATGCTCAGAATGCAATTATTGTGCAGTGCTGCTGTGGCAACCATCGTAGGGGAGATTATTTAACTGGGAGGGAATTAACAGGTAGATACTAACTAGACCATTATAACAAACACCTGCAGCGTTTCACAAGTAGGGGACTAAAACTAGGTACGATAATGTAGGTAGCTAAATAAAAACACCTCTGCCATGACTAATATAAAATACTATATGCGTTAGATAGGGTTTGTTGATGTTTGTAGAGGAGAAAGGCAAATCAAGTGCATGATGACAAAGTTATTTCTTGTGCACTTATTTGGTTAACAAAAAATGGCTGCTACTTGTTGCTTTGCTACTAAGGTCAAGATGAAACCTATGTATATATTTATCGTCTATCCTATTCTATCAGATTTATTTATGTTATTTATTGAGTCATAGATTGGATTGACGACCGGAAGAAGGCAAGAGACCAAGAAATGTAAGGGTAAAGAAGGTTTCAGTGATGGCTTAAATTCTATGACACTATTAAAGTCTAGGAGAGGTGGCAAATAAGGGCATTTACAAACACATTCTTTATTTGGGATTCTAACCTAATACGTCGTTCGATCGACAAGCTTTGTATATGCGCCCAAACCGTATAAGTCACTGCTGACGGTTGTGGAAAATGTCGACATTCTTTATAGGTCTGTGAGTTTTGGTGGAGGCGCCGGGTCCAGCGTGTGATCTGTGAGTGAATCTACGTTATTGCGGCGAGCGCAAAGAATCTGCGTTGAAATAACTTTTTAATATATCAATCAATGCGCTTACGCAAGATTCAAACCTACCTCATTTGGTCCCATACGTATTGAGCATGCGCGCACACCCTATGATGAGATGACAACATGATAATCGAATAACTGAAAGTAATGACTATATTGCAAATACTAAGTACTGGATAGTGCGACACTTGATTACTGGTTAGCCGTAAATAAAACATTTGGATGTTATATGGGAGTAATTACTTCTTCATATGATGCCTAATTTTTTTTTACCACATTGCAGATATTGTAAAGTAAGTACACTCTAAATACAAATTTATTTATATATTTAAGATTTAAGCAATAGCATTGGTATTATATAAACGAATAAGTGGGTATAGCAATATAGATATAATTGCTAGTTTAATTAATCATATGGCCCAAGATTCGTGGATATGTGACGCATCGACCCCTCTGACGTCTAAAGGTAAATTATGTAATGACAATTGACAAAACTAAAATTAATTATAAATGATGAAGTAGTCGTATGAATTATGAAGTACAATGATTACCAAAATAAAAATAGTAATTTATGTTTGTTACTTATTGCTTGGTACAGAGAAGTGCGTCTTCCGGAGTACCATAAAAGAAAGTGGAACTTATATATCGTTGTACCATCATCGAGCAAAGAACGGGATACCTCAGTTAGTGTAACGGAGAATCTAGGGCACGGATATAGGGAACGAGACATTAGGCGTCAACATATGACGTTGCCGCGTTGAGTTGAAGAGTTAAGGCGGGTTTCTCAAAGCCCCCCATCCATTCAGAACCATGACGATGTTACAGGAGCATCACTTCAGAATCCAGTTTCAATACACAACACTTTAGAGCATTAGATAGAAAAAATTTGTCTATGACACGGATGTCAATAGGCAAACAATCTTCTGTGCGTTGACTCAATATTAATTGCAAGGGAATGTAAAATGTAATCAGTAACTATACAAACAAATCGAATATGCATTCAGTAAAAGAACGTGCAGTATAGGGACGGGTTCTGGTCTTTGGTTCCATTTCATATAAACATGTTTAACCCTTTATAGCGTATAGGTACAATTTTCAAAATCTACTTTTGATACTTTTAACCCGAGAAAAAAACTGCTTTGTTTTGTTCGGAATAGGTAGAATTTTTCCTTATTAAATTCTAATGATTAGAAGGATTTTTGTAACGGTTCAAAAATCAAATTGTGTATAAAAACAAAAAAATACACACATTTCATGTCCCGGATATATTTTGTTTGCCTGTAGTAGATTCAAATTGAACACGTAAAATTGAAAAGAAAAAATTGGGAAAACATTAGTTATTGATTTTTTTAAACTTGATGTCAATTCCGAGTCCAAAAGATCAAGTGTTCTAAAATTATATAAAAGAACCAAGAATTTCAAATTGTTAAGGTAGAATGAAAAATTTTGGGTCCCAGTCTCTTGCCCTAAAAAGGGTTTAAAAAATCAAAATTTAAACAACCGTTAAAAGATTACTGTATAAATTAGTATCGTATCCATATTCGACAACCTTTTGATTCAAGTAGCTTTGTTCACTATTTAGTGTAGGCCTACTCCCTCCCGTACCCGTTCCAGTAATTATTGTAATTGCAATTTAAAAACAATGATATCAACAATCCCAGACTCTCTAGAGTATTACGTGTTGATAAAAGTCCTTGCGACGCACCGACTGGCAGTCAATGAAACCTTCCACCCTCACGACTTCTCGCCGTCTGTGTAATTGAAATCAGATCGTTAACAACGTCGAGACATAATAAAGTTAAACGCGGCAGATTAGAAGCCCAGATCGGTACCAGAAATCCTGGCAATTCGTTAAGAGTATGGAAATTTCCAGTCAGCATAATAGTCCGTCGTATTCCACAGTAAACTTGATTGCGTCTCGTTAAAAGAAAACGAAAAAGTTTGTTGGGGAAATAGAAGTTATCAAATCCGTTTAAGGCCAATTCACTTAAAATAAACTACATTAAAAGCAAACTTTAGATGGTTTACTGTTACTCATTTCAAACTTTTTAACAATACATGTATCGTAATTACGTAAGTCACCTTCAAATAACGGGAGTATATTATTTCCTCAATAAATTTGAATTATTATGGACAAATTATTTTCCCGTGAACGTTACTGTTTATTGGATTGACCTAGAATTCATTACCAAATTTTTTATTGCATTCGAAAATGAAATATATTGTAGCTTTTTTCCTATTTGTATTTGGTTTGTTAATTGATTTCACTTTACTTAACTATAGTTTATTATTATGTTTGCATTTATGTATTAGTTTTAATTAGTTGTCCTCCTTTACAAATTAGTAAATGTAGGTTATTCTCTACATATCCGTTAACATTAATGTTATGCATCGATTGTTACCAGAAAAAATAATCTATAGAAGACTTCAAACTCGATGCAGAACTCGCAAAGATAAAGCTGCAAAAGTATATTCTCTTTTTTGAAACTGCGTCACTCTTCCTTAGCCTTGAGCCGTCGAGAGGAACCGCACAAGTATACGTAAGAATAAAACAACAGAAGTTGAGCCAGTCCTAATCTCTGAGTCAACACAATTGTTTTGAAGAACTTCTCCTGCAGAGAGTCGAGTCGATGTCAACCCACCCTGGGCGTAAAACTTGTGTTTCGTCCCCCTGAGTGGCCCTTGGGTCGCACCCTGTAATCTCGAAGGCAAATAGAGACCCCCACTCGACGACCAACCCCGCCATAAAACAACCTGAAAATGCCACCGCATCGTCAGACGAACATACACGATTCAAACAAGGAGCCGACACTACGTATGTATCGATAAATATTTCATCATACATCACTATAGAGTGTGGTCGGGAAATGGGTCAAATCGCAAATGAGTTGTAAATAATTGTCCGTAGCTATGTAGGTAATGAGATGATAAGTGTGGGTTCATGCGGTAGACCGGTGCAAAGAGCATAATAATTTATACTATACATCCGATGGTCAATATATTACATTCCCTTCACTATTGGATTAATTTACAGGCTAATTGGTACTATTTACGACAAAACGACCAGAAATTTTAGGTAAATGTACGTTCGCACAGGCAATACGTCCATGTAATCTCGTCGCAAAAATTACACAAATATAATTACAAAACAAAATATCTTTATCCTGTACAAATATAAAAAAAAATCATTGTGTGAGTAAATCAAATAGTAACAAGGTAATGATTATTTTTAAAGTGAAGATACATTAATTTGTCAGAATAACAATACTTCGTTAAGTATTCTTTCAGCAAACTTTTCCAAATAACTTTTCCAAATACATACGTTGATAAAAATTAAGACAAACACTAGATGAAGTCTTACAAATTACCACATTAACGACGAAGTAGATCTAGTTATAAATAATGTTATGTTTATGAGAAACGTACGGCATAACACACTGAACAATTGCTATATATGCATATATGTTTGATATTCCCTCAGCTAAATCTTCTTCTACAACTCGATATATAGTGTGGTATTGGGCTCAGTTGGTTAGGCGGTTAGGCCCTTGTTCGACGTTGATGTTCCACCAGGCAAGATGCCAGCACCCCGAGATTGCCCCGCATAAACCACACAATCCACGGAGATGTTCATGACCCGACCTACCACGACAAGGAATTAGCATAGGTCGGAATCTAGCATGGTAAAAACACGTAATTGAAGCGTTTTGCGTGAGAGATATGTGTAAAAAGAACCACGCATAAAATTATAGGTATTTTACCTCTCACGATGCGGGATATATATTTTTAAAAGAAGACGTGGTTTCCGTTAAAGTGCGAATGAACATTATATTACGGTTCAATTTCAGCATGGTGCAAAACTTACACAACAAATAGAGAAATAGAAAATTAAATTAAATAACAAACATTATTGGACGTGGGAAAAAATCTGAGAATGTAATGCAGTGTGACCGTCTATTAGGCAACTCTCATATGCATTTTTTCATTGGGAAATGTTATTAGATGGACGCAGCCCATTAATATTATCACAGGGTGTATTGAACTGAATTACAATGATATGTCGATTGCGTCGGGGCCTGCAGGGTTGGCTTGGTCGCTTTGATTTAAAGTCCCCACTGAAAATCAGTTACATAACGAGTGGGCAGACTCTAATAAAATTTATTTTTTATTTATAAGAGTAGGGTTAGAGAAAACTTTATGATCTTCAACAAAATATTTCATGTATAGTAGTAAGTTGCTCATGGATTGCTTTGTAACTATTGCACGATCAAGTCTCGTTTCGAATGAACACGTTAAGAAAACACGGTATTTGTTGTGAATACACGTATTGAAATGTTGTAAACTTTTGGTGGAGGTGCCGGGTACGCTACAGTTGGGAATGCCATAAATTGTAACGTTGTATAATTTATTTATTTATTATTATTCAATGATTATGACAGTGTGTAAATCATTAGGAATATAACAACGAGCATAGCACTTAAACACAGAATTGTGTATGATATCCCTAAATAGTAAATGTAATAAAATTGATATTAAAGTAGGTAATTAAAATTAACATTTATGTAGCAAGTTTAAACAAAAATAAATAATCAAAAACTATATTAAAAAAACGTTTACGAATTTTGGTGGAGGTGCCGGGTACAGAGACACGTAGAACTATCTATATATGCAGAAAAACGACCGCGTCTGTATCCCCACAGCTGCACCCCCCATAACCCGGGCTGGTGTAGCTACTTGTTAGTAGTTCAGCGTGAATACACGTCTTCTCAGATAGGAACAGCGCGCTTACACGTGTGTTTAACTTTAAAAATATTATGTGTTTACCTTAGTTGACTTTAGTTGAATCCAAGTCACGTTGTTTTTAATTATTGTAAGCATATAAATAATAAATTCTGATTGAGGTAATCACTGGTTCTATCGAAGTATCCAGTAAATACTAACTGAAAGTTTATCCTGAGTTACTCAGGATAAACTTGAGTTATAGAGCGAATTCTATGATAGACCCCTGTATAAGATCCTTGATGAATAAATCCACTGTACACGGTCCCCCGAAAATGTATGTAATGTGACACACGAAATACATATCATTAATATTTCTCAAGGGAACGTGTTAAGGTATGTACGTGCGAACTTTCTTTCACAATATTTGTGGCGGATATCAGAATTACTTAATCAGAATTTGGATTCTAAAAATCAATTTGTAGTCGAAGGGCGGTTTTTCATTCGTGATATCTTGTTACTTAAGTAACTAAATTCTACGCATTGTAAAGAACAAAATAAATTGTATCACACAAGTATGATAAGTGAACAAATATACGATTATTTTATACAGTCTGTGGCACATATATAATCTAAAATATCGCCTAGCACTTCGTATAAAACTGAGTGAGTGTTTGTGAGTGGTTGAAACACCGTTGTTGCGGGTTGCGGGCGTGGAATTGTGATATAAAAGAGAGAGAACGGTGCGGGTTCAAGCGTCAATCGATGATAGTTGGCTTTGTGCAGCACATCCCGTAGTGTCGATGCGTCTCCAAGACGTAGGACTAGACAACAGGTGTTTAGTTATTCCAAGGGTGCACGCTAGCCTAGAGATCACGATCAAGTTTTACCCGGGCAAGGGTTGACAGCATGGTGTCAGCTATGAATGACAACACCTGGGCTTACGTAGATGTCAAATAGAAATATTCTGAAGTGGTACGGGTGAAAATTAATTTATGGTTGGTTGCTGTTGTGAATGTGTTGCTTATATTAATTCAAATCTGTGTTTGTTTTTAACAGCGAATCAGAAAAAGGTTACACCAACGTAAACGTTCAATCATGTACAATTAAGAGAATTGAACACGTCAAATTGTAAAATTAATTTAGGTGTAAAGCCCAAACATTATAACACGTTTACGAATGGTTTTGTGGCAATAACAACATTCACACTATGATTGTGTAGATAGACAAATTCAACACAGAATCTGGATCAAACCTGGGTTTCGTGATCGCCAGGTGGTCGTCTATTATTCCCAATAGGGGTTAAATTTTAAAATTTATGGGTTTCACACCATATTTGATTCTACCTACGAGTGTGTCACAATTAATTATAACTTGAATCAAGCTTTGTCATTAATACAAAATACACATGGTAATCGAGGTTGGTCACACGTTCGTAAATAGAATATACATGTCTAAAAAACGTGTGTCCAGTTAATGAGAGATTTATAATTGGCCTGTTTCAACACGGTCGAGCTTGGGGTTTGCTATATTAAAAAATTCACACATCTAATGCATCAATTTCACGTAATAATAACCTCGCAGAGAAAAAGTTAATCAAAACTTATACACGTTCACATAGTTACCACCCCACCCCACCCCCCGAGACGAAACAACATTGTAATAAATCTCCCAGAATATAATTAAGAATTGTGTTTGATAAAATAAATACATAAATTAGTATTTAGAGTCTAGCTACTGTACTTCGACATAACTCATTTTTGGCGCGAGTCTATAATTTAAAGTACAAACTACCACCAATATTAAAACAACGCTAAATTACAGTAGTTTAGCCGCATCACTAGAACGCTGCAAAACGTTGAAAAGGTGAATATGGACACTTATGTAATAATCGGTAAGGTTTTTAATTCAAATATGCATGTAATTAATGAAGTCAAAAATAAAAACTTTGTAATCATAAACATTTCAAATCTCGTATCTTGCAGCCCATAGTTAACTGTCAAAACAACATTACTGTTCTCAATCACTTCGTTATTTCGCCGAGTTCTTGAGAAACGACAAAAAAACTAATCTAACGTGGTTTTAATATTGATTTGGTTCTTTTGTCTACGTCGACTACACCAACCGTGTTGGGTGACTTTTTCCAGCATTTTATTATATATACTCACGTATAATGTTCATTTTAAATTATTAATATGAAGATTCTTTTTCTTACTATTGAATATCAACTATATAAATTTATACAAATTTAATTTCACACTTTATGTTTATTGTTCGAAATATTTTGGAAATAATATAATTTGAGGGTTATTTCGTTGATTAAAAAATTTTATCAAGTATTCGAACATTTCGCTAATGATCCGCAAAATATATGATATTTCAAATAATAAATAATTTTTCGTAGGAAGCCTGCCCAGGGTGCAACGCATGCCTATATTGGAATTTGGAATCATTGGCAGTTAATTAATTACTGATAATTAAGCGGTTTGGCCCCAGACGTGTGATATCTAGCGGAACGAAACCATCAGACGGGAAGCGAATGTGACATGCATATTGAACTGATAATACTTCGAAATAGCTAATTCGCCGAGTTGAGCCCTCAATGCCTCGCCTATTGTACAACTAGCTCGGAAGTCTTTGGTTCAATGCTTCGCACGCGCAGTCTTCTGTGACAGACACACGTACTGGAGCAATTAATATCTCGGGCTAGGCTTCATGGAATCCATAGCTAACGTAATTACACAGTGTACCGTGCAATACAATGAGACTACCGAGCTGTGAGCCTTGTGATGATTTCGTTTCAACAAGTATGTGGTGTGAATAGGTTTCGAGCTGTAACAAATCCTAGTGTGGAAAGTGTGCATGCAAATGTGAACATTTTTTAGATTTGTATGGTTGTCGATTCATAAAAAAGAATACGAACGAAGTATGTTTGAATCCGATTAAACGTAATATATTAATATTTTAGCTATGGAGACACATAAATCTTGCAAATTAGGATTTTGATGCTCAATCGGTGAGCATATATTTTCGAAACAACTACAAAATGGTAATTTTACTAAAATTTAGGTTTTCCCAAATTCCTATGGAGAATTAGTTAAGTTCTGTATTATAACGATTTAAGTGAGAAAATTGAATTGAATTAATAAATGTTCCAATAATGCATTATTTCTCATTGGTAGGACAAGAAAACTTTCATAATTTTAGGGGTTTTATGCTCAGAAAAAAATATATGCTACAATATGCTAATTTACTCGGTATTGAAGAAATAAATGCTAAATATTCATGCAAGATTAAAATGCAATTTACATATCTCGTTATAAATAGTTTATTACGGAAAACATGATACAAAGACAGTATTAACATGGTATACGACAAACCTGGATTATTCGGAACTGGTCACGGAATATGCTACGGATAGAACCTACAGAAGTCCCGTTATATCGAAACCGGGTTCATGCCAATAAAGGGATGATAATAAACGTCGTTTAAAACAGCATTAACTTGTTTCAAACACAACGCTTAACCATGTTGTTCTTAAATGTGCGTAATACAAGACACAATTCTTAAAGCAGGGAACAGTACGGCAATCAATAACAACATGGTACTGTCAAAAGACAGAACAGAACAACATGTCATAAATTCTAAAGATAATGGAGGATACTTGAAGCGATATTTATTTATAAACAGGAGGAATACTCGACGAAAACTTGCAATAAAAATGTTAAAATTTATGTGCACACCAAAAACTATAGTCTAATAACGGGGTTCACCATTCATCGTCATATCCTAACTTCAAAGTATTCCTTAATCATGATTGCTGAACAGTCAGATAACTTTCAAGTGGAGGACTTTTAAAAATCGGACCAAGCAACCGTCGGCGCCGACGCCATCAATGACAATGGCCAACGAGAGATGGTATCTGTCCTTGTCACACTTCTTGACTACGATTTTTCCCCCTACCAAAACAAATTAACAAGGCTAAATTAACATTTCAATTTAGTCAACAAACAAGTAAGGTACCTATTCGAGATTTCTCGCCAAATCAATTTACTTTCAAAAAGATAATCTCCGTGTTCATTAAATTCTTTTACACAATAAATTAAGTTGGGAATAAAGTTTTTTTATCCTGACAAGACAACCAGTTGGGGACATCTGAAGAAAATGACTCCAACTCGTAAAGAAGAAGTAATGGTATATCTGTCCTTGTCAACACTTCTTGGCTGAACGAATTTTTCCTCTTTCAAAAAAAAAATTAACAAGGCTAAGAATGTAACATTTCAATTCCTCATCAAACCCAAATTAAGTAAGGTACTCTAATTCGTAAATCTTTCTCAGCCAAACAATTTTATTTCAATCTTCAGACAATTTTCCGTGTCATTAAATTCTTTTTACACTAAATGAAATTAAGTTGGGAATAAACGTTGTTCTTTGAGTTCCTTTGAAACGACCAAGCCTTTGAGTGATCTATATTTCTGGCAAGGAAAATCTAAACTAATTTCCAACCTCGGGCTAAAGAAAGAAAAGTGATTAATTTTATTTTAATTCTAAATCTAGGGGGATGTAGTATAACTTGAGTGAGCGCTAAGGGTACACAGGTATTGCAATGGTACAATCACGTCTGGCAGAATACTATGCAGTTTTCACACACTACACGTCAAGAACATAGTTTATAAATATTTGGAACGAGGAGAATAAGTACACGAAGCTTGAACCAATATTGACCAAAACTTTATGCTATTCGTTAATGCACCGATGTAGTATAATAAGTATGATAGTTATTATACAATGCAGTATGCAGATTGCAATAACTACAAGTGAGATTAGCATTCGCTAAGCCTTGAAGCATGCACCGAGTTTTGCATAACATCGAATGCAATTATAAATACACCAAGAGTCACAGATGTTCAAACAAACTAGTATTAAAGATACCGTGGTGTAGTGGTGTTTGCACTTTGTTTTAAAATCATAGACGCCATCAATATTGCATGACCGCGATTGATACTACAATAAACTAAACTAAAACACAAATAAGTATACATATAAGCCATAAAGATTATGCGAGGTCTTGGGTATAGGTATGTTGATATTGCGTCATTGGGAGACACAAATTGTGTGTTGGAAATAGATGGATAATTGTGTTTCGTGTGTTGTAGTGTTTTGAGTGAGTTAAATAAAGTTATTACGTTTATTTAAAAAACATAACGCAATCCCACACACTTTTGTAACACATACAGTGGCGACTGAACGTAATACGAGTACATTTTCCATAATAAAAACACAAGGTAATTGTCTTTACCTAGTGAGATTTTTTTTTTACATAACGTAATCCCGCACACTTTTGTGACAAATACAAAGGCGACTGAACTTATATGAGGACATTTTTACATAATAAAAACATATCATATTGAATTTACCTGGTTCCTTCCTCTCACCACCAAATCATCATTGATTGGCTCAATCATCTCAACACTCATTGTTCGCTCTCGTTTCCGTTTCCTCCTCCGCCTGAACATCTCTCCAAGGCCAATACACAGAGACTTAATAATGATTATCACGCCAAGAAACACAAAGAAGAACTAACTAGCAAACTAGTAACAACAACTAACTTATCTACACATGTGAATTAGTCGAGCGGAGGAAAGCATACATTTACATTTTTAAATCGGAGTAAAAACTTGGCCGAGTCAATGGAACGTGGCGTGCGATCTAGCGGTGGATGTTGTAACTAGCGTGTCGGTCGTTGCAAGCGCCAGACGGTGGCGCCGCGACGGAGCGGTGTGAAACTAGCACCGCGGGGACCGCTAGACTGCATCAACGTTCAAACCACCCCCTAGTCGATGATATACAAGATTCATGTTCAGCTGTACCTCTGGCACAAGGAAGTTCATCGTGGTCCTCGACGATTCTAGACACATATAGGTACCTGTTAACATGGCCAACTGAAGCCACAATGTATACGAAAATGTATACTGTAAGCAAAAAAATATTTAAGCTTGTCACATAGGCATTGAGTGTGCGATCACTGACGAGAGCGAAACTGATATATATTACAGTTGAATAATAGTACAAAATGTATTTGCTGCGTAGCCTATTGATAAGTTAATTATTAAGTATTATCTAAAGACCAGATCCAGATTACAATATAAAACTAATAAAATAAATGAGGTATTTGGAGTCTACTAGCTCAGATGATGATGATGATGATTTTTGGTGCTCAACGTCTCTAATATAGCAATGTTGTTATTCGGACGATGAGGTGTGATAGATAAAAGTGACAAGACAATTACTAAAAAAAAACTACCTTATGTGGGGTTCGAACCAATGACTTCGGACCTGCACCCCAAAAGTATGAGCCACCGCGGTCGGCTATTACCCTCTCAGACACATAATTGATTTTCAGTGGGGGACTTTGAATTTAAAGCGGACCAAGCTTAGCTTGTCGGCACCCACACCATAAACTCGCGAACCATGGCCAACTCATTGGCATATTCATATTAGTTTCTGCAAACATAATTATATTGATCCCGAATGAATAAATGTACGATAGTTTAATAGCACAAGGGCTAGGATATAACTTCTCTTTTGCAATTCTACGTTTACGATAAACTACCGCGCTCTTGTCTGAAAATGTCTAGCAACCCATTGTTTGTCACCAGTGTACCTATTATTGTATGACATTTCAAAATGTTGGTGTTTAGTTAAAGACGTAACTTACTTCGTAAGTTTGATTAGCCTAAAGCAAATACTGTAAGCGCATTATACATCCACGGCGTAATCAAGTCGCTTTGTTAACTTGATAATACAAAAACACAAATGTAGGCCACACAATTTAATAGCACAGGCTATGGAGTACTCTCTTTGCAAATTCTACGGCTGTGTAAACCAGCGTTTTGTCTGAAAATGTCTGCAACCCATTGTTTGTCACGGAGTGTACATTAATTAGGTATGACATTTCAAAAGTTGGTGTTCATAAAAACGTACTTACTTCGTAAGTTTTGTATTAGACTAAAGCAAATAAGTAAGCGCTTATACATCCACGCGTTTCAGTCGTTTGTTAACTATAACAGACACAAATGTAGGCCCACAAGACCGAGCCCTTTGAAATCTTAGAAATGTGAAACCACATTGTTCTAGTTGTGTTCGTTTGAGGTAGCCGAGCAGGGCCATTAAATTAGGGAATACAGGCTGGCTAACGAGCCGGGTCCAAACACAAACGTCTCCCTCAGTCGTATGAGATGCGTGAGATAAACTGATTACACCGTTTCAGAACTTAATTGTGTAACCGTTGAGCTTATTATGCGGCACACAGAGGAGAAACACAAATCCGCCTTCATCTTTGATCGCGTAACATTGTTGGTGCATTCTTGATTGCAACTTGCATTCATGAATACAGATTTGTACTTTGTTTATAGTTTTAGCAATCTAAGTTATAACATATTGTAACCCTTGATCAACAAAAATTTGTATTTTGTTGAAAGATTAACAGATTAATCTACATTGGGCGGGTGGAAACATGTGTAAAACGAGTTGGGTCGGTGTTCAAAAAAAAAAAAAAAAATACAGGTCTCTGGTATAGGCCATTGTACCCTCGTCAGTTATGAAACTGAGTGGGCAGGCTCTTATGAAACTGAGTGGGCAGGCTCTAAATAGTACGGTTGTATTTGTCTTATGCAAGACGTAATATAATCGGTTGATTCCAAGCAGAGCGAATGCACGATGAAGGTAAGAGTATCTGCCAGCGTTCTATTATTTAAATTTGTTTCACTTACTGGTTTTATATTTCTCTACAGATGAATAACAAAATAATATTACTGCATTAGCTCGATGAGCTACGTTTAGAAAAACACTCATTTCACAATCGCTCTTCCCTGGACACAACGATGGTAATCGACAATCGATATCGATGGCGTCAAGAGGTTTACTTTTCCGCTTGTCAAATGCAAATATTTTATTTTATGGACCTATTGCGACAAGACATGCGCCCCTCGAGTGCAATTGCCAACACTGACATGTACCATGATGAAAGAAAACTATAATAATAGGAAACTTTTCATCCCTTATGGAAATGTTAATATAGGAAGTTTACGGAATGTTGCCACTATAGTCGTAAATAGTTGCACATCATTGTCTGAGCTCAGAGCTACACAAAACACTCTATAAGGTACAATTAGAAATAGCTAATAAAAGCTATATAAGCAAAAACGTACAATGTTTATAAAAATAACCATTCGTAGTTTTAAAAACGTCATCCAGCAACTCAAAACTTTAAAAGGCCTACTAAATAGACATTCTTTTAATGTCAGCGACGTGAATGAGTTATGTATACTTATTAAACTATAAATAATCAGAATGTTTTATTTCTCGTTTTGGTTGGTCGGGAAACACTCCCGCATTGATTATATTCAATACAATCCAGAAATTACAAAATCCAACTCGACCGGGGATCGAACCCGGGTCTCTTGCTTGACACCGCGGGCTGCTTGTAACCGTGGGAGGGTCGTACGTCCTCTGGGATAGTCAGCTGGTTTAGCGAGGAGCAACAAGCTACTAAAACAAAACAACATCGCGTTCCAACTCGACCGGGGATCGAACCCGGGTCTCTTGCTTGCCGGGAGGTCATGCACTGTGCCACCGCGGGCTGCTTGTAACCGTGGGAGGGTCGTACGTCCTCTGGGATAGTCAGCTGGTTTAGCGAGGAGCAACAAGCTACTAAAACAAAACAACATCGCGTCGTAAAACCACTGATATAAGAAACGCGAGACACGTCCTAGTAATAGAATTAGTTATTATGTCCAGCATATGTGGTGGACGAAAATGCGTATATGATGGGACATCAACGCATCTAAATAAAACATTACGAAACACATTTCAAACATACCCTACTGTATTCTATACATATTCGGGAAATATCAACCGGAATGGCGGTATGTGTTTGAAACTATGGAACACTTCCACGTAACAGTTGTATTGTAATTGTACTTTCAGTCTTGCATTTGAGATTGACCTATAAATTATCTAGGGGCTCAAGAATACAGCCAATGATATCAGTTTAAAATTGAACGTTATTGTATACGTTACTAAAAACAATATATACAGACTTTTTTTATGATTATGCCTATCTACTATACCTTATGTATGATAGGCTTGTAAGCAAAGTAATGTTTTTTGTCAACTTGATTTAAATATATGTATTTCTATTTTCTGTTAATGTTAACTGTCTTAACATCTTTCATTTTATTTATTCTTTGTTCTAGACGGTAAACGTATTTTATGTAGGCCCTGCCTAGAATATACCGAACTATATTTACTATTTCACACTCTCTTCGGAGTAGTGCATACTGCATATCAGTACTATGTATGATCAAGCTGAAATAAAGGATTATTATTACAATGAAGTAAATAATTTTATCTAATGATTTCAAAGAAGTGTACACCTACACCCATATTATTTTATTATGCCAAAATGAAGAATAAATGTTATTCTTTTAATGCAATTATGCCTAGATGTTTAACGTTCTTCTCGCAACTTTTCTACAAACACAAAATAAAACGTGGGAGAGTCTGCGTAACACCACACTACACCACACGTAATGCCACGTAGATTATTTTAAATTAGAATTAGCCTTGTACAGCCCGACCCCCGAGGCAAGGCGTATATATTCTTCTTCGTTTTGTTGTAAGTCTGAAACACGCTTTATTTCTCTGTACGCGACTTAATTTATAGTACTCTTGCTTTGTTAGTTCTGTCTTCTGAGTTACGAACTTTCTAGGGTGCACGTTTTAGTATACATTCACAAATTTAATTGTTTTAAGAACTGTATGTACATACACTAGTGAATAATGGCGCCATATTGTGATATAGCTCTTTAAAACATTTTTAGGAATTGAAGCTTCCCTAAATGGATCACTTTTCTGTCCATGAGCGAGTGAGTGTCATCAAGTCTCACGATAAAAACCGAAAATAAATTCCGATTAATTTTTTGGTATTTTATTGCCAATCAACATTAATGATAAAAAAACTTAAGATAAATATATAAAAAAAAAAAATACAAAAATAAATAAACAATGAAAATAATTAATAAATGAATAAAAATAAATAAAATAAATTCTTTCAGCCCGGCACCTACACCAAACGATTTTAAAACATGATACATTGTATTATGTCCTTCAGGTTTCATACCAAAGGATAGTAAAACATGATTAAATCGTTCCTTTTACACGCGTCAATGAACGAACGACTATTCAACAGAATTGAATATCGAGGGTTTCCATAGAAAGGATAAAATGTGTGCTTGAATTTTCATATTTCCAAAAGCTGAATGCGATCTCCAAAAGCTGAATGCGATCTTCAAAGGCGTTGCTTCGTCACGGGAAAGCTTTTCGACTTATTGCTTGATGTGTATGAATAACATATCTATCCAATATGTGTAAGGAGTTTGAGGAATACGGCAAAGAAGACATGTATCTATAGATATGAATGTAATTTTGGTGGGTTATAACAATTATTAGCCATGCAATTATATATGTATATAAAATTATCAGGAGCACCTTAAAATTACATGGGCTGGTGACAAAGAACGAAAACGTCGAGTTAGTTGCGAGCGGTTACCATCCGTCGCATGTTTAAATTTTTGTTGTTGCTAACTCCATGGTAATATCAGCTTTCAACTTACGGTTACAAGTGTTGTTTGTACGCGCGGGAGTAGCTCGAGCCTCTTACCTGAAACAACAAGAGACAACAACGTTAGTTTAGCAACAACCACATAATATTATTGCATTGCGTACACATAGTAACATGACAAAAACACTTTATTTACCGATAATTGGTTAGAGTCGGGAATCATTGATTGTCATTGCTATTATTTTACAATCCAGAAATTAAAAAATCAAACAAAACCCTTTAATTTGAAATTTTCTAGAGTGTATAAAATATTAACAAAATCACTGATGAAGAAGAATACTCAAATTCAAAACGGGGAGCTGAAAATGACATTGTAGTAAAGAACAATTATTATTTTAATATGCTAAATTTGAGTTTGGTGTATTCACGAGTTTGACGATGGTTTAAAAGAAATTTTATAATTTAATCAAATCAAATAATGCGGGTGCTAATTTTGCTTCTAAATTATTGAATGGAGGCTTTGATATTATTTAGCAATGAATATGAATTATTTTTCAGCAGAGGTCTTTCATCGCCACAAGTTGTATTTTCCAACCACTGCATTGCAACAACTATTTTAGAAAAATTGCGCTTTTTGTTAAGGGTCTACAGATGTTATTACGCAACGGGCAGGTGTTCAAAATTGGGAAGAGAAAAATGTGTTTTTCATTATCACGAGAAGATTGTACTAGACAGAAGGAAACAACAAAACAAATGACTTGGGGAGTCTGATAAATGTACTTTCATTTCCGAACAGGAACAAAGGCAACAATGGCCGAAACGAAGCAGCCGTTATAAAGATTCCACGAAGAAAATAACAAGGTTCAAACATGCGCAATGCGCACGGTGATATAGTCGGTCATCTTTGTGTGCGGAGTCAATACAATCACATTTATATCAAATAATAAAGAAAATATCATTAATTAATTGCGTTTAATATCCTTTTTTAATTTGTTACCAAAATTGTTGTGTTTTAATGCATTGTTGTTGTAATATTACTATTTCAAATATTTACTTAACTGTAGTTCATTGTTATGTCTGCATCTATGTAATTAGATTTATTTAGTTGTCCTCCTTTGTACATAAGTTTTTTAACTGAATAGGATAGACGTTAAATAATAATTTTAAAAAAAGTTCGCAATGTCGATGAGGAATATTTACAAAGGATTATCAATAATAGTGGGTTCTTTTATCATGATATTTGTGGGTCCCGTGTGCAATTTTATGATAGAGTATTGAGAGTGGTATCATTTTTTTCCTTGTGAAGTACTGATTCAAAAAAGTGATGGTGGGGATCTGGGACCCGCGACTGGAAGGGGTGAGGGGTGGGGGTTAAAATGTCAAAATTTTGTAAATATAATCAAACATTTTTCTCATTTTTTCGACAATTCTAAATTGTTTTAATTATTTTTAGCTTTGAAACACTATATTTAACTTATATATTTCAATAAATCATTAAATTGACCACCATATTGGATTCAAAATGGCGGAAATAGTTATTTCTTAAAATTCCGCACATAGTCGTGTGGGATATCAGATTAAAGGCATTTAACGTCTCAATATGGATAAGAGAACTGTTTAATGGTCATGGTTATCACTCAAAGTACCAATATCGACATTGATTTGACTGTGTAGACCAGTGTCCTATCGATTTCTTCAAAATATACATAAATTTTATTTTGCCATTGCCAATATTTTAGTGATTTTTTTACTGCAGAGTCAAATGTATGACATGGCATTATGATAAAGTAAAATTAATGACATTTAACAAAATTTAAGTTCAATATTTTTTTTCAATATTTTTCAATACATTTTGATTTAGCACAAGAACATCGTACTATATTCAACAGTTCTTCAGGCCCGTAAGGGATTTAAACACATTACTGGCTCATACGATTTATCATCATCTATAGTCCATCCCAAGTCTGTTACTAATGGTATACGAGGGTTTTGCAACATGCGATTGCTACCAAATCAATGCTTGATAATGATCTCTTCTGATAGCTGGGCGTAGTGCAGTTTAAAGGGTCGGTGGCATATTTGTCCCTTATACTTGCTTTTCGTAAGAAAAAACAAACAACCAACATAAACACCATAGTTTCTCACGCAGAGTATTATTTTGGGCACTCGCAAGTACACAGAGCATATGTATTCTTAAAGGACTCGATACGTTTCTTCTCCAATAATTGTTTGTGTTCCCCCTAGTGATGCAAGGGCTTCCAGGACATTGTCATCAGCATCTACAAACCTGTTCCAGAAACTGGTCTTAGATTTACCAGAAAATGAACCAGTAATGTCAGCTCCAGAAAGAGAATGCTTTCCGAGTAAAGCAACAATCGTTTTGTCCCAATGCTTCAGAAATTTTTTGTATTGAAATTCGACGTGGTTCAAGCTCTGTTAAAACCAGATAAGAATGTTTCTGGAGTTGTAAATATCGATGTGTTTAGCCAACACTAGAACGCCCAGTGTCAGGAGTGAAGATAGTCAAGGATGAGTCCCTCTTTCGGTTGCCATGAAGTGCCAGACCTTGGCCTAGCGCACTATCAGAAATTTGTTCGTGAACGTATCTTTGATGACTGTTAATTTGTGGATACAGTTCCAAAAAACAAGTTGAGACTGTGAAGACTAGGACAAAGAAAGTAAAAGTAAAAAACTTAACAGTGTGTTGTTTACTTAAAAAAAGGGACGGGGAAGCTTTTCAATCGTCTTGTTGTTCTATGTCATTCTCTGCCAAAAATAAATCTAAGAGAATAAATTGGTAAATACAAGCATCTGCTGATCCATGCAGGATGTTTGGAAAAGAATGGACCATGAACCACGTTCAGTCAAAAGGAAGCTAACACATCATTTTGGGGACCACGCATCCAAATAACTGCAAGCTGACGATACAGAATCTCCCAAAACCAAATGATAATCCCAACTCTGAAATATCAGTTGGGATTGTAGAGGAATGGCAGAAATACACGCATTAAAGCTTGCCAAGGACACCAGGACAATTTCAGATTGGCAGATCAGTTTTTTTGTAAGAAAGTCTTTTCAAAGTAGGGAGTTTCTCAGTGGTCCATGTTGTTTTTTGATACGTATGTTGAGAAATCACTAAAAAAAAAAAACAAGAAAACAAACAGCAGCTGGGGAAAACCCCCCCTTCAATACAAAATAGAACCTCACACAATAAAAAATCGGTCCCCCTAAACAAACTTATGTCCCATTTCAAAAATAAAGATTCGATTACAGAATTGTTGAGTAAAAAAATATATTAAAATGGCTACAGACTTGAATGAAAAAGTGGGTTTTTTTCTTACCGCAACATTGCAAAAACCACTAAACTTCATGTCGACAAAAGCATTTATCAGAGGCCGACACGAAAAACTTTCTCCGTGCACTTCAGCAACCGAAAGAGAGGGCTCAGTCCTTGACTATCTTCACTCCTGACACTGACGTTCTAGTGTTGGCTAAACACATCGATATTTACAACTCCAGAAAAAATTCTTATCTGGTTTTAACAGAGCTTGAACCACGTCGAATTTCAATACAAAAAATTTCTGGGAAACATTGGACAAAAAACGAGTTGTTGCTTTACTCGGAATGCATTCTCTTTCTGGAGCTCACATTACTGGTTCATTTTATGGTAAATCTAAGACCAGTTTCGGGAACAGGTTTGTAGAGGCTGATGACAATGTCCTGGAAGCCTTGCATCACTAGGTGGAAACACAAACAATTATTGGAGAAGAAAGTATCGAGTCCTTGAAGAATACATATGCTCTTGTTACTTGCGAGGGCCCAAAAATAAATACTTTTGCGTGAGAAACTTGGTGTTTATGTTGGTTGTTTGTTTTTTTTTACGAAAAAGCAAGTATAAGGCACAAATATGCCACCGACTTAAGCTGCACTACGCCCAGCTATTCAAAAAAAGATCATTATCAAGCATTGATTTGGGAGCAATCGCATGTTGCAAACCCTCGTATTACCATTAGTAAAAAGACTTGGGATGGACTATAGATGATGATAAATTTGTTTTTGAGCCAGTAATGTGTGAAATCCCTTGCGGGGCCTGAAGAACTGTTTGAATATAGTACGATGTTCTTGTGCTAAATCAAAATGTATTGAAATATATTGAAAAATAATTGAACTTTAAAATTTTTTTAAATGTCATTAATTTTACTTTATCATAATGCCATGTCATACATTTGTACTCTTCAGTAAAAAAATCACTAAAATATTGGCAATGGCAACATAAAATTCATGTATATTTTGAAGAAATCGGTTTGGACACTGGTCTACAAGTCAAATCAATGTCGATATTGGTACTTTGGGGTGATAACCATGAAACCCTTAAACAGTTCTTAAACCATATTGAGACGTTAAATACCTTTTCTCTGACATCCCCACGACTATGTGCGGAATTTTAAGAAATAATTATTTCGCCATTTTGAATCCAATATGGCGGTCAATTTAATGATTTATTGAAATATATAAGTTAAATTTAGTGTTTAAAGCTAAAATAATTTAAACAATTTAGAATTGTCGAAAAATTGAAAAATATTTGATTATATTTTACAAATTTTGACATTTTAACCCCCACCCCTCACCCCCTTCCATCGCGGGTCCCAGATCCCCACCATCACTTTTCTGAATCAGTAAATTCACAAGGGAAAAAAATGATACCACTTCAATACTCTATCATAAAATTTCACACGGGATTAGTTTACAAAACCCACTATAAAGCAAACTCAGTGAAAATGCGTTGTACCTTTATAGGCAAATCTTATAAAAAAAATCATAATTTGGCAAACAATGCACGTTCAAGAATGAGGCAAGTTTTGAAGTTGGTTCGATTGAGCTTCATAAAGTTTGCAGTGTCGTCAGAGCGAGGTCGCGTTGCAAGCTTTAAAAACTTTCCTAGATTGATGATGCATCGGGAAAATATTACGAGTAAGAACACGTAAACCAGTGTTTGTAAAAGACAAAGAAATTGATGGACTGAAATGTATTAAAACTATAAACATCATTAGCCAGAATGAATGAAAACACCATAAATAGGCGGCTATTGGCATGAAAAGGCGGTTGATAAATCGAAGTAACAATTTACAATACCTTTTATTTCAGTAGAGCAGCAGTGAGTTATATGCCTATGGTTACTACACGTTAGTAACCATATAAATGTATAAATGATGCTAATAAGAAATCATAATATTGTTGATCACGAACACTATAAGAAAATATTGACGAATATCCAGATAAAGTTGGTTAAGTTATTTATCGTATATACATAAACGTATACACGAAGTAACTTAACAATTAAAACAAGATTAGACACGCCAACGATATTAAAACTACTAAATGTAATAACGGCCTTACTACTTACTACTTTGTTGCTTACTCAAATGTCATATTCTTTAATAATGCTTGTTTTTGACATGGAATAAAAATAAAAATGCAGTAGTAATGATATCCCACATTCAATATGTCTCTCTTAAGATAAATAAACATAAAAATACACTCAATAGTCTATAGTCTATTCATTTCTCGATATGTCCGATATAGCTGGATGAGGTTTAGCATCCGACCAAGTCACAGCCACACAGAGTCGACGTCTGTTAGACTCCCACGGAACTTCCATTGTCTCCCACCCAATACATGGCAATATAGGATTTAGCTTTGGAGGGCACATGCACCCAGCCAAGGACACATAGAACCTAGATAAACATGAAAGACACGTAAATCCTGTTAGAGAAGTTGTAATCACCTTACGGAATAAAAACTTTGCCTTAAATAAATCCTCTCACCCAGATTAACTAACTTTCGAATCCCAGATACGTTCTTTCAAACCGGAGAAAAATATTACGAGCATTAAAGTATAAAAGAAGGCGTGGCCTAATAATTAGTACAAATGTGGGATTAGAGAAGTCGGCACGCTGGTCACGCAGCATCCCTAGATTGTCAGCACACTCCAGGAAATTAAAAACAACAGAGACAAATTGGCAAGTTGAGATTATTAACGTAAACTGTGAAACGGGAATGGCGAAAGTTGAAGGTAGAAGAAAAGCTATGGAAAATAAATTCCCACTGTGAAAAAGCTAAACAGAAAACCGAGATGACGAATTGTATCCCTTGCGTAAATACACGGAAAGTACGTAAGTTGAATGAATGAGGAAAATATACGAGTTATTTATTACTGACGAATTACACACGACTACTTAGCCAGATTACTTCAAACAGGAACACAGCATATTTTATGAATGCAGGCAATATTAATATGCGTGTTTGACAGTGTGTTTAATATAGCTATGTAATTTGTATTTTTTATGTTGATACAATTTCATAAGCTATAAATGCAATAAGTCCGTCGTACAGGCCGTTGTCCATATTTAAAACCTGTCATAATTCGAATCCTGGTATGAGAACTGATGCACGTTATGACGGTGATTTTAACACATCCCATACTACTCGTTTAATTTCAAATTTACACAAATATTTTACGTAAAACGGAAGTATAATTATTTAATTGTGCTATTCTTACAAAAGTGAGCTAAATGCAGTGGTAGAATTCAATAGTCATTAGGGATCACAAATGCTATTTTGTTTGTACAGTCCTTTTACCATCATTTAACCAAGGGGTACTATTTATAACTCCATGATTTAACACTCACGGTCTCGAAAAGCATTATTTGCACTAATAAAGCTACGCATAGGGAAAAATAGCTCAAAATAATTGATTTACTTTTAATGACATCATAATTATTGAGATTCTAACTTACAAAAATACAACAACGATAAACTTCCCGAGAAGAACAACACTTGAAACATTGTATATAACCCTCAAATAAGTACATAAAATAATATGATTGTACCACTAATGACAATTTATTAAGTTCTTCTACAATAGTTTCCAACCATACATATTATATTATATTTTATTGAATTTTACCTGCTCATAGGGCAGAAAGACTAATGCAGGGCAAGTGTGGCCCTCTGTAGCCTGACACAGTGATTACAGAGTTACAAGTTAACCATTACACACATGAAAAACAACAAGAGAACATGACATTTATAAAGTTAGACAAATTGAAATGCAAAAGGCGGATAAGGGTACTTGAAACGGGGTAGAGGTCTGAAGGCTCGAGGACGCAGAAATACAATAAGAGCCATATGATTAACATGAAAACCATACATACTAGTTACATAAACTATGGATGTATAAGACGACATACAATAACAACGATATCACAAGACCATGCTCTCGGGGCTCGGGAGGCCAATGCGAGTACAATATCACCATGTCATACATGCAATATATACTGAATTACACAATAGAAACATTCAGCAGATAAACGTTACTCAGACCTGTCTGAAAGGAAATCACTTTCGCTATTAAATCAACGCCAAGATCAAATAATGTACCATTCTCCAAATCGCCGTAGAGATTATTCCATAACTTTTCATTGGTATTTTCACTTCAGCATTTTGTAGGAAATTGCGCATAGCTAGTCCATGGCCGGAAGCATCGAGCAGCGTCTCAAAACTCTCCGTAATTTATTTTAATGGCGGCTCAAGATGAAAATATCGCAGACCTGGCACCTCCACCATATTCCCAAGAACTTTCATAAAACATCTCTTTTTAATCTGACGTAAAGAAAATGCCATAAGAACATCAAAGATATTTCATCAAAGAATATCCGGGTAATTTTCTAGAAAAGTGAATAGATGTAAGTATCAAAACGTAGACATGCATCCTCAATCAGGAATACGTCAAAACACCATTAGGCAAGCTCTTTCATGGCTAATTGCCTTCGTACCCTACCAAAATAAAACTTGAGACAGACTCCTGCTCGATTAGTCTGCACCAAGCCACACTTCATACTCGAACAAATCGATGCACTGCACAAATAATGTTTGGTTTGCACCGCACATCTCAATGTGGTATCGTCACATGCTAGTGCATCTAAACATCTTTAGTTGGTATCACGGCAGCGTTTCAAAATTTTCAAATAAATACGGGAGAAGACAAGAAAATACGTAATTTCATAAAATTAGGTCATTAACAAACAATGTGTGTCATAAAGTTAGTATATTAAACTCTATAAATCGTAAAATTTTCAGGATATCCACTATTGACCCAATACACTATTATTCCATGAAGAAATGTCCACATGGCCTTCTGCAATTTTCTACGGAGTTGTACATCTTAATTTTGTCCTATTTTGTATTACCTCAGTTGTAGTTGCCAAAACACCCTTGTAGGAAAGCTTTTGCAATTACAAATGTAAATCTCGCTGTCACATCGTAAAGCGAAAGAAGCGACGCGTGGATCCCAGCACTGATTGGTCTAGAGCCTATTCGCTCGTATTCGCTCGTATTCGCTCGCCTGCATTAAAACTAGGCTATGTGTAGCATATAATACGTTTTGGAATGTATACACTAATTTATAAATCACATGTAAAAAAAATCTGTATTCTGGTTGGTGGAAAGTTGTCATCCGTTGAATAATAAATCACAATTTCACACAAGATCAGACTGTACACCAACTTGCATAACATCCCATTCCCGGGCGGTAAAATGTTTAACCACCTTTGAATCTAACTACAATACTACGTCGTTTACGACACAATAATAAAACCCGAGTCAAATCAAACGAGTGTAGACATGCAAGTGACGTCGTTAAACCCAGTTTAACGGCCACATATTGTCGGGAGGCAATGTCACACGACGCGCAGGGTGTGGGGTCCAGGAACCCGAGACACTTTCTGTGATATAGCTTCCTTTCATGTTTATTAGATATTTATTTAACTAGAGAAAGGCATTTATTTGTATGTATCACTATTTATATCTGTGGAAAACCCTGCACAATAAAATGTGTATTAAAATATAAAAAACTATAACTTGTGGAATATTTGCATGGTAATTTGCACCTATAAGGAGTTTGTTAATGGGCTCAAACTAACGATGCGTTCTTGATAGTAGAAACTAATTATGTTTCCCCATTAAAGTCTTCTAACCGAAAATAACTACACGGAATACATATGATTTAATAACACTATAACTAGAATTATGATTCAGAAATGATAATAGTATTAATTTAATGAGGTTAATAAATGCGCCACTCCTAAAAAATTTAATAACATGGACGTACTAATGAAACACTTTCTACGATTTTTTTATTATACGTTATAAACTTTCATCACCAAAACATTAATTTCAATACAAAACAAAACATTTACTACGTGAATGCAAACAAATTAAGTAACACGAATTGTTTTGCACCGTTATGCGATTCCATTTTTAGAAAAACTTGATAAAACTTAAATACTGAAAACTAGGATTGCGTATCGATTATTGTTCAAGCTACAATATTGAGTAATTCTCACTGTAACCAAGTGTAACCAAACTCGCAATCCCGATAGTTACATCTTCCACATCCATTTCACGTGAGCTTCCCTCGACAACTATGGACACAGTGACTATTGTTTAAAGGCTACAATCATACATTTCTGTTCGTTGCTCTTCCTCCAGCTACGTCACCGACAATATATAGGTCTATAGTAACTAATGGGAATGTCAACGTAAATCACAATGACACAAACGAATTGTTAACATAACATCAGAATATACAAGCCGGCATTTCGTATGTATGTGTTGTGCGAAGTTATGGACAAAGCTATGAGTAAAATCACTTGTTGTTTTGAGTGTCACAATAATATGTAATTTCATATAGGCCTAGGTCTATAATTATTCCAAATAATGGCAATGTCAACGTAAATCATCGCAAAGAATTGTTAAGGTAGCAGCATTATAAGCAAGTTTTTGTGTGCGTTGTGCAAAATAATGGGCAAAGCTAATTAATTATACGATTAAAAGTACTGCAGTATTTGAGAGACGTTAAGAGTGTTATTATCCCTGTCACGTGGAATCAAAAGTATAATTACGTTGTGAATCGTGATACAAACCAATGTGAAAACATTATGTGGAATGGAGATGGTTTTGTTTAATGGCTAAACCTGTGTACATGACCTGTACACACTAACACTGTATACTGTAACACTATAGGCCGTCACACAATATAATGGATAAATTAGCAATGCATATTAAAGCAAAGGACTATAACAACCTGAGCTTCGTGTATATCAAGTATAAAACAGAAGGGAAACAAATATATCGCTGTATAATAGCCTTTAGCAATCTATTTTCCAATTATATACATTTACTCGGTTTTAATGTTATCCATCTTCCATTACAATGCTATTTATAGAAAAAATAAGTTAAATAGTTACCGTCTCGGTGGTCTAGTTGGCTAAGTAGGCCACCTGGAATGTGGGAGACTCTGGTTCAAACCCCGATCGGGAAGTTTTTTTTAAACTTATGAATTGCATTAAGTATTAACTTATCAAGTTTATCCTTATGAAGAGTCACGACACACGTGTGCTCAAATACAGTCTTCATGATAGACATACTATCTAAATCAAAATTAAAAACTTCTATCTCTTGCGTATTATTGGGGAGCAAAGCTTCTGGATCCGCATCACTTTTCTGTCCGTCCGTATGTGCGTGTGTAACGTCTCACGATAAAACAGAACACGTTCTCCGATTGACTAGCGTTTTTTGTTGACATTGTCCGTTGACAAGAATGATTCAGATTAATTTTAATACACGTCAGGGGGGCAGGACTGGCGTCACGTAAAATTGAAAAAAAAAATACCCGGCATCTCCACCAACAACGAGATGGAAGAAAAGTATTATTTAACTTATGTATATTATTCTTCTACGATCTGTTGCTTCGTTCCCTTGTGGTTACTCCCGAATCAATGCCTGTGAAAACATATCAGTGCAGAGGTCTAGACATGCAAGTGATCTGACTAATATCCCTATACTCCAATCATACAGCTACCAATCAACTTCCCCATCGAATACCGGGTCTAGGCCGGTGATACGGGTATATACATGGATGGCTCCATTCAACAATCACCAATGAATCAGCTTCGACAGAGAGCTGTACTAACTTTTGTCGCAGCTGCTTTTCTATAACTTAGCAGACGGGATCAACCGTCGTCAGCACCCTCGTATCTTACATGAATTGCATTTAAACCTCGACCATCAATTTTGACTCAAACAATTTGAAACTTTTTGGAGAATGTTTACAAAGTATGAGCTCATTGCGCGATCTAAGCATATTTCAACTTATCAAATAATATTCAAATTACCTGCTTGGTGGCATACGCACATTACGGCAGGTTATATTTGGAAAATGTGCTTTAATCGCGCAATTCACATTCTAACTTAACATTTTGGTGTAAACCACAACCCGATTAGACCAACATGAAGTGAAGTGAAGTGTGAAGTGAAGTTCTGTGTTGAAGCCTGGTTTGCTCAAGCTCATCCGACAGTCTCTCGGACATAACCAGTTTTACACAAGAATCTCAATACAATTTCATAATTTTCTCCAACAAATTTGTTTACGTTTTATCAATTTGCAACAAATTTGTTTACGTTTTGCCTTCTGGTCCTGCGTGGAGAGGCCTCTAGGCCCGTGAAAAGCTCGGAAGTTTACTATCGTCCCTAGCTTTTCAGTGGCATCGATTGATTTGACAACTTCAAACTTTCTGATTGCCACTCGTCTAGTCCAAACATACTCGCGGTCGCCCTCATGTATGTATGGGGAATTGAGGACGCGTCTTGTGGGGGCTGTTGAGAGTCAATCTCGCGGTCCTCTTGTCGGGCGTCGGTGACGAACTATACGGTCACCATGGAAACCGACGACCAGTTCGACAGACCATACTTGTGATAAGCATAGATGAAACTGTTTTGTACACTCGACGAATAAGCCATGTTATACCTTGTCCAGGTATCAGCTAAAACAATATGGATCGTTACCGATGTCTAGTAATAATAAAATTAAATTCTACTGTAATTTGAACCATGGTAAGAGCGTGCTGACGGTAGATGTGTTGCTGAAAACAAAGCAATTTTACTGATGTAGTTAATAATCAAAATTACCTACTGATTTAGGGATATCACACCCCTTTTACGGACAGCATAAAGTGAAATATTGGATAATACTGCAATAAAAGAACATATTTCAGTGGCAACATTAATATTTTTTTTACGCATCATAAACATAATATTGCTCAGGCTTTAGCAGGGATTGAACGTAAACATTTTGAAAAATACCTTCGTAAGAGGAAAGCAAGCCCTGTATGGTGGCTGATACTGTTGGGGCGCAGGTTTAAAGCGTTCCATGTGAATGGTTTTCATTCCAGTAAACCCCCACTTGTTGTTTCTACGGAGGTATTTCAACAATAAATACATAAAGCAACAAAACCAATAAGGATAACCATCAGGAAATATAACATAAATAATTCCTGCTTATTTGCTCATTTCCTAGATATGTTTGCTGTTGCTATGGCAAACAATGAGGATATTAGCAAGTAAGCAAACAAGGGCATAAGCAAAGGGGAGTTTAGACAGGCCCCTTAGAGGGTGCAAGCTAAGCAGAGAGCATGAGTGAACAGAAGTACAAGCCTATAGTGTGACTCGCCTCTTGTGATGTTACTATAGCCGCAAGACATGATTACCATGCGTTTAGCCTTCTCGTTTGTACACGCACAAGACTGATTGCTGATTGGGGAACTGAACGTGTATGCGGTAGAGCGACAAGGCGGTGACATATAAGGCGGTCTAGAAGAGGTGGCGGTGGGTTTAGACAGTGTTGCCACAGCCATTGATCTATCCCAACCAAACTACAACACACCCGAGGACATGCTGGCGTGGAACTGCAATCAATCCACCGATCCAGCCACCACATCAGTCACATTCACTCAACGTATACAGCTATCAGTATACCAAAATAAAAGTGAAGCTAACACTATTGTAATTGTATTGTTATCCTGTGCAAATCAGTAATTAATTAACGAATTGGAATTCACAATAAATACGTTAACGAACGAATGAATAAACACGATAACAAATAGTTTTCCCAGTGGACTGGTAATTAGTCAAAATGATTAATTATCTTAATCGAATAGTTATTCATAAACTCACATTATGTAATTTTAATGATTCTGATTCAATACAGTATTGATTGTGAAACCGTTAGAAAATCGCATACAAACTACATTAATTTTAGAAGGGGTAAGGAAAATCGTTCACTTTATCGAAGAAAATTTAAATTTACTTTCTAAATTGTTTTAACCAAAGGATTGATTGATGTTGCAAAGTTCTCCGATAGGGAGTACACTTACTAACTATACACTGAGGGAGTGATGGGCAACCGCTCCATCTTGGTAGACGTTTTACCATTATTGGGGTAGGGCAAAGTTCCTTCCAAGTTCCAAGCGAACCGAGGGCTATAAAGATGACTGATGAAACATCGGAAATCGCTAAGTCTGGCGGTCAACGATCGTCTGGGCAAACCAGAGCGTAACAAGGGTAAGTGCAAACATAAACAATACAACTAAATCGATTCGTGGTTTCTCAAGCATCGCATTTGCTACCAAGATCATGTAGTTTAATTAAACGCAAAACTTTAACGGAAATTATAGCTTTGAGGGCAAGTTTCACTATTATTCTCCCAATGAACAAGCAAGCTGAGATGTAGCTTATTATAATTGATTCCCGCAATAACATATCTATATCGACTGTGGTTCATATTCTTGGTCAAAGTATCGAAACTCTAATAGTTATGCATTTCGACAAAGTTCAAAATGTACGATCACACATTTTTGTCTTTCTCGTGATATTTTGAACTTCGTCCAGAGGAAAAATGCCATTAAAGAATAAAAACATTAGAAAAACGTGCACCAGCTGAATCAGGGACGCTGAATAGCGTCGACTGGAGTAACGTCGACCACCTCGTTTGTACAGGCCTTGCACAACGAAAGGTTAGGAGGAACAAAGAAAGTTCACTACACACGAGGTGGTCGACGTTGTTCCAGTCGACGCTATTCAGGCGACTCGCTGAATCGAACCAGCAGCCTTCAGAATCTGCAAGCTCCAAGCCAACCTCTAATATCAGTAGGCCCTATCGTTATACATAATACGAACTGTTAGCAGCACTCTGATAGATGCCATGCAGGCAAGACGGTGTTCAGTGCTAGTACAAGTGTATATGAGCCTATTAGCCTGGCTATTCGGGGTTACGCTCTCAACACTCACCAGCCCCAGGTTGTAATTAAGGCCGCTTCGCACATCGATAAGCCAGGGTGGCTAATAGCAGGGCGGTCGAAGTGAAAGGCGTACAAGTAGCAGGGGACTAGAATGAGGGAGAAGGCAATCAGAGGGCGAAACGAAGCCTCAGGTACATAGATCAGCGACGCTTACATTGCCGCTCTTTAGGCCTATAAAGCAACACTGGAGCAAATAGAAATGTTAACACATAGTGTTAAAATTAGAGTTAAAATAAGTTAAAACAAGGTAGATTTATTAACCATTTTCTTAAATACCGAAGTGAAAGTTTATAACCATTTTTTTAATCTAGTAAGTTAGTTTTAACTACGTTTTAACTTTACCTTATCTCCTGAGACTGTAGAGTAAGTTTTTTACCTATGGGAAAAAGTTCTGCTTTCAAGCTTTCAAAATTTGACGTTTAACAAAAACAACACAGAAAAGTTTCATGCTTAAAAATAAAATTCTTAATTTAAGTTTGTCAAATTCAACTTCATTTTTTGTATCTAAAATTTATAAATATACCCTAGTTGTCATTATTTAAACATAAAAAACAGCTTTGAAAGTTTTAAAGCAAGCATGCTTTCGTTTCGTTTTCGTTGCTTAAAAGTAAAAAAGTTTGTAGTTTTAGCATAACTTTGCTTTCGTACGTTCTTTAATAGTACAAACTTGAAATGTATTGGATCGAGTCCAAAATATGGTCGACAGAAGTTGTTAATATGATTTATCAATGGGCCATCAGTTACATTATTCTCTTCATGTTAACATGCTGAGAACGTTGTTGATAAATGCTGAGATACATATCTATTATTTGTGGTATAGGCACACATCTACGTTTATGGAAAAACAACGCAGACTCTGGTTTTCTGTGCGAATTGTTGAAAGAGTATAAATTATTCACGTCGGTAAAAGGGTTGAACGAAACCTAGAAATGGCATTCTGTCACGAATTATATGGTTGAAGCTTTACCAAAAACCCCGCGAAATATTTTACGATTACTTCGAAATGTGTTCGAAACCGTCTGAAATCAATCACACCATGGGGTAAGTCTTCGCCCCGCTCGCGCAACAAGCGGGGTGAAAAGCGGTTACATATTTCAAAAGGGGGGAGAATTAAGGTAACAAGGGCAGAAACGAGCATACAATAGACAGAACTCAATTGCAGTGAGGTGTACGAGATACGGCTGTCAAGTTCATTAGTGGTAACTCGGCGAGATACGCTTGTAATTACACCACGATATACTTCTGTTTGTTATTAGAACGGAAGTAGAAATAATTTTACAGCCGGTTGAGTTATGTGTGGAGATGAATATCTTGGTGTTTAATTTAGTCTCGGTGTAGGCTTGAAAATATCACAGGTTCGGTCTGGTTTTGAGTGGTGATAAATAATTAAAGAGTGGCTTCACTGTGATTTGAGGGGTACATAATGCGCTGGAGCTGGAGTCAGAATTAGTACGCGCCACTTCACTGAATCATAGATTCCGAACACCGAGGGCTGCGTTGAGAAATTTCCATGCACGTGCTCAACTTCACTGATAACAGCACGTTGGGTTCAAATAATTAGGAGATGTCACATCGGGAATGATATGTCACTTACTTACATACGCGTAAGTAAGCAAGCGTTCGATAGTGAATCCTCCCCTGAAGATATCTAGACGGAGAGAATTCTTTAAAAAAGTTGAATACAAGTGCTTCAATGGCGCGCGATACACGAGGAAAGAAGATCATCTCGAGAGAAAAGAAATACATTCCCTGATAAGTTTCTTTGGAAATCCAATCAAATAGAATTGTTTTTGTTTAAAATTTCATTGTAGTTGTTGTTGTTCGTTCTCGTCTCGCGTAAAAGCAAATCCGTCTAGAAATCGCCATAGAAATCGTCAGGGTAGAAATCTTTTCGTATATCGAACGCTTTATGTAACGACTGGACGAAGCTGAACCACTACCAAATAGATACGAGAAATCCGATCTATAAAAATTGTGCGTTCCCTACTTTTCGAAAACGCATAATATGTTCCAATCGATAGATAATCTTTTTTGGTCTTACTAAGAAAGTAATGCCTATCATTGTAGTAAATTTTTAAAATTATCTTGTTCCTTAGAAAACAAATTATGAACTTTACTAAACATATGTTTTAGGCTGGGACTCGCAGAAAAAAACCATGCCTGAATTGATAAAATATGTTTGAGAAAAATTAGAATTTACTTTCGAGATGAAACAGACACTATTGATTTCTAGCATGTAGTTGAAAGTACAGAGTAGCGAGTACATGAGTGAGCTTCCGAGTATATTTAATTTATACAGTGCAAACCCATTATTAACTTTTTCTCAATCCGACATTATTTGTAAATTTTGCTTATTTAAAATAATCTGAAAACATTGCTAAAATAACACGAATTTGGAACTGTATTTTATTTTTTCCCTTACCACACAACTCACTAGGCGTATACTAATTGTATACATGATTTTAATAACTAACTCTTGTGGTACCGGCTTCGTGTTGTATTGTGTAATGTATATTGTATTTTAATGTGGAGTTTATTATACATGACACTCAATGATCTGCACCAACTGAGAATAAAAGCTGTGAACTACGAGGGTTTATTTAATTGGCAGTAGACATAAAGCCCAAAGTTTACGGATGTTTTATTCTATTTTCCAATACCGTGAAATACGGAATTCAATAAAACTTTTCAGTTTTAATGTCGTTATTAAACGCAGACTGCGATCATGTAATTGTAATGAGATCCATAATTTAAACTTCAAGAATTTCCGAATTAACAAAGTTTTACAGTATGAATAATTATGCAATTTATGTCTCTAGTATATTATAACTTGTGTAATGCTCACAATGAAGGTAATTACGCAAAGTTGCCGAAGCTCTCGTAACTTCTTTCATAACTGTTAAAGTGACTTGTTAATTCTCAAGATCTACAGCGTCAAGAGGGTAGGAATAAGACATTTCGTTCGCCCTAGAATGTTTATCGAATAAGAAGAATTAACTCACACCACGGGCGTTTACCATGATTTCCATGCGTCTGTCTATCTGGTTCTTTACGAGCACGTCATAAGAACCAAATAAGTCAGAGTATCGATATAACACTCTACGAATACTTCAGACTACATTTAATTTATAAAATTTAAATAGGAGATTTTAATATAAACATTAATTATCTATTTAATTAACGGTGATTGTTAATTATTCTACGAACTCAAGCCCATCAGTTTAGAATATTCTTTTCACATCAGATGTGAAATACAAAAGAAAATCATAACTCAATATAAAGTATATGTAATTATTAGAGTAATCAACTGTATATCATAACAAATATCTTTATTATCAAAATCATATCGATCTTGTATGTCCCAAAATCAATCACAATAATGCCATACTTCCACCAAAATAAGTAAGATATTAAAATAGGTCAACTATACATTATGAATAGAACTGAAACCTCAATCGTAAACAAGGCCACCAATTTTAAACTGTGATTTAAATTCGGTAGCTCGTCTAAGCAAGTGTACCAACAAAGTGCCATAGTGTCATTCATGAGAACGAACGAAATTAGTTCAAGTGTTTTCCAATTCAATATATTTTAATGTGCACTGTAAATGTTTATTATTTAATATTTAATTAACTTACAAATAGAAAATATAAAAATTACTTCTAACTTCTTTTGGACCTCACCGCCTTTCTTTCAACCAAGAGGCAATATTTGCTTTCTAATTTCTCTTTCCACCCACTTTCAATTCGGCTCGTCGGCAATTCTTTCTTTCTTCAATCTCGGTCCAAGTTATTAAAAGTAATCAGAGTTGGAGTGTAAGAGTGGCTGGATAGGCCTACCCCACCGCCACCGGCGTCCAAGTCCTGCGTCGCGACATTTCTTTCTTTCCCAAGTTCCGTCACGAGAGACAAGCTTACACACTTTCTTTACTTTCCGCCCGCAAACCATAAATATTAACTCCAACGCAAGAATTAAATTGTGTGATTCTCGTTCGGAGGAACAAAGTTAATGCCGAACCTTTTTATGGAGATTTATATGAAAAAAATAATACACAATTTATTGAAGGTTTGTATTAGGAGGCAGGGTTATAACGAGAACGTCGATGAGCCTAGAGGGGGGGGGGGACTCCCCGGGCTTTCAAATTGCGTTAAGAATTCATTGCCATTTCGTGCCGAGCTTGGAAGTTGGTTCAAACTTTTAGAATTTAGAACGAATAGTCTTTATTCAAATAAACGTGCCGAATGTTAATGCGATAAATAAAATTTTGGTTTTGAACAATAATATGAATACTGGTTAAAATCAGTATAATGCCCGAGATCTCCCGTAAAACTCGAATCGTTATAAATATATTTATCTGAAATGTAGAAGAATTATCTTTCGCGGATATTACGGAACTGATTAGCTCAGAGGCGGGGGAGGACCAGCAAGATTCCATTGCTATTTGCAAAGAATACCAATTGTTATTGTTGAATTGTAAATTGTAATATAGGTTGTATCATTTTTAGAGAATTATCTTTGTATGCCATTCCCACAATACTTTGAAAACACAATCAATTATCATATTCATTTATTTATTTATTTATGTTTTTTTAATCTCTTTGTATTTAATTATCAAAACTGAAAAATGCAACATTAGAATATACTCATGTCATAGTTATTATTTATTAATTGCACGTAATTACAAAGCTAATTTTGACAGTCCCTTTGCAAAATACATTCTGTTAGGTTATTCGAATAATAAATTCTATAACATTAATAAACATACAGGTTAATGACAAAGACTTTCTGATTCTAAAAGAATGGGAGATTTTGTGTAAAATACGCAGAAAAATGTAATAAAATAAATGTAACTAGTTGGTTGAAGCTACTGACACACAAGCATAAGGTGCTTCCTGTTTCAAGGGTATCATATGATACTTTATATTAGTATAGCAAGAATGCTCGTGCGTTAGTACTCAACAACCTGCGTAAAGGAAATACGAGTTAACAAGCGTGTTTCTTTCTACACAAATTGGAACATGCGATATTCTGTAAAAAATAACACCGAAACTGTCCATAAATCTTAGTGTCGCAGTTTATTAATACTGCGTGTAAGTAACTAGGTAAGGCAACGCATATTTCACACACGGATAAAAAGCACTTAGCCAGACAAAGTTTTACAATTTATGCCTAAAAGCCTGAGCGTGGACATAATTTTGCATTTCCTTCGCTTTGTCGACTTGCAAATTATTACACCTGTGGTAAGTGCGTTAGTAGACCTAACGAAAGAAACAGCAAATGCGTTATACGCGAGACGAGAGGTCACCGGTTCGAAACCCACCAGTGCTGATTATGAATCAAGCTTTCCTTCAGCCGAAAGGTGAAAACACTCCCAAATAGTAATGTTCATTGAGGTTATAAGAAGCAAAATTAAATAATTTTGACAATATTCTTGGGTAGTACCTGAATGGTAACTAAACTACACTAAATACTAAATAGTGTGTATGTGTGAAAATCTCGGATTCGAATCCCACTTCCGGCAGAAGATTTCTTAATTTCTGATATGGATTTAAATTTCTCAATTCTTGGAGTAGTCTTAGAACCAAGTACACAATAAATGTCTAGGTTGATCCGAATTAAATCTGGCGTCGACCGCCAGATTTGCGAGTCCAAAACGGGAAAAATTGGGAAACTCAAAACATGGATTTCAATTTAGGAAATTCCCACCAAACTGTATACCTCAAGACTAACCAAATAACCCTGTGAGTTCATATTGATTTAAACGTTGTTATCCAGTATGAAAATTTGCGTTACCAAAATCAGTACGCTTGGAATAACTTTTTGAAGTTGACCAAAATTGAATAAACTACAGAGATGTTTTATTCAAAATCAATGAGTTATTTTAAGAATACGCGTACTGGATCTCATAGATTGATTATTTATTAAAGTTCGTGTGAAATTAGAACCCGATGTTATTAACCGTTTACTCGAAAAACCCTGAAAGCTGAGCGCTTCAACTCATCTCCGCGCCAGCCTTAGTGATTCCTCTTAAAAGTACGAATTTATTTACTTATTTAATGTAGCAGAAATGCTTGGTTGTGTGTGTAGTGTTATCACCACGAACCAGATAGCATCGCTGGAAGCCGCACTGTACGTTGTTTTCACCGAGTCAACACACAGCAACGGGAAACACGCTAAACCAAACTGCACGTTCGGCGCGATATTGTTATAACAATATGCATATTTCGTTGGATTTGCATAGCAATTTCTATTTTGTAATATGGATTAGCATTGGTTTTAAGTTGTGAGGCTACACCATGGTATGAAAACAGTGATTCGCTTTAATAGGAAGTAACTCATTAATTTAAATTTAAAATAAATTGACCACATTCGTACCACATCATAAATAGTTTTCGTTGTTTGATATATGAATTCAGCTTATTTGGAAATTTCATGAATATGCAAACTCAATCACGTGCACCGCTGATTTGATTCAGAGAATTATAATATAAATGCAAACATTTCGACGTAGAATTCAAACAATCATCCTCGGTTATATTTGATTGGACTACGTCAAATGAGATAGTTTTTTTATTTCGATCTTTTAACTGTTAATTGCTTCAACACCATTGGAAACTAAATAGGCATGTAATTGCGATTGAACGAAAAACAAAACTATTTTCATACGAAGCCAGTCGGTATAAAAACATGACGAAAGAATGAACAAAGTGATAAAAACATCATAGGGCTGTATGCACAATGTGTGTTTCGATTTTGATTGTTACATCAGCGTATCTATAGTAAAACTTATTTCTATTATGCAAAATTGATAAGAACCACGTTAATTAATATAGGCATAGTGAGAAAATGAACTTAAATTAAATAGATTGATATAGTATACCACGGACAGAAGTAAATAATGGGAAGATGGAAACCGTAAATAAATCAAATAAATGAATTTATATTTAGAGTGAACCCCCCTCAGTTACAAGAGCTGATTTTCATTGGGGAACGATATTATGTTTCTCAATTATTATGAGTTTCATTGCTATAAAACGGCTACAAAGCTAATTCAAGCTGGTGGCTGATTCAAGTATGATCCGGGATACATATACGCGTGCACTGTTATCCAATAAAAGCTCATTAGCTTTGTGCCTTTGTTCTGTATTCGTTAAGAAATAATTTAGAATCTCCACTAACAGTGACTTGATGATACACACATTGAGTTAAAACTTAAATTTTGTCAACATGAAATCAATTATCTGTGACTAACATCAACAATGGCAATCACATATTATGTTTTACAATAATAAACAAAGCCGAAGCGCACAATGTGACTCATTAGCCAAATAGCCCGTTAGTTTATTAACACTTCCAAAGCAGCACGCCTCGTGTTGTCATCCTAGTCGGGGCAGAGACTTTTGAATTGGACTTGAGTGCATCAATATGGCATAAAAAGTAAAGGTACACGTCCAGCATCAAAGAAGCTTTTCGAACAGGCTCATGCAGAAAGTTTTGAATTTCACAAGATACTATAATAATACCATGTATTAAAGTCCTCAGCAGAAAAACCGTTCTTGTTACTGATTGGGTAGACCATAAATTCAAAACGTAATCTATTTATTTAAAGAAGAAAGGAAATCTTAACCAAAATCTTGCTATTCATAAGTCATAACTCTTTCCGGTTGTCGTGAAGTATCAGCGTGTGATAGGAGCCGGTTCGCTCTCCCTCCCCACGGCCCGGTGGGTGTTGCGTCATTTGTCACGGCCTTCGTTCTCCCGACCTGTGTTGCCCCGTTATCTGCTCCACCATTTATAACCGGCGCTGCTAATTTGTCTGAGCTGCCCTTGCTTGGGACGCTCCGCTCTGCAGCTAGGGCACGTAGCGCGAGGTATCTCCAAGACGGCGAGACTTGTTGGGTACGACGCTAAGGAACAGGCGGGGCGGGGGTTTGTTAAAATGAAAATAATTGAAGGAAACTCTAGAAAACGTGAATCTTCATTGTTGTGTATGGTGTCTGCATGGTTTGGTAAAGACGGCCTTTATAATATTGAATGTTAAAATGGATGACTTTTACTAGTGAAGAATCTCAAATTATAATTTTCACTAATTCATTTTCTATTGTGTGAAATTTTATTAAATAGCATTTTGTATATATTTGAATAAATTGTCTGAACCGGCACCTCCACCAATAATGTATGTAAATCCTGGACCGGCACCTCCACCAATAATGTATGTAAATCCTGGACCGGCACCTCCACCAATAATGTATGTAAATCCTGGACCGGCACCTCCACCAATAATGTATGTAAATCCTGGACCGGCACCTCCACCTCCACCAACACACAATTTTCAATGTTACACGAAAATCGAAAACTTTTTTAGCTATCAAGTCAGCCCCTAATTACCCGATCCGACCCGAAATTTTAGTCACCCCAGCTAAATTACATCCAGGTATACGTTATTTAATTAACGCTTTAACGTATACACATCAACTTGAACTGCTTCTAATAAAACATCCTTCTCAGCGTGTTAGACCTACAGGTCGAGCAAAGAGAAGTCTCCTTGATTCTAAGCCAGGTGGAAACTCCCTTGATACATATTTCAAGAGTATGCGTACTTAAGTTTTAATAATAATGAAGCCAGTGATATCATAACTATAGGCATAGGAATCAAGAGGTTCATTAAGAATGTCCTTTGGGTAACATGAGCTTCGGGGACAAGTACAATTTCGCGCGCAAGACTGGAATAAAACGTAGCGCTCGGGTAGGCCCTACAGTACAGATGGGAGGCCCGTTAGCCCACACGCTGCTCCAAACCAACCTGCCCAGCAAACACATAAGTTACGGTAGAGTGATGGCTGCCTGCTGGCACTTCTGGCCACTGTGGCCACTGGCTGGCCAGCAGTGAGAAGGTGCCAGGCTGTCACTGGCATACCGTCTGAAGGCTGGCCAGAACAAAAATGACCCCAGCCCGGTGTCGGTTGGCCGCTGTCGTGTTTATGTCGTTTTGCCACCACAGGCGTGTAGATGGCTGGCCATCACTTTGCCGGCTGCCGGTTGGCCAGCAGTGTTAATGTGTTGGCTCATCACTAGAAAACCGTCTTCCGGCTAAACATATTTTAACAATCACCCATCCAGTGAAAGTCGATTTGCTATTGTATGTATAGGTGATTATTCCCTCAACACATCAAGCTTCTTCCGTGGCGCAACGGTTAGAGGCTAGGCTTACAGATGGAGAGTCGCCCTGCTGGACCGAGTTCGAGACACCTACCTTGAAACTTTATAACTACTTGCAATTAATACATGTTGTGTATCAACCTACAGATATTCGTCTGGTGTCAGAAAATAATACGAAATACCTATGTGACACCAATATAATAACAATTATACTTATTATTTTCATTTTTTGTTTACATATTTAGATACCAGATCGCGCTGGTCCCAATGATCCCAGCAAACATGAATTGATGGGCCATAAGTGGCCCGCAAGCGGCTGGCCAGTTCAATTCTGGCCAGCCGCTTGCGGGCCGGCATCTTTGGCCATTTGCCGGTTAAGGGCCAGAAGTGAGCCACAAGTGACGGCCGGCTGATGGCCGGTGGGACAAAATCAGAGCGAGCCGTAACTGGCCAAAGATGCCGGCCCGCAAGCGGCTGGCCAGTTCAGTTCTGGCCAGCCGCTTGCGGGCCACTTAGGGCCCATCAATTCGTGTTTGCTGGGTGCGTTATACAGAACCGAGAACATTGGCCGGGGGTAATGGGTAGTTTTGATAGTTTATACGCATACCTACAACCACGCATACCACTAGTAAACTAACAATAATATTTAATTTTATGTATTCCATAAAATATCAACATACACACCCTAACTGCGTAGTGCTAAAGTATTTGCCTTTAGAACTAGTAAAGGTAATATGCGGCGATGTATTTTCAGGGGTGTACTCTACTAGTTGAAGCACAGCTGGAGCTTGTGCGAACTTAGCAGCGAGATTAAAAATACAATTGATGCAGCGAGGTACGCACACACAAACAAGTGCACTGCCATATTATCTTCTTTTTAGTATAATTCGTATTCGGAAAGTTGTAAAAGCAAACTGCATGTAGTCGTTTTGTAAATGAGTGATTAAAGATTATTCATACACCAATTTCAGAACGTACTTATAATCATAACAACTAAATTAAATAATATCCATGAAATTGATTCGCAAGCTAAAAAGTGACAGTATAGGGAGGTGGCTCCGATTCGGAGTGACTTAATGCAAAATAGTAAGGGTGTGCGAATAGTTATTTTAAGGTATACGAATCATGTATCGAATAGTTATTTTACTATTAACTATAACAATTGACGTGTTTATGGTGTGAGCCATAATCGCATGCACAAATTTTTAAATCCTGTTTTAATCTATTTTCAATAGATAAGGGTAATAGTGTTCCTAAATTTGATTGTTGACCCCTGACTACGCAAAAAAGTGCGAAATGCTGTAAAATTTCATAGCCGTAGCTAAATTGCAATAGGCGAAGGAACAATAATTGCCAAACTGGCTGACGGTCGAACCGGCATCAGAACCATGGTGGAGGTGCCAGGTCACATTCGAGATTCGAACACATTATTCGCACACCCCTACAAAATAGTTAAACGATGTAAATTAGATGAAAGTACAGGGTCAACATTAACATGCCAAGTATTGGCTGCATGTAGTGTCACACGTGTGTATTACAAGGCAGATACTATAACATCGTGCGGACAAACAACCCGTAAAAACACATTTCACCTCGTCTTCTTTGCTATCTACAATAGGCCTACTGATCAGTAAACATTGCCCCAATATATATGCTAATCAGGCTGTAACATAAACGTTATACAAGCCAACTATTTGAACCGGCTGGGTAGGTGTAAACAAACTGAAGGCGCACCTGACATTAACTGGGTAACAAAATATAACTCTATAAGCCAGCTCGCTAGATTGACTGATGCTGGAGTGTATACAGACATCGTGGACCGTTGGGATGACGAATAATGAGTACCAACGTAACAAAGTCAACATCGTTATTTTAAGTCTACAGATTCAGTGAAGCTTTCATTTATTTAAAAGTAAGAGATAGATTAAATATAAATGTGACACAAATGTGTTTTAGATAAGGCAATGAGCGTCGAAAGTTTTCCATTGTTCACATATTAACTTAATGGTTACTGAGATCGAGTAGAAATAATATATTTTAAGTCCAATTATCTATCTATTATACAATCCATGTATGTGATATTTAGGAGGGCATAGGGTATGTTTTACATCTCTATTTTAAGGCACTTTGGTCAATAGGTACGTACCGGTACACTTTTAAAATTCAAATGCATTTTTCAAATGTTTGAACAATGTTATAAAAACGAATAGCGATTTACAATTCATTTTTTCTTTTTTAAAAACATTTTTACAATATTTTACACTTCTGCATTTTCAGGAACATGGACAGTACAGGTTTGCTACCTGAATTGATGTGAACGTACACTACAACAATAACACACATTTGTATAATATAGAACTTATTCTTTGTGACTACGAAGAGTTTAAATAACCCGTCAGATGGGTCTAATGAAACACTCAACCATCAGTGATCAAAAGCAAAAAAATACACCATTATACAATTAGCTCGCGCATTATACATGTGGAATGATGTAGGATAGGGGATTCACGACCTTGAGCGTTGTTTCCGCCTCAGCCAATCAGAATCGTCGAAGAGACTTATGCTTAAGGATGTGTTCCTCGTTGCTTCTCAACGCAGCCCCCTTCAACTTCATAATGCAAGCTCATGAATTCAACATTAAGTTTGAGAAGATTCGCAAGTCAAGTCAGAGTTCTCGTAATGATTTCATCCTCAAATGTGATTGGGCCAAACATCACGTTTCGTAAAATACGCCATTTCCGGTCCAGGTCGTTATTGAGCGCGTGATTCCAGGAATCGCAATCCTCTACTCTAGCGTGCATTACGCACACAATTCAGAACACAATCCTTAATAAGAGAAAACTCGTCAACAGTAACATAACCAGAGCCATGTAGAAGAAAGTGAATTACCTTAACAATACCTCCACTCGTTAAACTCAAATAAATCAACATTGATCATCATTTACTTCTAGGGGCTGAGATATCCAATGAACCTCATTGGCATTTTGTTCATGGAAAGCATATTAATAGAAAAGATAATTCAAATAAACCAAGAAATGCTATTAAACTATCCATTACTGAGGTCTACAAAATAAAATTTGTTTTTCTCTATATAAATCAAGAATATGTTGATGATAATTAACAAACAAAGCTAACATCATACAAAACTCCATCATAGATTGAGCATTGTGAAAAAATAAATTGATTGGTTGAATGGGCTTTACGTCTCATAGGCTAAAGAGGGAATGGGCAGGTTCATAATCCTACACTGGTCGACCTGTTCTGTCATGGCACAGGTAAACCACAGTAACTAAAATAAACTCATTTATGTCTTATATACATGCGCACGTTAAAGTCGAGACAAATGTAAATACCTGTATATAATTAAAGAGCACTAGGGACAAAACCACGAACAGGTTAAGGTTAGTTATGTGAACAACTATCCCAAAATTAGATGCTTAAATACATTAATGCAATCATGCAGAGTATTTAGATACGTACGTAGTGTGAATGAGGAGGAGGATGGTGGGCAGAAGATACAAGAGCGTGCTTTACCCCATCCATACTACATGGGATATAAGCTATCTAGTCCAGTTTCAGTCTCAACGACGTCATCGCGTCTCAATTCAAAGACTATACGCTCACCCATCAAAGTCAAATCTCACAATACGAAAACATACCACCAGAAAAAAATCATTGCGCATTGCATACACAGAAAGACTAGGTTCTGTTGCCGACGTCTGGCATGTAACTAAACGAACACGACCGGAACAACGCCGAGAACAATATCCACCCTTCAAAAACACAACCGACTTGATTTTAAATCAAGCAAGCGTGCACAAAACTTTCGCAGTTATGAATACAGAGAAACGAGTAAAATGTGTTTAAACCGTACAAAGAGTTGATAAACAAAAACATGCTCATAAATCATGGTGGATAGAGTAAGGCAGGCACCCCTTCTTATAGCTTCAAACCGCATTCAACATGTCAGAAAGCAACAGTCCCGTCACGTCACGCTTGGTATTAATCCATTACTCGGGAAATGCGGGCGTAGGACGAGAATCTAGGGGTCCGTCATTGAACGCATGGCTGTCAAGTCCTTCATTTAGATCTCCATGGCAACCAACCAAAGAGATAACACCAAAAGTGCTCGTTACACAGATGAAACGCACGCGTAAATAGTCGTCACTAGTCCCAATCTATAACGATAAAACTGATCATCTGGTAATCTCTATGAATACTAGCATTATCTCATATTTGCAGGGAAATTCAAACTGTGCACGTGTAATAACATTTGACAGATAGAACAGATTTTTTGGAGTTCTTGTATCGATTATTTTACAAGAAAAAAGTTGGGAACCTACAACATACAAAACACTGGAAAATCAGTATCTGAAAAATTGCACTTTGTAAAAAAATACAGCTGGTATCTTCCCAGTATCCCCTAAAGTTCCGTGAATAACATTTTCAAATCCATATATGGAAAGGAAAATAAAAAACACGATTTATGTTTGCTCAACTCAAAAGTACGTAATAGAAATCAGAACCTTGCATAACTTGAGATTGGTAAACACGATGTATTAGTTGATGGGAGGTTTGCATCACGTGGTCATGCTCAGTCAACTGTTTCAAAAAACAAACGGGTGTGAATTATGCAACCGTTTGGGCAGTCTGCATGAATTCCCCTAGGTCGTGACCCACGTTCAATAGTTTCTATGTGGGTCTCGACCGCATCGCTGATAACAGCACGTCACTCATAACGTCACGGGGCGACCACATGTGCACGTTCCACCAGGACCAACACGAAACCTACAACATTTCATAAGCAGACACTTTTGCTCATCTTACTTATAACCAAGTAGTTGCATTCCATTCAGATCTTGGCACGACACAAACAACATTAATTTCTTCTGTTTTTGGCACTGTATAATATTGTGCTCGCCACAGTTTTTTATTTATACTTTGTTAAGTATTATGTGCTAGTGTGCACCTTAGTAGACATATTAACATTATTTATGTTTATAATATAATGTATTTTGTTATACAGTAATTAATTAACTGCAATCAAATACCTACATACAACTTGAGCAGCTTGCTCTGTTGTTGATTGGTCTAAATAAAATAAAATTACAAATTACAAGTGACGTTGGATCTTCATTGTCGTATGTAATGCTGTGGAATGTCCTAAATTCCCAGCTTTAGATACGATCTCAAGAATCAGGTAATCATTATTTTATTGATTTATATATTGTATTTATTTCGTATGCCTGTTTGGTTTTTGAATTCCCCCACGTAGTAATTATACGACAGAAAACGTTGTTAAACGAATAATATTGATTGTAAGATCAAATCACAGAAACACAAAACAAGCGCCATTGAGTGTTTCATGTGTGATATTTCCAGGGAAATAATTAAAAGTAATTGTTTTACGGAGGGCTGTATAATCATATTTACGTAGGGTACGGTTATCTTCAAAACTTCAATCGACCTATATCGGTTCGTTGTTACAGCACGCGACGGTTTTCACAATCAAAGTGACAGCACATTATGATCTTGTAGCAATGTTTCAGATAGGCCTAGATTTTTTATTTTATTGCACCGTGCACTTTTCATCAACATTACAAATCAAATAGTTATTAAAGTGAAAATGCATGTACAGATAATCAGACCAGTCACTGGTTTTAATCAATATTAAATGTATTTTGTTATACCAGAAAATGCAACGGGAATATGTATTCCTTCACTACACGTTCTCCACCAAATAAAACACGTGTTTGCCATTTAGTTGCATACTATAAGTAAATCGCTACTCGATGCAATTTTACATTTATATTGGCTTATTGGCAACTTTTAATGTTTTTGGAAAATGCATCATTTGGGTAATATAATTATTTAGCCTTCTTTATAATTGACAGTGGTTGGATTTGGATACTTTCTGGCCCAAAATATGCCAATAAATACACAATAAGTACAACAAAACAAATCAAAACATTGAGGCGTTACACTATGAACAAATAATAAGGCAATTGTATAACTTTAAATGAGTCAAATAATTAATATCAAAATTTAAACTTGCCAACCTAAATTTAGGTTACAGAAGCCGAGAAATTTGCCTCCACATCGGATGACGAATATCATAGGGAACCCTCTAGGAGATTAACACCTTTCAAACCTAGATTACATTATGGAATTCTTAGTTTTTTCATTGTGATATTTAGGTATTTAAAAGCACGTCCTGACCATTACACGGTCTATCTCTGTAAACTATTGTCAAGGTCAGTCCAGTAGCTGGTAATGCAAAGACGATAACATGCCCTCACGTGGATTTACGAGGTACGGGGTCAAGCGTTGTAACATATCTAATTTATACTAAAAAGTTTAATTCGAAACGTCGCTCACAGAGTTCGATGTTCGATAAAAATACATAAATCGCTCACCTTACGTGTAGAATGTAATGGAATCCGTATCTCTTCCAGTCCAACCTAGGGCTTATAGTTGGGAACTAGCTGGAAATATATAACTACCTAAAGCGAGTATTGGAATGAATTCATATAAGAGAAAATGTCAAAATAGATATTCAACGTGTGGTTCAAAACTGGCCCAAAGGACATAACTCTGTATAAACAAGGGATAGCGATGATAAGTTTTCTAAATTCTATGATACTACATTTAAAATGTGACACTTTTATATTTATTTCCATGCTATATTCACTGTATACTATTGCAGACATTGTTTGTTTTTAAATATGCATCACAGGTTTGCAATTAATTTAAACTAGGCCGCTTCGCGAACACTTTTTCCAGTCGCGTTGATGGATGAGCTTTTTTGGGAATATTTCTGTCCAATGATTACGTTGTTATGCGGAATCTCATTACTTTTTCTATATTTCTCGATTTGGTTAGTCGGGAACACTCCCGGCTAACTTTTGTAATTTCTGAATTGTAGTAAATAATAACTTTTTCTATAGTTACTTGATATTACTTGTTCATTATACACCTGTAAAAGGCTTATATTAAAACCATTATTCCTATGAATTTTAACCAACTTTCTCTTTTAAGAGGCACTACATCGCCATAATCTTTGTCAATGTAAAATATGAACGTTGTAGCCCCACCCGTTTGGTAAGAATCGGCCCAAACATCACGAAAATGTCGTATTAAAAACCGGGGAAAAATCGTAAAAGTACGATTTCTATAAGAAATATTTTTTAAATGTCTCTAAAATCATAACATATATCTAATTTCAGTGATTTTAAACGTTCCCATAAAGTTTCATCAATATCGGAATAGCCGTTTGCCAAATATCACGAAAATATCGCACAAAAAATCGAAAAAAATCGTAAAAGTACGATATTCATGAGAAATATTTCTTCGATTGTACCCAAAAACAATACACCTCTAAGTTCAGAGATTTCGAAGGTCCCCTCCAATTTTCATCAAGATCGGATATGCCGTTTGCCCGGTAGAGAGCGAACAAACAGACAAAAACTAACAAAAACAAAACACCCGAGCTATTTTTCTTGGGGTAACGTAAGTGAAAAAAAAACACAAAGACAAATTGAAGTCTTCGCTTCGCTCATCCGATAATTCAAGATAGTCTACGAGAAATCAGAATGGTAATTAATTTGAGTTAGTAAGAAATAATTCACAGCTTTGTTTATGAAAGCAAAAATATAGTAAAACAAATCGACAAATCGACAAGAACAAATCTGTGGATTGACTTTTGAATGAATTGTTTAGGAACAATCACGTTTAGGTCAACTTCCCAGAACACACTTCATATTCACGTTCAAATAACACACCTTGTTATTTTCAAGAAAAGCAATTCTCCAAAGGGATTCCAAAGCTTATACGTTGGCTTGTAGCAAAGTGGGGTGGGACGAAAATTGTCTCGCCTGCAGTAGAAGAGGAGGCTAGCAAGCTACTTACTCAAACAACAAAAACTACGACAATCCGAAGACAATTTCAAGATTCCCGGACGCAAATCCAATCTCCTGCCGCTTTGTCCGGATCACCATTTGAATTGCGTTGCTTTGTGTTGCGAGCGAGTTTAGTCACCCCCCTCAACCCAACCCCATGCGACAACCTGTTATTCTTGCCAGCGGCGGTTTAATCGCAGGGGGGGGGGGGGGATTGGTCGGATCCGCAACACTAGGAGATAACCAAATTGCTAGTCTCGCGCGGGGCGCATTAGCAACGCTCTAGTCGCGTGATTCGCGCGATGCCGATTGGGAGGAAGTGACGTCATTAGTTTACTTCCGTGTCCGGTGAGACGAGCACTTACATTGAGGGGAATCCCTCTCTTACACTCGCGCCGCTCTGTCTTGTACACTAGTTACGTCATTACTATACTTCCGTGTCCGGTGAGCCGAGCACTTACATTGAGGGGAATCCCTCTCCTATACTCGCGCCGCTCTGCCTGGTCTTGTCTTGTCTTGATAGGCCTACCATTGATAAAAGGAATCGGGTGAAATCCGTAACGGATCACCAACGACACTGTTTCCCACACGACAGAATGACGGATTCAGTACAAACAAACCAATATCGTCAACAGAGACATCCATGTGGACAGCGTCTTCACAGACTGAGCGGCAAAAAACATTTGGTCGCGAGAATACGCTTGTTGGCGGGATAAAGTTGGAGGGAGCGTGTGTGGCCCAGATCGAGTTTCATTTGATCTCAGATCCCTGGCGGACTAAATTGATTCCCTGCTTCCAAGGGATCTTCCTCGTATAATGAAATATCGAGGGAAATGAACAGGGAGGAGTCCGAGTCCAATTGGTCCTAGATGGAACTTTTTATAGTTTGACCCTATTACTAACTGGGTCCCATGGTTTCCTACCGTAGGTTTCGTATTAAATAACTTCGTTTTTAAATTGCATATTAAACAATAGAGGTTTTATGAATGCTTATTTTATTTATTTGTTGAACGTCTATCCTATACAAAGGAGGACAATACGTAAAACCAAGGACATAAATGCGCACAAAATAATGAACTGTAGGTAAGCAAATTTTGAAATACTGTAATAATATAACAACAATGTTTAATAAGACAACAATTTGGTGATATATTCAATAAGTATATTAAAATGTGAAATGGAATGAATTAAAATTGATTATTTTTGGGAGTTACACGCCCTTACCTTGGGGTTCAAGGCAAGTAATTTACGTCGCATGGAAGTATACTTGGAACACGTACAGCAAGTTGGTGCTTTCAAAGAAGCATCGAGCTATTAAATTACAATTCAGAAAAAGTCGTTATTTCCGTAACATCTCCTAAGATTCGTAATAATGGATACCTAGGGATAGCATAGGATTTTAAGATATGTTCCACTTTATAAAATATAGGCTCAATTTTTTTTATCTTTTCAGATGCAATAATATAAATATTTCACATTCCTTTTCGCGGAAAAAAGGCGAGCATAACATTTTCTATGCATGAATATTTGACAATATTTGAGAATTCGGAAGGGAATACGTTTTTAACGGAATGTATATTATACTCAAATATTTTGCTATTCTAATATCGGCATTGTAATATTAAAATTTCAGTTTCACTATTGACAAAAGTGACACTTTTAGCAATCATTGTCATTTGAGCTATTATTTTTTTTACATTTGGAATTATCGGTAATAAGTATAGGTACATCGCATTTTCAAGTGAAATTTTTATAGCGTTTTGTAGCATCTCTTCAAAACTTGTATGAAGTTTCCTCATATTTTTATTTTGATACTATGTAATGGAGGTTGTATTAATATCAACCGAATTGTAGTTTTTATACATAAATTGAGGATACTATGTTAAATTAAACTAAAAGACATGGAAAGCCTTATGGTTTGTGGGGAAAATAGCGCTTTGTAGCATCTTTACACAAAACGATATTTTCACGTTTTTTCTGGTATTAAGGTAATAATAAAGGTACTATGGTTTGTTCGATGCACAGATATAAAACTGAAGCTAATAGTGATGTTCCACGAGTTATCGATTACGTCGTGTAGTCTAAGATTTATTGTCGATACAAAGTGTTTTAAGTCTTACCCCCTGGCCGGCTGTCCACATGTCGAGGCCGAGTGATATTCCCATATTGACCGTCACAATCCGACTCTTACCTGCAACAAAGAAGAGAGACAATAAGTAAAGACAGTCACACGGGTTGGTAAGTTTAAACAAACCAACACAATTGCATCTATAGGAAAAAGTACAGAGGTCAATCAATACTCTTTACATTAACGCCAAGTTAAAAAAAAAATAACATCGACAATAATAATTAATACAGTGTCAATATAACTTGAGATTATAGAAAAATATGTATTCAACGATTGGCTTCTCAGAAAGCAATTTACCAGTGAGTTTTCACTGAAATAGCAAAGTAGCATAAATAAAAATATAAAGAATAAATATATACGTATTTAGACAATCCACTCATGGAGTCACAACAGATTTTCAGTCGGTGACGTACATTATTTTTGGTTAAGTTGTATCATCCATCGCATGCCACACTTTTATTACTTATTTATAACATATTGACAAAAAACCTTAGTTAATACATAACAATCGAGATATACGAGATTTTTGAAAATTAATATTAATGTTTAACAAAACGAAAATGTTCCACACCATTAAAAACCTCAAAAGGCATAACTATCAAAACAAATCTTAAAAATTTCGGAATTTGGTGGAGGTGCCGGGTCCAGCCCGCTTCAATAAAATATGCTCCAAAAACTCGAGTTAATGCTAAATATTATAAAGTTTCATCACTTAAACCACGAATGCAATTGCCTGAATGCAGCTGCAGCTCGTTTTCCTTACTTGCTCGATAATTAAGTCCCCCTTGAGCAGCTAGCGACCTACCTGCTAAGCACGCAATACTTCACGGAGCCCACATTACCGACAATTAATTCTTAAGCACCACCTCCATTAAAATTAACGCGCCTAATCTGGACTTGAGCCCCGTCAACAGGCCGTTCCGACGGTAAAGCTTTGACGACGACGATTCAAATCTTAATAACCTTCCATATTCGTGCAACGAGATGACGACGAAGCAGCAATTATAATAATACCAGTATGTTGCAATAAAACATGCGGCACATACACATACGCACGCACATCCTCAAGTACATACACTTGCGCCTGAGTGATAAGTGGATGTAGTTCGGTTATAACTATAGTTGATAACACATACATTGCGGTTATAGTGTATTTTAAGGCACTGTCTTTTTCTGTTACCCGCCATCTTAATAATATCTTAGACAAAACTTTGTTAAATAAATTACTTTAAATAAGAAATTTAGAAAGTTTGTTGCCGTTATCATATGATAGAAGTTCTTCATATGATAGGGAGAGATCAAATTGGGTGCGCAAGGCATCATAATCTAGGTGCCCGTTAGGGCGCCGCAGCCAAGCCGTGTGTATATTGAAGTATCCTTGCAGATACCTACAAAAATATGTGACGAAAAGGCTTTGATTGTTAAGAAGGAAGTCATGTTGCCGAGTCTGTAAGGTCTCTTTGATAAATTTGTTCCAATTTACGATGAAAACTTATTTTAGTATATACAGAACGTGGGTCTTATTAGGTGGAATAATAAAAAAAGTTCGTGAGACTTCCCTATTGAAAAATACATAATATTAAACAGCAATAAAATTCCAAAACTTCTGAATTCAAGTTAAAAGTAGTCAAAGTATTATAACGGCCACTAAGCTGTAACTTATCACTTTCAGCACAGTAAATAGTTATCAACTTTTTCCAAACAACCACAAGAATGCCGTGACTAATCTCATTATTGGTGACCAAGTCAGGCCAGCCAGTCCAATCACGACAAACATTCTGTCGCTTCAACACACAATAATATAAGTAATCAATCATAGTTTGAATGCCACTTGCTTCCAAATCACTATAATTCCGGCAGTTCACGCTACAAATCACCTACGACATTCGTTTCGTCCCCTCGACCTGTGTTCTTTTGTCAACTCCTTCTTGGAATTCTGTTCTATATGACCAACCCATGTGTACTTTATCAATCGCACTGATTTCCATACCACACGTCAACCTTGGCTCATGATTACATTACTCATCTATCAATGCGGACCATACTACACTTGCCTAGCGATCCATTCCACTCTCCAAAGAAGATAAAACATGTACCCAAAACTATTAATGCTCGAGAAAAATGCCTATTAGTAGTATTATACAAAAAAAAGTAGTATTATTAAAAAAACATGACAAAAGGTACAAATCGATTACAAAAAAAGTTACAATAGGCTTATATTTTATAAAGTTTTTAAAAGAAGCAAACATACAGCCTCTTAAGTAAATTTACTCATTTATTGTGTCTATCCTATCGAAGCAATGTTCTAAGTATGTAAAGGCACATTAAACAACAATCATTGAAAATTACAAGGTAAATAATTGAGTAACCAGATAAATTTATAATATTCATATACTATCTAACTTTTATCTTGCTTTAAAGGTAATGGAATCCAAAGTTTTACCCAAACACAAATACATAATTCTATACATGATTTTGGAATAACCAGGATCTTTATTGTAAAAATAGTCGAATGAGTTCCATATAGTTCTTGGAAGAACAATTTATTGGTTTATTCAGGTAAGCATTAAGTTAAAATTAATGCTAATACACACATTAAAATAATTGTGTTGGCATAATGAATATACATTATTAAACTGGAAACCTGTGCATTGGGTGTACAATATTAATCAATGTCTAGCAACCAAAATGAGACAAGAATTGGACTGAATTGAGCCGCATCGAGCCAACTACCGTCCAACAAGCATATTACGAAGTTTGTTCCCCAAGCCGGCTTAGCGTCCCGCCATGACGTACTAATCCCCACAGCGCACCCTCAAAGGGAACAATCACACAACAACTACTGAAAACAGATTATAATTAATTATTAAACCGAAGACACGCCTACGTCAACTCCAATTAACTGAGCACAGTTCAAATATCCTATGATGAACTAACTCGATTAAAGACCGCCCACGGCGCTTGTGTGAGTACACAATCACATGTATGTGAGCAAACAAACAGAGGTGCCGGTGAAATTATGGTTGACTCTACAGACTAAGTGCTTGAATCTAAATTTGTGTTTGAAGTGTTGTTTAGGATGTCTCGTGTGTAACTTACATTGAAGACACCAGTGACGAAAGTAAGAAACAGGGTTAATTAATTCACTATCACAAGGAACTATGATAATTTGAAAATGAATACACTCCCTACGACGGGAATTTACTTCGAATGCAGGACTGATGGTTTGTTGCTCCAAACGCTATATTTACGTGATTCCACCTATTATTTTTCAACGATGTCCACCAAGACCGTTGATGATGCAAACACAGTCACTAACAACCCAATTAGTTATAATTATAAAGACTAGAATCTAAATTGTGTGTAAATGTTTTTGTGTGGTTCCTTGGTCTTGTGGTTAGAAGCGCACTGCTTCAAATGCAGAAGGTCCATGGTTCAATTGCTGCTTTAGACCTACGTTAACCAGTTCCTATAACTGAGGAATTTGTAAACGTCGATTTTGGAGCCGTCCTAGCAACGAGGCACATAATAAATTCGAAGGTGGTTCCGAATCAGCCTTGATAATCTTGGCACTGTCACTGTGGAATTGTGATCAGTGATTCCTACTTAAATATGCCGGCCTCTATAATATAGTCATTGTTTGCTTGTCGGTGGTGTCGGCGCCTACAGGGTTGGCTTGGTCGGTTTTAAATTTAATGTCCACCACTGAAAATCAGTTATGTGACTGAGTTGGTAGACTCTAAATACGATTTTTTTATTTGGCGTATAGAGATGAGAATCGGATAATGATAAAACCTGTGCAAGACGCCGTCCGGCCTCTTAAGAGAAGCTTCAACAAACACCAACAGTCTGTACTCTTCACATAAACCCACCCTAGACCAACAGTTGGTGCGTCCGGGATTGCACTTGTTGGCGCGTGTAATCGAATACACTTGTGGGGGGAGGGGGTTCCCGCGACTCTGCAACATAGTTGCCAGACTTGCGCCCAAATTAGCGACAATTTCCGCCGTCCACGACGACTTCTCGGTCTCTGAGGTTCACGTCCTCCCTCCCTCGACCAGTGACTTCGAGCCGGGAAAGCCTCGGGGAGATTTCCGAGAGACGGCAAACGACAAGACTTAAATACGACCGCCGGAACTCATCCCAAACTGGAAACTTTCTATGATTTGCCATTCGAAATGTCCGTCTCCATCCCCTATACTCTCTTTCTCTCTCTCTCCTTGTCTAGATGAAACAAGACAAGGACTAAAACTCAATTTATAAAACGTCGCAGCTCAGTTAATAGAGCTCCGAAACTCATTCATCATTATAAACGGTGTCCCTGAGGGATGCGTCCTATGTCCGACTATATTTCACTTTTATCTCTTGAAGGGCTAATGATTGATTGAAACTACACGCATATTCTAACTGCCTTGTTTATACAAACACGAGCGGCAATTACGATGAAGCTTTGTGCTTACTGGCAGACGTAAATTGTTAGGTAAACAGAAGCTTGTTTTTTGTTTGAACAAATACTACAATACGTGAATGTATATTCTCTCTCATGGAAGGCGCTAGGTACTTATTTGCTATGGAGGAGCGAGGAGTCACGCACAATCGAAATTAAAAAGCGATTAAAACGGGGATACAAATGTCATTATAGGCTACGAATTGAGCAAATCTATTAGATTGCGTGATGTTGAATTAAAATAACTACACTGAACTGAAACAATGAAAGACCAATTTAATTCACTTGCTTTCTATTAATATAGTTTGTAATATGGTGAGATAATGGATACAATGAGTTCTAGGTTCATCTTTAATCAGTTACAATCCCCACTGGAACACACAATGTCATATTGTAGCTTCCATAGATAAAACACAATTCAATTCCAAAACGTTTACAGTCACCATTTTTGATACTCTCTAAAAAAAAATTTAAGTGTTCATTCAAATAGATGCCATCACAAAGCTAAAGGGACGGATATTTTACACATCACATTTTAACTGACACACCTAAGAAATATTCCATCTACAAATATCGCTCGTGCCGAAAAATTATCTTACGGTATTTCAAACAAATATGTTTGTGCACTAAATGAGTAGGCCTACTTAAAATGCTTCACAAAATAAGCTGTGATTTGTTAAATTAGTAAAACAGAAAGGGTAATTTTTTCTCGAAGAAAAGTAATTTATTAAACGGCTAATCACGATTGTACATTGGTTCCACCTTGTTACTAGCGGCGCATCAAAGAACATCCATCTCTCGGAATACTAAAATATGTAAGGCATCCTCTCACTCACACATGCAGCAGAATTAACACGCGCGTAACGGGGTCGTGTAATTAATTATTCATATTATGCTAAAGAACTTTTAATTATTAACCTTTCACCGTCGAAAAGAAACCGTTAAATCAGGAGCGAACTCGACGATTTACATTTAAAAATGAATGTAATTTCAAGGATATCAAAGGCGAGATGGACTAGGTAATTTAATGTCGGTACAAGATGACTAGAAAGGGCGTAGAAGGGGTGAGAGGGGGGGGAGAGGGGGAGACTCTTTAACAGTGGGGAAGCCTTGGGGGTGAACAATAAATGGAGTCTGGAAATTGGATACAATCTACCCCTAAAAAGACTTCTCATCCCCCAATGTGAGCCATGAAATCTGCAACAAGCGTCAATGGATGTATACAAGAGACACCTGTTTTTAAACATAACAGTACACGCAGTGTCAGGTTACATTATATACACGGGCTTTACAAAAGTACAACGACGTGTTGATATATGATTTACATACGCTGGATGATATAAACTGGGAAAAGGTTTATATGGATTAAACTTAATGTTAAAATCATAGAATAAAATAATATTAATTCGACCAACTTTACTGATGCAAAACTAATATTGCATTCGCAACTGAGAGTGGACTATCATACATGCCACTTGACTGGCTAGTTGGAAAAGGCAAGTCATCAATAATTATACCTATTTTGTGATTAGTTTATTTCTAACGTTGTACGTACTCGGTAGCTTTCCCTTTAAGTGCCGCCACACAATACGATATAACTGCAATTAATCAATATAGCTAAAACGATTCTAGCAAATGAATTTCTTGTCGATAACTTTTCGTGACAATATTTCACGTAATCCGCGAGTTTGACTTACCCGAAGAACTATAACAGTGAATTGAAAAAAACAACTTGTGACATTGGATTTCATATTATAGTACCATCAGTCAACGCATTAAAGTCTCCTTATCGACATTTTAACAGACCACCAGTGACGTACATTACTCGGACCAACAAGAACCTTGGCTAGAATGAAGGAGAAATCCAGGCAACCCTCATAAGAGTCTTGATTGATATTTGGAGCTTAACCTCTCATTTTTCGTCTGTGGGCTAAGCGAAACAAAGAGTTATGAGTGGCGAAGGGTGCGAGGCGATAAATTAATGGTGTTTAATAGTAAGGTACTTAATTTACAGGATCACGATCTACACTATACAGCTGTAGAGATACTGACTTCATCCGGGGTAGTCCAAGCGGTATAAATACTCGTGGTGATTGTAAGAGTACGTTACAATTACGCGTACCTATATTATGTAGCTAAATGAACAATATCCAAGTAGAATAAATAACAAAGAGCGTAGTATAAAAAAATTATAAATGTTAAGTGGTCATAAATTTTAACAACAAATTTGTTTTATGTATTAGTTCATGTTTAAAAAATGTATTGAGAGTATATCTACTAAGTCACACAGCTGACTTTCAGTGATAAATGATAATAAACAAATAGAGCATAGGACCGCACCAGCGTAAATATTATTTTTGTATACATGAAATATGGAGTTGATAGTAATAAATAAAAGAATAATACGGGTTATTTTAAAAATTTATATAAACACACATAAAAATATCCTTAAGTACATTCTTTTTGCTAATGTAAAAACGTTATTAATTTCTACCATCTTCTTTGTCTGAAAAGAATGATCGACCTTAATTGGTTGGGAAAATAAATAAATAATATACGAATTCAGAAAAACGTGTTACATCGTAGGCCTGCAAGCATATGTTTCTCAACGACTATGTTGTGGTGTGTTGCAGATGCGATGTCCACTTCACCTTGCCCTGCTCTGGCCACTCGGACCCACCCTGGCTTTCAACACAGACGAGTAACATTAAACCCAGTGTGGCACTCGGCAACTTCACGCCGTTACTTATCTCTATAGCGCTCGTAGGCCGAGCCAGAGCCTGTGCGTCACTACCACACACCTCACCTCGCCTCAACAACATACCATTTATACTCACTTAACAGTATTAGAGTTTAGTACCTAACAATGCTCATAAGATCGTGAACGATTACATTTAAAATAATAAGTTCCAATTATTTCTAACTGAGTTGAGCTTTAGCTGTGTTGTGCTCTAACTGAATTATGCTTTAAGGCCGAGCCATGGACCAACGGGACTAGTCTATAACTGCCGTTGGTACGTTCACAGCATTATGGTGCAGTTACCTGTCGGTAATGTGATATACTGCCTGAACAAAAATTTTGTTACGATTTCCATTTATAATAATTTTTTAATACTAGTTACGTATGTGTCCGAATCATTTATCGGTTACTTAGACACTAAAGATTTTATTTTGCAAAGTTGACTACTCTAATACAACTGTGACACTGCTTTAAGCTACATGTAGTGTTTGTACGAAGTCCTCGTCAAAGTCACTCACTTAGTAACAGTCCACCTAAAAGAAGCTGCATTTAGACAACAAATGGCTGTGCGGTGTACACCCTCCCACGCACACCCTACAAGACTGGAAGCCGTTCTCCAACCCCCCCCCCTCGCGGTTTTTCTCAGCGGACTCGCCAAGATCAACAAGGGCTGTATTTAAAACAACACTCCTCAAGCGACAGAGCTCCCGGGCACGCACTCCAATTACAATCTACTACGGATGCATAAAACAGCAAGACTAGTTTTTAACGGATCGGTCGTTTTCTTCTCGATTAACATCAAATAGAAATTCCGATAGGCTTGGCATAGCTATACTAGTTGGGAGTTGGCATACACAAACATCCAACGAAAGTATAACATGGAGTTTAAGAGTACAATTAAAAATCCGTGGCAAACCACAATTATTTGTTAGCGCCTAACAGGGCTACCGTGCTGGTTGAGAAGCGATACATCCACATTAGATTAACGTATCATAGTACCGTACTTCACATGTTCAGTCTAAGTTTCATTGATAGTACACATTACACACGGACTTCAACACAAGACATTGGGATGATAAAGCAAGGACTGTCAGTGTCACGCATTAATTATTTAGCGTGCTATGGTTGTCATCATTTGTATTGACGCCAATTGAATGTAAGTTTGTACGATCAACCAGAAACACTTTTATTACACATGGAATATTCATAAACTTTCATTTATATCATAATGTAATAAATCATAAAATTGTTCATTCAGAAATATTAAAAAAATGTTAATCGAAATTGATAAAACGCAGAAAATTATGTGTATAAAAGCATAAAAGAAAGCGCTTGAGTATCAACTCTAGATATCATAGTAGAATACCATGCAGGTGAAAGATAATATGAGCATGGTCGACATCTTATCGTGACCCGGCGCCTCCACCAACGCAGGTCATCAACTGCATCAGCTTATGTGGCCTAATCTCAACAATACTATATTCTTAGATGATCAATGCTGTACTAATTTATAAGAAATATTGCTATCCAATGCATACTGGGAATAATACAAGGCTCTAGAAATGCGCCATGCATTCTTTTCTGGCTTTGGTATAGTTAGGGAAGGTATAATGAACTCAATATTATTCTGCTATGAATGAAAACAAAACAAAAATTAGTCAGGATTGCCAGTATAGAGATAAACCGATACCTTCCAAATCATTGTAAACCACGTGCTAGCACTGAGAAGTCGTTGGTTCAATGAAGAAAAGTAGGTATTTGTTACAAAAGTAAAAATCTCATAATACCCGGCACCTCCACCAAAAACAGTGAATTTTGTATTTTAAGCTTTTAATTCGTTTTTAATTGTTTAAAAATTATTTGATCAATTTGATGAAGACAATTTAAAAATTGTACTAAGAATACAAATAAAACCATTCTATGCCACTGCGTGAATGATAAGCCCATGTGATAAAATCATTTACCAGTTAAAGTTTCAAATAAAGTAAACAATAAATCATCACACTTCTTACATTAACACAACTTCCGAGTTCGAAATCAAGAGAACCTATAATTATCCAAACAAAAGCATCAGCTCAACACCGGAGCCGTCAAAACAAAAACCAAGTGATAAATTGTTTCCTTGGGATGTAATCAGCTCCACTTCGTTGGCGGGTGGACAATACACAGTAGCATAATTGATTACCGTTTCACAATAATACTTGTTTTATTTCGCATTGTATCTACCAACTTATTTCAACATAGTCTCTTTAAACCCTTTAAAACGAACGAACTACAACAGTGACAATCACGATAAAATTGTCGGCGCGTTGTCTTCAAAATCTCGTAAGTCTAGCTTTTGTTGTACACATTGCTTCTTGCATGCAAATAACTTACGTGAAGTCCACATCTCACGTTAATTTGAAGTTGATCAAGGGATAATAAACCATAAAATATAAATAACTATAATTACTAATTATTGAGTTGAACTGAATTTGCCCAATTAAAAAGAAATATTTCGATATTACAGGCCAGGGGCCCCGATTCATGTACAGTTTATCTCTGGATAAGGCGATATAAGTCGGGGCAACTCTAACCAAGTAACGATATTTACGTATTTTCTTATCCTCGGGGCGAGGCGGGATAATACTTCATGAATAAGATTAGGAGTTTTCCCGCGCTTATCCTACATAATTCTGCATATCCCGGGATAAAAAATGTACATGCAAATCGACGAATAATCGCATTATATCGAGTAAATAATAAGTATGCCAGCAATTTTAGTGCCTCTATTGATGAGATGATCAGTATATTTTTAAAGGACACGATTATTTTCAAATTTTACCAAAACCGAGTAAAATCAACGCACATTGGTTCCATATAAGTCTCGGACCTGCACTCTTATCTTATTACCTAAGATTTAACATGCATATCTGAGAAGACGTAATAAACGGGCGAGTACACCTTGTAGAGAACGTGCGGCTTATACTCGGGCACAAACCAGTCATCTCGTGAAATATGTAGCCGAGCCACTCTCCTTGTGTCAATACCAGAGATCGCCCTGCCACGTGACGTCATTAAAGCAGCCACCCGCGTCGTTGAGAAGCCCCTTCAACCTGACCATCAAGCTACTTGCCGTGCTTGCCGAGTTGGCGATATTAAAAATTAAAATGCATGCATGAAAGTAAAACTGAGATACGGTTGGCTTACCTTGGCTCGTTTCGTTTCATCATAGAACCTGGCCAAGGGGCAAGAGTTTAGTGGGAGGAGGGGTGTGGGGGTGCGGTACAGAATAAACTAGCAAGACCACTTTGACTCGGACCACAACGTGTAGGCATACAGCGACCGTGCATTTTGAATATACCTCATTATTAGTAATAACCGTTCTTTAAATACTGTACGAATAACATGTCTGCAGAGCCTTTAAGACAACTGATTTATAGTTTGATATTTCGAAGAAGTCTTTGAAAAATTAGCAGGTGAAAATTTAAAATGTGATATAGAACCTTACTTTTATTCGCTATCTTATCGGAGCCTACAAATAGTTTACTTTTGACAAACCTATACTTATTTTAAGAATACCAAAACACAAAACGTACTTTAAAGATCACTGTGGTACTTACGAAAAAAGTGTATTTTCACACCAAGAGTGTGACTAGAATAAATATGATTCCTTTAATTAAAATGGCTGAAAATTAAGATAAAAGGTTGAGAAAGAAGATGGAGAAGGACACTGGCGAGGATTTACGTCGAATGATTGCGTCAGGTATACGATTGAAGCGTGTGTGTATAGATTTGAGTTTAAAAGAAAAATCTATTGCACAATTGCTAATGTTTGTTACGAAAACTTACAAATTCACATCGTCCAGTGAAGAACAATATAATACAACAGAGTTAGAGGGTGTAAATAGCAGGTGTTGATCTAGGTATAGTGTCACCGTATAACTTCCACCTCACGTAGGCTTATTACCATAGCTTCCTTGTGAGGCTGCATCCCAACCGCTTTTCGAAATCGTAAGGTAACGCAAAATATGTCGATGGTGGCCGAGTGTCGAGGGACATCTAAAATATTCATGGAAGAAAAGCGACGAAAACTCCGCTCCTTTTAAACCGAGTAACATATAATATTTAAGTTATACCTTCAATGTTCACAAAGTGTGAGAACAGTATTAAAAACGCAAATATACCGAAGCTCTAGTGGTGTGTTTACGCAGTGACCGCATTATGCACATACGGTATTGACAGGGGGAGGGGGGGGGGGGGGAGACTTACTTTACAGGAGCTTGACACCGAAGAGGGAAAAGAAAGCAGACATGATAAGGGTGTAGCGAAAGACTTATAGGACATTTAAAAACTTATGGCAAGTCTTAGGTCTAATTTATTCCAAATAAGGGGGCGACAGCTTTTATACCCTAGGAGATTGCGACTTTAAGGTGACGAGATGGCTGAATTATGTTTTATTGGATATTAACGAAGACGATCTGGTGCGTGGTGGTGGTGACGTAAGCGATAAGAGGGCGTTTTAAGGGCGAAAATAGCAACTATGCACACTTTTCAAATATCTTATCAATTGTAGCTAGAGAGCCGGAAACTTATCACTCACCAAACAAAAGCTTCGCGTGGATTGTGAAACGATACAGTACAATAATTTGAAAATACCGTATCGGATTCTAGTTTGTAAACTCGTTAAAAACAAAAATCAAACTTGAAAAAAACTTTAAACTTTAGAAATCATATTTAGGTAATGAATGATGTCGTTTAACAAAGTGTATTTAGTGTTTTAACGATTTTGCTCATTTGTCATAATACTACCACACACTAAAAAAAGTGTACAATCCGTTTATTTGTTGAAGATAATGCGGTAATTGATAAATTACAATGTTGCCAAACCAAAGAAAAGAAAGTTTGCACGCGACACTGACGCCTTTGCATCAAATAAAATTAGGACTCAGCCCGGCACCTCCACCAAAATCATTGAAAAAACATTTCTGCACGGTTTTTTCGCGTCTGGTGCATTTCTTTAAATTGCTTTCGCTATTTCGAGCTGAAGGTAAATTTCGTGATAGGTAAAAATTGCACGAAACTACACAAAAAACTAGTACAAACCAAACTTTTTCCATGTTAAGTTTAAATACAGGAATGTGTTTCCGCTCGGAAGAAACGGTAGTATTTTTGGACAGCCCCCATGTAGCAACCATGGCATATCCATGGTACGAGCAAAGGTAAACCGTCGGGAGACTAAACGATGCCCCCGCAAGGATTATTGTAGCAAGCCCCATCCCCCCCCCCCCTACCCACAGTCAATTGATTCGAATGCCGCATCGCCGAGCAGTAACAATAGCAGTTCGCCCTAGCCCAATGTGAGCGTTTCTCTAAGAATTACTCCCATAATAAGGACAACATACACCATTGGGGGTATTTCGAAGATTCAATTTTGTTCTCCCCTACTTCACCGTAAAACTCTTATATTTTAATTAAACTGTTTCTTCCTTAAACGATTGTGTCTGTACGGTGTTTTTATTTACCTTCATTCCGCATCTTGTAATAAACTTTCCACCCATGGAACAAGACGATTACAACAAACTTACTCTCGTACCAAACTCGTTCCATGTTATTAACGACCTTCACGACGAGGCGTCTAAACGCGTGTTACAAACCAAAACGAGCGAAAGAAAACATTACTTCATCGCAAACTCACTGCAAGAACTCAGGTGGTAAAATTTATTTCTACAAAACCAGATTTTCAACCATATCTCAACGGTTCTTGGTCGCTTTATCACTTCTAATAGCGCAAGTCCCACGTATGACTGTCGAGATATCTGCCTGCTTCCGAAGTTCTTATGGTCATGATGGAGTGGTCTACATTAACGCTCACTGCCAGTCGTAAAGTGCCCACCAGTTCACCCCATAACGCGCACCCGACCACCACATCCACAGGTACACACAGGAACGAGATGTAACAGGAGATAAATGAAATACCCTCGTTAACGCTATGTGTGCACAGCGCGAATATCCATTGGAAGTTGAATTACTCATTAAAAATGTTAATTGCAATCATTTGCTCATAGTGCGTGGCCAAATAGTTACCTTGATAATGTAAGTAGCAAAGCAAGTACTATGTGTGTGTAAATTAAAGGGGTATTTAACAACTAAACTCAAAAAATATTTTTCATTCAGGCTAACAAGTAATAAATTTAGCAATTAACAGAAAAATTATTGGGGCCACCATGACCTCCCAAAAATTGTCAAACATGACATGTTTCGAGCTAGGTCCCATCGGCAAAAATCTCCCATAAGAAATAACATGGGGACGATCTTATGCCCCGTGACCTTGGAGGATTTTGTTCCAAAAAAATATTGGCCATTATTGACGTACTCGACAGCCTTTTATGTAAATTCTTGCGTATATTTTTGCTGTTTGAGGGTATATTTGGGCACAGTTTCAAGACACGATGTTTCAAAGGGGCATTTTAGATTGGTACTATGCTCTAGTATCTATGTGGACCAAAAAAGAAGCAGGTTAAAGCCGATTTAGGAAATTTTCCAAAACACCAATTTTCGCCAATTTGTGGATCAAAAAAATAAAAAATTCATGTTAAATCACAGTTACAAGATATAATTTTTTAAACGGTCATTTAAGTGTAGTAATGTGCTATAGATCACGTGGTAAAAAATAATTTTTGGGGTTTTAGCCCCTTAAAAGAATGCGCACAACTCAATTGGATAAATAGCACAGTTTCATGTTGGATATGAAAAAAATCATACGTGTTATTTATACTAAAAATAAAGTTACATGACTAAAAACGCCACACTAAATAAATCGACGCTTTTGTTTATGCTTATCTACAAAAAGTTTAAATGGAATGCAATATAGTTAAAATGTTACGCGTTTGAATCGCTTAGCAAAATGAACTTGGACTACAATCTAGGTGCCAGCCAGAACGTCGCAGTCAAGACGATACAATTATATGAAAAAATCTTATGTAATAATTGCCTATTATATTTTGTCAAGCTTTAAGTATAAATGAAGACACGGGGAGAAGCGACTTATATGTGATCAAAGTGGTAAAATGTAAGTACATGGGTAGATAAGCTTGACCATTTCTCATATCAATGCTTCATAGTGGTTAAGATTTGGCTGACTTTCACAAGTTTCTGTATCGTGGGACAGACCTAACAAGTATATTATATGAATATGCCTCAAAGGATACCCCACATGAATAACAGTCACAGTATATCTCGGCGTGTTTTTCTAGTATGCTATATGTCAACTTCGCACAGGGAAAAATAAGGCAAGCCACCCACAACCCGTTGTAAATTGAGCTATTCTATCACATAAGCGTTCGCGTATTCCGTGGCCATTACGCCGGCGTATGACATACGTATACGGCAAGTGGAACTTATCTTAGCCATGCAGGCCGACCGCATTTGGCGTCACCAAGGGAAATCTCCGATGAAATAGTGTTCATATTTCGTAGATGAGGGCATAAAAATGAGAGCACCGATGAGGGAGGGGGGGGGGGGGGGGGCGTCACCTTGGCAACGCGAGACAGACGTGATCGCGCGGAGGCTGTAACTGTTGCGAAGCGGAGACTCGCGATTCACAGCGACCGCGACTCGACTCGTACCGTGTGCTGTTCGGGATATATACTGCAATAGAATAGATACAAAGACGATCTCGCTCTCTCTTTCTATCAACCCTCGTCTCAGATAGTCGACCCTATTTGAGTCCCGAGTCAAAAACATGTACAGGGAAACTCGGATACGAGGGAGATATAAATAAATGTTTACAAAGAGAATTTGACTAAATAAATAGAGAGACAGATTTAGAGAAATGAACTAAACAAATTTTAAAGTGTATATAAAATTGGATCGACATGAAAAAATAAAAAAAAACAAAGTGAAAAAATAAACGAATGATTACGGTCGGAATATAATTTTTTTAGTTTTAAGCTCTCTAAAACCATAAATTAAAATAACAATAAATATTGAACAAACGTACGTGTATACAGCGACAGCACAGATAGTAAATTATGTAACTAGAAAAAGGGGAAAAAACGTGATTTGTAGATTTATACCTGAAAAGACACTCGACATGGATTTGTTAAATCCATGTAATTTTCATTCAATAATTAAATTGAGAATCTCCGTTCTCCGAATTTTATGTTAGCAGTATTTTCTGCGTTTTTAAACGTATAATTGTCTTGCAGTGTAAAAAGAAGAATGTAAAACCGTTTGTTTCACTTGTGAAAGTTTGTTTACTCAATTTCAATATGAATTCTGAAGGAAAAAGTTAATATTACATAGTTGTGTTCCTAAAATCTACGAAAGGAAAGTATTTTCGTAATAACTTTGAATAGAATTTGTATCGAGTTCCAGAGCAGAGCTGGAATATTAAAAGATAGAGACGGCGTAAACTTAAAATCTATATATCTGAAAAACTTGACTCGCAAGGAGCGTCAAGTTTTATGGGGTCGTTATTATCAAACACGAATAAACTGTTATTCAAAGTATAATTTTGTGTTACTTATATCGGATAAATTAAGACGTTCTTCTCTATATTTCGAGATCCAATGATTCTTTAAAAATCGTTAATAAAAGGAAAGCTTACACTTTTGTGTGCTAGAATTTCAATGGTAACGTGCATGTAACTGTGATAAACTTCCACACGGTCCACATTAAACGTCACAAGAGAGAAAGCCAACCAACAGCCGTGCAAGTTAGAGCCTGCACGCGTTCGCCAGTGGTAGATAAGGTCCTTGATTCCAATCCAATTCCATCATTATGTATCTCACTACGAAAATGGCTTAAAAATAACGAAAAATAAAAAACCAAATAACGAACGAAATAAAAAAAAAGTACGTTCCATATTATATTGAAACACAAATCAAAATCAATCATGATAGTTTTTTGCAATTTGGTGGAGGTGCCGGGTAGGCCTACGATTTGTTTTACTATAAATAATGCTCCTTAAACTCGAGCACTCATTTATTAAAACTTTCGATTCAATTACTTTATATCGACAAAGAAATAAAGTACACAACAGTTAATGGGTTAAAAAAAGTCACAATCATAATATATAACTATATATAGTGCAATGTCCAAAAAAAATTACCGAGTAAACGTAAAATACAAATTGTTATTTAAAACAAAAAAATACAATATTTTAAAATGCATAGCAAAAGAAGTGTATAATTCACTATTTTTTTCTAATATATTTAGGTAATAAACTGTGTTTGACAGTTAAGTTGTTCCCCGAAAGATCGCTAGATCAGTTTGGTCTTGGGTCGAGTTACAAGATGGAGGTACGCGGAGGATGACTGCGTTTAGAAACTCCACGCGGAAATAACGAAAGTATTGCGAAAAATAGATTGAGGTTTGTCGGGTATAGAGGAAAAACAATGAAATAATAACATTATGATCTCCCGTAGGGAACAGAGGTTTCTAGCTGAGTGCTTCACATAAAATATAGTTATTCCCTAATTACGATAAAAGTGAATAATGAGAATATACGATGTAGTTCCTAATGTATATTATTATAACAGACAATACTCCTTATTATAATCTGTTAAAAGATCGAGATTTCTGAGAATTTAATTTTAAAATATCAATGTAACACGTTCCATTATTGAAACGCTAATAGGCATAACTGTAACAAATCTTGGGTGATCTACCATTATGTGAGGGCCGCAATCTACTATTATGGAATGGTAAAGTCGTCTCCAGAGACTCATAAACGGTAGAAATACCAGTATATATTCACGAATACAGTTACCGATATTATAAATACACGCACACAACGATAATTATAAATGATTTAACAATAATTGAGCCGAGATTCTTCATAGCTTAAAAAGCAACTACCTATTTAAGAAGCCGGCGAATTTACTATTATGGAAGGAAACATTCACTCGCAGCATATGGTTCAAATGCATTTATAGTTCCGAGAACTCGACTTTTAGAGAATGGCTCATATTCCTAAATATTACCGTCAAACTACTATTTATCGCGGCCGGTGATCTCCCATTTTGTGAGGGTAAATTCGCAGGCAGCGTATTGTACAACACGGCATTTCTTATGAGGAATCATCTACATGTGAACGGCTGTGGTACTATAGCGTGTCGTTCAAACTATTATTTATCGCGGCCGGTGAATCTCCAAATATGTGAGCGTAAATTCGCAGGAAGCGTATTATCAAAACATTATATTTTTATGATAAATAACGTATATTTAAATGGCTGATTCACTATACTGTGTCCTTCAAACTACTATTTATCGCGTATGGATAATCTCCAATTATGTTACAACAAATTTGTTTGCACAATAATGTTAAAACACGATATTTCTGTGAGAAAGTCATACATATGTGAATAGCTTATGTACTATAGTGTGTCCTTCAATATACTGTTTATCGCGGACGGAGAATCTCCCATTTTATGGAATAAATTCGTAGCCAGCGTATTGTTAAAACATTATGTATTTATGAGAAATAACCTTTATGTAAATGGTGATGCATTATAGTACGTCTTTCAAACTACTATTTATCGCGTACGGATAATCTCCAATTATGTTACGACAAAATTCGTGTCTAGCATAATATTTGAACACGATATTTCTATGAGAAAGTCACACATATGTAAATGGCTTATGTACTATGGTGTGTCCTTCAAAATACAGTTAATCGCGGACGGAGAATAGAATCTCCCATTTTAAGGAATAAATTCACAGGCAGCATATTGATTAAAAAAAACGATATTTCTATGATATATTTTGTGTTCGCTAAGCGACGAAAACGTATGACTTAAAACCATACTCAATAGTGCGTTTATCATAAAAATGCATTTCTTCGATTTTTAAAATTAAAAACGCTGCAGATACAAGGTTATAGTTTTAAGGGCTCCCGGGAATTTAATTAAGATTAGAGTAAATAAAAAATAACGAAAAACGTAGAAGATTCATGATGAATTATTATGTTATTATGTTATTAGTATATTCTTTTATTTAAACGTGGCAGGTATAACTTCAGACATTTTCAATGAGTCCAACCCGATCAGAATCGAAGTAGCCTTGCTGCCTTTTGAATCGTACTATAACAAACACACAAAACAATAACTCCTATATTTTTCCTTGCGTTGGACAGTGTAGGTTCGCATTACTCTACTCGTTAAGATCATTCTTAGTGCAAGTGAAAACATCTTACCTTTCAAAATTGTTATGCGTATAGGTTTTTTATTATGTTAAAATAAAATAACCCTAAAAAATTATTCCACAATACTGTGCGATTGGAAAAACTCATTCATCATTCTCCTTGAAAAGAGGACTACCTTTATGATAGTCCCAGCAAGCTATGAGATACGTTTTTGTCTCTGACCTGCAGTAAACCAGTTTGTTTTCGTAAAAACATTTTTTTAAATGATGCTCATTCTTACTAGGTGGTATCGATGTTTTTTGGTGGACAATGTGTGTTAATGTTTTCTTACCCTTGCATTCGATGTTTTCTAGTATTACCCAAAATATAATTGTTTTAAAGTTTTAACCTTAATTAGTCCAATAAAGAACACTAACACTACTGTACTAAAATTGTACATAAATTACCTACCTGTTCAAAAAGTGTCATCGTTAATCAATGTGACGGCTTGTTATTACAAATTAAATAAGATAGATATACTATGTTTGATAAAAACCCGTAATTGGAATAAAAACATGTTCTAGGTTTAATCATACAACATGATTTTATAATCTTGCATCTCAGGAAATCGAAGGATTATTATTATTATGAAGTTCTTTCCAATATGAATTGTACTTCATTTCATTGAAACTTGCCCTGTGTGTCACAATGCAGTTTGAGTATAAAACGGCAATTTTTAATACTGTTTATGCATCCTTCTTTAATTTTCCATTTCCATTCTCATTTATTCCTGTAACCCTCTCGCACTCACACATACACTGCACAAACCTACATTTTCTCACTGCATACAAAAAACATGAACAGAAAATTAATTTCTATTTATAACTTATGTGTGTTGTATTGCGATTCGTTATTTGAAGAACCAACGTCAATACGGTAACGAGAAAAAATACGTGTGTTCCAAGGTCCATTTCTTTTTTATCATTGCATCGCATTAAATCATTCAGCTATAATCATTACATTGCCTTCTGCGTTCTTTCATGAAATGCATCCAGCAACGCATACTAGTCCTGCAAGCTGCCTAAGTAGAACGGGGGGTGTACCTGTGGCTGTGATTCCCGAAATAAGGTGGGGTGAAGGGCGAAAAGGTTATTGGATTAGATATGATTTGAGGGACATACTGCCTGCTGCCACCAAATTCAGTATCAGTTGAGAATAACATTCTGCTTGTATACAGTACAATCAAAAAAAGATTATTCTTTCAGTACGTATTAAACAAATGATAAATAAAATGTTTTAAATATTAACTCGACTAACTTAATAAAACTAAAATGCCTCCAATACCAACGTCCTTAATGAAGGACATACATTTTCATTTTAAATCACATACGTGCGGAGGTTTCTGCTTAATATCCATTACATATATTTCAAATATGTTTTTGTTAGACTGGACGAAGTTTGAAGTCAGAATCAAACTAGAACGAGCTTCCATGATACAAGCCAAAAATGTGCAGTCGTACATATCGAACTACTTTTAGATTTTTTACATTTACACATATTTTGCCAAATTTTGATCCCATTTGATCACACAATATATGAAGATTTTTTTATGGTCTAGGAGGACTCATAGTAAAAAATGTATTTAAATGGAAAAGGGGGCTACGTACGAGAAATAACTTTAAATAAGGGTTTACATGTTTATCGAAAAAAGATGAAATAGAACTCCAAACGTTGAAAAATATTTGAAGCAAACAAAATATTGCGATATAATAACTGTGTAAATAAACTGCTCACTCAATTTCGTAAGTATTTTATTGTTTCGCCATTAAAGGTGGAGTAAAACACATGACTTTTTTATTTGATCCGTAATCACAACTACTACTTCTGGTCGTCATTTCCGATAAAGTTAAATTTTACTCTTAGAATATGAAGTGAATTTACCAATTCGGTATTATGAAATAAAAAGAGAATCAATATTTCAAGACTCAGACTAGTTTCCTTATTATATATTCGTGGTTTAATTTCTAAAACAATGCAATGGCAATTTGGTTAATGTTTATATTATTTTTCAGGGTGTGATAACGATGAATTGCCACAAATTGCATATGTTCATGTAAATATTGTAATGTGATCTTCGCTCAGATTTCATGAAATGAGTAACACATCGTTTTCAACAACCTAACTATTTGTTCCTAGTTTCGAGGAAACACAGTACACTGGCTGCACACATCTAGTCTAACCCGCTCCTCCAAGGTAATAATACCAATGCCTGAGCCGAAACATCTGCATTCTGCAAGCCGTCCGAAAACCGTTACACACAAAGAAAGAGATCGCGCGAGGGTGGGTTTGCTTGGCAGGTTTCATCGAGAACGTTCATTTCACTCGGCAACTTTTAACAGGACAGACGTTTTACTCACTTTGTGCTGCTTAGTGCTTATATAATGCTGCGTATATTTTTCTCATCTCATCTCTAGCAGATAATCAGAGATCTATTGACATCTCATGAAGTTACATGATTTTTCTTGCAGGACAACTCGAAACCGGATACCTGGAGCTGCTGGACGAATACACCTGATCCGTTAACTCGTTTGTGAATATTCATCATCATCGGGTGGGCAGGTTTTGAATTGGTGACTGATAGCTGAGCTTCTTCGTTGATATTATTACTAGATAATTACGTCTTCGTTTCAGATATATAACACATCGCGCATTACTAATCTTAATTGAATCTACCAGTTCTCCCAAGACTATTCAAGCAACATCGATAGGTGACTACTAAACATCTTAGTTGAATAATTTTAACTTCATTTCTTCAACTTTGTTTTAGATGGAAAACAACTTATTACTTGCCAAATTGAATCCACCAGTTCTCGCCAGACTATTCAAGCGACATCGATGGGTGACTGCTGAACATCTTAGTTGAATAATTTTAACTTCATTACTTCAACTTTGTTTTAGATGGAAAACAACTAATTACTATGCCAAATTGAATCCACCAGTTCTGTGTGAGAGTAGATCGCTCACACTATAAATGAAACATTTCCTACAATAACCCCAACAATCCCCTATTATGCAAGGAATGTTTTCTCAAAATAAAAATAACATTTTACAAAAACAACCCTAACGATCCATCATTATGAGATAGTAGTTTGCTCACACTAAGAGTGAAAAGTTTACTAAAACAAACCAGACGATATGTCATTATGTGATGGTAGTTTGCTCATAATGAAATGAACAATAAACTAAAGCAAACCAGATAATCTATCATTGTGATAGAGTAGTTTTTTAAATAATATACGTGAAAGATTTTTCGAAACGTAACCAACGATCTATCATTATCTCATGGTAGCATACTCATAATAAACTAACAGTTTTACTAAAACGTAACGAACGATTTACAATTATTTGAGTGTCGTTCGCTCACAAGAAAAGTATAAGTTTGACTATAACGGAACTGACAAGCTACAATAATGTAAGGGTAGGTTGCGCCGAGTTAAATAACACGTTTACTAGAGCAGGATGAACGATTTACAATTATGTGAGGGGAGTTCAATCACAAGAAAAGAATATGTTTCACTATAACGAAACAAGCGAGCTACAATTATCAAGGGTGGGTTTGCGCACGAGTTATATGTCACGTTTACTAAAACGGGACGAACGATTTACAATTATGTGAGGGTAGTTCACTCATAGACGTTTGGCGTAGATCGACAATTATATACTTGGCAGCAGGTCTTGCCAAATATATAATGGTAGATCACGCGGCGAATTTCCTTACAGTGTATAATAGAACAAATCTTAAAACATTTCATAATTTGGTGGAGGTGCCGGGTACGAGCCGCTTCAATAAAATGTGCTCCAAAATCTCTAGCAAATACTTCTTCAAACTTTTCATACAATTACTATAAATTCATTAAGTACGAAACACACAAGTTTATTAATGTGCATAATGTTTCCCATTAAAAACACTCACACTCAAATATAGCAGAATATTTCTTTTTCCTTTTTTTAAACGTTTGAACAAATTACTCGCGAGGAAAGCTACCCGGTAATATACGAACACAATGCAAAGTAAATTTATTATGAATTTATTTATTGAACGTCTATCCTGTTCAGTTCAAAACCATTTTAATAATAAGAGTGTAATGAGTAAACGATAAGTTGAGAGATATATGCTAAACTATCAAGCACCGAAAACTAAACATCCATCACATACATGTCTCCCTTCTTACCCACTAGAGCTTGTAAGGTAGATGGATGTACATTGATACATCAACCTGAAGACACTCCCCCCCTCCCACCCATCAACCAAGACATATCGGGTGGATAAAACAGGAATACCGCAAACTCAAAATAAACAATGAAAGAATAACATACACGAGAAAAGAAATTCTTATATCAAGACTATGTAAACACAAACGACGTTGACACACTTCCACTCCCCATAGGAAACATCTCCTCTATAGAAATAAATCAAAGAAAACCAGCGAACGACCCTATTAAAAAGCAGAGTTTGTCTTGGAGTGAAAAGATATATAAAAGCCGAGATCATTACTTCAACATACATAACCTCTCTAGCAAAAGAATAGCTTCATACTTTCACATCAAAGGGTCATTAAATTTAATGGGAATGATGAGGCTTTATGGAGATTGGCCGTGTTGTGCATTAGGCCGTCGTTGCGAGAGTCGAGTGCGAGTGCGATCCACTTGACGGGGAAGCGCCCGTTGCTGTGACCTCGGCGTCTATTGTGGCGTCGCGACGCCGCCCATTCAGCACAGAAACGCACCAAGATGAGATTTGCATTTTTTAAGGGATGTCTTCACTCAGTTCTCGACCGCGGACACGACAAGGGGAGGAAGAAATGTGTTGCGTGTAGGGAACGGGGAAAAATTAAGGCCACAAACGGACATTTCACCTAAGGATACACGAAACTAAAGACGAGATCTTTTTAGGACAACGCGAACGATCCACGAAGAACGAGAACATGCGTGTCATGTTTTGAATTCAAAATCATTCTTTTATTAATGTTATTCAATATGACCAGAAACCGTGGTAAAAAACACGGCAACCTCGCATTATTGGAAAATTAACCCACGATAGAAACAACTTTCGAAATTTTCCGGAGAAAACATTGTCTAATGATGTTTGATCATGTATTTGTTTGATTGTGAGTTAATTCAACACCTACAGGGAGTTTGGAAAGTTCACGTCCAATCCTAGGCTTAGTGCTGTGTGAGATAGCGGTTATATGCACAAAGTGTAAACTAATGTTACAATTCATCTCTACGCAACATGAAAAAGTAGTCGAATCCATCTACGCACTTATGCTGAGAGCATTCTAAAAAGCGCGCCGTTTCGTATGCGTATACGTGCTTTCAGTTAAGTGTAATTTTTAACAAATATTGTATTACAACGTGTTCAGAACGTTTTTGTTTTGTTTTTACGCAAATGCAATAGCTATCTCCGAAAAAGCATGAATACGGAAGTGTCCACAACTGGGAGTGAAGCTACATTATTATCAACAGATTCTTACAAGAACACACAAATTAAATATTATCAAGCTTTGAAATATTTGGTGGAGGTGCCGGGTACAGAGTCCCCTCGACTCAAAGTGTCACTAAAACCATTCTGTACAATCTCCCTGTTGAAAGGCAGTTCCAACAAATAAAACTCTTGTCTATCAGATGTCGTGTTCGTTATTTATCGTGAAACGTGACACACGGACGGACGGACGGACGGACGGACATAAAAGTGATGCAATGACATTCTCAAACCAAAGGTTTATGGATAACGGGATACATCGTCACTAAAATAAGATTTAAACGTATAAGTATACGTTTAGGCTAAGTAAAACATATGAAAATAAAACAGCTAGCTATAGAAAGAGTATTGAAGATCACTGAAAGTGTTTTTGAAAGTACCAACTGTCAAGAAAGTTGTGACTGTAAAAGTTAGTGTTGGTAGAAGTGACTCAAGACGTGAATTAGCAAGACTAAGTGCAGCTCCGTGCATACATTGCTAGTGTTTGTTATGTCTGGGGGCGACTAAGTAAACTCCCTCCTAACTTTGACATCATAAGGGGAGTCTGGCAGTCATTACCCGTAGATCCACCTGCGGTCCGTGCACTACTCTTGCAGGGTCCGTTGCAGGTGGGTGCATTAAGACGAGGAAGAGCATAAACGACTAGCAAGTAGCCAGGCGCATATGAGACTATCTGATAGTAATAATAATATACTGCAGCTAAGAGCAAATAAAGTTAAAATAGATATTACGAAAGTTTGTAATGTAGCTATAGTTAGATTTACAATTTTTCGTACATTACCGCAGATTATTATTTTATATTTTTAAAGGTATATAACTTATAATAACGGTACAATAGTATGTACAAAATTACCTGAGTCATTGGTCTCTTAAAATTGTAACATAACATTTAATATAATGTACAGCAAATTGTATAGGGATATTGAATAGAACATCGGTATGTTTTCTAGTTAACTTTATATTTGTGTTTACGTTCATATTTGAGTCACTTTTTGAGTTTTGAGCCAACTCGAACACAGAATGTAGTACCTAATTAAGTCACAGCATGCTTTCAAAATTAATTTCCTAATACAACTCTACGAAGATCTTAATCAAATTAAGTGAACACAAACTAAACACATCTCGTTAGATTACCACTGCTTGAATTTCCATTTGAAGAGGTTAGAAATAACACAATATATTAGATTAATTGTTTAACCAATAGAATGTGGCATCAAAGAAGACGACCTAATGTAATTACGAATCTAAAAACAATGTAATGTATGTCTACTGTGCTGTGTACTCATTATAATTGTATAAAATATAATGATTTTCATATGAACGCACTAAACTACATAATCACTTTGTATTGCTAACTTTGATCATGTTGTTATGTTGGTAAACTGTTAATGTCTGAAGTACATCCGATGTACTTCAGACCAGCAATTCAACCTGAATAATTAATTGAATGCAATGAGCTTATTTCAGTACGATAGTCGATTAATAGCCTGACCCATACTCGAAAGCTTGTTCAAGTCTGAGTAATACTCAAATCCCTTGACCCTACAACTTATTAATTAAGTTCCCAGTCGTGTTTGGAACGGAATGTGCTAGTTAGGAAAGCCGAATCCAGAGTCTGGAATTTACATACCGAATTTCCCTACAAATTAACGCCCCCCTCTCATCGAAGTTGGAAGAGGTGTTTGAATTAATATTAATCCGCAGTGCAAACTTTAATTGCGATGTGCGCGACGATGGTTTACTTAAATGATCGGCGCTCGGGGAGCTGGGTTCGCATCCCAACCCGACTGTCTGTCTGTCTTAATGATGGTTTATGTATGCGCAAGGGCTCGCCGCGACTGTGCTAATTGTGAAATGGAGATCTCCGCGGGAAAAAGCTTGCCTTGTCTTATACCGTGTTACACTCCGACTCAAATACATTGAGCTAAATAGATTAATGCTACAGGTCTCTGGATGATACACAGCATAGACGATGAGATTATTCAAATTGAAGGCTACCGTCTTCCTGGTTGGCATCGTAAATAGATGATAACATGTTACACAGCATGTGAATACTAACCACACGTAAATGTACCTAAAACGTCATCACGGAAGGATATAATGGATTAAAAATTATGTTTATAGCCTAATATTATTTTATGTCACGAAATGGGAGAACCCCTTTCAAAAATTAACATGTAAGCGACGTATTTATGGTTAAAGCCTCATGTGAAGCTTAAGCACGCATACACTAAGTTAAATAAGCCATTAAATGGGATTACATCACGTCACTGGCCAAACAACTAGGTAGTACATTATTTACCTGCGGGTGTTCTGGTTTGCCAACCGGAAAAGTGGTAACCCTACGTAAGATAAGACAATCCATTAAAATCGTAACTTTATGTTCACAGTGTGTATTTGTAAAAGTGGTAACCCTACATAAGATAAGACTATTCATGGTAACATTTAAATCGTAACTTTATGTTCACAGTGTGTATTTGGAAAAGTGGTAACCCTACAAAAGATATGACTATTCCATGGCAAAACATTGAAATCGTAACTTTATGCTCACAATGTGTATTTTAGTTATTTTAGTTTATCTAGGTTTCAGACAAAACATGGGATAAATTACAAATAATCAACATATTATTTACTAGGAAAACGCTTAAGTCCCGCCGCGTTGTTGGATGAGCGTAATTGGTGCATTGAGCTGCCATGTGTTATGCGGATTTTCTGTTGTTCTGTGGAAAAATCATTACTAAGTTGAATTTTTTAAAAATTAAATTAAATTAAATAAAAAATTAACTTTAATTTATTAATTTTTTAAGTTAATTGTAATTGTTAAAAAAAATTAAAAATCGTAAAATTGCGATTTTTATAAGAAATAATTTCTCGATTGAGCTCAAATTTAACACGAATATATTAATGCATAAAATAAGGGTTTTGTGAAAAAATCATTACAATAGGATAAAGAATGTAGGTGATATAAGTCAAAGAATTGTTATAAAAAAGAAAAAACTCGTAAAATTTCGATTTTCATGAGAAATATTTTTTCGATTACGCTTAAATTTTACACGAATATCTAAATTCATAAAATTTAGGTTCTGTGAAAAAATCATTACAATCGGATAAAGCATGTAGGAGTTATAAGTCGAAGAAATTTTTTAAAATTCGAAAAAAAATCGTAAAATTGCGTTTTTTATGAGAAAATTTTTTCCGATTGCGCTCAAAAACGTGGCAGTTCTAAGTTCAGAGATTTCGAAGGCCTCCATAAAATTTCATCACAATCGGAGTATCGGTTTAGCCGGAATCGTGTTAACAGACACACAAAAATACAAAAAAAAGAAAGAAAAAAAAAAAAAAAAAACATTCCGGATTTTTTTCTCCAGTGTAGTGAAATGGAATCTTCGCTTCGCTCGCTACGCTCGCTACGCTCATCCAAAAACACAGGTAAGGGAACACCCCAAATAGGGAGTAAAGCTTAAAATTTTAAAACGATGATGGTTTTGGTGGAGTTGCCGGGTTTTGCTATATCCCCCACACCACTGATGAACAGGGTAACCAATAACAGTCTGCATCATCCTTGTAGGGCAAGGACAATGTAAACAGAAGAACGCCAGTCAATCAGAGTGCATGTTCAACTTATCGTGAGACGTGGCACACGCACCTAAAGGTATAATATAAACAACGAATTTAGGTTAGGTTGTTATTACCTTCCCTGTCAGAAACGCTATGTTCCTTCGACTGGAATTACCCCCTAGTTTAGCATATCCACCCGAGAACTTCTCCAAATGTTGAATCCAAATTGGAAAAAATAACAAGCGAAACATCAAGACGAATATTTCAACTTCCAGGTTTTCAATTATCTTCCAAGACATTTCATCGTCCGATGCCTCGGCCTACTTCATACGCGCCTCAGAATCAGCAACACGCACCGTCTCACTAGCCTAGGAAACAAGTATTTTGAAACCAACTAGAAACTCGTCTAGCTTATCTCAATGAACATAACATTGCAATTGAGAGCTACCTTGCATGATTCGGTGTAGTCAAATTGTGCGTTCCGACGGGGGCAAAACGTTGGAAAACGAATTAAGATTTTCGACCCAAGGTTCAGAGAATGAGATAAGTTTTAAGCTAAAATACAAACTGTAATAATTAGACTATTTGTAAGCCCGGTTAAGCAAACGCAAGAATTGTGCATGATTTTATCAGGGAAATTATCCATGGAAGGCATGGAGAACTGCTCTCAGTCGTCAATACACTTTACCGAAAAAGCCATGAATAATGAAAATAATCTGGTGATAAGATGTAACATACAGCTAGAATTTGAGCCAGTTTAATAAATTTGCTTGGTATATAATATTGAGCAAGCACGCGTGTGAGTATTAGGACATATTATTTTCAGTCTTATCTTCTGCATCGACGTCTATAATGGTAATGGTGAAATAACTCAAGTATAATCACTTTAATTGTCTGTGATTGCACTTTTGTTGAACTACCAGCCTTGCATTGTAGCCTGCAAACCGTTTGTCTGGTAAACATTTGCATTCTCGATTAGTGAACACAACATTCAATGTAAGTATTCCCTGACAAATATTTTGTTTTATTCACATACTCGGTGCTATAAGTTACCCTCCATACTCTGTACTGCAAGATGGCACGAAATTCACGACGAGCACATTAAATTACAAAATTAAGATTTAAAATGGGGCGAGTATACACGTAAAACTTGTCATGAAATCGCAAATTTGTCATGCAATTCTAGACTTTGTAAAGCATCATAAATTGACAATTCAACAATGACAAACATTGACCGGAAAATCAATGCAGTGAGCAGGTCACACGATGTACATACACTAGAAATTATTTTTAGAATGTGTATTTATTATAGCAATTGTATTATTTACTATCATATCACATTTAGAATATTTAGAAGTCGAATGCTTGTTCATTAATTATTGATTTAGGAACTGTCATGCAATTCTAGACTTTGTAAAGCATCATAAACTGACAATTCAAACAATGACAAACATTGACCGCAAAATCAATGCAGTGAGCAGGTTACACGATGTACATAAGCTAGAAATTATTTTTAGAATGTGTATTTATTATAGCAATTGTATTATTTACTATCATATCACATTTAGAATATTTAGAAGTCGAATGCCTGTTCATTAATTATTGATTTAGGAACTGTCATGCAATTCTAGACTTTGTAAAGCATCATAAACTGACAATTCAAACAATGACAAACATTGACCGGAAAATCAATGCAGTGAGCAGGTCACACGATGTACATACACTAGAAATTATTTTTAGAATGTGTATTTATTATAGCAATTGTATTATTTACTATCATATCACATTTAGAATATTTAGAAGTCGAATGCCTGTTCATTAATTATTGATTTAGGAACTGTCATGCAATTCTAGACTTTGTAAAGCATCATAAACTGACAATTCAAACAATGACAAACATTGACCGGAAAATCAATGCAGTGAGCAGGTCACACGATGTACATACACTAGAAATTATTTTTAGAATGTGTATTTATTATAGCAATTGTATTATTTACTATCATATCACATTTAGAATATTTAGAAGTCGAATGCTTGTTCATTAATTATTGATTTAGGAACTGTCATGCAATTCTAGACTTTGTAAAGCATCATAAACTGACAATTCAAACAATGACAAACATTGACCGGAAAATCAATGCAGTGAGCAGGTCACACGATGTACATACACTAGAAATTATTTTTAGAATGTGTATTTATTATAGCAATTGAATTATTTACTATCATATCACTTTTAGAATATTTAGAAGTCGAATGCCTGTTCATTAATTATTGATTTAGGAACTGTCATGCAATTCTAGACTTTGTAAAGCATCATAAACTGACAATCCAACAATGACAAACATTGACCGCAAATCAATGCAGTGACAGTCACACGATGTACATACACTAGACATTATTTCTAGAATGTGTATTTATTATAGCAATTGTATTATTTACTATCATATCACATTTAGAATATTTAGAAGTCGAATGCTTGTTCATTAATTATTGATTTAGGAACTGTCCATGCAATTCTAGACTTTGTAAAGCATCATAAACTGACAATTTCAAACAATGAAAACATTGACCGGAAAATCAATGCAGTGAGCAGGTCACACGATGTACATACACTAGAAATTATTTTTAGAATGTGTATTTATTATAGCAATTGTATTATTTACTATCATATCACATTTAGAATATTTAGAAGTCGAATGCCTGTTCATAATTTTATTGATTTAGGAACTGTCATGCAATTCTAGACTTTGTAAAGCATCATAAACTGACAATTCAAACAATGACAAACATTGACCGCAAAATCAATGCAGTGAGCAGGTCACACGAAGTACATACACTAGAAATTTATTTTTGAATGTGTATTTATTATAGCAATTGTATTATTTACTATCAATCACATTGAATATTTAGAAGTCGAATGCCTGTTCATTAATTATTGATTTAGGAACTGTCATGCAATTCTAGACTTTGTAAAGCATCATAAACTGACAATTCAAACAATGACAAACATTGACCGCAAAATCAATGCAGTGAGCAGGTTACACGAAAACGATGTTTTTAGAATGTGTATTTATTATTGTAAATGTATTTATTAATTAATTAATTAATTTATTTATTTAACGTCTATCCTATTCAGTTATAAAAACTGATTTACAAAGGAGGACAACTAAATAAATCTAATTACATAGATGCAGAAACAACAATAAAATACATTTTCGTAAATATTTTAAATAGTAGGTAGCATTACAACAACAATGCATTTACTTATTTATTTATTATTTACTATCACATCATATTTAGAATATTAAGAAATCAAATGCTTGTTCATAAATCTTTTTTATTACAGTTTTCTAGTTTTTACTGTACAAAAATAGATTATATTGATTTAGGAGCTACTGTATATTTGCAATCGAGAAGACGATTGTTACAATATAATTGACATTGTCGTTAGTAAACTCCTATTGTAGATATTGCAAATCGATCAGAATCAGTAACGTATACAGCAAATTATAAACTTAGCATTAAAATCAGTCAGCTACTTTACAAACAAAAATTTGCGTTGATCACCCGGTTCAAATGATTTACAGTTATCGAACGGTAAACAGTGTAAACGTATGCGTAAACAACAAAATGGCGGGGACTGTTTATACAAAACCTCTCTAAATAGGTTGTGCGAATCGAGCTATAGTCCCCGGGTGAAATGTTCGTATACAAACACATCTCGCGTCATTTAGTCGGCAGCTACTTTGAATCCGCAAGGTTCCCATTAGGAATACAATAACCTCCATCTACGGCGAGGCTGAAAGACTCGCGCTGGAAGAATACATGCAAAGTGCTCAGGCTGAATGGAGTTTACACGGGGCGAGGTGAAATAAGCTATCCTTTTCTTATCTTGCGCAGACTGATGGAGCAGACGAAATACTCGACACAAATCACGGTACAGAAGGCGTAGAAAGAACTTTGAGCGAAGTTTCTTTAATCAATATCGCAAGGTGAATACTTATTTTACGTTAGGAAATTCCATCAATTTTTCAAGTTTAAGATTGAAGACATAATTTTCCAGGGTCCAAATTTTGCTGGCCAGGAAAATAAGACAATTGATTTTCCACCAGCACGTTATGAAATGGCGGTGACGTACATTATAATGTGGTTCAAGGGATTACCCCCGGAAAAACTTTTAATACGGATTCGATTTAGTGAGTTTGAGAGATTTTTAATTGATAAACTAGAAAATTCCAGAAATATAAAAACAAAATCCTGACTCTTAAGATTTATTTCACTGACTTCCAGGTTTTTCAGACTTGTAGACACCATGTATCTAGGTATATTTTTGCAGGCGTTCATCGGTCAACTACAAATTTATTGAGTTTAACGTAAACTATACCAAACCATTACTCAAGACATACTAGACTTTAGAGATGTTTCTTGGGCAGAACAATAAAATAAAATTTATTTATCAGTCAACTTAACAAAAATCAATTAATTGGATATTCAGATATGTAGATTTATATGGAAGAGAGAGGAAATAATTATCTTTAATACTGAGGTTGAAAAATATTGCTAACAAATTGTGGAAGTTCATTAAAAACTAATCAGACGACTTTATGTCCAAGATGTATTGTTGTATCAGTAGAAGATAACGCATGGATGCACATAACATAAAAATAAATTGATTTTGTAACCATTTTGTGTGACATGTCATCAGTTTCGATTCAAAACGTTCAATTAACTGGACGTGGCATGACAATCGCGGACGCGTATGATCGCCACGTATTAAATTTTAAAGGTGCACATACGATACAGTATTGAATTCAAGACCCTACAGCGTAAGTTCACTATATTTCTTTTTCGTACATGCACAGAAAACATAATATTTTAAGGAGTAACACTGATAAAGATATCGATAAACGTGTAAGATGGGGCAGATATGAGATAATTTGGTAGAATGTTATTATGTATTATTATTAGCACACAAAGGTGTGACATCATATTTCATAGCTATTAATTATTCTATCTGTTCCTTGTGACATTCAGAACAAACAAAACTTCTGCAAATACTATTTAAGTATTGTCGATATATTTATGTAGCGTTTATGCAACTTAGTTATAAAATTGATTAACAAAGGAGGACAATATTATGAAAAAATGAAGAACTTATTTGTAAATATTTGGGTTAGCAACACAAAACTAACCATACAAAATAAGAATGCATTCATTAAATTAATGCATGCAGGTATAATTAATTTGGGAGACCATTTTCACCGCTTTACCACCAAACAAACAATGTTTAAACTAACAAAAGTTTTAAAATCGAATGTACACTACAGTGCAGTCACACAATATATTTAGCAAATACATCACGATATAGTTTGATCACGTGTCAAAATGTAGGTATCTACATAATCCGAGAGCTGTTCTGTAGGGTAACGTTGATCCCGTCGCCTCTAACACTTGTACCCATAGCCCCTTGTCGTGCCGACCCACACGCCTATTATCTTATTCCGTCCGTCTCCCTTATCAATGATTCATCGGCGGCTGAGAAACTGCATCACTTATTCACGGGCGCAGATTGCCGCCATCCAAGAGCCCCTCGGTTCGCACCCGGGTGGGTGTATGGCGAGACTACTAAACTGGCGGATGAATCTTGCACGCCGACGACAGTTATAGATGGCTCACTCGAGTACATTACTCTTGTTACTCGTGATTCAAGAACAGAAGGTTGATGGTTCTATCCTTCTTGTGTCCGCGCGTGATTTATAGGAATTACCTGGACGGATTTGGTAAATACCGATTGGTGAACGAATAATTGGAATTGGATATATAATGAAATTTGCATTTCAGAACCATTTCAAGGGAAATACTTATAAAATAAATAACGTACAAATAAATAAGGTGTCTGAAGAGTTTTGAAAGTAAAAAATATTTGGTAGTGTTAATATTTAAAACAAACAAGAACAAGATATCTTTGTAGGCCTACCTATATGAATTCTTTACGAGGCATCATGCAAACATACAATACATTGTATAAAGATGGCAAGTAAGCCTATGAATAATTTGGTTGGCATACAGTTATTATCTGAGAATTTGCGAGTGAATCTTTTAGCTATATTTAAAACTCCATGAGTTGTACATAAAAGTTTATATTACAGTTTTGTTATGTGTCACCGTTACAATAATTATAAGCTGATGCAAAATATTTTCTATCTAGTATTCGTAAATTCTATATAATGTAGAATGTTCAATTTCGAACATAAAAAACAAAACGAGTTAATCAGAGATAACAAATATTTCGTTTTAATCAGAGCGATTGCGAATAACACCAATACATTTATAATTGATTCTGCGTGAGGCAGTAAATAGATTCAACGTGCGCAACAGGAAGTATATACAATTTGATTGAAAGGCTAATTTATTGTTTATTGATCTAGCTCCTCTACATTTGAACGCTAAAGTGTTTACTCTGTACGAACACGTGGTGAGCGTTTGAAGACGGTGCGAAGAATCAACGCCTACAAATAGAAGATTTAAAATAGAGACAAGAAAGAATCAGTTTATTTTCTCGTACATTCTTTCCTCGCTATTCGACAGGCGAGCCTAGATACAAATTAAATTTCTGTCGCTATATACGAAATTCGATTACTTTAACGTGGAATGAATATACGGTTGCCAGAGGCTAGTTTTCGGTTTGATAAAGGTAATAGATTTATGTAAATTTTCGTTTTCACTAGCACGTTCATACCGGTAAAGATAGTATCTATTAGTACTAGAGAATTACGGACCTATAATTGAAAGATATACATAAAACATGATGTTTATTTTTTTACAGACGAGATAGATAGCGACACGTTGAATGACGGAACACGAATATATTTTAGCGTTGAGTATAATAAAACGTGGATTAATGTAATGAACAAAACACCTTTTGTAATGTAAATATAAATATGGCGTGGGTAGAAAATTATCAAAACACATTTCTCAAGGAGAAAACTCGTTGACAATAATTTATTTCGGTCGGAATACTACAAGTATGAGCACGCGTTTCTGTGGTGCGGCGTAGGTTGTGCTCATTAAAGCATAACTCATTTCTGTGGTTACATCCAGGTTTCCGACTCGACACATTTTAATGAGATGTCATACCTTAGTAAAACAATCACCACGCCGGCACTGCGTGGTGGGGCACAGTGCGAGGGGTTAGACTTAGGAATAGAACCGAGGAAAAACCAACCGAAGTTCAAGTACAGAATGTAGGGTGAATAGTCCGATCTCTGGGTGGTATTGTACGCGTGTCGGTGGCGTCGGTGCCGACAGAATAAGGCTCAATGCTCTTTAAATTAAGGCCCCGACAGAAAATTAGTTATATGGCTGAATGGATAGACCCAGATAAGAATTTAAATTTTATTTATTAATCGAACTTTTCTAGATCAATCAATTAGTACACAAAAAACGTATCAAATGCAGTAATGACGTACTTGAATATTTGATATTGAGTATAATCACGGTAAATAGAACGCGTCATAGAGGATGTAGAATAACGTACTTGCTACACCTTGTAACCCCTGACCCCCCAAAGTCACCAAATAATTCTGTATCATCCTCGTTGAGGGGCAATGTCAACAAAAAACGCAAGTAGATCGGATGTCATGTTCGGTTTTTATCGTGAGACATGACACACGCACATACAGACGGACAAAAATATGATGTAAATCGGGCAGCCTCTCTTTTATTAATTGTAAGTAACAAAAGTGTTTTATAACAAAAAGCCACATGCTTGCAGAAACGTACCGTTACGATTAGCATGGATGTACTCATAAATACGTTTCACACCACCAGAAATGATTGGATTATTACACGGAATAAGAATATTAGCTTATGTTATGTTGAATTCTATTTGCCATTAATGCTAACGACAGCCCAGGTAGCCCATCTCGCATAGGGCTCGCTAAGTAATAAACGTATTAGCCCGCGCGGCGAGGGTAATGGCGGATACTCCCTACAGGATAATTAGGTCTATAACCCGGGCTATCGTAAGCTCTTTATGTGGACGCTCTCCAGCTAACAGCATCCGCAACAAACATAACATCGAAGAATTAGATTTAAACATTGACCCACTAAACAACGCGGATACATCGACACTGTCAGAAGGAAATTAACTTGATTATAATATGCATTTAATGTAAATTAGTTCGTCACGCGCAGTTTGCTACTTATTTTCCGTACTATAAAGTATTTCATTTGACAAGTTTTCATACGGATTTCTTAGAAATGTCAGATGATCAATATATAGGCCAGCTCAAAGACAAAGGTAATTTGATGGTATTGTCAAAAGACAACTTGTTGATTTCTTTTACTTCCTATAGTAGTTTACGACTTGTGATGTGTACTCAGCGACAATAAACTTCCTGTCTCTCGTTAAGAGTGTATTGATCGAGTTTGCTCTCGAAGTTTGTATCAGTGTTGAGAATAAGTCGGACAAAGACGAATTATAAACATTTTATGTATAGAACATTGCAACTTAATTCACGTCACCACATGTGTAGGAAGATGGTATTCTAGAACAGCACTCCTGGGTTGATGAGTTACAAGATTTGTAGCGTGTAGTTAGGGTGAAGCCAAGGTAATTTTATAACGTGAGAAAGCTTAAAATATCGCTACTAGTGCGATTTGAAGAGCCTTTGTTATTTTACTGCGTTATCTACACTGTTTTTTTAAAATACTGTTTTTTTGAAAGAGTGAATGATGACAGAAAATTTTTAGGACAATAAAAATCGATCTCCAGACTAATTTAATTAAGTCTATCTTTTCGTGGAATAATTGCGTTAAAAAGGAAATCAACCGTTTCAAAATTGTTAATAGCATCTTCTCAGAACGTCGTCTTACGCGAGATACAAGATGAGGACGGATTACGTTTAGGCCGCAAAGATGACACCATGCCTATTAGAGGTGGAGCAGACAAACTAGACGCCATCAATGTGTAGTGAAGACAACACGAGAGACAAACTATCCGGTAACTAGCACATTACATCAACCTCACCACAGCCAGCGACGTTGCATATCCGAACCACCCATCAAAACTTGTTTTAATAACTTTTCAACTCGAATTAGCTCGAACAGTGACATCTAGTCTTGTCGCAGGGAGAAGGAGAGGGGGGGGGGGGGAGGGGGGGGGGGGGGAGGGGGAGGGAGAAGTTTGCACAAAGGAAACATTAGCGAGGGAATATCTCGTTTCAAGTACCCACTTCGAGGCTCAACTCGAGAGAGAGGTTACAAACCAAACTTTTAAAAGTTAATTTATTGTTTGAGATACATATATTGTCAAGTCGACTTCAAAGAAAACGAGGACATCTTATAAAACCTCAAGAATCCAATATAATCTAAATAAAACTAATCATTGGTAGAGTCGACCTCAAGTATCTACTCTCGAAACTTTTATTCAAATTTCAAGAAAACCGTTAAAATATTTCCGCACAAAAATGTTTCTTTGACAGTTGAATTCTCTATTGAGAAAAGTCAATATTCTTTATATTAAACTGGAGTTGAAATGTCTTCTCGAGCTGAACTTAGGGTTTTGACATTTGCCCTTCCCTCAAGAAGACCGTATAATCAGGATGGTACGTGGCAAGACGGTTTTACGAGTCTTCTCACGGAGCGACGTCGGTGGCTCGGTCGATATCATGATATCACTGTTGTACACTTGATTAAATACCCATTGTGGCCTTGTCCGACGTAAGACGACGCTAACTTCACGGTACATTAACCAGACATTTTCTACTTTGTCCCGGCAAAACCGGAGACTGATTTAGTTAAAAGGTCTTAATTAAAATGTTGAAATTTCTCTCCCCTTTTACGCGTTAATCTTATTTCATTAAATCGGGGACGTTTAGGGAGCGGAATTCAATTTTGGGACGTTGAAGACGACGGCTGGCATTGAACTTTCGAAATAAAGAGACTCAAAACTCATTAGGTTCACACAAGCATGAGTATTGTGTTTATTTAGCTTCCCGCCTCTTGCTTAAAGATAAAGGAGAGTCGTCAAGTAAAACTAGAACGCACAAGTACTGTAACAAACTAACTTTCACAACGCCACGCTAAACGAAGTGTATAATTTAATTATAAATGAGAATAAATTACATTTAAAATGATATTTTGTGTTAAAGATTAAACAGATATTTTCAGCAATAAGTTCAGGCTCTGCCAAAAACGAATTCGTTACGCTAATTTATATTCACAACTTTGTTTGCAAACAATATGGGTGAATTTTAAGGACTATACCTCAATTTTGAACAAAAATACAATTTATATGAAAACCATCAGGAATTTAAATCTTTATTGATCGATGTCTATAGCGATTGTTGCGTACTAACTAACCGTTTTCCAAATATTAAACATTTTCAAATAAACATAATAGAAGGGCCCAGAGCATTAGTTGTCTTCCCCACAAAAATGAATACAACACAGCGGTACAAACAATGGTACAAAAAAATGGTACAAAACCTGCAATATTTTGTGGTGAAGACCACTAAAATGGATCCAGAACAATGGAAAATTCAATGGTGCAAACAATGTTACAAAAAATGGTTTGTGGTGTAGACCACTAATGCTCTCAGCCATTCAATTTATAGATTGTAAGACGAATTACTTCGATAGAAATACGCTATACATAATTTTACTTTATCCAAGAATGGATTAAAAGGGCTTATTTACTTTCTTGATACAATTTCGTTAATCTCATGCTATGGTCCGTTTCAATATTTAATTTTTTGTATAATTACCTCTCAATTAGATTCATTAAAACCTGATATAAAGTTATCAACTTCAATGTACAAACACGCATGTACATTTAGGAACCGTTTGAAACGAAGCGTATCTTTCAGAGTTAATTAGTGCGAGCCCCATTCGTTTCGACATAATATGTAAATCAAGTTAAAATTCTATTTCCCGGCCTAAATTAAATTTTAATATTTTATATAAACAAATAGAAAAAAAATATTTCGTTTGTCGTACATGACACATGGAACGAAGGGTTGTTGATGACAACCACTGTTGCGTACAACATATATTATTTTGCAACGAGACAATAATTAGGGTGTTGATGGATCTGGTTAAAAGTATGCATACTTATGGGACTAGCTGCTTTTAACGTCCCACAGGGTAATAAAGACTGAAAACTTTATTGAGTTTTGAGTTGTCTTGAGATGTTTGTACAGCGAATAATTAGCTTGCGTATACGTCTCGAAAGCTCAAATACACACCCTGCCAGTTTTACCCAATCAGAATCTTTATGGAACAAGACTAGACATAGGATACACTTAAATTAATATAGTAGCGATGTTATAAAACATACCAAAGTACAGGCATAAGTTATAGAACAATATAGAATCGAATAACCAATAAACGGGTTCAATATACATTGGACGCCAAGGATATAATTCTAGATTTTCTCAACGTTTTGTTTAGTAGATGTAACAAGAAGCTTGTAATGTAATTACAGTGTTTTTTCACTAATTAAATTAAATAAGCACCTAAATGTAAATAAAAGTGTAGTTTATCTCAAAGAAGTGGAAAGATAACATCATTAACTAATTAGATTTGTACAAAACACATAGACTAATTAACCCCCTGGGTTTTACCCGCAAATCTTCACGCTTTGAGTCTAATTAAGATTAATGTGTACAAACCTGGACAAACTGTCGTATACACTCGTTCCCGTGATCGCGTAGGAATGTCTGGAGTGTCTCCATTCCCTGCGCGGACAACAGCTTGTAGCCGTTGTTGTTGGCCATGGAGGCCACGGAGAAAAACATCGCGTTAGTGTATCAATCACTCGCAGTCCACATTGCCGACCATTCACGACCACCAAACAATGTGTTCGTCTTTCAAACACCGAGTTTAATTAAACAAGCCGTAGAATTTTACGATATGCTACAGAGGCATTTGCATTCACTCCGCCACGATGGTCCACATAAAATGCTCTGTTCATTTTCACGAAACTAGACAAATTGAAATGTGGCCATTTATTGTTTAAAATATCTTCACCGCTCGGCTAAAAGTATTCCATTAATGACCATTAATGGGAAAACCAATTACATTAGATTGGCTAATTAGCCATCAAGGTCGATGTACTAGATAGGATCGCCGCACACTTATCTCTGCACACGTTTATCTTAATTAGAAATCTAGTGAATTAATCATTTTATTAATTTCACGGTTGTGCCAAGGGTAAGGTAATAAAGTTATACACGTATGGAAGATGAAGACGGTACGTCTAGGTTCAACATCGAGCAGAGAACGACTGCGTTCCCACGACTGGAGTTGGGTTTACTCTAAACAAACTGTGACTTTTGACGATAACGTTTAGATAGATACACAAAATAAATCACTCTTCCTAAACGCTGCCGGAAGAGGTTAACCGCGGCTGGTAGATATCAAACCACACGCTTTAAAATAACATGTTCGTGGAGTAGACACATGTGTGTGATGAGAAAACATTCGTCGCACTCACAACGATATTCACTCACCGCAACCAATCAGGATACAATGCGACAATCAATAGAAACACAACTCACACGCGTTTCGCGCGCCAACGACGACAAACTTTTGAATGTCGTTAAAATCAAAGCACGCACCGACCATCCGGCAGAATAATGTCAAAACGATGAGGAAGGTATTTATTTCCCACGGGCACGGAAAACTAGATTGCACGGAATAACTTCACTTTCATGGAACGACGACGATAACCAAATAGTCACGCCGTATGCTCGCGTGTAGTAATGCGTGCGTGTGCGTGCGTTTAACCGTTTCATTGGTCGGTAGATTAAAATCACAAACTGTTCACAGTTCTCGGAGTAACATGATAATCACAACCACAATAGGATAACACTTTTTTTTAATCCCACACAAAACAAAACATATTCACTTATTTGTTTGTATTTAAAAAAACTTGTTGATTTAATTTAAAAGATTTCGAACTTTTCTCACGTGTTGAACTACGTAAGAACGCGAACTTGGGCAACGACGCACACAAGGATGACGGTAACAGTGTGAAATGAGAGGTTGACGGACACCGGCAGATGTAAGGTTGTAACTGCCTAGCGGGGATGATTCCAAGTGCGAGCAACACCGTATCAAAGTACGAAGGTGCGCACGGACGCACTGCGCAGGTATAGGGACGAGACGGTAGACTCGCACCTTGCGAGGACGGTATTCAAACTTACGAACAATTACTTTCAAATTGTGTTCCTTAAATAGGTAATGATGTTGTTATTTTAATATAATTAACAGGGCTTAATTGTCAACTTGATCGTATGGGTAATTAACACACGTGATGGAAACTGAGACGTACTGTGGTAAAAATAAATGTAATTACCCATACCACATCATACACTATTAATACACAAAATTTGGTCAATAACTCTTGCTAAATAACCCTATACCACGTGCACACGAATGAAGTTGATCAATCAATTACTATTTTTTTAATTACACTGTTTTGGATAGTTTTTTGTTTTTATTAAATTAAATTAAATTGATTGAGATTAAGAAGTCGAATTACTTATATATTTCAGTAGAGAATATGGTAAACAGCCGATGTACGGCGGGTGTGATCGCGTCGCGAGCCGGCACCCGAACTAGCCGCGAGCTGGCGATACGAGGCAGTCTGCGAGGGCACAGAGAGAAGACTGGCGGCCTCCCTGTCCCTCCAACCAGGCTTCGTACCACGGGCACTCGAGCGCGCACCCTACACTGCCACGACCCCACAGAACCTTACCAACACAACGTGCACCATCCCTTCCATATCACGTTGTCACTTGTCATACACAAGGGGAAGGCTACACAGGCTTTTACATAAGTACTTTTGTATAATAATATGTATTCTTGGGGGCTAATTACGAGTGTTTTTGTGAATATAAAGCTAGTAAGTTAATGAATGATCAAGAGGTGGATCAACGTTTAATGGTTTCAAAAGGTTATTGGTTCGATTCCAGCCATCGTTTTCGCTTACTGAAAGCAGAGATTAAACCTTTTTGGCATTCTTTCCTTATCACCTGATCACCAGCACGCCAATCTAATGTGTATATTATACCCAACGTCAAAGTTATTTTGTAAGGTACGTAATCTATAACGGTACGATTGAACTGTACTCGTAATAAAAAGACACATTAGTAAACCACTTTTAATTGATTTTATCAAAAAAATTCTGTCTCCAGGTTATAATGTAAGATAAATTTAAAAAATTACAAAAACAAATGCTTCAATTAACCAACTAAATAAAGGATCAGAACAGGAAACGAGTTTCGACATTTCTAAATGTTTACCTCATATTTTATCATTGCGCCCAGCTTGGAGCTCGCCCCCACACAAACCCCTCTTCCCTCTTATCAGCAACAGTGAGCATACACAGGAAGCCGAACCACCCTCAACCCACACGAACGCGACGTTGATGATGAGGTCGTGGTTATTAACGAGGGGATGTGCCTCAAATCTGCCCTATATTGCAATCAGAACAATACGGTCGCCCACGACAACTACAAACAAACAACTCGTATAACTCTGGACTGATGATATTCGGAACAACACGTAGGATGGAGAGGATGTCACCTCCGACACAAACTTCCACACAATTCCACGCCGGATATTGACATTAGACGTGCGGAAATAACAGACAAGTATATTTCTTTTCAATAATTAAATTCGTATTTACAGTCTACCCACTCAGTTAGATAACTAATTTTCAGTGTGGGACTCAATTTTAACAAAATGGTCGTACGAATTGAGAGATCGTATAATTATCAAATAATCAAAATGTTCTAACATTTTTAAGTAGACGGCTATTTCCAGTTATGCAAAAGTACGTGTTTTAAACAAGGGATCGACATCGGTAGCCTATAGATAGTGAGCTTGGGTGTTTGTTGAAAGTAATACATAAAATATGTCACCATTTTGTTCAAAACATTCTTGAAGTGTCAAAGAAAATAAATACTAATTGTGTCTGTTCTTGATTGGAGCAAATATAATTTTCAACAAAATGTTGACAGACGAGTTGTTTAAAAAGTGGCTCTGAATACTCGACTTCAACGTCACAGCCCAATTAATACATTGTTGTTTTTAGTGCATTGGCTTCTTTAATTAAGAAGATTCTGTTCGCTATCGTGTTTTGAAGCAGGACGAAACCATTGAACCAGAACGAAGCGCGACGATTGGTTCAATAAAAATGATTCAATCGACATTTAATCTATCCTGACATACGACGATAATTAGAAATATTGAACTCATTGGACACATAAAAGAACTGACATTTTCTGTACGAAATCTGTTTGATAATATATTTTTAAATGGAATCTTCATTATGGTCTGGATGACGCTTTTCCCTACAGTGTTCGATGGATACTTATCACTCACAATGAGGTATCATCACGTCAGAATACACCACGTCCCCTTGTGCGATTAATTGAACTGCACTGCAGGTAAGCATGAACAGAGATCATACCCCAATAGTGTTGATATACCTTTGGACATGCTTGAGAAAAAGGTGTGGGATTCAAAGCCCGGTGTGCTATAAAATTGTGCGCATGCGTTCGAGCGACTACCTACTGAAAACATTAACTTTGGATACTATACCGCTGACAATTATGTACGAGTATTTTTAACTACACTGACAACATAAAGTTTGGTAGGCAAGTTTAATGAAACACTCAAACATTATATTTCAGACGAAAAAAAGTTAACGAACATAATAAATCAAACAATTGGATGTACAACAATCTATCAAATTTACCACTCCGCATGCTCTGTGTTTTCTATAGTCGACAAGAAACGAATAAGATACGCAGTTCCATTGCTAATTATCTCAAAGACAATGGACAAAGATATACGCAAGAATAATGTTCAAAGTTTTCATATTATTCCTGTGGGATATCACGGCAAGATGTAATTTCTACCTGAGTCACGTACATTCACAGGCAGATGTATCAGTGGGGATTGTTGTTAAATCAGCCCCTTCCTAGGGGTGGTTTCTGCCAGGTGAGGCCTAGCTGTTGGCAGATGCTAGTAGGGGGTGCACCGAGGGTAGATCGGGGCAAGTCACGCACCCCTAAGCAACACTCAGATGAATGGATTAATAAGTACTGGTACGTGTTGATTGTATACACGGTGCGTTGCTGGGAAGAAACTAAATAAGATGCTAACAAGTGGAAATAAGATTAATAGGGAAAGGAAAGTTGTAGAGGAAAGTTTATGATTGCGAGAATTCATATTGGGAGGAGCAGATGTAGTCTCGGATATAGCAGCCAGCAGGCAGGCGGGGATGGTGCCAGCTGGGGTGAAAACACAGGCGGCTCTTTAACTAAATAATACGCTGCCCTGAATTAAACATCATATTGTGCACACCTGTCTAATTATTATTGAATTATCATTTATTATTGACAATCAATACCTGATATGAAACATAGAAGTATTCAACATAGCTTGAATATTTAAAACAAATCTTTGACACAAAGAAATAAGTCATTTGATGTCCGCAGTGGCTCTTACGATTGGGTCGCCGGTCCGAAGCGTATTGTACGATCTAAACTCTTAACGGACGCGGTTCGAATCCCGCATAAGGTATAGGTTGATTGTCCTTCACCCTCATCTATCAGCTCGCATAGTCTCGAATAGCAAGAACAATGAAAATCAATCAATCAATTATAATATGTGAATTTCAACATGCGGCAAGGAAAAGAAATTGATTTCGTAAGGCAACGTACAAGCAAAATAGTACCCCCCCGATTTACAAGTTTACGTGATCGATGAACATAAATAATTAATTGTGAAAAAGGATTTATTTAAAACCAATACCGACCAAATACAATCTGCTCAGATACACAGATATAGATTCAATCAGACACGTGATATTGGATGATAAGTAGGGAAGATATCATGAATCAAATGAGTCAATGACGATATGTTTATGTCAGTTACCACTTTGTATGAACCTGTTGCCAGTGTGATCATTCTTATTTCTGGTAACATTATAGATTGGGGGGGGGGGGGCTGATTATTCGCTCAAGTGACAACAGGTCGAACGGTAAAAAAGTCGCATCAGTCCCATGAAGCAAAATTAATTTGTGAACATATTAAAACTGAAGCTATCAAACGTTAAAACTGAAAGTCTTAAAAGAAAGGAAATTAATATTGTTTGCCGAAGGGGACTTAAGCTTCCAATAACGACTTAGAAAGCCTCATAAAATGCAAAGATTAACTTTAATAGAGATCCTAAAAATATTTGTCGAAGAGCCGATCTGATATTATTAAAACAAAACCTCGCAATTTTATTACATAAGTTTGTTTAGTCCGTTGTTGAAACAAACATGTTTGTTTTGAGGGTTCATGAAATGAAAACAACTGCAAGCCAGAACATGCACAAAGTCTGCACGGAATAGCCAGACCCGTGGAAAATAATTCCCATTTCGTCGACATCAATTATCGGAAAACCATTGACAACCGAAAGTACGGAAATCACAAATGCGAATCGGAAAAACGACAGTTATGTTTTTCATTTAAATTATGGAAAACGTTCGACACCGCCCGAAGCAAATTCGCAACGTTATTATTTCGACACGAAATTAAGACTTGGATGGCGTGAATCCAATTCACAGGGCGGTTATATTAATAGACTAAACCGCGAGAATTCTCTCTGTGAACTTAAAGGAGAACTTGTTTAGTTAGTCAATCTAATTCCGCGAGGAAGCAACGATGAGACTGACAAATAAAACAACACTATTTTCTAGTTAAAATACAAGGAATAATATATAAGAGAATAAAAAACTTTGAGTTAGGAATCCAATCCAGTAATTAGACAATCACAAAAAGTTTGAATCAATAATATGAGTCCTATGGCCAGTGAGTGATTTATTTGTGTAAAGATAAGGCCCATGATTGTTCTTACGGAGAACCAGAATTGTACTACACAAAATAAAATACAAAAGCAATCAATTTGTGTATCAAGAAAGAAAATGTAGCAATAAAACTGTATGAACGATGATTGAATGGGAGAATTTAAAGCGTAGGTTGTGTAAGAGGTGAATTCTCATTGTCAACTTCTTTGTAGTGGAGGTTCAATAATAAATAAGTTCATAACAAATAAAATAAAGCCAATCAATAATTTAACTACACTGCCATTTCGGGTAAAACGTAAAACTGTTGGTACCATCGTTCAGTACTGACAAGTAGAGCTTTACCTCTCATGTTTCTGCAGCGCTGATAAAACCATAGACAATGAGTGGGGGATGTAGGAAAAAGGAAAAAACGATGCATGACATCGATGAACAGTACATGGACTCGATTCTGGGAAGCTGGAACCATAGTTAACTAGATTACGGAGAAAAATAAATCTAGACCACAGTAAAGAAGAGCGATAATTCTTTGGGGTATAATAAGATACAAAAACAAAAATATTCGGAAACAGAACAATGTGAAATAAAGTATTATAATAAGAAACTAATTGAATAGCTTAGAAATTACAATAAAATAACATATTACAACAGCCTGTCTCAAAGCTACAAGTATGGACTAAATAGTTGCCAAAATATACCAATAAAGTGGCGTGATCGTACTACGACCAGACCGTTGTGATATATATAAATACACGACGTCATCATTATTGCCTGGAAGTGCTTATTGTATCGACACGGTCCACATACCGCCAGACGATCTGCACATTAATCACACTAATCACCGCCCACGAGCGCACATACCTCGGTGCTATGACATTGCTTTAGAGAGAGAGACAATCACCAAACAGTCGAACTAGATGTAACCGTTTTACATGGGGCGTTGACTTTTCCAATCACTAAGTAACACTAACCATGACAAGAAGGATAATACTGTCAAATATTAGTGTTTGGAAGCCTTGAGTACAGTCCCAGGTTAATGTTCCATGCATGTCTTTGATCCGCTAGACGGGTGGTCCTCATTACATTTACTGATAACCTAATTATCTTCCTTACGCAACTAGAAGTTAAAAGAGGACATTTGTCTACATAAAAGCAAAAAATCGTACATTTAAAGTGAAATATGAAATCAATCCCAACACATATACTCACGGTTTTATTAGAAATGCATTGATTACCATAAGCCATTTTCCATTCTAGAAGCTTTTCGTAATTCGCGTTACAGCAGAGCAGACGTTACTACACGAACTCTTAAATAACCCTTATATACATCAAACTAATCGTCCGCCATTTATTTTAATCAGTTTTTAGTAAAAAGGTTTAAAATGCGTTCGTTCTATGGCTATGTTTTATGGCGATCGTCTCTCTATGTTAGTCTTTGAACACTAACCAAAGTGTATAAATTGCAATAAAATAACTCTCATTAGGCCTATGCTGCAAAATGAACATACACAACAATTAAACGCAACATATTTTTTTTTGTCAAACATAAAATGAGAATGGAAAATTTACAATACGAAAAAATTCAATAGAAAAATATTTAATAACGGATCGACCCGGCACCTCCACCAAAGACGTACGTTTTCACTGTGCCATCGACTACCTTTATATTTTCAACCAAAATCGGATTAAGACACTTGAATCGACGTCGCGTTCGCACTTCCAACCATTGAAGTACACGAGTATACACATTCTCCACTCTGACATGCGGGAGTGAGTGCAGCGTACTTGTCGGAACATCAGCGAAGCCGAATAACCGCGGCAGGTGTTTCCACTCTTCAACCTCTTCCCCGCCGCATTCGAACATCTCCAATAACTCCAATGTCCGTAGCAAAAACTCTACCTCGGGAAGGAATGAAATTGAATCAGTGGTCTCGACGGGCTGATGAGTTGGCTACGAGTGCCTTCCCCCCCCCCCCTGTTCGTTTGGCTGGGATTCAAGGAGTTTTTTTCCCCCTCTTCGGACATGGCAGACGGCCTGACGACAAGGGCTCGAGTACGTGACCGCGAGGGAGCCGACGTCTTGATTAAAAAGACACACAAACCGAGTACGATATGATCGGTATTATTGCCAATTCATGAAATTTGTGGTTCTTGTCTCTCTCGACTCGACTCGTCGACGCCAGTCACGCGTCGGGGCGGGAAAGATGGCGATAAATGGAGGGGGAGTTTTACTTCAGTAACAAACCTTACGCGGATAGACTTGAAACCACAACCGGGATCACGACAAGTCGGTAAACCTACGACTACGTGCAATGCACATTGGAAATGAAACTCTGCGAACTTGGATTAAACAAACGATGGACAGAGGATAGGTTTCCACCCTTGCGATTTCTTTTAAGACCAGCTCATTTAGTGTGGCCAATCAGGCGAGGCCGGACGAAAGCAACAAAAACTTGCAGTGCTAAGGTGGCTAATGTTGAACTTTTGCGTTTTTAGAACTATCGCGGAGCGAGGCAATTGGAAAAGCAATTTATAACGCTGTAGAAGAAAAACTAAGGTAAGATGTGTGCGTCATGCCTTATCTAGCCTAGTTCATGTTTTAACTATAGCGTTTGTTACTATATTATGTCGGTTAATTAAAGTTTCCTTGGATAAACGGGACTTTGTCTTGAATAAATAAATTCGTATTTAGAGTCCAACCATTCAGTCACATAACTAATTTTCAGATGGGAGACATTAAATTTAAAGCCAACCAAGACAAACCTAAGCGAATAATAACTAACTAGATACCGGAATATTTAAGTGAACGCCGATCAATGAAGCTGGACACGACTCCTCTCGAAAACAGAGACAGAATCAACAAGGCCAATTCGGTCTTATTAGGAAACGATTTATATATTATCCTAAAAAATAATAAATGCGAACTAAAACACATGTGGAAAAGCGCTGCTATTTGTCCTCAAGATCGAGAGTTTAAATTTTGATGCTTTCACTAGAAACTCCTGTTATAAAACGGCGAGTTCATAATCCAAACGGTGAACTTCAGAATATTTCAAAATTAATATACACCGTAAGAAAACAGAACAACGGAGTCAAAACAGTGTGGAAGATTAAATTAAATGATATTTAACTATCAACATTGTAGATCAAATGAAGCACAAAATTCGTACAGGCCTGCCTGCGGGTAATATTAATATTCATAAGAGTTTATCTTCCCACATGCATATTTATCAGTTTGTGATGCCCAAAAACTAATATTCTTCTGGAAAATTTTGGGGATGACGGAAAATACGCGTGTTACTGTCAAAATACAACAAGCTCGGAAATGTATGTACACATATAAGAGTAGATTGTCACTTTCCACACCAACATGACAATGATTGGCTTATGTTGATCAATGTAATTTTCTACGCCGATGGCTCTCTGTATTTGTGCACGTGACTTGATGTGTGAGGAGAGAGTACGTTCCACGACTCGTCAATGCAGAGGTCAACGAGAGGTTAATTAGGTCATTTATAGGCGGCGTCAGTGTCGTACTTGGAAGGGTAGGGGTGAGGGGTCGACGGATTAATATACTCCTCCATTAAAAGAAATGACCGCCCCGCTTTGTGTGGAAAACTGGATAGAGCTAAACACAGTGTTCACAATCGTAGGACGTGTCGGGGAAAACGATATCCTTGTGGAGAAAAGGACGAGGATTAAACCTAAGGAAAATGTGAATACTATGATAATTGTCATATTTAACTGATACGATACTAAACGAGTGAAGAACTCTTTTATTTTGTGTGTCTACAAAACACAAAAACTAAATATTGAGCGAAAATGTAACTAAAATGCTCGTTACCTGTTCGTTTGTAGTATGTAGCACTCTACAGCAAAGAACTGTTATAAAAATATCAGTACACCAGACAAATAGAACAAAATAAACCTTAGAAAAAATAAAATAATTTGAGCCTAAACCCAGTACAAATTGCAAGGTATGCAAATTTGATATCAATCGACTCGGACAAAAACACCAGATTGGTAATAAAAGGCCTACTCCAAAATCCAATCCTATCCTATAAGAAGTACATATAGCACATAAGTGAAAAGGAATGTATTGTTATATGTGTTCATGTATTTTTGCCTATTCTGGCAATCGTCACATTTGTATTGCAATTGTTTGGTTAAAAAAGTTGACAGTAACAAACTTCAGTCAACACTATTGTTATCTGTATTCATGTATTTATTTCCTATTCTGGCAATCGTCACATAACTTATTTTGTATTGTAATTGTGCATAAATAATAATGCATGTTAAAACAAGTTGACAGTAAAACACTTCAACCAACACATACATTATAAATTCCAATAAAAGATGGAAAGCCTTGGGGTTGGCCGGGTAAGTAAGGCAAACCATTAGCTGGGAAGTTCATAAACTGGAGAAAGTATACTAACGAATTCATCGTGGCTAAGCCTGAACTCATCAAGAGCCGAGTGTCTCAACTTTTAATACTTTGCGGGCCGCATTAAAAATACGTAAAAACTCAACAGCCAAATTGAAGTTTGTTATTAACGTGAAGCATTTACGCCTGGGGTAGGTTTTAAGACTTATTCCTATATAGTCAGCAAAACTACAACGAGGCCTTGCAAATCCCACTCCAATTTCCGTTCAACGTAACGAGTTTCCGCTTTTGTACAAGTTCACCGGAATCAAACAACTAAAGACGCACAGGCAAGACGTGCGTTACAATTTCTACTTTTTAATTTAGAATATTTATTTTAAACCGTCACAGTTTTGATATGTATTTACAATTATTATTAAATATGTTCAACATTATTGTTTTATTGTTATCACAATTTCATATCAATTATTTTATTTGCTCGTAAAAACAGGAAAACCAATCATTGAATTAAGCTTTCGCAAACGTAAGGTATCGTAAAAACATGTACATAATTCAATACGATTTAAGGACTTTAGAATGTTCTATTTCAACAGAAAATAGATATCATTTTTATGCAATATTTCGGGTATTTTCAAAACCTTCTATAATAGCAACAACTATAGCATAAATTCTGAAAACATTTTATTATCTCAGCATTTACCATAAATTGTTATATGTAATATATTTTGTTTGTTTATAGGAAATAGAAAGCTCTCCGAACTTACTAAATAGTGTATAGGATGTCTATTATAAACATATAATTGAGTGCGGATAGTTAGTTCTATAAGATGCAGAATAACAATAAGGGTACGGTACAAAAAATACAGCAGATGTTACAATTTGTGTGTGCGATTGTTAACGAATGTTCAGCAATGTAATAGGGACATTCTACCAAACTTTCTATATTAATTATATCAATGCAAGCACATAAACATGGAAGGGCGAACTCGAGGCCTTCCAACATTGACAAAGGGTTGAGCAGTGTAGCTCCGACGATAAAACACAAAGCATTTTCGTCGTGGTGAAAAACAAAGTCCATATCACCAAGCGTCGAGTAATAACATGCTCAGGATTCCTCCACAGGACTAGACCGCCAACAAGTCAGCGCCATATTATCGGAATCCAGTTCAATGTCATGCGTGTAGTAATTGTTGTTTTAAAAGTATTTTGATTAAACCATCAGTAGGCTGTCAAACGCTACGTCAAAGTTCTAAATACACCCGCATTTCCAAATGTCATGATCACCAGACGCATTAAATACATAATGTGATGCAATGATTGATATCTGTTACAAATCCCAGATTACGTAAATTAGTGTCAATATTTCAACAGATAGATGTTACTAAATAAATAAAACAAACGCGGACAATCCAAAAACAAACACCAGTGTTTCCTACTGGAGATTTTTGTTATGACCAAATAATGAATAAATCACGTGCTATTAAAGTGTGAAACAGCGCAAATTGTTAATTCTATACGAGTTCGAGTTCAACATTAAATTTACTAACCGAGTAATATTTTCAAGGGAAACATTCACCTAATGAAAGAGCTGAAACTATTGTAGTGAGAATACATTCTAATGGCCACAGTCACAACTGATCTAAAAAAAACAAAACACGGAAACTACAAAACAAGTAAGAAGGAAAAATACCATTCATCTCGAGGAGCTGCCTATTACAATTAAAAAACAAAATTCGGGTATAAATAAATATTTCTTTAACATTGTACGTAATGGACATTATTTGTCACCATGGGCGCCGGCAGGAATTTTAGCAGGGGGGGGCAACAATCACAATTTGTAGTTTAGTTGGGCAAGAACGGGGGGTTTGGGGGGCGGAGCCCCCAACAAGAGCGCCGCAGGCGAAATTTTTGAAAATCAGGTTTTTAGAATGCAATTGGTGGGTTTTAGAAAAAAGTAGTGGGCTGAATACGATACCGAAATTATGTAATTTTTGTGCAGTAGATACTAGAAAGTAAACAAAAAACATTGTGTCTCAACTTTTATACGGTTACTAAAAATGGGTTATGAGTTGAAAATGAGACACACGTTTCAAAAATGAAGGCTTTATTTTAATTGCATAAAATTATAATGAATGTGACTGTTTTGATCACATTTTCTTTTCTTACATAAACTGCAACTTGTAAGTTCTCTCCAGTTGCAATGCAATGTGGAATAAAAATATAAAACATAAACACGTTCTTAGAGGTCTACATCGACTAATAATTTACTAGCCTACAAATCATAGAAACGATAGGTATCTTGTTACATTATTATTATTTATTTCAATAAATCATACACACAATATCACATAACATAAAATAAATGGAAAACGGGCGTGATTGACTAGACCCAAAAAGGAAAATGCGAAATTTCAATACATTACTAAGTACTAAAAACAAACAAACTAGCAACACTCCGCTCCCGATCAGATCATTAAATATATTATTATTATTATTATTATTATTAATATTAATTTTCAATTGAATTTCGGTTTCACAAAAACATTAATTTATATGTAATAAACGCATATCACTAGTTAAAATTTATTTTTCCTGAAATCCAGGGGGGGGGCAAGCGCCCCCCCTTGCCCCCCCCTCCCGGCGCCCATGTTTGTCACACTAAACCATGTAGAGCCAACGAACTTCGATCTACAGTTTTGGTTTAATTTCTGCAACCAGAAATTTCTAGATATGAATCCATAATAATTGCTTATGAATGTACACCACTACCATAAAGTAGATTTCAACATTTATATAAAACTAGTCAGAAAATCCAGACATGTATATTTTGGTGATGGTATTTTTTTGTAAAATTTAAATACTTGACGATTTAATTAATTTTTTTAATCAAATTATTGAAAACACGTTAGCCAATATGAAGCCTTTTTTTCTTGTCCCCACGTAATAATGATAAGTATCAAACATGTGTGACCGAATTTCGCTAGGAAAATTTGAAGCGAGGTTAAGAAAATATCACAATAATAAAAACCGCCAAGACAGTGTATATAAAGCGCAGAGTTTGTTCAGGGGAAGGGAAAAGATGAAGCACGTCCCGTAGCGACGAGGCCGGGGACAAAAGACGATCATAACCGAGGTCACCCCCCCCCCCCCCACCGCCGTCGTACGTCAAATATCACAGACATTTTAAGCGGTGAGATTTCCTTACGGCGGTCTAATTACTTTTCCCCGGGTGGAGTAAAGGCCGGGTCGGCCATGGTTAAACGGAGGCCTTGCGTTCATTCAATTTAAAGCGGGGGCGAAGAAAATATTTTTACCTCAAAGACAAGGTGTCATTGAGTTGATTTAATCAGGGTTGAATATAAAGGGGGGTTTGAAACCCGGCGCCGCCACCAAATGAGCGTGTCGTCACTTCACGGTTGGCGGGTGTGAAAAGAGGGGCTTTAAATAACACTAAATACAAATAAGATGGTGGATTTTAGGTGTCAGATCGTATCGGAAGATACCATTGAAGCAGCTGGATTGGATTTTCAATTAATATGCGAGGTATAACCTTATGTGGTTAAACTCAGTGTAGTTAATTCATGTAAAATAAAGGTAGTCTAGGAATTCATATTTTCTTTGTTTTGATTACCCAATCCAATTAGCACAGACACCATCGACGAGCGAAGAATGTCCAACCACAGATAGTTATTAAAAATATAAAATAAAGCTGTTGCTAAAAGTCACTTATGCATAAAATGGGATTTAAAACCCGGGACCTTCAGCATAGAAAGCATAAACTTTTAACCACTAAACCAACAAGCTACACAAAATAGTTTGTCATTGTAATTGCGATCGAACCTTTTTAAAGCGACACATTTAAAAATTTATTTTGTATTGAGTGAAAGTACGAGATTGGAAGATTACTATCCGCATATAGTTTGTATGCATATTTGCTAGATGTATGGCACTACAGCCGTCATTAGTATTACCAGTAGAACAATCGTATAAACACAGAAGATAAGATAAGCTGCAATGAGTTATTGATGCCTGGAGACTAACTAGGAATAGAATTATGTATTTAATCTATAGATATGGTTAACACCAGCTCAAAATACGTCAGCCACTAATGCGACAAAATATGTGCACAATGTAATTCATATGTTACAGATAAAATCGATGCTAGTATGTATGCGACACGTATACACGTGTGCAATCAGTGACCGAAACTGTTTTACTCATGATCGTTGGCAATTTAAATAATTAACACGTTTCTTGGTTTGGTTGACTTGATTTTCATAAATACAGCGCTTGTGAATCATTATTTTCGAAACCCATTTATACAACATTGAAAAAGTACTATGAAGCAAAAACTTTTTCAGCAGAATAATTGGTTTTCAAACGGAAATATAATAAAACAAAGCATTAAAAGCAATATTATCGTTCGCATATAGCTACAATTCCTAGCTCCCAACTTTCTACTGAGGTGTATACCAGATTTTCCCAGCTATGTCCACCGATTTCCCACCACCATGCAATTATCGAATTTCTCAATGAAACCACTTAAATGTAACCCCCTCGTATGAAAACCAACCATAAAACAAACAAACAGAATGGTTCGGAACAACGACTTGAAATTTAGCCAAGAACCCCACTCGAGTCCAAGCTGGGCTATTAAAACTATCGCAACATTAAAATGGGTGCTACCTTGGTTATTGGCATAGATTAGCAATAGCGCATGATTTGTGGGTGCCCAGAGTCCCATAATATCCCCAATGCGCTCGCTTTCGCCGTGTGGGTTCATTTCAACTACTTGTTTTTCAGCGAACAGGCCGACCGGGTGATAAGCTAACTGGATCTTTGGAATAAAGCAAATTGCTGTGAGATTTGCATAGGAAACAAGGCGGGATGTTAGGAGTATACACTGACTAAACCCCTACGGTCGCATTGTAGCCTAATTGCCTAAGCCAGGGGTTCTCAAACGGCGAAGAGCGTTTCACAAAACCCAACATGTCTGAAGAACGTTATTTTTTAAATGTTGAAAGCGGAAAAAATACAAATCAAATTGATGTAATTGATTCCTAACCATTGATTTTTCGATTATGTCAAATAAAGTATTCTATTCGACAAATCAGCTACTAAGTAATGTATTTATTGTGTCAAAGTAAATTATTCACTTTGTTAATTAAAACTTCATATTAGTCTATTGATATTCACTGGAAATGTGACAAGTCATTGCATGAAGACGTTGAACGTTGACGTTGGTTCAATTACAATAAAATAACACGACCAGCTCTGCTTTAATACACTATTTCAATTTAATTTTAATTTAATTTAATGCATTTTTTGTTGTAATGTTACTATTTCAAATATTTACTTAACTGTAGTTCATTGTTGTGTCTGCATCTATGTAATTAGATTTATTTAGTTGTCCTCCTGTGTAAATCAGTTAAACTGTATAGAGTAGCGTTCAATAAATAAATAAAACATAAATAAATATTTATAAATTACTCTATAAATCTGACGGATTTGAATTAAACTTTGACCTACAAAATCAATTTTAAAGATATGTGATGGTCCACCATAAAAGAAGAACGGTAAATGAGAGAAAGAACGAAAATTATTAAGAACCACTATAGTAAAGCCGAAATTACCTTAATGATGTCACAGTCTGGCTATAAAACTCGGTAAGGGAACAAACTTCCTCAAGATTTACTACTGTAATTGCTTCCATGAGGATAACTAAATAACCAATATAATACACAATAACATTTTAATAGCTTAGTTAAATAAATAATTGAGCCACTTTGTGGATAATAAAGGAACTTTTTTAGGGGTTCCAAAACGATAAGAAAATAGAGGTAGTAAAAATGCGACACGCAGGGACTAGGGAAAATCATAAAACTCGAAATGAACCAATATTCAGCTCAAAGTAGTTGGTGTTGTCGTTGTAATGCTCTTGCTCCAAAGGAAACACTCAAAAACCTAATTCAACGCTAAAAAAACGCCTCAAATGTTGTACACATTTATTTAAAAAACAATTTGTGTGTTTTAGTGACTTTCAAGTAGCCATAGAAACTGAGAAACACATAGTCAAACCGGATATTTCTGAATCCGCCAAAAATATACCCCTCCGAACCAGTTCGAACTGGAATTTCAACAAAATACTTGCTTCCAAAAAATAGTAAAATTACAAAATATTTACTTTAATAAAACTTTTAAATGTCTCGCTACCCTTGATGACTTTTATATTTATCGGGTTGTTCGTAGCGGCGGTAGTGATATCTTTCTAGTGATATCACTACCGCCGCTACGAAACAACCCGATAAATATAAAATGTCATTACTTTAATGTTCGTGGATTATGCAAATTGAAATCATACTGAAAGAAATTAAAGTGAAAATATGAAAAACAAAGCGCACACATGTATGAATTATAGCGTCGAGCATGGCAAGGAATATCGACACAAAAACTATAGTGGGTCGCGGTGAAAGGGACCAAAGTGGCAACACTAACAACTATAGTGATCAAATTATTGGGTTGTTTTCTGTTTTATACGTCGCATCAATTTTCGTCTATACTATTGTCGAAAAAACTGATAAACAAAAGATTGGTAATTACTCTCTAAATGTTATACAGCACCAGCTTTAAGTTAACACAAAGTACACTAAATAGGAAGCGAAGCTTACATTTATAACCGATTTTAAAACACAATTTAAAAATGTTCCGTGCAACGTCCTAACGTTGAAATATATTTGGTGGAGGTGCCGGGTTCAAAACGTTCCTTTTTGGGAAGAATGTTGCCACACTCCCATGGCCACTAGGGCTCCGATTCCCAAGCGCTAACCCTTAACTTCTAAGCTCTAGTCCGTAACACTACTTAGACCTTAAACCCGTACTAACCCCAGACAATCACCAGTCATCAAGAGGCAGCATTAAGTTTGTTCTTTTCTGAATCCTTGGAAATTTACCCCTCTGGTGTAGTGCCTTGCTCCAAGAAAACAGTCAAGACAAATCAACGTTAGAAACTCCTCAAATGCTGGACATTTTTTTAACATATTGTATTTTAGTTATTTCAAGTAGCCATAGCAAACTGAGAAACACATAATCAAAACGTATTTCTGAATCCCAAAATACCCTTGACAGTGCAACTGGATTCTACAAAGTTGTTCAAAAATAGTAAATTACAAAATTTTACAGAAGTTCGCATTTGCAAATTGAATCCTACTGAAAGAATTAAAGTGACAATATGAAAAACAAAGCGCACAGACGTGATAGCCATGACCATGGCAGGAATCACCACCAATAACTAGTACAGTGATCGCGTGAAAGGGACCAGTGCACACTACAATAGTGATCAAATATTGTTTTTTATTATAGGCACAATATAGTCTATTCTATGTGAAATGAAAACAAAGATGTATCCCAATGTAACAGCACCAGCTAATAGCACAAGTACACAAATAGAACGAAGTAGTTAACCGATTTAACTAATAAAATTCCATGCATGTCTAATTTGAATATCTGTGAGGTGCCGTTCAACGTTCATTTTGGGAAGGACGTTGTCACACTCCATGCACTAGGCTCATCCTAGCTTTAACCCTAACTTCCTAAGCCTATCGTAACAACTAGCTAAACCCGACTAACCCAGCAATCACAGTCAACAAGAGGCGCAAAGTGTTCTTCGAACTTCTGAAATACCCTGAGTATCGACGACAGGAATACAGTTACACTCTGACCTTACCAACTCTGCACAGTGTTAGATGTACAGGATACTGCCCTAAACACAATCGTACATCTGGTGCCAATCTAGTCATGTTCGATTTACCGAGAGATGTGACAAACGCACAGATAGGACCGACGGATAGACGGACATACAGACAAGGTGATGCATTATATAGAAGCTTCGTTCCCGAATATTCCCCTTAGCAACGGTCTAAATAACAACAACGTGAATTACAATGTTGACATAACATTCAAGATACCGACACTATGTGTGAACATAAAATATAACGATATAATCTAAATCTCTTACAACCTAAAAGATGAACGGTGCCTTCACAAAGCGAAAGTTCGTCATTGTCCGGTAAAGATCGCCATCGTTCGTGTGGGCGTGTGAGGGCTATTTCCCTCTCGCAGGAGTTTAGATTTAGTTTTCACCCGCTCCCATAGAACTCAATAGGTGGATCGCGTTCTTACGTGCTAAGTTCGTAACTTCAAGTCGTAAATATTGAGTCGGGAACAGGGTTGGTTCGCTGCTAATGTTTTCACCAATGCGTTTACCCATATGTCAGTGACAGCCTGCACGATTACAACATTCAAAGCGAAAGAGTTTGAATCGAAATTCTATCAAATTTAAGGTGGCGATATTCATGTAAGATGTATGTATTTTTTATGAATTTTAAAGTAATGTATTGTTAAAATATTTAGTAGGTTTCTAGACACTAAATGTGAATGGGGCTATGCCCTTTTCTAACTTCATGTGTTAAAACAAAAAATATATGTATATGCAAATAAATGATACAAAAATGAATAAATAATGTATTACTTCATATTCCTTACGAGAACACGGTATAATGGATTTTAACCGGCATTCCACACAATGGGGTCTCCTAGGGCATGCATTCCTAACGGGTCTTTGCTCTGATTTTAACTTCCATCAATGTGTGTTCATCATAATACGGAGCTTACTGTGCAATTGAATTATATATGCCAAAAACAACTCTTTAAAGCTGTGAATACAAGATAAAATTCACGTAAACTCACTCAAATAGGACTTGGAAAATGCATACATTATATTTGAATGCCATGTGACATAGACTGCATACAAATACAAATCACCGAGAGAAACATTTCATTTGAATTATTACACAAATGCTCTTGTGTATATGTTTAGCATTTGGCTTTTCTGTATGCTGAGGATTTATTTACATATTTCATTTCATTCAAAGTGGGTTACACGATTCTTGTAAGATTGAATGCTGGTTGCTGGTGGCCACTTCTCAGCAAACGACAAGAATATACATAAATTCATCTACTGCAACATTATGCTGTGATAAATGTAGATTGCTGACTGGGAACTAGAAAAATGTACTTGAAGAAGTGACAAAACTACAAAATGGATAGTAATATAAACACATTAAATGTTTAATACGTGTGTCAAGAAGCTGCAAAACATCTAAACGTGCCAATTTAATACACACATGTGCCATGTGCGAGTTAAATAATTAGTACCATTTGTCCCCGTTGGTGGAAACTTCTTTATCTTCTCTATCTTCTTCATCTATCTAACTTTTTATCTGTAGGACCACTGCACTAATCCATAAAAAAAATTGCAAATTTTACCAATATTTCGATGACCAAAGTCAATAAACCATGAAGATGGACAATTCGTCATCGAAATATTGTTATATTTATTTAACTTTTCTCATCAGTTCAACAGACCGATTACATAATTATGTAACGTTGCTACGGTACTGAGATACGGTTCTCTACGAGATTGAAGTGATTTTGTCCACGGTCTAAGCGATCTCTTTCGATGATGACATCACCCAGACTCCGTTTAACACTTTGCGGTCGTGTTTTATCAGAAGTACGTCCGACAATATGAGAACATCAGCTGGCTACAATGGTGCTATATCACGATGTTCACAACGTGATGGGATATAAAGAGGGTGGACGGACCTACATGAAGTCACGCCATGAAAGGAAAGCCGTGTGGCGGCGCGTACGACACGTAAAGACACTGTATAAAGATCTATATGGTCCCACATCGTCAGGTTGTTTAGCAGTGGCCACTCTCAACCGCAGGATTTACGAGAACACACCAAGACATGTGAAGTGAATCCTTCCTCTGTTCATGTCGTCAGTAAAACGAGATTGTATTACACTAGGCCACTTCGCTAACGTTTTTCCCAATCGCGTTGATGGATAAGCTTTTATGGTTGATTATCGTTGCCCTAAAAGTACGATTTCGATGAGAAATATTTCTTCGATTGTCCCTAAAAGCATAACATATCTACGTTTAGTGTTTTCCAACGTTACCACAAAGATTCATCAAGATCGGACGGAGTAGCCGTTTGCCCGGTTGCGGGCAAAATATCCCGAAAATATTTCATTAAAAAAAGAAAAAAAGCGTAAAAGTACGAAATTTATGGGAAATATTTCTTCGATTGTAAATAAAAACTTGTCAGATCTAAGTTCAGAGATTTGGAAGAAGGTCCCCTCCAATTTCCATCAAGATCACATATGCCGTTTGCCCGGTAAAGAGCGAACAGACAAAAAAAAACACCCGAGCTATTTTTCTCATGGTAAGTGAAATTAAAGTCTTAGCTTCGCTCATCCAACTAAAACCAAACTGTAATGTTGAGAATGTTTTAATTGTAGCACACATATAAGCATTTCCTATATGTCCATCCATCTGTTCGTCGGTGCATGTGTGGCGTCTCACTATACAGACTGAACACACGCGTGTTATGTTGGGTACACAGCCGTTGATATTGTCCTTCAACATGGGCGATACAGAATATTTTTGGTGGTCTTGGAGAGTTAGCCCCCCCCCCCATCCCCCTTCAAAGTTTGTAAATAATTCATATGCTCAGCACCACCACCATTCATGAATGCAAGAATAATTAAGAAACATGTTTAATGGCAAGCTTCGCTTTAACCCGGCACCTCCACCAAAATTTTCCTTTCACGGCGAACCGCACCCGTGCATGTTAACAACACAAGAAAAACAAAAGGCGAACAAATGTGGAGCAAAATGATAATGAATGAAAATAAAAGCCGGATATTCACGAGTTCGATTCCCCCACCGGTAATCCTGACTAATGGATGTGTTACAGACAGTTACAGCACTAAAGTTGAGTTATCTCCGTAATACGCGGTTACTACAAACTAGCACGGGGTACGGATTTGCATTATGCACTATTGGGATGAAGAGATCATGTGTACAAGTTCACAGACTTGCGCCACAGTAACTGCAATGGTAGCAAGAGCAAATGAAAACCCCGAACGAGTATAATAAATTAAAACAGTAATATTTAAAAATTGGGATATTCGCCACTAGAAATTACATACTAACATAACTCAATGGAAATAAGAGTAAGTTAAAAATCATATGAATACGAATTTCATTGTTTAAAATCCTGTGATTACAAATCCGAGCCCGACCGGAATTGATTTTATAATTTTCGGCCGGATCTAAATAATAAATAATTGTAATGTAAATTATTGATTTTTTAACCAAATAGACAATGGGACGATCGAGAGGGATTAACGATTATTTTGAATATCAAAATGGGAAAAAAATGTTCCTTTAGATATGATTTAACAATTATTTGTCTGTTTTTAAATAGGCCTACTGTAATTATTTTGTGTACATTTGGGTTGCCATAATGTTATTCATTGTACTCCTTCATAACCATTTTTATAACTGAATTGGATAGACGTTAAAAATAAATCAATAAATCCACAAACTGAAAGTAGGACGGTAGAAAATGTAACATGTTCAGCAGAATGATTTAAAACAATGGCGGAATCCAGAACACCAACTACAAACAAGATACTCGGATAACCGAATAAGCATTTCAATGTAAAACTAGCGGTGCAGAACAATCTTTTAGATACAAAACGAAAAGAAACCCGCGCAATCTTTGCCAAAGTTTTCATGGCGGTAAATTCGTTAGCCATTAGGGATGTAAAATAAGTTTGAAATGCTAGGGGTAATCTCGTTACTCTCGGAGCAAGCACGTCGAACAAAAAGTTTGCTCGAGAGTTTGAGCGGGATTGGACAACGAGCATTCCGCTTTACACTGACATGGAAGGAACGAACCGAGAAGAACTAAAGGAGATTTAGAAAATAAATCAAAAGAGGTACACTATATTATGTTAACCTGAATCGGATTTAATTCGATATCGGCGTCTTTATCCTATTCCTAGCCAAAATTGTCTTTACAGTCTGTGTTAGAAATTAATTATTATTCGTAAAATAGATCCACTAATATTGGACAAATATTCGGAAATATGAAAAAACAAAAATCAACCCCGATTATTAGCGTACATAACCTGTTTTATGTTTTATGAGAGCAAAGGCACAATGCAATGTTACTTTAATAATCCTGCATTATATTTCAGTGTAATTGAAATAAAACTATATCTAATTGAATACGACTTTCTATTAAAATAGTGTTCAGCTCTATCAGCCTCTGGCAATTCAGACTAAATTTGCTCAGGATTTTCTACATCATATGTAAATAAACGCTACGATTGAATACTATTCGATCAGCCCATAGACTTTTTTTTTTCAAACAACCTAACTAAAGGGCTTAGTCACCTGACGGTCTTACCGGGAAAAACAGCGGACATTCGTTTGGAAACAGAGTTTTGCTCTAGGAAGATTGGATTGATGTGTAGCTCCGCACCCTAGACTCCACCACGTTCTTGTTGCTATCGACATCTAAGCAGGCGTGTAAATGGCAGAAACTTTTGAATGGTCAAACTTGAACAGTCCCGAAGATGCTATAACGCAACCAAGTTTCTTAGCTAATTGGCATTCTTGCGTTCAGCAACAAACTCACTGCGTAAGCGAGAGTGTAAGCTTCTCCATTCTTAGTGGAATTAACATACATTTCCTTTCCTCTTACTTCTCGAGGCTTCGTCTTACCACTATCGTGAAGATTAACATACGCACACATATAAGTTTACCTTACGCCTGTGGCATTGCATAACTATCAAGATAAACCAGCCGTTGCTACGTAGCAAATGGTAAATTCGACTTACTTCTGCGATAATAAATGTTCATTAAAAACGTTAAATGTTCACCAACAACGGATTCAGTGAATACATTTTTTATTTTTACTCGTATGAATTCACGCTATTACGGGTATACATCGGGTTACTTTATATGGTGATAGACCTACGAGTATTTGAATAGCTGGGACATGATGTCTGGGCTGTTAGTAGGACTGAATCCCTGCAGTATCCGTTTATGACTGAGGGGAAACCATTCAAACAACTCTCTACCAAAGAGGAATGAATAAAACAAGGAGGCAGCATGGCGGCATCAAACCCGTAGCCAGATTGAACGTCAATGGTGGTCGACGAGAGCCTCGAACCCAAAGCAAGGTCGTCGGTATTGTTAAAGTTCACTTTTAAGCTATGAACATTTCAAAACAAACAAAAACGGCGCACACGAACAAGAATTACATTTCACCAATTTATTATTCATTCTCATATTAATACAAGAATTATTATCAATTAAAGATAATAGCAGCTGTTTCAGTGCCGCCATTTTAATCACCAAAACCGTGGAGACCGCTGGTGGTAGCCGCCATGTTGGGAGAACGACGAGAAGCAGCAAATACTGCGAAAAACTCGATCAGAGACGTTCAAAACGGCCACGTTCATTTGTACAGCCGCATATTGCGCATGCTGTCTCCTTACATTATTCATACCTCTTTGCCTTCAACCAGTGGCTGGTATCAAACCGACGACCTCCCGGCTAGGGAAACCACACAAATAGAAAACATTGTGCCACCATTGCTGAATAGAACTAGAATATGTTCTTGCAATGTGCATTTATATCTGCTTCGAGGTCGGGCACGTGGGCTAGAACATGCTGACAGCAAGCTCCATATGCTAATCGGGGACCGAAATAGCGAAACAGGCAGAGGTGGGGTCCGTCTCACGAAAACTTTGCTACAGCACCGAATACAAAGTATATACACCATCGACTTGAAACGTACGAACGCAACTTGAAGCTGGGCCAGAAATAATTGGCAATAAAACTTTGTGAAAGTGAAAATTGAAGTAGATGCAAATCATTAACAAAAAAATCACATGCTTGATTTGTAAGAACAGCTGTAAAAAGAGAAGAACGACAGAACTGATGTGATCCCCTACGCAGGGAGTGGGGGGCAAGGCGGACACTTGCCCCCTACCCTGGAATCATCTATAAAGCATTTTTTTATATATTAATTAGAGACTAATAATATAACTATTTACGGAATACGTTTTTCTGTACATTACTATACTAAACATTAAAATATGATAATATTCGGTGGATGTAACATGACCATTCTCGTCAGGACGATTAGCGTTTCAATTCCGTTTGGTGGTTTTCTATAATTTCGAGTATCGACTGTACAAATATTACATTATTTTGGTATTGCTTTAAGCCCACAACTTTTTTTTTCTAAAACGCACCAAACGCACTCTAAAAACTTGAAATCATAATTTTTCATCTGCGGCGCAATATTGTTGAGGGGCTCTCAAGCTCCCCCATGATTGTCCAACGAAAGTAAAAATTATAATTTTTGCCCCCATCCTCTTGACAAAATTCCTGCGGACGCCCTTGTTCCCCGCTGTTCCGAGTCTGGGCTAGCGGCTATGGGGATGAAGTCCCCAACGTACGGACTGAGTGCGACCGTCTCGTTGGAAGGGCTGAGCTCGCGTTGCCACAGCAACTGACGTCGCGACGCCACAACGCAGCGTCAACGTCGAGGCAAGGAATAGTAGCAATGATAGTATTCCCAGAGTACATTAGCGGCGAGCATACCTGTCGAGTTAGTAATTAGGTTCAGATGAAGGAGGAATAAGGAACCTATTATAATTGCCTATCATGTATAAGTGGGGAGATACTGAATTGTATAAATGATTTTTTTTTTTACAACAAAGAAAACAATTATATTCCATTTATGAACCAAAATTAAGTATAACATTAAATCTAATTTATGTACTGTTTTAATAGTGTTTCGTCATAAAATTGATAGAGGAGGCTGATTTACAATAAATAGAATTACAAGTGATATCGGGAGCGCAAACCATCAAGTATGTTAAGTACGATTGATGTCGTGTTCTGTTCTGAAATGACTAAAAGGATGTGCGAGAGAGATAAATAAATTTAATAGGCCTACATTAATAATTGAGAAATCTATGTTGATGCTTTGAAGAGTAAAATTAGTAAATCTCTTAAAAATTTAAGTGTAATACTGTGTGGACTGTAAGGAATAAGTTGTATTGTTACTTTGGATAAATTTGTTGTTCGTTGTGTTGTTTCTTTGTGTGCATATGTGAAGAAACTTATCGTTGGAAGAATTGTAATGTTGTGTTGTTATAACTTGTTATGTAAACTATATATGTATGCCCAGCTGATTTGAGTTAATAAATGTATTCTTATCTTATTTCAATAAATAAATATCTACGACGTGCTCGCCGCGGCGCAGTGCCTCAGCGCCGAGCCTAGCATATCATTGTCCCCGACACCGACGCTGCACAATCAACAGTTTGGCTAGCGCTGCGCGGCGCCTGACAACGAGCCGAGAAGACGATTCAAACTAGACGCGCGGGCGAATAAATACCGAGGGGAGGTCCGCCATGTGCGGATAAATACCCCCAGAAGGGGGTGCGAAACTAACAGCTAGTAGAGTTGCGGCCCGTCTATCACTGCTGCTGGTGTGGCCCAGGACACACATGATAAACACGTGTGGGGTGTACGCACAAGATAGTAGACAAGTGCTGCGTCGCAGGTAGTGCACCCCTGTAGAGAATGAGGGGGCACGTAGCATAGACTCTTCTAATGAAGGATCAAATTAAAAAGATCATAATACCTTTATGAAGGAGAGAAAACCAATATATTGGCTGCTGACCACCATTAGCTTAATAAAAAACAAAATACATTTTGAAAATCACAAAGCAATAAGTTTATATATAATATTACGGTTTTATAAAATAATAGCCGAAAACTTCAGAATTTATAAGAGGCAGATCATCTACTATCGAAACAGTATCAACAGTTCAAAAAGACTAAATGTTGTATACAATTGAGCTAGGACTACATTCATAAGTCCATTTATACTATAGTTTTACCCATCAATACGAATAATAATCACGGGTACAGGAGTAACCGAGACTAGGAGCGAAGCAACTTAACCAACAGATCGTCGAAGAAGAAAATTAGAATTTTGGTGGAGGTGCCGGGTCCGGGGTAAGCTTATACCACTTCAATAGGTTCGCCTCTTGTGTCCGCTTTTTAACAACTGGAGGCTCCGGGTCATGAATTTTAAACTTTCTAGGGGCTAGAAACTCCCCCCTAGCTCCCACGGTCACCCAAAACAGAAAACATATTTGTTGAAGGGCAATGCTAACAAATAAACGCATCTCAATCGGACGTTATGTTTAGTTTTTATCGCGAGACGTGACAAACGTACAGACGGACGGAGAAAATTATGATTATATGAAGCTTCGATCCCTTATTATTAGAGAATGTTACTGTACGACTGACAAAAATATTCATGGGAAAAGGCTGTATTGCTCTTATGTTATGAGGTAATTGAACACGAGATAAAATACTATAGTTGTATTTTGTAAAGTAGTAAACCTATAGTTAAGGTAATAAGTAGGGGTGGTGTAGGGGAGGGGAACTTAATTAATGATTTTAACGCTATCATATAACTATGGGCAAGCAAACTAAAAAACTTTTAAGATAAGATTGAAGGATAAAAGACACGAACAGAAAATATTCCAACCTCCCTTACCACAAATCCAAACAAAAACTTGTTGGTAGTGTTTTACGAACTTTGAGTGGTGAGAGAAGATAAGGATCAATTACAAAACAAACGCGTACTACTTCTGTTTCAAGAAGTATGTGACTTTCCTTGTATTTAGTTTGAACTATAGCTTGTAGGCATAGTTTTTAAGCCCGCGGTGATGGAACTGCTCGAGAGGATAGAGGAGAGAGGAGATGAGGAAATGCAATAACTTGACGAGTGGTGCGTATCACCCCTCCAGCTCGTGGAATTGATAAACAATAACACGCCGCGTACGTGAATACCAGGGGCGCAGGAACTAGGTAGGGGGCAGGAAATAACGACGCACTGTGACAACGCGAGGCTAATGGGCACCCTCAAAACAAAACGCCGCTGGGGGAGGGGGGGGGGGGGGAGAAGAACGCAATGCAACGCGTACGAGATTGTGTGAAGTGAGCGAGGTTTGTACGTAAGGGGGTTGGGGGAGGCCCAAGGCAAGGTCTGCGATACGTTATTAAAGACAGGAAGGAACTCTTTTCTTTAAAATATACACGACATGACAGAACAGAAATAGAGAAAGAAATACGTGGTCACGATTTTCTATGGGAATTAAAATTCATAACTTTCATGCAACATGCGATTTAACTGTCACCTAAAGTTATTTCTTGCTAATCACAGAACTGGTAACGTCGATTTTTTTAAGTGACGAACTAGGTTCTTAGGGTGTTAGAATATTTGTAAGAGAATTCATAGACTCAATCCCGGCGTTCGACAGAAGAAAACCTCTAAAAAGCTTAATGACATAACTGTTGGTGGCTGGAATCGTTCCCGCAACATCCCGATCCCGGATCCGAGTCTCACACATTACGCATGAGCGACCTCTTGTCAAAATATCGAGGACGGCAAAGAGTAAACAAATTGCAAAATAGCTTATCTAGGAGGAGATTGTGAGCAATGGACGAGACACAAGGAAATTTTTTGAAAAAAGTACACTCATAACGTGTAAAAAGTTGCTAGAAAAGGTCATACATAGCCTCAATTACAATTACCGTCCAGCAGCCTACTAAACTAAATATTAAATAACAATGCAACATGACAATAAACTTATTAACAAATACATGTACTTGCAAGTGTGTATACGTGTACGAGCAGTAACCCGTCAGAAGGGCGCGCGCGATACACGATGTAAATCATATTATTCGTACATCAATTATTTCGGCAACGACAACACAGTAGCAAAGCTTCAGGAGAGTGTAAAGGTAGAGAATAATGCAAAACAACATCATTTCCTTTCCAAGCCTTCTTTTATTTCCTCCGTCTCAGCTCGGCAGGGGCAAGAGAAGAAACGTGCGCTGAAGATGGAGGGTGTGAGTGTGAGTGTGAGGGGGAGAAATGTGCGAAAAGAGCCAGTCTTCGAGACGGGAGGGATAGGGAATTGACAGGAGGACAGAAGGGAATCATTGTGTTGAGGAAGCATCAATAAAACGGTGAGCCACCCCAGCCTAGGCCAGACAGTCCTGTCAAACTGACGCGCCCAGAGCGGCCGGCAGAGGAAACTTATTAAGACTTGTTACGCGCGTAGACGGGTCTGCCTCGTGCGAACTAAATTAAACGTGAGATGGTCCCGCTAACTCGACGCGCTCTATGATCATTCCTAGCATCAGGGCTGCGCTTCATTAGACTGAATTTCATTTTGAAAGAAACATGACTGCGTTACAAGTTGTTAGCTTCAAAATACTTATGACTTGCAATGTAAATTGCATGATCCTCAAACATATACAAACGTTTTAATATGGTCTGGCAGACAAAAATTCAAAGAAATGTCGTGACAGTTGAACTATCCAGATCAAAAATACCTTCACTTTCGTAGTGTGTGTGACTGTTAATAATCATAATCTGTAGCACCATGTATGTAATTGATATTGTATATTATGAGCTGTTGCATTTCTTTTTTCCAATGTGCATCCTATTGTGTACCAATATACATGTCATTAGGTTTGAATAAAAGAAAAGAAACAACTTTTGTCAAACGAAAAAATATCGCCACTCCATCCATCAATACGAACTTGTGACCATTGACAGTCCTTAAATGAAACGTGATCAACAAATTTCTATTGAAACATAATAAATTGTGTAAAAAGACAGAAGTAAAATAATACACCTTCGCAGTTCGCAGATAATAGAAATAGAAAAAAGCTACCGCATCCACCATTTGTATAATCCCACAGTTAGGCTCAAGTTGATCATTACCAAAACAGAACATTGACAGTGTTCTTTATGGAAGGCCTGTGCGAACCCCTTGAAATATAAGCTCCTCATTAAAAGTTTCACAGCTCTTAAGAATAACCATATACTGTGGAAGTTTCCGTATATATACAGCACAATCAGCCCTTCTCGAAATAATCAAGCGGAATCAGCAGAACGAAACCTTGTGGGACGCGTCACTCATTAGGCGTATATAGAAGAATGCGAAGAGAGTTTTAAATTCTTTAAGGGGGGCAACTCTTAAAAGTTTGGCGTCAAGCTGGGATGGAGATAACCGCAGAGTACTTTTACTACGAACTCAATATCCACGACCGGAACAATACAAAACCACGAGAAACGGAATTAAAAAGTTCTTCGTAATTTAAATAGTATGGCTACATTTTGATATTCAGGTGATTAGTGGTCGGTGATTAAGGATATTCCAACGCGAGAAAATAATGTGTAAATATGTTTTTTTAGACATCAGTCCAGAGATTTAAAAAACATCTCAGCGGCGTATCGAACCCCGGTCTCCCAATTGTCGGTTGCCCAATTGCCACATTGCACTGCCATTGTCAAAACAGATCAAAAATGTTAGCAATTCAATGTGATTTGCATATGAAATGAGCGAACAATGTAGGGCTATCTTAAATAAATACAAAAAAAAAATATTAGCAAATTTTTGGATGAGCGTAGCGAGCGTAGCGAGCGAAGCGAAGATTCCATTTCACTACACTGGAGAAAAAAATCCGGAATGTTTTTTTTTTTTTTTCTTTTTTTTTTTTTTTGTATTTTTGTGTGTTTGTTAACACGATTCCGGCTAAACCGATACTCTGATTGCGATGAAATTTTATGGAGGCCTTCGAAATCTCTGAACTTAGAACTGCCACGTTTTTGAGCGCAATCGGGAAATTTTTTCTTATAAAAAACGCAATTTTACGATTTTTTTCGATTTTTTAAAAATTTCTTCGACTTATAACACCTACACGCTTTATCCGATTGTAATGATTTTTTCACAGAACCTTAATTTTATGAACTTATATATTCGTGTTAAATTTGAGTGCAATCGAATAATTATTTCTTGTGAAAATTGCAATTTTACGATTTTTTATTTTTTTTTAAATTACGATTTATTAAAAAAATTAAGTTAATTTTTTATTTTATTTAATTTAATTAAAAAAAATCTTCGACTAAGTAATAATTTTTTCACAGAACAACAGAAAATCTGCGTAACACATGGCAGCTCAATGCACCAATTACGCTCATCCAACAACGCGGCGGGACTTAAGCGTTTTCCTAGTATATTTAAAAATTATTTACAATCATCTACCACCACGCTGTACTATGAACCACAACTTCTTCAACACACTTAAATATTATTTAACGAGTGTATTAAACTACTAACCGAGGTCTATATTTTTAACACTTAGTAGTTTAATACACTCGTTAAATAATATATATCCGGGTCAAATAGCTTCTGAAAATAAAATACTTAAATATCAATTTATTGATTGATTGAGATTTTCTTGAATACAGCATTGCAGACGTTTAACATCAATGAGTAATAATTCATTAGGGTTTACAAATTAATAATTATAAGTAATATATTCGAAATCTTGGTTTGTTTATACAAACATTCAGAAGTCAATGGCATCAACGCCAACAAAGTCAACTTTTTTAACTTGGCCAGCTCTAAATTTAATGTCTCCCACTGAAAGTCAGTCCTGTGACTGAGTAAGTAGACTCTAAATAATATTATTTACGTACTTGCAACACGTTTGCCATGTCGACACGAAATTAAATTCGGCATTTTAATAACCAGTCGGTATTAATTAAAGTTTTCATAAGACGAACTAAAACGCTCCTCCCAGGGCAAAGGTGACGAGACACGACGTGAACTGGGTGACGGATCGTAGGGTGACGTGCAACCGACGCCAGGGACCCGTGTCAAGGTAATGTAATGTACGACGCGGGTGAAGAGGCCCCGTAATGAAATAGTGTCTTTGAGGAAGAGAATCCGCCCTACACTTTATTAACATTGGCCCGAAGAAAGCCGAGGGGAAAACAAATACGTTACGTGATACAATCATAAGTATACCCACAATATAATTTCCAGGTTTTATACAACGTGGTTCTATTTGAATACACTTTATATCTAGAATGCATGATAATTAATACTGCCTTTGGGCAGAGATATGCGATGGTCCAAAATTTTGTAGGATAAAATGAATATAAAATGAATAAAATAAAAATGAGGAATACTCCGATAATTTTGAATAATTTCATTTGCAATTTTTATTTTATTAATTTTAATGAATGTAATCCAAAGATATGCCTACAAATGTAGATAATTAACAACAAAGAATATACGTTGAAATAAATGACATTTTGATTGATTGATTGGATATTGCTTAACGTCTCATATTCATGCACTTTGGCTAATCGAGACGATGAGTGGTGATAGATGAGGATGAAGTATGAACAGAAGGGAGGAGGGGAAACCCGGTACCGGCACGTAGCCTACTCCTTTCGAAAAGTACCAAGGGGACCAACGGATTAACGTCCCATCCGAAAGGACGGTGTAACTTTGACAGTCATATAGGTGCCTCCACTAACCCGGACTGCCGAGCAGACGTCGAGAAGAACGAGGCCGTTACACTAGCTCCCGAACCTCCATCTGCTCTAACCAGCGGTATATGTGAGTTTAGGGCAGAGCGGTCACTCACTAAACCCATGACCACGCCCGATTCTGCTTAACTTCGTGTTCGAGTGGGAACCGGTTAAACGAGCTCGGCTAAACGCTGGCTGTTGCAAGTTCTGCCAAAACTACAAGTTAGACTTCAGACTGCCTATAGCTTCTAAGCACAATGGTACCAACTAATAAAGCACCCCTAAAACCAACGACAAGTAGATATAACGCAGCAGAGTATCGTTTGTGGAGAGAGAGAGAGAGAGAGCTACACTAACTACTTGTTTGGGGGTGGAATGGAATGGGGTGGGCGACGTCTCCCAAGGGGTAGGTTGTGTTTTTACCGAGCTACGATTGCGCCCTTATAATGTGAACTTTACCACTTGGCCCCGAGCAAAATGGCCTCTCATAAAGACCCATTACTTGTCCAAAGAATGGATATCCCATGTCCAAAGCATTCTTCAAAACAAAACACTCGAGTGCGGCGCCAAACTAAAGTCTTTATAGAGTAGAAAATATCATCGAGGCAGTACATGTTTTACTGTGCTTAAGAGTGTGTAATACCAGTGATTTTTTTCTAGAACTATTCCTGAAGCCAGTTTTCATCAGATTGTTACCACACTTTGCACACAACTCATGGTCATGTCTCAGTCTTCTATAAAAGCACATTTATTTAACGAGGGAGCGGAGCAACCGAGTGTCTTCATTCAACTCAAACGGCTCTCATTCTGTGATTATGTCTGTCTGTACGTCGAAAATCAGCCGAACCGCTGAACAGATTGGGCTGAAATTTTAAACAGACATCCGGTACGAGTTTACTGAGAACTGCTAACAAAATCAGCTAGATTCATTGCGATTTAATCCTACAATAAATAAAAATGTGATTTTTAAAATATCTATACCATTTGTTTAGTAGTTCAGCTAGTGGACGATAACTACGTGGCTTGCATGGCCTATTGGTAAGCATTTAGACTAGGGAAACGCCAAAGTCGTTGTTAAACGAGTGAGTAAGCCAAATGTTGAGTACCCGGGAACATCCCCTTTCCTCCTCTATACCTAAGGCTGGATCTAGCCCAGTATGGGAAATGATACCGGGTACTCAACACAAATGGCTCACTCACTCATATAACAACGACTTTGGCGTTTCCCTTGTTATTTAAATTGAACATTTAAAATGTGAATCATGTTCAAAACGTATTAGCGTGAAACATTAACAAATATCCAAGATAAAACAAAATCACCTAATTTTTATTTCCCATTTAACACCCCTCAAAAATAATATGTGGGTGTAAAAATATAAAAAAGTTCGAGCTAACGGGATCGAACCCCAACCCTCCGTGCGGTAGTCCAAATGCTTACCAATAGGCAATGCAAGCCACATAACTATCGTCCCACTAGCTGCAACTAAACAAATGCTATCAATATTTTTAAAATCACATTTTTATTTATTGTAGGATTAAATCGCAATGGATCTAGCTGATTTTGTTAGCAGTTCTCAGTAAACTCGTACCGGATGTCTGTTTAAAATTTCAGCCCAATCTGTTCAGCGGTTTGGCTTATTTTCGACGTACAGACAGACAGAATCACAGAATGAGACCCGTTTGAGTTGAATGGAGACACTCAGTCGCTCCGCTCCCTCGTTTAAACTACCGCACGGAGGGTTGGGGTTCGATACCCATTAGCTCGAACTTTTTATATTTTTACACCCACATATTATTTTTGAGGGGTGTTAAATGGGAAATAAAAATCAGGTGAGTTTGTTTGATCTTGGACATTTGGTAATGTGTCACGCGAATACGTTTTGAACATGATTCGCATTTTAAATGTTTAATTTAAATAACTAGGGAAACGCCAAAGTCGTTGAAAAATGAGTGAGTGAGCTATGTGTTGAGTACCCGGGAACATCGCCTGTTCTCCCATATACCTAAGGCTTGATGTAGCCAAGTATGGGGAATGATACCGGATACTATACACATGACGTCACTCACTCGTTTAACAACGACTTTGGCGTTTTCCTAGTTTTAACCATCACAAAAAAAGCTAAACAAAATTAAATGGATTTTTTGGATTTTGGATTTTTGTAAAATTATCAAAATTGGTAAATTTCGGAATTTATTTGTACGTATTGTGCAATAATGTTTAGTAATCCTTCACTTTAGAAGAGTGACCATATCCTTGCTTGACAATTATGCAAAATTGCATATAGATCAGATGACAACTGGAAGCAGGAAAAGTTCCCACAAAAGTTTCAAATAGGTATAGTTGACTCTTAACGAACGTGAAGGCAGCGTATATGGTACACGCTAGGGAGGATGTTAGTTTATTGGGTTCATTTGTCTCATATAAATACACTAAGGTTATTCGAGCTACGATGAGTGATCATAGATGAGGATGATGGGTGAATAGAAGGGAGGAGGGGAAATCCGGTACCGGCACGTAGCCTAATCCTTTCGAAAAGTACCAATATGTGCTACATATTATGTGTATTGGGAGACGGATACAATGACCTATGATTATCACACTTAGTTAAACATAAAATAACAATGATAACAATTTTTAGCACAAAGACAAATCAATATAAACATGAAGAGAACATGAAATTGATAGATAACACAAATGAAAAAAATACAATGGTGTTTCATTGATGTATTTTTGTTTTGTCCAAACCATGGAAAGAGTTTATTTACTCTTTTAGAAGTTTTTTCAATGTGTTTAGGTCTTTCATGTCATTATGTTTGTTGGGAGAGTATTATAAAATTTTAATTTTGATGTACTCTGCTGCGTTTAAACTTTCCTATTTTCATTCTGCTCTAGTTTATGATTCTGGCGGGTCTGAGTTAGTGGATTTCGTTACGTTTTGGTATTTTTTAGTATTTTTTTTTCATGTATGGTATGGTATGTATGGTCGCAGATATTCTATAACATATACCGTCCGTCATAGCGATATGAAAGTAGAGTGATATGGTCTCCGACACTATCCTTTAACTTGAAGAGTAGCCTACTTATTTAAATCTGAATAACACATACCAGTGATAATCTTCCGGAATAAATGCGTTATCTCGCTTCGCACACTCACACATCTGCATACGAACGGTCAACGGGTGGGTGTATGTAGTGTTAACAATAACGGTATAATCTCACGGAGCTGCGAACATTGTGAAATATGTAGAACGGAAAATTATTCAAATTAAGTTATCTTTAGTTTGGGATGTCGACCGAAATTAATATAAAGTACACAAATTGATCAAATTTCAGTTAGCAACTTCCAGACATTTCCAATAGGATTAGTTTAATTAATTACAGTGCTGAACAAGACAGATTTAAGATTTTAAATTGATCTTTCCTTAAATGAAAATCATTCCAGAAATAACAAAATCCATCTCAGCGGGGTATAGCCCCGGTCTCCCGCGTTTGCCGGACGGGTGCTTTACCCCTAAACTACCGAGACGAGATGGTAGGACATATTTTATTCTAAAACGCACAAACTAGAATGTGTTGCATGATTTGTTTGTACAATTCTATACAAGCCAGTATTATCAGGCATTATAGTATAGTCATAGATCGTATTTTAAAACGGTCATGAAAGTCAACATTAAGAAATTATAATGTGATACACACAATAGTTGTAACATGCGTAGAGGCGGGAGCTAATGATTGAAATATTAATCAAATCGAAAAATGTGTTCCATACGAGAGTACTGACTGAAAATATTTTCCGGTTACGCTATTCCCTAATTTTGATTTAAACAGGATATTCGTGACCCTAACGAAACGCATAAATGTCGCCCAGTGATTGAAAGGACGACGCAACCAATGAGGGGCAAGAGGGATGAGCCTACTCAGCGAGGCTTCAGTCTAATGTAAGGGCTCATAAGACCCGGCAAATACGGATTTATAACAAGTCCTACTCTCCATCCCTCCCGCTTACCAGTGACACACCCTCACCAGAACTGCATAGAATCTAAAACTATTCCCAGCTATTAATCACGAGAAATAAGGTGCGTGCGCTCTTGAGTTTTATAGGGGATGATTATTCAAGAGCGGTGTGTGAATATGTACGAAGCAAGAACGAACGAGCGTAGAAATTCAGTGCAATTCTTCCGACTGCATGCCAATTCCTATTTTCTTTTCCGTTAATATTGGCCGTGTAAGGGAAGAGGGTATTAAATAATGGAATTTGAGAATACTATTTAAAATATAAGATTAATTATTGATTCAAAAATAATTTCAACTGTTGGTTGGAAGACAGACCGTTAGACACAAAGACACATCAGATAGACAGCACTTATGGAAATGAAATACGTCCAGCTCGAGATAGGCCTGCATAGTGTTGACCAAAAATATTTTGTAAACAAAAAGATACATAGTTGTACCATAAAATAAGTTACAAATTAAAAAAGATGTTATATATTTTTTTAAAGGTATGAACAATATTTTGTCTGTTGTTTTAAACACCATATTAAACACCAATGAACCATGATTAAAAGAAAGGAAGCGTTGTGTTTCCCCGCGACTATATTCAAAGCATAAATGAGAGACTAAAAGAACGTTTAACGTTGTACAAAAATAAAGTCCGGTGTTCTTGTTTTTGGCGTACAAAAACACATCGATGTGTGTAAACCTACAATACCACTCTACTCGCCCATATCTTTAAAGTTAGTCCCTCGAGTGTACCCATCTGACGAAGAGACACAAATTATGATCTCGTAAATTCCTCCGACGCCGACAAGCCATCGCCCGACTATAATGAAACTTCGACAATGTGACTTGCCCCCGTCTACGCTCTCAAACACGCCCTCAGACAGACAGACGACGGACGGACGGACGCCGGGAACGACGTGAAATGTAGCTGGACGACGTCTTAAGATTACCGGTAAATCTCCCGCCCTACCCTCGGTTAATCAGACCCTCCCTTCCCGTATCGACCCTCGGATCCACAGGTCTTTATCTTCCCTAGGGACCATGTTAGTGTTCCCGGGAAGACGAACTGAAGTGATAACGATTCCTCGCTGCAGTCTATGTATATATAGACTGCACTAGATGCAAATTAGCGTTGTTCGAGGAAGTTTAGTCGGGTAAGAAATAGCTGACCTGGCGCGTACTCCTCATGGACCGCCGAGTCATCAGGGGAGTATAATAATGAAGAGGGTGAAGTTAGTTTGTAAGTTACCCCCGTTCACTTTCTGTGGTAAAGTATTCGGTAAGAGAGAGCTTGGTCCGATGTAAATCGAGAAGAGTGTTCTCTTATTTTCATTCATCATGTTAGAGTTTCTACCACATCGTAAAATGTATTAATGTATTTGCGTACTTTTTACATTTAAAATACAAAATTACAATCTTGGCTAAGTACCAGTGTCTATTTTATAGCACATTTACTGTCGTGCAGATACAATAAGTAAAATGCGTGGTATCATAGATTACCCTTTGTAACCATTAGAAATATCACAACCAACATAAAGGCTTGTATGTGATGTCCTTAAAATATGATAAAATATACAAAGCGCCTATTTTAAAATAACAATATACAGTAGACCTTCAAGAAAAGTAATTGTACGTTACTTAAATTTACGTTAGCATAGTACTTTTTTTAAATCCCTGAGCACTTTAAATATTTACTTTCCTTACGTATTTCATCGACGTATTCGCACGATCAGTATCACAATAAAAGTATTTTATGCTATTAATAGTTATACGTTTCAGTTTCACAAAATTCGTGGGTTTATAAAAAGGCAAGTATAAAGAAGTCTGCAATGTACACTGCCTCACGGAAGTATATACTTTGAAGTCAAACAAAGAGCATCTTTGAGGTAGCAAAGAATCAAGCACGCCCATACAGTGAAAGTCGATCCGTCCGTCTATATATCCTGGCTATTCTCCTCAACCCTATCGCAAAGACCACACAAAGCTCCCACCGTCAGGGCTGACTTTAATTGCAGCCGCGAGAAGAACTATAGTGTGAGATTCTGGGTATCTCGTTTGATGTTGAATACTGTGATCGCGACTCAGCCCCCGCAGCTCGGCGCAGCTTTGTTGCTGGGATGTGTCGGAGTAGAGACTTTCAAAGACAGCCAATCCACACGTCATACAGGAAGCTCAGCGAAATACAGACACGAACCACTTACATACAGCATACACCAAGAATGTAACATCATTAATTATTAAATGGAAATTTAAAAAGTCATTGAAATCGAATAACTTCCGTTTGATCCGATGGAGCTTATTTGTTAGTTGAAACGCATTATTAAATAAATAAATAGTGCTCACCCAAATAAGCTAAATGACATACATATCATTATTGAAGAAAAACGTAATTTACGCATGGTAAAATACAAAAAATGCCTCATACAACAAACGAAGATATAGTGCGTATATCTGAATGCAAGAAATCTGAACTCTCAAATTGGTTATAAATATCGTCAGTACAATAGAATAGGGAATATTCCACTTAATATTTTATATTTTATTTTAATTCTTATTCATGTCTTAATAGTCACTGCACACACACTGCACACAAGAATTAAATGGGTCCCACAGTTTGCGCGCCAAAAACGAGCGTGCGCCATCTTTGGACGGTACTACGTCATAACTGTGTTGAGTCAAGGCCAATTGGAAACTAAATGTACGTATATTTGTACATATTTACATACAGACGGCGGTGCTCGCCCATCCGCTCAACACAAACAACTCCACAGGGATGTACATTTTCACCGTCTTTTGTTTTTCTTTTTCGTATGTGACAGGAGATTTCGCGAGATCATTGTGATAAAGAATAACGAGCATTTTGTCTTGAGTTTTTGCATAGCTAGGACTATCATGTATTCTTTATCTACAATAGGCTTTAATTAGTCATTAAAGTAAGGTTTTTGTGCGGGATTTGTGTCAGAACATGAACGTGCAGCCTAGGGTTGGCAAGTTAAGCCTAGGGCTTGTCAAGTGAGTAATTTTAGTATTCACATACCAATGCCTATATCCTACAGGAACGATTGGCCTACACTGTTGTATTATAAATAATTTTCTACGTCTAGGCCTAGACCTAGGACTGTTTTTCAGTTTTGTTTTTTGATTGCATGTCAACTTTTCTCGTTTTCTGGCTAGGCGTTAAATGTAAAATGTCGCCATCTGTTTACATTACTGTAGGCTACGCTAGGCGCTGCTTTGTTTAAAACACCGCCGTCTTGATGTATATCTCGATCCTTATAATACTATTCCAACATCTTTGGTCTGAATGTATGTTTATCCAGACGGCGTTGGATCAACACGTAGTTCTGACGTCACAGTCTTTTTGCCGCTTTAAAAAAGTGCTGCTTTTAAAACGGCTATAAATCACTGGATTATTATTTCACGGAAAAACAAAGTACATATTTGTAATCGGGACGAAATACTTCTTCTAAAAAATCTATTCGTACAGTATTTGGCGGAAGTGGAATATTCCCTATTGTTTTATTATATTACCAAAATAGGTAGAGGTGCTATGAAATCATGTGCATTGCTTTTAGATTTCTACAGATTCGTCACGTCTCGTATTATCAGAAAGATAAATTATTTGAGTTTTGGTGGAGGTGCCGGGTAGAGCTAAAATACAATAGATTTATTTTAGAGAAACTATAATTCATAACTACATTATAGGTGTAGGTGCCAAAAAAAACGCGCTTCGGTTTAAGATTTCTACAGATTCATCACGTCTCGTATTATCAGAAAGATGAATTATTTGAGTTTTGGTGGAGGTGCCGGGTAGAGAAAATGTATTGATTTTTTTTCTACAACAGCGAAGAAACAGACAATGTTCTATTTACCAAGCATGACCGAAGAAAACTGTGTCTAATAATGATCGAATAACGCATCACTAGCTAGTAATTGAATAATACAAAATAAAGGTAACCGTTGGGTATATGTATACTTTCCGCAGTAACTTCATAGTCACGTTCTGAAATTGTTTACTTCCTTCTTTTTACGGCCATACCTTCATCCACCGATTGACGAAACAGCCTTCAAACTGTTTATTAATCTACGCAAACCCCGTCTTTCCCATGATGAAACGTTGTCAAAAGAAAATACAATTCCTTTTATTGACCATAAAAATATGATGAAAGAGTACCCCAATTCCTGATTTCCATGCAAGCAACGAAGTAGATAAACCAAATAAAGAAATATAAACTTCTCAGAGATATAAAAGCCGACTCGATAAAAACAACATTCCAGCACGATATAAGAATGATTGAACAATATACCACCCACGCAAACTTTCCTAGCTGGGTTGGCGTCGTCCATCTAATATTATCGAGCCGCTCATCACAGACTTGAACTCATCAAAAAGAAGTGTTAAATTCCTTCATCACTTGGACGCACGTCGCTGTGCAAACTTCGAGTCTTCGAGGTCGCCACTAACGTTTTATGGACCGGCCCGGCGGAGGAAGAGATTAAAGGGCCGAGAAACCTGTGGGAGGAAGGGGGATCTTTTAGCGAAACATTGATCGATGCCCGATATATGAGGGGGCACAACAATCGCCGTGTGGGCGTGCGTTGTGGGGCTCTAATTAAGTGTTGGATTCAAAATACGGCCGAAGGTATCACCGGCTATACGCTCTACCGGCGTAACAATGTCATCGGGGAAGAACTTTAAAATCTAGTATAGTACTAAATTTGATTGAATTGAATGTCACGTCAATTATGAAAATTACATAAGTGTAAACCGATATATTAACCAGCAACAACAGGTTTAAATTTAAATTACTAGGAAAACGCTAAAGTCCCGTCGCGTTGATGGATGAGCTTTTTTGTAAGTTTTCAGTTTGCGTAGGACCACTTTTCCTTTGCAAGTGCGTTTTTAATGCATTGTAGGTGATTGTTGTCAAGTTTCTATTGTTACTTGTTAATTGTTATTATAAACCTAAAAAAACTCATATTAAAACCTTTATTCTATGGATTCTGGCTAACTTTTTCAACTTTTTCTTTCAGAAAGCAATACATCACCATTACCTTAATGTCCATGTACAATATGAACGTTGTAGCCCCACCCGTTTGGTCAGAATCGGCCCAAATGTCACGAAAATATCGCACTAAAAATCGAAAAAAATCGTAAAAGGACGATATTTATGAGAAATATTTCTTCGATTGTACCCAAAAACGTGGCAGGTCTAAGTTCAGAGATTTCGAAGGTCCCCTCCAATTTTCATCAAGATCGCATATGCCGTTTGCCCGGAATCGTGCGCACAAACTGACAGGAAAAACAAACAAACAAAAAAAAAACATTGGAGCTTAATTTTTTGAGGGGTCAGTGAAATTAAAATTAAAAATAAAATAAATTTTATTTAGAGTCTACCCACTCAGTTATATAACTGATTTTCAGTGGGTCTTTCTTCTTCGCTACGCTCATCCAAAAAGTAACTTGTGGTTACCAGTTGCACTATAAATTTCATACAAATATAAAGACAAACGCTGCAAACTTTAAATCTGACTTTGAAAAATTGTGAATTTCCTTGTAATATTTAAAAGCGTAAATAAAATTGTGTGGGGTTTTGGACAAAAGTTTAAGCGACACAATATGCACATTACAACAAAAGGAAAAATGTATCACACTTTCAAAACAAAACACAAGATGGGAAATATACGGCTTGGAAGTATTAGGTAAAAACTTTTCTTATTCCGATATCTAGGAGCGTATAGAACTTACAGCCGATGAGTGCGACATGGCCCCATGAATCTCTCCATCGCGCAGTTGTGTTGTTACAGGGTCCAACACCGGAGAAACGCTTACCTAGAACGAAAGAAAAGACACAATCAATCATTGGAGACAATCGAGAGTAGGCAATATTGCCGAGCCAACTGAGGTCCTTCTAGTGGGAGATATGACGCGGAAGAGAAGCGGGGCGATTAAATTTAGATTCGATCAATGGCGGCGTCTCGAACTTCGTAGACATAGACACCCTCTATAAACTCTTACTTGTTGCAGCTAGTAACAGTCTTCTAGCTTCGAGGGCGGATAGGACAAGTTTGACAGTTGACTCTTTCAACAGTCAAATAATCAGGTTTGAATAAATCATTACATGATTTGTTAATTATTATGATTCATGAACAAACGCACATCACTATCAATGCGAATTTTTAACAGATTGTAAATCAACCAGTGAGTACTTAAAGACAGAAAATAAAGAAAATGGAAACATTATAAAAAAGAATGCCTGGATTCCTCTCTACTGCCTGTCCTAAAGGTAGGTATACACATTGATATATTATCACTTATGTCCTATTATGCCTAACTGGCATTCATCAAATAACTCTTATTAAATTGCAATAGATGTATATTTGATGTTTGAGCTCGAAATCTGATGCCTCAGGCTCAGCGTTGAGATTAACAAAAGCCACCATTGTCCTATGTTGGTAAGTCACCATAGCACCTGCTTACCCCAATTCTTAGATCGAGTTTTGTTTGCGTCCTTCAGTCGAATGCTTACGCGGGATAAATCTCACTCGTAGAAACGTCTACCGAAGGAAACACACATACGGTCTAAGTGATCCGACTTAGCCATTGAGCCCATTTACCGGAAACCCCCAAAAACTCTACAGTAAAAAACCAAGCGGGCAAAACGACAAAGTAAGATTTTTATCAACAAACTACGTTAATAAAAGGGTAAAACGAAGAGAAAAATTGCAACACTTAAAGCGGAGAAAATGAAAAATGTCACAACGATAATTAAATCCACTAGACCATTTCCGACTACCCCAACAGCAAAGTAAGCAAGTCTACATAAGAAAGAGAATTGAATAGGGCAAAGAGAATGAGAAATGTGGAAAAAGTTGTTTCTTTTTATTTTAAGATAACTCTAAGTAATTTTTAATGCAACCTTCAGGGTGAGAATTTAAGAGGGAAAATAGCGATATTTCTCTCCTATTTTTCTTCAGGACCGGTTATATGAATAATGCACCATCTCCTAAGGTTACAATTACGAGGGGTCATAAAGAACGCGAGATATATTGTGATGATAAAATGGGCACAAAACTTCTTCAGTTTTCTATGTAAATTTAAAGCAAATTGTCTTTGTTGCACCGGTATAGTTTCCTTCCTTTTCCACGAGTTTTACTCCTTTCTGGAGATACCGCAGAAAACCCGGTGCGTTTTGAGTCAAGCCGCAATCTTGCGCATTGTAGAATACTCATAGCACTGTTTCCAATGCAGAAGGTCCAGGGATCGACTCCCGCTATAGGCAGAAGCAGCAGAAGCAGAGTGCCCGTGCGACCACCGCAACTAGGGCAAAATGAGCGGGAAACAATTATTTTCGGATGAATGTCTGCAGTTGCCCAGTTTACATGGTGGGAGGTAGAGTGAATTTCGAAGGGTTTGTTTGCATATTTATTTATTTATTTCTTATTTTTATTTCTGTGCTTCTACTGTGCAGCAGAAGCAGAAAAATGCCTATGCAAGGGCTAAAACTAAGGGTAGGCCTATTATTTTTCAATAGCCAAACAAATCGACAATTTGAGATTTAAAACATAAGTCTACATTAACTTTTAAGCGAGCCAACGTCGGTATCCGTATATAGACCTAAGTAAGGATATTTGTTTGCCTTGAGTTTGACAGCTGATGGGCGTATTGACAGATTGTGCCCTTCTCAGACATTAATGTGCAATTAGTTTACGCTTTGAACCGCTATGCATTGCAAAATGAGCCATCACGAACGTATGTATGCTCTTATTGGATGAGCGAAGCGAAGACTTCAATTTCACCGACCCCCAAAAAAATTTAGCTCGGGTGTTTTTTTGGTTGTTTTTTTTCTGTTTGTTTGTTCGCTCTTTTCTGGGCAAACGGCATGCGATCTTGATGAAAATTGGAGGGGACCTTTCGAAATCTCTGAACTTAGACTTGCCACGTTTTTGGGTACAATCGAAGAAATATCTCTCATGAATATCGTACTTTTTCGATTTTTAGTGCGAGATTTTCGTTACATTTGGGCCGATTCTGACCAAACGGGTGGGGCAACAACGTTCATATTTCACATGGACATTAAGGTAATGGTGATGTATTGCTTTCTGAAAGAAAAAAGTTGAAAAAGTTAGCCAGAATCCATAGAATAAAGGTTTTAATATGATTTTTTTTAGGTTTATAATAACAATTAACAAGTAACAACAGAAACTTGACACTAATCACCTACAATGCATTACAAAAGCACTTGCAAAGGAAAAGTGGTCCTACGCAAACTAAAAACTTACAAAAATGCTCATCCATCAACGCGGCAGGACTTAAGCGTTTTCCTAGTAAAATAACACAAAACGATATGCGTTAGTAATAACATAAACAGAGGCAACACACCAGCTAGCGTGTATTTCAAAAGGAATACGAACAGCAGCAAGACAAGTTAGCAGGCCGCCTACCATTACGTCACTCTCATGGCGCCAACTAAAAGAACCGTATTATTGTTGAAAGTGCTAGTAGTCCCGAGGTCTTCGCCTGGTTCCAATGCAATGTTTTCGTCTCCTCAACATGGCGCGCATATGAAAAGTGCCATCTAAACTACCCCTACCTCTCCCTGATGCTAGTACATAGCTCTTTTACCCTCCCTCCGGCGCCACATGACGATTCAAACAGGGCAGTCACGTATAGGGGACATGAAGCAACAACAATCGCTTGTTAATTAAATATCGCTCTGTTACTACATGCTAAGTGAGCACACGTTGTTGAAACTGCGTCGCGAGGCACAGGGGTGCACCCCAAACACTCGATCACTTCAGTAACGCTAATTTGAAGCCCAAGCAATTAAGAGTAACTTAATTGGATTTATATTGCAAAAAGGGTATTTGATGTAGAGTCAAAGGGACACTCTTGGAAATGTATTAATTGAATTTGGATTGCCTAGTTACCAACGAGGGCGTTAACTCCAAGCAATGACTTAGTTAACTATATGGGTCGTCAAAATAAAAACGATAATTTAAATTAAATTTTGAGGGAAAAACAACAGCTCGGAGTTATGGAAGTACAACGTTTATTTCTATACACGGAGCATATATGGAAATCCCCTAAGAGCAAGGGACATGTCCACATTAATTAGAGCAGCAGAATGGTTTCATAAAACGGGACAGTACTGCAACGCAAGAATACACCCCTTGTCAAAGCTGTGCCAATTCAAGTGTCTTGGATTGGGCATCAGAGATGAATAAACTGTACCAAGGTGTGCTTTGAGTTATCATTGTACAACATATTTAAAGATTTTTTCTTTCGGAACACTTTATATGCGAAATTATAAAAAAAATAGCTTAATTGAAAATAGGTTCCTAAATACCCAAAATAGATTCCACAATATACGAATTAGACTGTGTTTATTGACAACTAATTCAGATAAGAAAACATTAATTTTCAAGTTGATAACATGTGCAATTATTATTTGTCTGGTTGCAAAGAGTCTATTTACAAAGTTAAAAACCAAACTAGAGCGAAGCAAGGTTGGTATTTGGAACCTTCAGCCACACACAAACCAAACAAATCCCTCTCTTTTGGTAGACTACCCGCGGTCCCCCTCTGAAAATCAGTTCTATAACTGAGTGGGTAGACTCTAAAATACAATTTAACATAAAGGTAGCACACCGTCAACATGTTGTGTACCTGTCATCACAACTGTTCTACCACAATTAGTAAAATAAATCAAAACATTGTGACCTTGTTGATAATGATTACAAATCGCCGGCAGAAATACATTTTGTATTTCACGATTGTAGGAAGTAATGCGAAAACATATGCCACATGTGTATAAGACGTCCTACCAACCAACAAGTAGACAACATTGTGTAACTATTCCAAGTCCATGGTGTAATCAAATGAAAAATAAAACAAATTCGTATGTAGAGTGTACCCGCACAGTCACATGACTGCTTTTCAGTGGGGGACTTTAATTTTGAAGTGGACCAAGCTAGCCCATTGGAGCCGACGCCATCGACGAGCGAACAATGGCCAAACCGAGACCGATATTCTTAGTAGGAAACACCCCCAGTTGGTCACGATCCACCGGCGGGCGACTCCAGAATCGGTTCGCCTGAATAGCGTTGACTGGAACAACGTCGACCACCTCGTGTGTAGTGTACTTTTTTGTTCCTCCTAACCTTTCGTTGTGCAAGGCCTGTAAAAACGAGGTGGTCGACGTTACTCCAGTCGACGCTATTCAGCTCTCAAGTGAGGACGGCAGCTCGTTTCCACCAGCCTTCCACCAGCAAACGCCTAACGAGTGATCTGGCGGTCTAAACACGTACCATCCTCCCATCCGGCTTAAGGGCTCAACGCTCCTACAGCAACAGCACAGTGAACTCATCACCGGGGATCGACCATAACCGAGATCAGATGAGATGAATAACTAAGATGAGATCGGGACGGAGACTACGGGAGTGAGTCACACTTACATGGGATGCATTAGGCGGGAGGAGAGTGGGGGTGGGGATAATGACGTTAAACGTTGTGGCTGCTGAAACGTCGTTCCAAGGATTTCCTTAGAAGAAAAATTTAAGACACAAAATCAAAATTGTATAAAAAAAATTCCATTGGTTTATATTGAACCGTAGATAAAACATAATATTTGGTCAAAAAATAGAATTTTCTACTACTTTTTTTAAACGTTTTTAGTATGCGCCTAGCATACTGTAAATGTTATGTTTAACATCACCGTTTACATGTTTTAAGCAGTTAGCCGAATAATCCCACCCCTAGGGTGCATAATGAATGTTGTTCGGTTATACAAGGGGTTCTCGTATTGATGACTGGACTAAGAATCAGAAACGAATTAGGTTCTAGAACGGAGTTTGCTAGTAAGGGTTACCACCTAGGGAGGTGGATCAATCTGCGTGGGGACGCTGTTCATAAACTACATAAGCGACGCCTTGTTGGTATTCACAGAGCGATGCCCGAGTAAGGCTACCTATAACGAGGGGTTGAAGCACAGGCGCTGTAGCGTGGTGACAGTCGATATGGACTGTCAACCTAGGAGTAAAACATCGTCGTTCTTGCCTTTAAAATGTGATTTAAGACTGTGTGCAAAAATCAGAGCGTTATGGGATTCGAACCTGCGTCTCTTGGAAGGCATACCCTTCGGGCATGCGCCTAAACCAAATAAGCCAATACGTGTGGCTTCAAACAAACAAGAACATGCCTTCTAAGTAGGATACTATAGTTTTTTTAATTGTATTTACGAGTGACTGTGTAAAAGTGAAAAATACCTAAGAATAGAGATAGAAAAATCGTATATAAACTATATAGCAAGGAACTAAAACTAATCACACAGTTGCCAACAGAAATATGTGTCAACTAATTACAGACCAAAAACCATTAAAGACACATAATAGGTACTGAGAATGGTTACAATTATTACGTATTCTCTCCTTTACTTCAACTACAATTCTAACAGCAGTCACTTTTGTCCATTCCAACATTGCACGTTTCCCCCAGCAACTTCAACCAAATGTTTCCATTCCATTTTCAAATTCATAATATCAAAATAGTCACAGTATTTATGCGCTATTGTATTCAATACTGTTCCAATAAAAAAAATCATTTTAGTTTAACCTCAAAAGCAAATACTTGATGAATCATTTTATTCCCTTGATGACTGACTAACCACAAAAAAAAAACTATACTAACGAAGGGGCCAATATTAAATCATAAAAATAACTTGTATGTAGTTGTCATATCATATTGGGTTTAATTTGTATCGTTAAAGTTAGTTTCTTTTGCATGTATATGGGTTTTAACAAAATAAGACAAAACAAATACACATACGCCAATGTCGTTTTAACTAGCACCGCGTGTAGAGAGATCGACTAGGCATATCACGTACCACATAGCAGTCACCAATGATAACAGAAAGGAATTAACAGCTGTTGAACCCTTATAAAACCCCGCATTATCTTTGATAGAAAGTCGTGATATGGCTAGGACCTTCTGTCGTCTGAACTCTGAGTAGTTTAATTATTGGGGAAGCCATTAAATCGGTGATAATTACGCCGTTCAGCGGCATATGTTATTTTCAGGTATTGAAGTGCAATATGTCACGTCCACTCTTAAGTCCCCTTGATCACCGGACTATTGGTCTTCTTATACAATACTATGGTGAGTGAGGATATCGGAGTCGAGGTGGGGAAAATATATACGATTGCTGGATTTACGAACGAGATATGACGCAGAAATTGAAAAATACAGACGAGTTAATGTAATTGTGTACTCGAGAGAAAATGAGTGGTGACTCGTGAGAGGTGAAGATTGAGAACATTAACAAAGAAGACATATATTGCACATACGCCAGAAATTCGCTCGTCGATGGTGTCGGCGCCAACAGGTTTGGCTTGGTCGGCTTTAAATTTAATGTTCCCCAAGTCAATTATGTGACTGAGTGGATACACTCTGAATACCAATGTATTTATTTTATTACGGATGAGATGCATTAGAGTAATATGAGGGGGGGGAGGATTTTTTTAGCACATTGTCTAACTCATGCATTATTGTCGTTAACTTAATTGTGATTAAGTAACATTTAAGATGGTGAGTTCAATAACGTTATAATCCTAACCGGTTGTGCATGAATGAGTAGTCACGTACATAAGAGAGGTAAGGTTAGATGCACAATACATGTGTTATGATCAGTTAATTGCCAAGCGGTAACCAAGTACAAACAATTAATCCAAGCGATTGGCTTCTTTCCAAACCAACAAAGATTAAACCAATTATTTCTCAGCAGTTGTACACGGCGAAACGGAGCTTATACACTTGTCTCAGCGTTTGGAAGCGGGGTTCTTTTTATGGGGAGTCTCGGGTTTGACCTTGAACATTAGTAATAACCTTGACCGAAGGTATTGGGTTGTTAGTAGTACATTAAAGTTGATAACGGCTAGAATATAGACATACTTGCATATTATGTTGGAACTTTTTAAACAACATCCTAATTTCATCGAAAAGGGATTGTTGTAAACAGTTGAAATGTATTTATATCATAAATGCAAGGGGCTATGTAAACAACAGTTTAGGTCAATAAAACGGTAATAATGTACCCTTAAACAACCCTTCAATTACTTATCAAAGTTTGGGTTTGAAGATATTCTATACAGTATTAAATTTATGTCTGCAATGCACGATAATAAAAATAATGTCGTGTGGCTGGCTCGTTGGTTCTTTGAGCATTCAATGCAGATGCTGGATACTTTTACATTGTCCTTTAAAAATGATGATGCAGTATGTTTTCGTGACCTTTGTGTCCGGGACCTTGCCAACTTTAACGGACATTTTAATGTACGCAGCATTTCAACTAAGAGATTTCAATGCTAGCTTTAGTGTATTTGTTGTGTTTTTCTACGACAATCTGTTGATTAGGTAACTTCGTCCCAAATGTTGAGTACTCTCGTTACATGAGCTTATTTAAATGTATCTTCCTTCTGACATTGAAACAGTTCAAGGACACTCAAGGTCATAAACCTCTTGGACATCACGTTTATTTATTCACCACGCGCGCGTAATTATACACCTGTATTCGGCTCGTGCAACACAGGGCAGACTCTCGCCTAATGAAGACGTATAATGACGTGGGCTATTGCTTACGAAGCCAATCAATCGACTAGTAAGGTTTGTTAGCGTGAGCGTCCATGACGGCGGTATAGAGTATAGACCTATAACTTAATTATCTGAGTCTGTCCGATGACTAACGAACTGACCCGATCGTTCCACACAAAGCAGACAATTACTCAGACTTGGGAGTCGATTAGTTAGTTACTTTTTATTTTATACTCCACAAATTGTATTAACTATGAAGGTACATGCGGCAGAGTACCAATAATACAAAAAATTAACATGACTGTATCAAACTTAGAACTTAAACTTAAACAACTGTGTTTTATTCTTCCATGCTGTATGTTCTTGTTCCAATCGACGACTGTTCTACTGAAAAAAATAGTATCCCCATTATTGGTACGAATGACTTCGTTTTAACATTGACTCCGTTTTAATATTGACTTCATTATAACAAAGACTGCCTGAGGATTGTGTGGAAATAACCTTGACGGGATCCTACGGTTTACTGCGAAAACGGCACTTTATTGTTTACATGGAAAGGACCATAAATAGAGGTATTTCTGAGTACCCGGCACCTCCACCAAAAGATAAAAGTTTGAAAGTTATTTGTGTGTGCTTCGACAGTCTGCGTCGCTCCGTATTTTGGGGACTTCCAAGCCTATGTAAGTTACTAAAAATTACAATTTGAAAGCATTACGTTCAAACCGCCTTTACAAACAATCACTATCAAACTGCACGATATCCAAAACAGGGTTTATAAAACACATACACCGTCTACACTTCGCTTTCTATAGTCGAGACTCGGCTTCCCGTTTAGGCGTAGCTGCATCACCGATGTAAGCCCAAGCCCACGGTAATTATCCTTCACTCAACTAACAATTCAATGACGCATAGTTCATTGTTACGCTGATCACCGTTGAAGGGTTATTAAATCAAAAGCCATGCGCATCAATTGATTGATACCCATAGAACGAGAAGATGATTAATGGCTGGCCCTCCCTACACACAGTGCGCAAGTATCCGCGCATTGCCAGCAGATGTTTTCAATAATTCCATCTGCAAGTTTAGGAGAATGATTAATGGGTAAAAAGGGAAATGCCTGTGTAACGCTTGGGAATTCTAACCAAGTAAACATTAACCAAATTTCCGAGTTTTTTAGATTTCCAGATTGAAAACCATATTTTTCCAGGCTGTAATTTTTGCTTATTGAGAGAAATAAGAGAACTGATTCTGCACCTCAATGTTACGATAAAGAACATTAAAATGGGAGTCTGCGCGGGCTATACTCGGAATTTTTTTTTTTAAATTCGATTCGGCTAGTATTAGATGTATTTATTGGGGAAAATAAGGACATTCTAGATCATTTCCCTGACTTTTCCAGGTTGTTAATGCGTCGTACGTAGCTTGCTAGTAAGCCCATGTGGTCAGCCAGGGGTGACTTCCTTACACGCTGTAGTGAACGCAGTTTAGATTGCACTCGCCTCACAAGGATGAATTGCATCTCTATTGATGGATGGCTGGCAACTCAATGATGTATGACCACAGGGGTTCAACGTTCTAATCAGTACAAAGTATAGGCATATACATGTTTTTATATTTTAAAATCGCAATTAACATTTTATAAAAACTTATTATTAATTAATGATTGTGGGCATTGCTTAACAGATTATTGGACAAAATGATAATGAAATGAATAGATAGCAAGTTCGACTAGTTAATTTATACCAAACAAAAAACATGTAATTTTGACAGTTTTGTGTTATTTTATTAAAAGAATATTAATATATTTCAAGATAGTATAATCAAGTGTTTAATGCCAACATGTTATTATTATCATCGCAAAACAATGATTTTATTCAAACGAACACAAAAGATCGTTGTTTAATTGGTTAATAGATTTCTTCCATAAACATTTCACATCAAAAATGATTGAGATCTTAAAATTAGTCAAGCCTTTAATTAACATCCAAAATGAAACAATTATGTTTAGGAATATAAAGTATGCGGTGGGGTCTTAAATATAACATAATTTTAGAAGTCGATGACTGTGTAATTGGTCCAGCCTATTATCACTCTAGTAAGCGGCGCTGCCTAGCCTAGCTCCTCGAGATAATCACGTAGAGACGCGCACCTCCGTCGCTCACTGGAAACAACGCACAAATCACGGAGCGCCTCGTCTAAGTGCGGAACACTGTTCAGTTCAGACAAACCGACGTTTCACGCATCGCTTTGACGCCATTTTCTCAATTCCCGATTCCGTCGTCAGCCTTCTCAATCCCCTCATTTCCTGGATCGGTAACGCACACAAACACACACTGTTTATTGGACCTCCACTTAGGCCTATGTAGTAATAATCTGATTACGGTTGCTAACGTCGCGTTTTTTACTGGATCATGTCAGATTCCCACAGTGAAAACTGTCCGGAGCTACGCGCAATAAACGTCCTTATCCAACTTTGTCGGCATTGTAATTTTAAGCTTATGTACTTCGAATTGTTTCAGGGGCACGTAAAATAAATATGTTTATCTTGCGATTTCATATCTATTGTTTATACCACTGACAAATTTGGATAAAATTATGAATTCATTCAAGTGTACATTACTTGAACGTATTTCCAAAGTGTAATATGTTCTGCTAATGATTGTTATCATTTTTGTTGATATTTGTTGTATTTATCTTTTTAATAAGGTTTTGTAAGTCATAAAGTTTGTTAGGTGCTATGCTCTTTTTGCTCTCTACTCGACACATTTAATTAAATTAAAGTGTTGGAGAATATAAAATAAATAAATAAATATGCAAACAAACCCTTCGAATTCTTAAATTCGCTATTATACTACACCGTGTAAATAAATAAATAAATAAATAAATAAATAAAATAATTGAATAAAGTTTCAACAGAGATTCCTACGAAAATAATTGTTTCCCGCTCATTTTGCCCTAGTTGCGGTGGTCGCACGGGCACCACTTGATCCAAGGTAAAAAGCTTAAAACATTAATCCAGAGTGCGTAGAGAGGTGTCGCGTTACGACTGCTACAGTCCGACGACTCCAGCATTCCATCCATCTCGCGCACTTACGCACGCAAGCACGCGCGACGCATCTCACGCACCGCGGTCCATAAACCATGCGTACATGTTTGTGTGTAGGTAGGCTCCATGTCGCGCAGTGGATGCCACGTCGTCGTAAACCCACCCCGGTCGTAACCCCCCCACCCGGCTCGACGCGTCGGTCTGTCAATCTACCCCACGCGGACGTGCGCCGCGGACGATAGCGCCGCGACGCCTTGATTTCACATTGCCGAAGAGGTTTATGCGAGTTTTATGAACGACAGGAGATTGGATTGATTTCAATTCAAAGTAATTCCGCGGATGGGTTTTATCACAATGCCTTGTGTGGCGTGGGCAACGTGGATATACGTTGCTGTAGGGAGTTGCCGAAAACCAATGACGCGGAAAAGCGTTTTACTAACAACGCCTGTGTTCGCTAGTTGTTGAGATACGTGCCCAATAGAATAGCGCCATTTCCATGTTAAACTGAAAGACTCTCTTAAATTGAAAACAGATGGCGTCAAATCGATGCGATTAAGCTAGGCGAATTCGCGTAGTTTCAAGTAACGCATTTACCCGCAGAGTCTTGTAGTCCGGATAAACTAAACATTATGTCCCAACAAATAAATTGATTTCGAAGTGATAATAAGGGAAATTTGCGCCCACGATTTAGTTATGTGCGTTGTTCCGGTAAAGCGCACTATATCACTATACAAAAATTACCGATAATTTGTGTAAACATTCGGTCGGTAAAGTGAGAATACTTCTATGTGTTCTTTTATTCAGTGTAAGGAAAAAACTTGATCATGACGTAGGCGCAAGTGATAATGAAATAAAGGGCTGATTTTAAAAAAAAACAAAAATAAATCAAATTTCATGTTTCATTAGGAAAAAATATTAATATCCCAACCCAAATATTAAGCAGTAATAGAAACCAGCTCGGATATTCGGAGCTTGAGCAATGGTGAGGTTTTACAGACTACATAATGCCGCGCACTATTACGCGATGAATATAAAACGGAACCTCGCCCTAAACCCGGAATATGACCGACCTAACCACCAAGTCAACCTCAAAGATGACTTCTTAGCCTCTGAGATGGTGAGAGTGAGTTGTGTATGAGCGGTAACACAGTACCACATAGAGTACAATAAAACTAGAAGCCTCGTCAGTGTAGCCGCACTCCGGTACTTGGGGACAAGAAGAACACTAAAGTTGAAGTGTGGGAGAAGGTGTAAGGCACCGGCAGAAGACGGAGGTTTAGTAAATATTGCAGCATAGAATGAGAGAGATAAAGACATCGTTCGTAGACGTGAGATATTATAATTTAAACCTATACACTCTCACAAATAAATAACATAGTTTAAAATTACTAAATAATACCGTGCACATTTAATAACATACACGACAATCAAAAAGAAAAGGAACCACACTGAAACTAATATGACGTTTTAATAAAAATAGTTGGACATCATCACTTTTCTTGAAATAATGTTACTAAGAATACCGTCAAAAATACTGGGTTAAGTCAAAATATGCTAGAATATATTATCAAAACTGTTCTACTAGTTTCTTACAAATGTATATTTTCATTAGATTCGAATATGATACTAATCTCATTCAAATGTGAACACAAAACGAGGATTTTTTAGACTTTTGGTGGAGGTGCCGGGTACGTTAGATATAGCTCGACACAGAAAAATGAAGTTAAAATATAATACGAATGCGGGAAGTGTAGGCCTACAAGAGAACTATTTAACATAGAAACAGTGTTGATTCAATGCTTGAAAAGACCACTTTTATTAAAATAATATTAGTTATAAACCAGAGGTAAAGTCCGATTATTCTATGTATTAATTATTATCAAAATTTGTTCTCCTAGTTCTACTAGTTTCTTACAAATGTACATTGTAATTAGATTCGAATATTATACAAATCTCATTCAGATGTAAACACAACCTAGGAATTTTTTCAGACTTTTGGTGGAGGTGCCGGGTACGATAAGATATAACTCGACACAGAAAAATTAAGTTAAAATATAACGAGTTCGGAAAGTGTACAAGAGAAAATTATTTAACATAGAAACAGTGTTGATTAAATGATGAGAACAGTCATATGTCAGCATGGGTGACGTTTAACTTCCAAATACCTCTGTAATCTAATGGCAAACCAGCCTAACAAAGAATAACGTTTTCTTCCGGAGAAGAATAACTGCAGAGTGAAATATTATAACACATGCCCTAAAGCATATTTAAAAAAAATATCAAAAAAATACACTAAAAATGTGTACATAAACAGGCTAACAAGCGTTTATGTAATCATAGTACTGGAACTTTTAATTTTCCTCCTCATAAGTTTTTATAACTGAATAAGATAAGACGTTCAATAAAGAAATAGCCTTGCTTAAATCAGACTTTCATGGTTCATTAAGAATCGCACAGTGGTCGATACGTTCACCGCACAGAGGAGTTATAGCGTCTGGTGGGTCCCGTGTATTCATCGAATGCACGCCTTCCCCGTGTCCTCCGAGGATATTCGCTACCGAGGCGACTACCCACCCACCCGGCTAAAGGAAATACTCGCACTTGAATTACAATTCAACTAGAGAAACATGAGCAAAGCCACAGTTTCCTCATCTCGAAGTCGAAACCGAAATCGATTCGAATTGAAAACGAGAGACGCCGCGCTATGAAATGCAAGTAGGTAGAGGTAACCGGTGAAGACTGGGCCAAAGTTCACTCTGACCAAGAGCTTGAAAGAGAGGTCTCCATTGAGGGAACCACTTCGAATTGATATCAAAGATGCAACAGGCTTCAACTATTAGGATGTATTTTTTCGCAACATCAGTTTCAATGGTATCGATATCAGTGACGTAGGAACCGGGGGCAGGGGCAGGGGGGGGCAAAACTAACGTTTAAATATTAACCCCAGAATGTCCGTAGTAAAAAATATGCACTTGCACTTATACAATTCGACAGTCACCTTGGTACGAATATGATTGTCTGTATGCTTCGTTATTACACCAAAAATTAGGCTGAAATTTACTAAATTGGGCCACTTGACGTTCATTTTTTGAGTTTTTAGATAGCAGATAGTTGCAGTAAAACATCGTTTACGTAATTAAAAACCAAGACTCTTAGACCGGGAGGATATAAATAAACACAAACACACAAATTCGTTGAAGATGACTGAATAGTCGTCGAAATATTGTTACAAAGTTGTTTTCTTTATTTACAAGTGCAGTGTATAGTCTAAATATTTCATAACATTACACAAACAATAAGGTCAGAAATAAAACACCTTTTTTCGTTTTATTTCTGACCGTGGTTATTGTTCGTGTGTTTGTGTTTATTTATCGTTTACAAAGTCTGAGTGCAGTTAAAACATGACGAAATAACTGTAGTATGGTGAAATTCTTTTCGCTTTAGACGAGAGGGCCACCGGCGGCTGGGGCTTGGCCCCAGACCTCAGCAGCCACCCACAAAATCTGATAATGGATTTGTTCCTCCCAACTTTCGCGCTATCTTTACGCGCCTGATCGATATGATGGTTATAGGCAACATGCTCTTTATCACGCTAACGTTAGTTTCTCGTCGATAAAGAACTTAATTAAGAACTCTGATTAAAATAGTGACTTAACATAATTATTATATTATTATTATTATTATTATTATTATTATTTATTATTATTATTATTATTATTATTATTATTATTATTATTATTATTATAAATAATGATAGTTTTGAGTTGGATGAGAAAAATGTAAAAAGTCAAGTACAAACTTTGTAAATAAGACATCTTCAAAGTGGAGTTCACTCAAATATAAAGCTCATAGTAATCGAACTCTCATCACGTACATCTTGTGACCTCATTTCGAAGAACAATTTGTATTATTGATGCTATGTCATCTCCCAAACACTTTTGAAAACCTAGTTTGGTAAAGAGGAGAGCAAAGTTTTAACTAGGCCGCAGTGCAATACAATCTAAAATAGATTTAAGTGGTGTTGTGTGTTATGTTTGTAGATAACGACGCCGCTGGTCGCGACTCGCGAGGGAAGTGCTATTCGGCTTCCACCACAACAAATCATCACAAATAGGTCAACAATTATTAATCTAGAGTTGACCGAACAAAGCTACATAAAGTTGATACTTTTAAGGTCAACCGAAGTTTATTTATTTATATTTTATTTTCAAAACAACGTTATAAATACAACATTAAAGGTTGCCTTTGACACAGATAACAAACAATAATAAGTTGGGTGAAGATAAAAGTTTTCTAAGGCTTTGTATTTTTTGTTTGGTAAATGGTTTCGGAAAACAAACCCAGAACTACTCCCTATAATTAATTGTAATTACAATACGCGTAAGCTTGTGATAAATTTTGAACAACGCACAATCGGTAAAACTGATAATGGCAAGTGTTGTTAAGAGGGGGGTGGGGTCACAGTCTGGATCTATACACAAAATTAATTTCCTAAAGGACGTTTTTTTAGTGGCCTTCTTTTGAACTGTGACGTCTTCTTCAATGTTCGAAACGGCGAAGTCAGGTCAGAAATCAAATATATCCATTAAAAGCAATCTGTGGAAAAGATCTATCTCCAATAACGTAATAACATCTCGGCCAACGGTTCAAAGATGTCCACAACATCCTCAACGACAACATCAAATTGACGATGTAATATCGGGAAAGCGAAGCTCCACGACGACCTATTCGTCCATCAATTCGCTGCTGCTGGTACCAATTTGTCGCCGGAGAAAGAATCGAGAGCGAACTATCACAAGGAGTTTTTATTTCGCGTCTAGTGTGCAGGAAGCGTTTAATTTAATTGTATCGATTGTCGATATCACCACTGAACGGGAACCCTAATTGGTTGATGGGAAGCGGATGTCGCCAAGGCAATCGGCTACAATACAGGATGTCTCGCAAGGACTGTTCCGCTCCGTATAGCATCTCAGGAAGTAAGACAAGATGACAGACTTAAAGAAAATGTTCGAGAATTACCGATAGAGGTAGTTCATAATTACTAGCGAGGATGAAGTCGTCGGGTTCGAAAACATTATCGTCATTGGTGACAGAAAGTTTTCCTCCGTCAAAAGCAAAGTGCTAGGATTGATTCCAATAAATGTGCGTTTTCTTCAAATGTCTTAACGTCACATGAAGATGGGAAATTCTACATGGCATTCTCAAACGAATGAATAAATTTATTTGGGGGATACACTAAATATTCACTAGTAATAAATACCATAAAATGCGTGAAAGGAAGGTGGAAAAGACAAAATTGGGAAAAATTGTGTGTGAAGATTTAACAATATACCTATAGCTTAAGTGACTAAGAAGTGGAATCATCAATTCGGATTTATAATGAACCAACAATACAGAAGTTACTAGCTATAGCAGGTTCGATCCCCGGTCGAATTGGATATTTTATTTCTGGATATATTAAAAAATAAAACATGTCAAGGTAAAGGTTATGAAACCACAGGGAAAGAAACTGTTCAGTGCTGTTTTGTATGATTGTCTTTAGAATACAGTGAATTGCTTTGAATAGCGCTGCGATGTCTGGAATCTTTACTTGCACACAACAATAACAATTCGAACATTTCGCGACCTACTTGATCTTGTGTTTGAACTGTTTGTCGCCTTAAACGAAGACATGCTTCACAAAACAGAAACCCCGTAGAACATGTTAATAGTACGAACTTTGACATTTCCCTCAGAGACACGTTGGTTTTCTCAACCAGACTAGCAGACGACTAATCCTTTTCCAATAAACCAGTAGCACTAGACTTGACGAGAATAATCCCGAATAAGACGACTGAATTTCCTTTATTTTCTCTACTTCACATGTCTTCGCATTGCGTCGGATGGAACCGACGAGAAGCACGTATTGTAGCAGGGGTGGCCAAGGTCCTCTCACGTCGCGACTGACAAAACCATTTCCAACAAGACTCAGTTACACAATGATTACAAATTTACATTAGTTTGGACAGCTATAACTATCTTCAATTGTTAATTATGAATATTAAATGTGTCATTTTAAATTTGAACTGTAATTTTGATAATCAATGGAGCCAATAGGTCATTGTATCCGTAACCTGATACACATAAAATTAATAAAGAATGTATTGCCCAATAAACTACCTATAAGACCTTTCACCTCCCCGTAGCCTGTTGTTTTCATTTTTTTTAAAGCAATATGTAGAATCATTAGAAAATATGCATTCCATAGAATACCTGATGAATGCCATACAACGGGTAATTTTATGATTTGTTTTTTACATAGATTTTTGTAATGAATAGGATCGACGATAAATAAATATATAAGGGGGAAAAGTATGACAAGCTCATGCAATTCGTAACAGTCATAGCTATCCGCAATGAGAAATGAATCTGTAATCACGATTCATCACAAAATGAAAGTAGACAAATGTGCTTTCTCACGTAACCATTCAGGATCCTTCAATAACATGGGGTTAGTTTAGTAACTTATTTCATTCCTTATCCGCTACGCTTGGCAGTATATTCGAGTCCCCGTGACCTATGCTATGACTGGAGCCAGATAGCCGTAATTCTCCCAGCATGGCGTCTCGTATTCTATTGTAACGAAATGTATATATACGAGATATCATAGCGAATAAAGTATAAGGGAGAGAGATGGGGTGAATGTCGGCAAATTAGGGCCACGGCCTACCTTTATGCATGCAGCGCGAGTCGTAAAGAAGATGAGGCTAGGGGTGAACGAAAGGAGGGGAGGGGAGGGGAGGTGGAGGCGCCATTTTATTGGACATGGGGATGATGTGATCAAACAGAATAGGGTACATCCTGGTTCAAAAAGGGAAATGGAGGTTTACTTATTCAATTTTTTCGTGTTATGAAGTTTGAGGCGTAATATTGTAGAGTAACTCTGTATTAATAAGAAAAAAGGTGGTAAAATAACAGAAGTACGTGCGGGAATTGTAGACTCGTAAAATTATATAACATAATTAGGAGTAGTCTACGCTTTATAAGGGCGAATCCAACAAAATCATTTGTTTTTAGATTTTTGACAAAACAATTTCATATGAAATGAGAACACAATATGTGAATTTAACTTATTCGAATTCAGCATCAAACACATTTTTGCAAAAGGATTTACAACTTTTTGTGAACGGTGAACAGATAAAGCTATCAAATTAAAAACGAAACCCCGGGAGAAAAACCGTAGATTTATTTTTATTTTTATTTACTGTGAATCTTGTTATTTCGTATAATTTATTTTACAGCGCGAACTCCTACACACAAACATAAGTTGTTGCCTATAACATGTAAAGGTGCGTCAATATTATATCACAAAATAAAACTGTCATGTAGAAGGAGAAGTTACGACATTGTAACTCAATGGAAATCATCTCGAATTCTACGGGTCCATATAGGAACCATTTCGACGCTCTTGGATACATTTCCTTGTGAGAGGTTGCGGCAAGTTCGACGCCATCTTAGAGGAAAAGTGTGTTACGTATCAAATGTATCATTCATAACGCATAAACAAACGATGTAAGCAGAATCATAACTCATGGCGAATATAAACTACCAAAATAAAAACCTAGGTTGTGGAATCATAAGAATATCTGCATTGCGTAAATATTGAGAGCAAACGTGTATTGGGTGTTGCTTCAAGTGTACAGGTAGAACTTACATAAAAAGTTATATATATCCCGAGAATGCGAAGTGTACATTTTCGGAAGCCTGTGAGTGGAGGAGTGCAAATATGGTGATGGCTCAATTCGCAAGTTAGTTTTATATTTTTGTTTGGAATGTAGGCTTATATGTAGTGGCAAGCAATTTCTGAACGTAAATGAAGGGTCCAGGCCGGGAATCGAACCTTCGCTCTTCTGCATTGGAAGAAGATCGTTACAGTCGACCACTGGAACGAATGGCGGAAAAAATGTAAAGGTAAATATCGACTGGTGGCTCAAGCGTAAACTCGGATTCGGGAGGTCCCGAGTTCGAATCCCGTCGAGACCGGCAATCCTGACTGAAGGTTTTTTCCTAGTTTTTTTCTCAGTCATTAATGCGGATGTAAGGAATTGAGTTCTTTTAAACAGCACTCAAACATCCCTTCACAATTATTGTCCCAACTCCTATATAGTTAAAAAGGCGTGCATTGCACTGTGGCCAGTTTCTCACGAGAAATATATAGGTAAAGTAAAAAGTCCCTGTAGTTGAGTGAATCCAGTCGTAATTGATTGAGTGAGTATACTTCCCGGGTATTCACAGCATCGCAGAGTGGTTGCCACAGCAGGCGACGACCGAGGCAATATACAGAGAGAATGTCATTTCTCTTCGTCCCTGCACGAGCTGCGAGCATATAACCGACACGTGTTGTCCCGCTATCACTAGGAAGACTGCACGTGAATACATGAGGGCGTTATCACTTTATATCACACGGGTGACACTGCACGGAGCATGGTAATAAGTGTAGGTCTTGGGAAGAGAAAAGTGGATGAAGTTTGAGCGAGAACAAGACAAGATGAACTAACACGGATAAAATGTGAATTAACATCGAAACATATCCTAGCAATAGGGTTGTGTTTGCAGGGGATATAGTTTTAGTAAGTAAGCTCTGAATAGAGGATGATGTTTACGCGTGGCGCATGCCTCGGTCTAGCTCTCTAGATATACTTGCCCCAACGAAAGAATGCAGATGCTTGGTAGTGGTGGGGGTGGGGGTAGAATGAATGCGCGGTAAATGGCATGTCGCCTTAGTGAATGAAAGAGAAATATCTTTTACCAACGCAAGCAAAAATTATCTGTGCTAGATCACAGAGTTCCTACGTGTAGAAGATCCACGCTGAGCTAGCGTGAATAGAATTGACAAAGTTGTTATGTTGGGAAAACAATTTCGAGCCACCTGCATTCTTTCGTTGGGACCACTATACTACAGTGTATAACGGAAATAAGGGATTTTTAGTAACGAAATGTAAATTACAATTTTAACTATTTATAAAGTCAACATACAGTCATACTATATATCTGCATGCGTGAATAGCTCAACAAAAATAAATACAAGTTAAAAAACGTGGACATATCTATTTGAAGATTATCTTACATGAAACAAATATGCTTTACATGTGATCAAGCAATAATAAATTAGATGAGACTCATATGAAAAAAACAGCAAAGAGCAATTGATAACGATAAATCAAGGAGACCATAAAAGTTGCCATAAATAAGTCATTCACAACATGATAACACATTTTAAACGCAGCGAACCATTCTAACATCTATTACGAAGGTTGTTTTTCTTCATTTCAGCAATTTTAAAGATACGAAAGTACTTTACGAGATACTAGGATACTTAGGACGGGCAAATTGTTAATAACTGCCCCGGTAAGTGTGAAAGAAAGCAACAGTTTCAACCGATAAGCAGCACGACACCAATAAAACGCAAGTTTGAAACACAGCCTATTAGGAGGGAGACATTACGACATACAGCGTTTAATTAACCTGAAATAATGATCGCCATTAATAAACTTAATGAACTAGTGAGGAAAGAGGTCCAGAAGAGAATAAACACGAGGTAATAAAGGGAGAGATAACACGTGGACGACCTCGATAGGAAGGGTGGGCATAGGATAGTTACTACGGGTTGTACAATAGGCTTAGATGGACGCAGCATAGATCAAGCGTGTCATGACGTCATACACATCCCCGTGTATATCGTAAGTAGCAATTTGTACTGTGTGGTACAGTAACACTGCAATAAAGTACAACCAATTGAAACAGACCAGCTACACGATTCCCTATGAGCTTAAATTTAAATATAACGCAGTTACTAATAAGCCTTATCTAAAATGTGACTAAACAAACAAACAAACCCAAATTATTATATTTTAGTTAGCTTTGCAGGTTAACTTTGTGATTGGCGTTACAATTAATGCGGACTTTAGAGAATCGCACTGATGAAGTCAAAACAAAACATAAACCATTAATCCGCTATAAGAAAAAATAAGAAAAATTAAATACAAACATTGACCCGGCACCTCCACCAAACAAGCAGACTTTCAAACTATCCGGCAAATGTTGGGTTGCTGTACATTTAACTAACGAAATGTATTCCAGCATTATTCAGAAGCATTCTATTAACTGGAATACACCCTAATTCTGTATTTTACTCGAGAGAGAGAGGGGGGGGATTTTATTAAATTAGATCAAAGCCTTGAGATAAAACTTATAAACTTGTTTACTTGGAAATCAATGGTGTGTAAATATTATAACATAAATAAATAAATTCGTATTTAGAGTCTACCCGCGCTCAGTCACAGAACTGCATGACGACATAAAATTTAAAGCAGCCCAAGCGGACCCTGTTCGCACCGATACCATCGACGAGCGAACAATGACCAACTAGATACCGGCGTATTCACCACATTCGCGTAGCGTACATAAGAAAAAATTACATTTATCATGCCTAACAGTATGACGAATGAAACATTGATGCAGACAAAATGTCACAAGCCCTTTGAAGTGAGAATAATTAACTGTTGCGAAAACACGCATAGGAAATACCTTATACTCGTGTATGTTTTGAAACTGTTGTACATTGTTTGTATATCGTGTTGATTTCCTGAACAGATCGCGGACAAACCCTTAGCTTCAACAATATCATCCCGACAAAGTCAAAAGGTAAACGCGACCTGTGATTAATTTACTCCAGGCAAGCGAGAGAGCGAGCCAATCCCCTCCACGATCAAGGCTCCTCTTCAATAAATCCAGCCAGCTTCTTCAATTATCAAACTCCCGTCTGGAGCGAGAACAAAGGCGGGAAGAACTTCCCTTCCCGAGCTTTGATCCTGGAAGCCACTCTCGAACTCCCCTTGGACATGACAAGTGCGATGGAAATTCAAGGGGGTGACTTTCTTGGCGTTGTTTTGTTTTAGCTTCTAGTGGGTTGGGCTCTCGACTTCCAGCAAGACTAGAGACACCACCCTAACATAAAACCCACCCCTACCAAGGTGCGTATAAAACTTCGTACAACAGCCACACACACGCTGATGCGTTCTTCATTCTTTCTCCCGAAGCGAGGGTTTTTTCGCGAATAACAGCGAGTATTCTCTTCTTTTAGCGATGATGTCTAGGAAAGTGACATAAACTCGAGGACGTACGCGCGTCGACAAATCTTGAATGCAAATTGCTTTATCAAAAACTTCATTGCATACAAATATGAAAATTGTAAAGTCCCATCAGCCGATGAGTTTTCCACGTTACGGACAAGACTGATGTTTCGACTAATGAGTTTTGTCGGGAAATGGGGGCTGTGAATGACTGAGCTCTCGTGGAAAGGACTAGATAAAGCAAAGAAGTGCTGATCATACACTTGCAAGCCAGACAGTAAATATATGTATACGATACATTCGAAACCTTCACGTTTCATTTAAACACTGGTACGGACTCGGAAAAATACGTATCCTGCTTTGTTAGCTATAACGGTTATATTCGAAGTAAATTTATTAACATTTTCGTTTCAAAATTGATAAATAAGGCCGATATGTTTCCGATGATAGGGACCACAAATCGCAATCTTGCATATGGGTCAATGCCTAATTACAGCCGTATCGCACATTTAAATTGTTGATGGTAGTTTATTGCCTATAACCAGTGATAAACTGACAGTAAAGTTATTGTACCGACACGGTTTAACCGGTGCAACCGACGCAATAAATTCTGAATAACAATCGTGAACGAAACCGATGGAAATGTGTGAGAGAACAAACATTTCCAACTGGCCACACATTAAACAGAATGTGCAAAGCCACAGCTAAATCAACACGTCATGACATCACATACTTTATACACAACTGTGTTCATTCATTTATATAGTTAATACATTGAGAATAGAATAAATGATTTAAAACAAGATAACAAAGAAGAACGAAGAAATAAGAGAAAGAGGATTAAATAATTCTTGAATACATTTTTTTCAAACATCACCGACTTATTAATGAATATATTATTAACTTTGTCAATTCATTTATTTAATAATAATATTTTTCATAACCTGAGGTCAAGAGAAGCTTTTTATGTCCCTGAACTATGTTTGGTAATTATAAAACAAATAACGTAAAATCCACTTGAACGTTGTTTTTAATATAGAATGCGGCAAAGTAGAATGTTTTTAAGACAAATATTCAGTGAACACTTGAATACTGTTATGGTAGGAGCGTGCAGCATTCAACGCATGCTTGGAAACTACCACATCACGCAATAAGGTTGTATACTAAAGCACGTTAAGGATACCGTAAAATTAACAGTGATAGGCCGACAATAACAAAATCTGCGTCCCCGAGTTGTCTCTATCAACATCTTGTAGGGGAAGAGACAACGTGGGGGCAACCGATGCTTTGATTCAGAGATCCCTTGTGGTCCATCAACTCCCGCCTGGGGCAGAGGGGACGGGGGACAACAACACCCATACGTGCGTCTTGTTCACTACCAATCACAGACGACCGTGGATCAAGAGAATGTGCGACCATAGACATGAATACTACACTAGAGTGTAAGTCTATGTTACAACGGGGGGCGAGATAGGGATATAAAATATATGATATCGGTTCGCGTTTACAGCCGTCAACTCCTGTATACATCCATACTATTACTAAGTACATGTTGAAATGCTAGGAAATTTCCAATTCTAATTAATAAATTCAGTGAAAGTTGTATCTCGTTTGATTGAATTAAAAATTGTATTAATTAATTTATGTAAGCTTACCTCAAATCTGATCAATATATTATAATATCTAAGAATATGAGGACAAAGATAAACTTTAAATTTTATTTTAGTACGACCATAGAAGAAACGAAAAATATTTAATGTTCATAAAGAGCTATTTTCGACCAATGAAGGGGAAGAAGCTTTTGTTTACGAAAACGGATTTACCAATATAAGTTATATATGGCTCACAACCGTTAATCCACAATCTCCTGATAATAACTGCCCCACAATCTGTCTTGCTGATGGATTATAAATTGTTTTGTTTGTGTTTGTATTAGAAGTTTCAAAAACTGTCAAACCTGCCGTCCAATACCTTTTCCCCTAGGTCAATTATATAATAATTTGACGATTTCAAACTTCGATTAGTCACGCACGGGATTCCGGAAAGTTTAGCTCCGACAACAATCAATCAACGAACGCGATACACTTAACCACGACACAAAGTTTTTCAAAATCTATGAATAATTGCCAAACTCCGACAAACTTTCATTTTGTATTAATTAGTAGAACATACATCTCGCGGGTAGATTGACCGTAAAGTACTTTCTAAGAAAGTAGAATAGAAGTGGCCACAATGTACTGTACACGTAAAAACTTCAAACACATTTTTGTAGTGTTGGAAATAATTGAAAGTTTCTTCTTTATTTTTCCCTCGCTGTATACAAGCTGATTGTAATACGGAATAATGATACAGAAGAACAGAAGAAGGAATTAAGTGGATAACTTGACAATATAAAACGATTGTATTATTGCAAAACACTTTTGGTGGAGGTGCCGGGTCTAAGCCAAAGTTCTTTGATATTTTACTTTTCTGTGAAAATTGAAACACATCATGCAATCCACAGCTAAACTTACAAGCAACATACCTGAGTATCATTAAGGTATTAATATAAAAACATAAACTGCATCGATCACTACACATAGCAATGAACAATAGTATAGAATATGTCGACAATCGAGGACTTTATCATACACTACACTTGCCGTAAGATATTCAAATAGAATAATAATTCAAATGATTATTATAATTAAATCATTAAATGACTAATAAAAAATAAAAAATAAAACTGAAACAAGTATGTATGCTGTCGATTGATTGACATAGGTTGTGCAATCATTTTTGGTCAGTATCAAATAATGTAAAATCAAAAATTTCGATTCATGAACGTCCAACTTATATGGTACAGGTAAGGAATATTTCCGTTTAAATATAGGAAGACCGACGAAGTCACGTGTAGGCATACGCAGTGGGTAGACATATGTTATGTTAGTTAAGCAGATAAAATCAAGAATCTGAACTTGTTCACCCTAACGTGTTCCGCTGAGAAGTCTACATATACACTTTCATGAACATAGAAACTTCTCTCCATTTTTTTTAAAACACTAACGGAAACCGATAAAGTTCCCCAGCCAGACACATGTAAGATGAGAAACTTCTAAGTGGAAATATTCCCCCTCCCCCCTCAGGGTGACTACCCCTCTAAGGCCACATGATAAACTCCCCCCTATGGAAATCCATCCCCGTCTGCAGAATGGCCGATGCTTTAGTGGCCCCCGGGGCCGGAGAATGGCCGACATATGCCCTAGCGAGATGTATCGAATAACTCGACAATACCTCTCGATACTGGAGCAGACCGCGATATCGTCGTGACGTCGACAACATACTGAGTGGGTGCTGAGAGGGACGGTCGGGTCCATATGGTGGCCAGGAAGAACGTACACCGTGCGTCGTCTTCTTGCTTCCTGAGCAGAACCCAGGTGGCGACACGTTTCAGAGATAGAGAAATCACAAACCGATAACTGAATTTATACGCACTACTGTGCATTCATTACCGATTCTAAAGACACTATTTAACTAGAATCAAACGTATTACTAGTAAGTTAAAGTTAAAGTTCAGTAACTTCTAGTCTGCCCAGCGATGGGGAATGTAATCAAGACGATTTAATACAGGCAAATGAGAGGGCCATAGATGCCGCTGTTTTTTGGGGTGGACGTATTTGATCCGGACACGGAAATTCAAACTTCAGTTGTACGCAGAAATGTTAAGACTACCGCACTGCTCATAAGTTAGTTATTAAGTAAGTTGTATAGATTTGTTGTTTGAGTTAGCATAACGCAAAATTTCACCTGCAAAATTGGTTTAAATCATTCGTAGGACTGAACTTGACTCCCACTGTAAATGAAGTCCAAGCGAAAAGCACGTAGTGTGTTAGTGGCATTGTTGATTCTACCACTAACTCGGAAGTCCGTATTCCGGTTTCCGCCCCCCCCCCCCCCTTCATGAGTGTACGCAGCTACTTCCGGCGTGCGTGCGTCTAACGATACATCGCCCTAATCTCAACATGCGTCCAACGACAACATTAGCCCCCGCTAAACCACTGCGGCATCCGCTAAACGAGCGCGTAATTTAAAACATGTAATAGAATAACGTCGGTCTTTGAGATTCCCGGGGGAATGACGTGATAAGACGTCGGCTTCTTCTATTCCGGGCAGACGAGAGATAACGCAGCCAAATTAGAGCTCCTGTGGTTTCCAGTTGCTTATCTCGGCGCTGTCACCGTTCTAAAGAGGTCATGACGTTTCGAGGGCGGTGGAACACGCCATCATCGTTGTTGCTGTTGTTGCGATATCTTGTTATCTGCGTCAGAAGATGGGGGGGAGGGAGATAAACACAGTTCAAAACTAAAACATACGGCCATGTTGAATAACATGACAAAAATATTTAAAAAAATATATAGATTATGCAAGTCGGAAAAACATTTCATTTCAATTTCAATCATAACGTGAAATCCATACCATATTATATCTTGCTAATTCTCTTTAAGTTTGAGATTTAATATATGTGGTCCAAGTGTGTGTTAATGTGTAAGAAATTCTTGATAATAAAATCTTTCCACACATGAATGTTGTACCTACTGAGTTAATTTTGTTCCACTGGTCAAAATAAAGAACGCTAAAAAATACAATAAACGTTTAAAGATATAGGCCTAACGATTTTATAAAATCTATAATCAAACATGATTTCTTGGCTAATGCAATGGCCGACAAATCGTCATAGTTTAAGTTATGGGAAGCGAACTGGTTCTAGCTTTTGGAGACATGCTATGGCCGAACGAAACCTCACACTCATTAGCATTCATTTTGAAAGGGGTTGATGGAATACGAGAATGTTAGATGGTATAAAACACGTCAAATGCGTCGCTCGGCCTTTGAGTAGTAAGTGTGAAAATGATTGAATACTTCCTCGGGGTGGGGGTCAGAGTGGAATGGGGGTGGTTACATAGTATTAGTTTACCCCAAGGAAAGCAAAGCCTCTGCAATTGATCTTTGAACTGACAGCTTACGGGCGAGGTTCGAGCACGGGCGGACGCCGGTCAATAAAGCGTCGCGACGACAGAGACGCACGCGCTGCGCTTTCTAGCAGAGAGTTGGGGAACTACGGCGAGCTAGGGTCGCCGCCGATACACGTAGGAAACTGCTTTACCGAGGGCGGGAAACTTTTGAATTCGCACGTCGAAACGATGTATGCAAAATATGTGGCTTCAAGAATAAAGCAATAGTATTCAAATAGAAAACGGAGCAGCATGGTGAGTGGTGAGTGGTGAGTAAAACCATAAAACATTGTTTCCAAATATCCATAAATCGACCGCTCAAAAAAGTTGAAAAGTATTAGACCTAGAAATGTGCGGTAATGCAATTAAAACAGGAAAATTTAATACATAAGTCCATGCCATAAACTAAAAATAAAGCTAGCCTTAAAATTTACAGTCTTCAATTATTATTAACACATAGACATGCACGTTGGTGTCACAGAAAACTTTCACTGTAAAATACAACAAAAACAAAACAAGAAATTTGAAATGTGTGATTATGTTTTTGTTAAGAATTAAGATTTATATTATTAAATAGACGATCAACATACGCGACTAAAATATTATTTTAAGAATATCAAAAGCTAAGATAATTAGCTCAAGTAGTTAAACATGTGGCAAAAAGAAATCACCTTTTTGTGTGAAATTGGCAAATATAAAACCAAGTAGCAGAGATGAATGTTTTTTTTTGAGCAAGGGTATATTTTGTTGAATATAATTTTATTTATTTTTCCCCGTATGTATAATGTTAGTATGTGTTCGAACCTGCGAGTATAACGTATAATTGCTTGGTACCCAACCCACTAGCATTCATAGCGTTCATCTCAACATAACTGCACGCTGTTCAAGGAAAACAAGAAATACTGACCTACACCCTAACCTAGCACACACTCTGGTTAAGATCGCGCAGGGCCTCAACGTTTCATGATTATAGTAAGCAAATCGCGATTCGCAACTGCTAGAGATGGAGAATCGCGTGAAGACCAGCCATAGCCAGCCATAGCCAATCAGAACTATTGAAACAGTTCATTTAAATGAGAAACCCGGGTCTACGTAAACACATTTATGAGTTTGTTTGCACATATAAAACATCCGGAAAAGTCCAATCTGGTATTGCGTAGGACGAAAAACTTAAAGCAATAATAGGTCGCGCTACTATTACGATGTTGCAAAGATAATTAAGGTTTTGTTAAAGCCCAGCCTATGTTTCGGTTGTTGCTTATACTTTAATCGCAAGGCGGAAACAACATATACATAGCATTTACTACAATAGATTGTGCCGGATTGTGATTGTCCTCAAGAAAGATGCTTAACCCGTTTTATAAGTTTGAGAGATCAATATACTCTCCAACCGCAATGGCGAAAATCGGTTGGCGTGGGAAAAATAGCTGGAAGTGAATAGCGTTCAACAATGCATTAAGACGTCCAAAATAACGAGATACTTCACCACCTCCGTTTCGATCCCCATTCAATAGATCGGCGAGAGAAAACGCAGAACCAAATTCAAAAGTCGACAACCTTTTGTCGGTGGAACAACAACGGAAACTTCTCCAATATGGCCTAGAGAATAAATCACGAGTGCTAGGGGGGGGAGGGGAGTTTATCAAGTGATTGTGCATTCACTTCGTGTTTTGCAGATCCCTCACGTCTCCCAACATTTCCGGTAGATGGCTCGCAAAGCTTGACGCCACGCCTACTCACAGAGAGCGGGGAGCTATGGATGCGCGCCGCGACGCTCGGCGAGAAGGGACGCCATTCGTCCGCCATCTTTGGGCCAGATCGTTCCAACATACGAGTGCAACACCATTCGCACGGTCTTTTATATTAATGTAGGCTTAAACAACTATTCCATTTATTTACATATGTGACATTTATCATATTCAATAATTACATAAACCGAATTTCAAACGAGGACAATCAATGACATTAGAATAATATATGGCACACAATAATAAACGGTATTTAATAAGCTTCTATTCGTATATTGTATCGAAATATATAGTCTAAGTTAGTCAACAAAGAAATTTCTCAAGCATTAGAAAGTGCAAATAATCAGCCTACTCTGTCAACACGAATTACTAAAAGTCCATTTAGTATCCTAGGACTGTTAGGTGAAATGTGAATGTTACTTTTACCTTTGAAACAACACAGACGAAAAAAGGCATACACATTAACCAACAGGTAACTGAAACTGTTATCAGACGCTAAATCACTATGTCACTTTGATCTCAACTCTCACTAATGTTTGAAACTTGGAAACGCTTAGTTTTTTTGTTAGTTTAATACAAAATGTATGAAATTTAATAGTAATTTATGTGTCAGTACCTCATGTGTATCTCCTACATTTAAAAGTTTTTGAGCGACAAACAAGCAACTTTTTTGTAAACTTACCGGTAAACTCGTTGATACTTCCAGACCTAACATGTGTTCAAAATACAATCAACATGACGACTAACTTTCCCAGATTCGAAGCATAAAACCATAAATACTTGCTAGAAGAGTGTTATAAACTCTTGCGTGAAGACAATGCCAAGTCAATGTATGCAACAGTGAGATTGCGAAGGCCAGGAAGAGATTGTGCAGAAAATCATGCTAAACACAGGAAACCACTACTTGTAAGTTGTACTGTTACAACCAGCACGATACAAGTTTGAATGCGCAATGTACAGACTGTGTTGAATAAACCAACAAATTGAATTGCCAAACGGTGGACAAATTAAACGGTTGAACTAGCTTCGATTTCTTTGTGTCAAACATGAATACGTAATAGAACAGTTTAACAGAATCTTCAACGACGCGACAAACTTTGCGAACAGGTCGTTACTCTGTAGGTTGGAGAGTACGGTAGAGAGTTCAAATATTTGCGCAGTATACACAAGCATCGTTGTATAGTGAGTTTGTACACAATGAATTGACCGACATAGGGTACAAATCGACACGAATTAACTAGAATAACCAACAACCAATTTAATAGGAACAGTAAAGGTAACAAATTATTAGAAGTTCAAGGTTTACTTTGAATGACTGTATTTGTCTTGTTTTTTGAATTCCCACCATTGTTTAGCGTTCATGATGTGTACTATTTCGTGTCGTTTTGTGTTAAAATGTGCGTCACTTATGGGAATTTGAGCCGTTGAATGTTGATGGCATACTAATTCATATACTTACATAAATTGGTAAAACAATTGAAAAGAAAATACATCTATTATTAATAAAGAACCCAATTTTCGGAATAGAAGTCTAAGTGAAACAATGACCCATTGCCGTATACCAGAAATTGTGCGGACACGGAATATATCTCACATTCTCAATGTATATGGAAATTATGCCATAAATTCGTGGAAAATCTTGAATAAAGAAGCAGGACTTCAAATTTGTGAAATTTTGTGAGTAAGTAAGACCTAACGATAAGTGTTCTTTAGACGACAAATAAGCAATAACCCTAACTACCATAGGATGGAAATTAAGCTTCAAGCTACATCCATTAACCGTCTGCAGTATATAAAACCTTTCAACGAACCAGCCACACAATACCTTCTCAAGCGGGAGACCGGGATTTGATTCCCGCCACAGCCAGTCGGTATACAGCTTATCATTTCCCACTGTTTCCTTACGCGCAAGAGAGTATATCAATTAATTATGCCTTTAATTGCCTCTACCCTCGGAGCCTGCGTATGGTTATGACACTGATATATGTGGTGGAACGTTTCAAAGGGAGCTAAATGGTTACGCGAACATTCCCCTTCCTTTACAGCTGGTATAATTAAACTGTCTAGTTCAATTGCCACAGTCTAGGTGGTCGATACTAGTTAAATTAGACGACAAGGTACCTACGGCAATATCTGGATGTGAGTCCTCACCTTATCTTATATATCCACAATAATGTCATGCATGGGGTTTATTGCTTAAGGATAAACAGGACGTGCGCATAAATCAATTGGTAGTTTGCTTCTTCGTTTATAACATAATATGTAAAATCGTGAATATAATTAATGTGAAATGTAAAATAAAACTTGGGCACGATATATGTTTCTTGTTTGCAATTCTTCATTCGTGAATTTAACTAATATATGTAGGCCTACTTCTCTCCCTTGAGTCCTATATCATCATAATATGAAACCTTAACCACGGATAATAGACTACACTGCTTGGTCTTATATCTATCTGTCTATTATCTGTGCCATAACCTTCCAACGATTCTACTCGAAACGATAAGTGACAATATTCAGATGTATATGAAAGATACTTAAATACAATCGTTTCTTACAGGTTTCATGTCATGCCACAGGTTCGTCACCGTCCTAAAGCCTAAACAACTGAGGACGTTCATTGAAGGATGATTGTAATTAAACACCAGAATTAAAAAGTTATTTAAAAAACTATTCACTGTTCTGACGAAAACGATTTAAACATTACCAAGTTACTACAAATACATTATACAATGTAAGGAGAAAACATTACTAAACAAGCTATGATTTAAGACAAATTTTTACTAAATATTGCTTTATAAAAACGTGTTTTGTAGAACAGAGGAAAGTAACATAGTTGATATGCTTTCAATATGATAACTGTTTCATTATAGTTTCGTTCTTATAACTAATATTGGGATTTATTTATTTATAACATCCATGTTATAAATTATGTTACAAATGCGGATGTTGCAAGCAATGAGATATGAGGCTGAGGGCAGTACTTGTGGAGATGGGACGACCGCCGGGCAAGTGGTGAGAAGGTAACGCCGGCCGGGCAAATGTTGTCGTGACTTCAGCGAAGCCAATTTTGATTTTTCCCCAATGTAGGCCCTACCATTCAGCCCTACTCAACCAACATGATTTTTTTTTACTGTATCATTTGAAAGTTAAGAGTATCTGAAATATTTATGTTTTACTGTTTGTACCAATATTTAACCAAAATGTTCAAAAAAGTATTATTTCTACTTCTACATCAGTTTTATCCGATGTGACCGCTTTTAGGTGACTTACTTAAGGTTATTAGCGAGTTACGATACTAGTGAAGGATGTGTCCGACTCATTCCCAGCATTAAATGAAGCAACTTAAGACAAAATGACGTTGGCTAGATTCGAGCCCGTGACCTCCCGAATGAGTGACATGAGTTAGAGTGTAGAGTCGAGTGTCTTTACTCACTTAGACTAATAAATGTTACAATATATACACCTCTTCGTAAAGAGGGAGTGAAGTTCCTAAGGCTAAAACATGATCATGAGTTATCTATGTGCGTATAGGAAATTCCGCTGTAGAATATACATTAGTTTAGCTGGTGTGCGGCGTTCGGATAATTACACACAAATCCTCAAGAGCTATTTTACGCGGAACAATTCGCCTATGACATGAAAACCTCGGAAACTACATATTTCAGTCAAGATTGTCGGTGGCTGAAATTATTCTATAGTGACCTTCCGAATGAGAGACACGTTTACGTTACCAGTGTTATTCAAAACTCGGCTGTCAGTAAGAGGACAGAGTCAACTAACACCATCAACTATGATGAGAATATTATATTGCAACATAACATATTCAACTACAACAAGATCAAAGCTAGATGCGCCAAAAGCTATGAAAAGTAAAAATAAACTGTTCGTCAAAACTGATATCTTAATTAACAGTTATCGTCTCTGCGAGGATGTGTGATGAGTTAATTACTTGTTTATGAAATATTGCTACTCGAGACGATGAGTGGTGATATATGAGTATATTCATATTAAATTTAAAACGTCAGCAATATGTGGAGCTCGAACCAACGTCCCTTGGAATGATACGTTTCGGACTGAAGCCCTAACATTAATTAGCATCTCTATCGAACACCTTGGATCTCGACGAAGGTTACATAAATATTTATGCAACGATGGTTATCTAGACGATCATCAAAGTGTTTTGTGTCTGAATACATGTGGTGAAACATAATACGCGTGCATTGAAGGTAACAAGAAATAGAAGATATGACCCGAAACCCTTGATGATGCGACTTATGAATCATGGGGAAAATTAAAGAAATATGCTGTATTGAAGAAGAGTAGACTGACGATAATGAGTGACGGAATAAAATATAGATGTCAGTCTCCAGCAATGCCCTGCTTACAGCTAATAGCATCCATAATACACACGCATACGAAACTTTTAAAAATACAGCCAATCATTACACGCCAATGATGTTGCTTCTAAACGTATCAAAGTAATGCACTATGGCTATTCGAGACGATTCAAAAAAACATGCCTTATGAAGGATTCGAACTTACGTCCTCGTAGAGCCATACGCTTCGGACCAACGCCGTAATCGTATGTGCCACCGCGGACGGCTTTATACACTCAAAAACACTGAGATCAGAAGATTTTGTACCTTTTTATATTTGCTCAATATAAACACATAAAATCACTTTGCCTTGTGACTGCACTGCATCCTTGGATTGCTTACACGGTGATCGAGTGTATTAGAGCACCGCGGCTTGGCCGCGGCGCCATAACGGTCACCTAGACCCAAATAAACCTGTATTTTAATCTGATTTTACAACTAGATGTAAGGTAAATAAATAATAAATGGGCTCATACGTAAAGTTTCTATACTAACTAAAAGAGAAATATTTCTAAGGGCGAGTTACAAAGCAAATAGAAACTAAAAAATAAGCCTTTCCAATTCAAAAGTCGCTATATAGTAGCAATATTCGATATCTTGACTTCCTAAGGCCGTACGAACGCTCGACAAACGTAATTACAATCTGCGCCCACAACAACACTGCCTTGAGAGAGGCACCGACGGGATAAACAGGAGGGACCATCGAACAAACAAATCAGCAGCAATTATTTGTTTCTGTGTAGGAGGTTCATTCAATTCCCGTCCGATGTTTACACGCTCCACTAACGACTGTGTGGGATTTGATTTGTAATTAGAGAGCAAGCGTCATTAGATGTTGTATAGAAACGGTCCCACACTAACAACATGAATGTCTAGAAAAGACGATTGGCATCTAATTGGTATTTGTAGCACTCGTATAAAATCGATTTCATTGAATCGGTTTTAGAACTAATTCTTCTAGTTGGAGTGGAGTATTGTCGATACAAAAAGTATTTACTGACTAAACCCACACAATTGGAATCACTGACTTTTAATTGGATACACATTTGGTTTGCCTCGCTCTAGGAGGGATTTTATGTAACCATATATCCAAGAGTACACGGACTAATGTGTAAAACCAATTACTTCAATGTTAAAAATAAAATGTAAATAGAAACTTCATAAGCCAAATCCACGTTCTTAGAAAATATCTAGTTTTCCGATTCTGTTTTCAACAAACTACAATTGTATTGCATTTTTAAAAAAACAAATGTAACAACAAATTCGGAAATAAGTCAAATTACGACCTATTTTGAGACACATAATATTACAAAATAAAGCCAATGTTATTACAAAACTAGTGTCAACTTCTTGCTTGTGAAAGTTTTTTCGAAACAAATGTGATAAATAACTGATTGTTATTGTAAGTAGGAAAAATATACAGTCTTCTTTTTGCGACAAGTTAAAGCATTGCAAATCAATTTAATAGTTTTCAAGTATATAATAGCAATAGTTTTGGTTTTGCCACCATAGAAAAGTATAGATAAATCTTATGAACCCGGATAATACACCAACATGCTATCTTTGTCAGCCTTCCTAAATACGAGACCACTAAATAAAACACCACTTTTGTCAAGATTGAAGAACTCGTTCACGAGATTGCGAACCCAACATCAGCGAGGGAGATATTTCACAAACCCGCTTCCATCCAGCCTCCTTTATCTACAATACGGGAAGATACAGACTAATAATAATAACAATAAAGCCGACGTCGTGAAGAATCTCTCCGTAATGTAGTTGCGGTTTAGTTGCCATAACAACCGTAAACCTGGTTTAATCCCCGTAGAGAGGGGCTCTCGACCCCTCGCCTAACCCCCCGCCCCCGTGACCTAGAGCGAAACTTCGTTTTATACTTCATGGCGAGGATGGAGTGACGCGAGTAGCTGATACTGATGCTGCCAGGGAATTACATTATTAACAGTCTGATGCACAGGGATGCAGTATAATATAAACTTGCAATACAGTGAGTGCAACATGGTGAAATTGATTTAGTTTCGTTGCGCGAGCACTTTGACTGATCTAAGAGAAATAAACTGCAGAATTTATGTGAAAGATTTACTTAAATTACAAAAATAGCTACTTTCTTTTTTCCGGGGGGTTGGGGGGATTTAGTTGATTGAGCAATATTCGTGACGCCCAGATAAATAAAACTGAAACGGTTATAGTATTTTCAACATACACCAAATTTTGATTTCGTACACTTTGTAAGGCTTATTTTAGGTAGCTAGCTAATCAGAATCAGAAGAGATCAAACGTTTACCACCAGGGGATAGTTCCGTAAAAACCTTACAAATAATTATGTAAACATACGAATATTGTGACAAAACTTACTCGTGCTCTCACGTTATCAGTAATCACCAACCCATTCTTACCTGAAACAGAATAAAAATCACATTAAAACATTATTGTTGACGAGTGCAACACTTTAAAATATTCAAATAAAAATCAATTATACCTTTGAGTTGAGGACTTATAGTGCTTAAAATCTCTCACGTGTGGCTAAGATATAATACTGTTTGTTTGCTGCGGTCATGGTACAAACAAATTTTAAAAAGGAGTGACACTCAACTCCAGTTTCCAAACCAAAAATAATTTATTATTTAAAGTAATACAGATAACAAAAACATCGGAGGCCGCACATGAAGACCGGATGCACACACATAACACAAGTTTTACGTTTTAAGATATGAATCCGTAATATCATGTACTTAGACCTCCTATAAGTCTGACAAAACAATTTATGTGTACGAGTGTACCACTATATTCGGAAGTCACATCACAAACTGGATTTACTAACAATTTACCAATACACACATAGCAAGCAACACATTTCCTTCGAATACGAAGTCAATACAAGACAAAACAAACAACAATTTATCACTTTTGACATTTCACGTGAAGTATTGTGTACAGTTCGTATTCGTATTCTAGTTTACAAAGCACGGTCCAAAAATCGATTCCCGTTACAGGTCTGTTTTTTATGAACTCTAAAAATGACTTTATTCCACCCCATTGACGTAACTTCTAGGACATTTCATACTATTTTTCTTTCAAAAGTCGAGAAAATAGTTATGGATACGCAATGTAATCTCGAGTGTAGACCTATAGAATCTTCTTATCGGTTAGGTGGGTGGGGAAGGGGGAGGTAGGCTCCGGGGAATCTCTACAATATTGTGCTTTATATAGTCGAGAGCATCATGGTGGTCAGATTCCCTTGCAAACTGCGGACGAATCAACGTCCCCTCCCCACAATATCTTTGGTCCGCGCACACAATTCGTCAAACCGAACACTGGAACCTCAGAGAGGATGCATAGCCCTAGCGATCAATTCACTACAAACCGACTTTAAGCAAGATATATAAGTTCTAAAACCGATTTCGGAGGCCAGCCGATAACTTCGTTCCGGTGATCAATTGCCCAACTTGGGGGGGTAATGGAACGAAACTATGCCCTCTCTACACGGGTAAGAAAAGAAAGGGGTGGTCGTTTAAGCGTGACGTGTTGGGGGTGTTATTAGGGCCCGGGGGGGGGGGGGGTACAACAGTTCACTCTACAAGCAATAGACATGTTGTAGGGTATATAATATTACACGACGAGAGAGCAAGTTGTTGATTAATTCTAACGTTGAAAAAAGCAGGGAGCTAAGCTTATTTGTATCTAACTCTATCGTATTCATTTATTAACAAAAAAGGACAAAAATAAACTAAGTACATGTATGGACACAAAAACAATTAACTCTAGTTGGTCATATTTTAAAATAAAAATATAACAACAATGTATAATAAGACAACAATTTCTGAGAATATATCCAAATCATATAAGGAAAAAAACATTGTATCTCCATAATTTTATTTGGTGGAGGTGCCGGGTCCCGCCTTCAGTTGAAGCTAGCCTTTCTGACATGCCTACCTTGGATAAAGAGCAATGTGTACAAATGAACCACATGTCAATCGGAGATCATGGTCGGTTCTTATATAGTGAGATGTGACAGACGCACAGACAGACGGATTGACTGACAGAAAAGTGATGTATATAGGCAATAGACTTGTTGCTATAGACGAGAGATCGAGGAGTGGACTAATGCTAGAGTTGATTGATTCATGACGTCCAGAGATGAAACCAAGATTGGAAAATAACTACTAGGCCTATGTGAACTTACGCACGATAAGTAAATCAAGGGTCGAACAGTACTCGTACTAACCCTAACAAACTTGTGTACTTGTAACTTTCTTAATCGTCTCAATTCAATCTAAAAATTAATAATAGCCTGTGCACTTGTAACTTTCTTAATCGTCTCAATTCAATCTAAAAAGAAATAACATGTTAAATTTGTAGTCGAGTAACAACAATCAGCACTTGTTGTGGCTAGATAAGTTTTGTTCAAGAGTAAATAACATTGTCATCTCTTGATTTATTTTATTCCCGGGTGAACCTAACTGAAGCATCCTTGTCAGCACCTGTACACGGATATACTGGAGCTCCCTCCCACCGCATACGACTGGTAGAGCTGACACCTTGTATCACCACGTTGCGTGCAAGAGGGTGGTGGAGGGGGGGGGGGGGGTTGTCAGGGGTAGAAACAATAGAGGGGAGAGAGAGTTCAGTCACGTGAATGCGGACGTGAAAAAGTGTACATGAAACAAGGCAGAGTTAAAGATGTGAACAAATACGAAGAGATGCGGATGTAAAAGGCTGCTGATTTTCAGTGTCTGTTGCAAAGAAAGAACGTTTTTGGTTACCCAGGTGGTCATGGGGCGAGGCTAACTTCAGCCAAAGAGGGGATACATTTATACCCGGCACCTCCACCAAAGACATTATGGAAATACGTGGTAAAATACAATTTGGATATCTATTAGAAATTGTTGTCTTATTAGTTATTACACATTGCTGAAATATTATTATTATTTTAAAATGTGATCTATGTGCATTTATGTCCTTCGTGTTATTAAGTGTCCTCCTTTGTAAAACAGTTTTAAATACTATATAGGATCGGAAATAAGAAGAAATAAACAAATATAACTGTACAGACTCTGTGCGTAACAGTCACTAAGCAGAGGGTCTCATTTTAAACAGCAATTAAGAGAGGAGGGGGGGGGGGGGACTTTGATAGACTAAATGATTGATTGCTTGATGGCGGGATTAAGGCATTTTTTTTAGATTTCCTTCCCGCTAATGACATTATTTTACATACACATCTAATCGTGACTGATTAGTGGGGCGGCCAGGAAAGTCATATTATCATACCATATCAGTGCGCATCAACCGTTCGATTTTCCATCCAAGATTTAATTTTATATACAAACTTGAAAAATAATTAATCAATTGTTGGTCGGGAAACACTTCCGTAGTTGGAATTGGTAAATATTGTATCCATTCAAGAAATAAACATTTTCCGGACCAGTTAGATTTTGTAATTTCTTAATAATTGTCTTAAAATATTGTGACAATTTTCTCATTTTCAGAATGTAATTTGTAATACTCTTCTAAATGAATACGTATTTGGAAGAAATGAGTAGACAGTATAAATGTCGACTACTTGTGATCGTTGCGTTTGACTACGCAACAGATAGACTCACCACGTGTGTCTAGAATTACATAGATAGAGGATGGGTGGCAATCTCGAGATAGGGCCTTCAGTGTTTCTAAGGCTGCCTGTTGAACACTGTACATTGTGTGGAGAAATGGTACGCGACTTTCACCAAGGGTGGAATTCTCACTACAAAGCAGCTTCTCAGAGGGTAAGATTATTGTTGGATTACATGCTACGAACGCCTGCGCGACGGGCAAACCCGCCGTACGGCCGAGTCGCCAACTACAAGTCACCGCCTTCTTGCAGTGCTTAGACTCGCGTCTCTGTACGATCTACAGGGCTGAGTAAAAACCACGTTTTGTCGGCCGCCTCAGACACCTTAGAAGTGACAAAACTAGTGAACTTATAACGGGTTATGGGCCCAGTTCATAGTTAAATCTGTAGGTAAAGTGTATAAGTCATTCACCCAGCACAGTTCAGCGAAAACCCTGCTAATCCCGCAGCAGAGTCGGCGCCTAAGCAGGTGAGCGACCAACCTAACCTATAGCCTAGCCTAGGCCTACCCCCAAGGCCTAGCCATGTCGTCCGCGGACGGGAAAGTCTCCATACAAAAACTCAACAACAAAAATTACCAGCTGTGGAAGTTCAAAATAGAAATGCTGTTGAGCAAGGACGACCTCTGGGACACAGTTGAGGAAGATACGCCATCGCAGCCTAATACAGCATGGAAAAAGAAAGACCAACGTGCCAGGGCCACAATTTGCCTACTTCTCGACGACGACCAGCTGATCCACGTGCGGAATGAAACGTCCGCCCGATCAGTGTGGTTGGCCCTGAGAAAGGTGCACGAAAGGTCTAACTTAACCTCAAAGTTGTATCTCCTCAGGAAAAACTGTACAGCCTCAGGCTCAAAAACGAGCAAAGTATGGATGAGCACATCAACAGAACACTTGAGCTAGTTAATGAGCTCAGGGGACTGGGCGAAGAGCTCAGGAAAACCACGTCGCAGCCCTCCTGTTGTGTAGCCTGCCAGAGAACTATGGCATGCTAATCCCCAGCACTTGAGGCTAGACCCGAGGGTGACATAACACTCGAATTCGTTATCGCAAGCTCAAGGACGAGTTTAACCGAAGAACGGAAACAAAATTTGGGGGGTCGAATACAATGAAGCTGTATTAAAAACCGGACCTCAATACGGGACAGTGGAAAGAATGAAGTGCTTCCACTGCAACAAACCCGGTCACCTAAAGAAGGACTGCCGGACCCTCAAGAGAGAAACAAAGTTCAACAGGGAAAAAGTCAAGAGCGCCATAAGAAGCGAGGCCGGATCAAGCGACGATGAAGAACCGCGCTACGTATGTTTCAAGGCGGAGGAAGTCAAGAAAACAACCACATGGTTCATTGACTCGGGAGCAACATGCCACATGACAATGACAGGGCATTTTTTTCAAGACTCGACGAGAAGTCGTGCACCGTCTCACTCGCAAACGGGAGCTCCATGCAGTCCGAGGGAGTGGGGGAGGGCTTCCTGAAATGCAAGGTGGGTCCGTCACCCAGGAGACCCGTGAACGTGCTGCTCAAAAACGTGTTATACATCCCCAGCCTCGACGGCAGCCTGATATCGGTGCCCACACTAACCAAGCTTGGGTTCTCAGTAAAATTCGACAGCAATCAGTGCACGGTCTCAAAAACCGGAGAACCCCTAGCCATAGGCCTCCGGAAAAAGCAACTCTCGAAGTCTGGCTAGACAGTGACGAAACGAGGAAACCCGCGCAAAGTCTGCTATCCAAGAGGAAAATCATGAGAACTGCATCCACCTATGGCACAGACGCATGGGACACCGAAACCCCGACGCCGTCAGAAGACTGAAGAAAGAAAATCTAGCAACTGGTATGACACTCGGTGACTGCGACATGCGGGAAAATTAGCAGTACATGCGTGAAGGGAAAAGCTAACCAAAAAGCCTTTCCCGAAGAAAAGCGAGGAACGGGCAGATAAACCTCTCGGATTGGTCCACTCTGACCTGTGCGGACCGATGAATACCCAAACCCCTGGCGGAAAGAGGTACATCATGACACTGACTGACGACTACTCCAGATACTGCACGGTCTACCTACTGAGAACTAAAGACGAAGTTTTGGACAAGCTGAAAGTTTACTCGGCAAGAGTCAACAACATCTTTAACACCAAAATTAAGAAGATTAGGTGCGACAACGGGAGAGAATACAAAAATGCAGCCGTCAAATCGTTCCTGGACGGGGAAAGGGCATCGAACTGCAACTCTCTGTACCGTACTCTCCCCAACAAAACGGAGTAGCCGAAAGGAAGAACCGCTCCCTTACAGAAATGGCAAGATGCATGCTACTCGACGCGTCCCTCCCAACAAAGTACTGGGAGAAGCAGTAGTCACGCCAACTACCTACAAAACCGCTTGCCCAGCAAATCGGTTGAGAAAACTCCGTATGAACTGTGGTTCGGCAGTAAACCGAACGTCTCCCACATCCGAGTTTTTGGAAGCAAAGTCTACAGCCATATCCCCAAGGAGAAGAGGACGAAGCTAGACCCCCGAGCCGAAGAAGGAACTCTCGTTGGATACAGCGAAGAAGCCAAGGGATACCGCATACTAAACACAGCTACCGGGAAAATCATCGTCAGCAGAACCGTCACATTCACAGAAACCAGGATGAAAGACAGCTTCGAAGTTATCAGCAAAAGACCGGAATGGGAAGAAGCAACGAACGTAGACTCGGTAACCTCAATCTCACAAAGAACCAGGAAGCCGCCGTCGAACACGCAGATAACCCCAGCGACAATGATCAAGAGACAGCCGAACCGGCTTCCGAAGACACCAGAAAATCCTCAAGACCTAGCAAAGGGATTCCTCCCAAGAGACTATCGTACCTAGCCAGAGAAGAGGTCGTCGAACCAGGAAGTTGGAGAGAAATGACCCAAATGAAGGGAGACCTGAAGGAAGAGTGGACAAAAGCGGCAAACGAGGAATATGAATCTCTCATGGCCAACGCTACTTGGTCATTGACTACCTTGCCCGAAAACAAGAAGGCAATCGGAAGCAAGTGGACCTTCAAGGCCAAAGAAAATGCAAGCGGAAACATAGAACGCTTCAAAGCCAGGTTAGTCGCGAAAGGATTCTCTCAGAAGTACGGAGAAGACTACGACGAGACATTCGCCCCAGTGGCCAAATACGCCACCATCAGAACCCTACTCGCAATAGCCACTGTTAAAGACCTAAAAATAAGGCAAAATGGATGTTGTCGACTGCATTCCTCAACGGCAACCTATCCGAGGAAGTGTACATGAAGCAGCCGGAAGGGTTCGTCATTCCAGGACAAGAAGACATGGTGTGCAAGCTCAATAAAAGCTTGTACGGTCTAAAGCAATCGGCCAGGACCTGGAATTCCAAAGCCCACGATACAATAACCAAGTTGGGGTTCTCACAAAGCAAAGCTGATGCTTGTTTGTACGTGAAAAGGAGCGGACAAACGTACACCTACGTCACCATTTACGTAGATGACCTGCTAGTATGCGCAACCACGGAAGAGGAGCTCGACCAACTTCATGTAGACCTGAATAGCTCTTTCGCCACAAAAGACCTAGGCGAGGCAAACAACTACTAGGGATTGAAATAGACAGAGATGCAAACGGGGACATGCTGCTACACCAACGCGGAAAGACACTTACCATTATCGAACGGTTCGGAATGGCAAGTGCCAAGTGTAGCACAACACCTATGGACGCCAGCTACCTGAGCCAAACCGGAGAGGAAAACCCACTACCCGATAACAAAGAGTACCGACAAGCAGTGGGGGCACTCCTGTATCTTGCAAACGTCACACGCCCAGACATCGCCACCGCCATAAGCATCCTGAGTAGGAGACTCGAAAATCCCAGGGCCATGGACTGGACGGCGGTAAAGAGAGTGATACGCTACCTAAAAAGGCACCGCCGCTCTCCCACTAAGGATCAGCGCTTCAGGGGGCACTGTTCTCTCAGGATTCACCGACGCAGACTGGGGAGGTGACCAAATGGACAGAAAATCGAGGAGCGGTTACATATTTCAACTAGGAAGCAATACAATATCCTGGTTGAGCAGAAAAACAAAACTGCGTAGCCCTCTCCTCAACCGAAGCAGAGTATGTGGCCACCACTCTAGCTTGCCAAGAGGCTACATGGCTCCGACAGCTCCTAAGCGACCTAGGACATGCCCAGGAAGACCCAACGGTACTGCACGAGGACAACCAGGGGTGCATTAACCTAGCCACGTCTGAGAAAATAGGCAACCGAGTGAAACATATAGATCTCAGATACCACTATATCCGAGACGTCGTAGACCAAGGCACCGTCCGCCTGGAATACTGCCCCACGGAAGACATGCGTGCGGACATACTAACGAAGCCGCTGCCGGGTCCCAGGTTTGCAGCACTGCGGGAGAAGATAGGGCTTGCAGCCAGCGACCCGCGCGAAGGACGTCCGTCGAGTGGGGGTGTTGGATTACATGCTACGAACGCCTGCGCGACGGGCAACCCGCCGTACGGCCGAGTCGCCAACTACAAGTCACCGCCTTCTTGCAGTGCTTAGACTCGCGTCTCTGTACGATCTACAGGGCTGAGTAAAAACCACGTTTTGTCGGCCCGCTCAGACACCTTAGAAGTGACAAAACTAGTGAACTTATAACAATTATTATAACTAAGAAAGACAATGGAATTTGAGCGGCTTATGTAGATGCAGCGCAAACGCTTCACACTCCCTTGGTCTGCAGAGCGTTGCAATTTACCGCACAAAGCTAGCGAAACAACAGACAATAGAGTGGATGAGCTTTCTCGAGAGGCTGAGGATTCGCACGTCTCTAGATGTTAGTAGTTAACTCGGGGGGTTGGTTACTCTTAGGTTATGTGTTTACCTAGGAGGATATGAGGTTGAACGCAGGACAACAACGCAAGTTATTTAATTACTGATACAGTGGTATTGAAAAGTGGTATAAAGTGTGGGGGAGGGGGGTTCAAATGATCATACAGCTCCCTCCGGGCGGCTTTGGGTTTTAACATTTATGTAAGTAAAACCTTTACAAATAAGTTACCTCCAATTTGGCAAAAAAAAACATGGAATATTCAAGCATGATTAATCTCAATTGCCTGCATGTATGCAATTTATTTAAAAAATCTATAGGCAGTGGTTGAGATGGCAATATTAATAAGATTCCCTGGTATTATTATATAACATTGTGTTGTTTGAAATATGTATGATGTGATACAAAATGTGTTAAGAGAGTAAAGGACATAAGTTTTAAGCAAATTGCTGTTCGTTCGGCCGACTGACACCACAGGTGTTTGAAATTTTGAACATATGTCACGAATGTGGAAATATATAAGGCTCTGCAGTAACACCTTTCCAAATTTTGTTTTAAAATAATTTATAAAAAAAAATTAGTGTTCACAAATTTGAATTTTGTTAAAAATTCCAAAATTGACTATATTAGTGATTTTTTTCTGGCTTATTAGTCAAAATTTTGAAAATCTATGACCGCAGGGCTGTCCATGTATGGTTTATTGACAACTACGTAGGATACATCTTGGCCGAGCGAATAGCTATTTTCTAACTGCCAAATGTGTCCCATTCCCTCTTAATGTATTATAAATTAGTCTACAATAAAGGCGTAAAGACGTTCGATTCCGCTTTTGTAACACAGAATTCCGTTAACGAGTTAAATGCAGTTAAGCTTTGTAGGGGTATTATGAGCGATATTCAAAGTATATGTATTAACAAGGCAGCCACCTTAATTACGGTATAGCTTTGAACATGAATTAACCCGCTAGTTCTCTCGCTGGAGATACGAAACATGAACACAGATGAGTGGCTACCTCTCGGTGCGCGACCAGATTGTCGCATGGACCGACAAGCAAGGAGGGGGGAGGGGGGAGGGGGGTCACCCCAGGCAAGCACGGTGGATACTGTGTTGTAGTAGGAAGTGGATTCCCCATTTCGAGTTTAGAGAACAACCAAGTATATCGGGTACGAATTGATTGTCATGAGACAGTGAGCAGAAGAGGTGAATGCAGTTCAGATCTAAGATGCACGTAATTTATATAATTTTGACTATTTTATAAGGTTCACATATGTACTTGTGTATGAAATAACATAGATTAAACTGTATTGTAAAAGCAAAACTCTGTTGTACAGATACAAACTGCCACATGGACACGGAAATGAAAAATAAAACATTTAAGGATAATCAATATTGCAAAAAAAGCGCAAAAAATGAAAATTCAAAATTGTCGTCTCTAAATTTTGCAGATATAGGTGGTAACTAAAAATTGAAATTAAATATTTAAATGTAATCAAAGTTTATAAATGTATAGTTTATGTACAATTTACCCAGCTATATAAATATTTCTGATTACACGTGTACAACGTGTCTTCCGTGCTATTTGATTTGTTATAGTCATAGGCTATAAATAGTGAATTTTCTTCAAACGGAACTTCATTGAATTTTCATTTTTCCGCACGTAATTTATATAATTTTGACTATTTTATAAGGTTCACATATGTACTTGTGTATGAAATAACATAGATTAAACTGTATTGTAAAAGCAAAACTCTGTTGTACAGATACAAACTGCCACATGGACACGGAAATGAAAAATAAAACATTTAAGGATAATCAATATTGCAAAAAAAGCGCAAAAAATGAAAATTCAAAATTGTCGTCTCTAAATTTTGCAGATATAGGTGGTAACTAAAAATTGAAATTAAATATTTAAATGTAATCAAAGTTTATAAATGTATAGTTTATTGTCCAATTTACCCAGCTATATAAAATATTTTCTTGATTACACGTGTACAACGTGTCTTCCGTGCTATTTGATTTGGTATAGTTCATAGGCCTATAAATAAGTAATTTTCTTCAAACGGAACTTCATTGAATTTTCATTTTTCCTCAAATTAGTTCAATACTATATCTGAACTGAGAAAAACATAAATGTACCACACAAGTCTAATCTCCATCCGCAAAGCTTTGAGCTTCCTTATGTCCGCTAAGCCCTACCCCACAGTCCAAGTCGTGTAGTGTGTGACGTGTGGACGTGGGACCAGACAAAGCACACAACGTATCGTGTGCGGACATGCCGTGGAGAAGGGGTGTAAATCGTGTTAGAAAAGACTTTGTGTACACAAAAGATTAGAAATCCTATCGTGGCGAGGGAGGAAAATACCACACACAGCTTGGCAGATAGCAAAACAAATTGAGAGAGGTTTGCAACAAATTCGTGACGTAGTTATAACCTCACGGTCCACTAGATCTCCTTGCGCTCGCCGCTCTAGTCGATCGCCGTAGGGAAAGTGTTTTGTGGTTCCTCGAATGTCCGCTAGGAAATTCAGTGGACCTTGTGTCACTGGGATTTTTTGGATGAGCGTAGCGAGCGTAGCGAGCGAAGCGAAGATTCCATTTCACTACACTGGAGAAAAAAATCCGGAATGTTTTTTTTTTTTTTTTTTTTTCTTTCTTTTTTTTTTTTGTATTTTTGTCTGTTTGTCCACACGATTCCGGCTAAACCGATAATCCGATTGCGATGAAATTTTATGGAGGCCTTCGAAATCTCTGAACTTAGAACTGCCACGTTTTTGAGCGCAATCGGAAAATTTTTTCTCGTGAAAATCGCAATTTTACGATTTTTTTTATTTTATAAAAAATATCTTACTTTATCCGATTTTAATGATTTTTGCACAGAACCTTTATTTTATGAATTTAGATATTTTTGTGAAATTTGAGCGCAATTGAAAAAATATTTATCATAAAAATCGAAATTTTACAGGTTTTTTTCTTTTTTTAAACAACTCTTTGACTTATAACACCTACATGCTTTATCCGATCGTAATCATTTTTTCGCAGAACCTTTATTTTATGAATTAATATATTAGTGTAAAATTTGAGCGCAATCGAGAAATTATTTCTTATGAAAATCGCAATTTTACGATTTTTTTAACAATTACGATTAATTAAAAAAATATATAAAAATTAAGTTAATTTTTAATTTAATTTAATTTAATTTAAAACAAATTTCAACTAAGTAATGATTTTGCCACAGAACAACAGAAAATTCGCATAACACATGGCAGCTCAATGCACCAATTACGCTCATCCAACAACGCGGCGGGACTTAAGCGTTTTCCTAGTATTTAAATTTGCTTTACATCAAAATAATGTTTGAGATTAAATCAAGTGCACTTTTATTTCATTCGGAGCTACAAACACAGCAACACAGAGTTGAAACTGTATTTTTCTTTTAAAAACAAGCTTAGTTTTTTTAAATGCGTGTCAAAGTATTCGAATCATTAGTTAACTTGGCAATTTGTGAACCACCGATTTTCTTGATTTAAATCAATATTTTATGTTATTTTAAATCGAAACAAAGCCAAAAACATCAGATTGAAATAAAAAAGATAATTTAAATCACCGAAATATTTTTTTTAAAGTCACACACCCTGCCTTGTGAGCACTTCAAACAGTCACATGTCTCGACATCATTTTTAACCAGTGGTTTATGCAAATTAGATTGGTCAACGATGATAGCATCAAGTTTGACAGCTCGACAGGTACTAGATTAAGATATTAATGTGCGTGGCCATACTCTAACTAAAGTATGTTACAATGGAAGCGATGGAGTTGAGGGATCGAAACATTTATACCAACCAACCCAATACACAACTAGGTCAAACACAGCTCAACGACTTCGCGACATCGAACTTTCAACTGTGATTAGCCTGTTTAATAACAATATAATTAATACTCCAAGTAGGTGTAGATTTGCGTGCCTTAATATAATATGCTTCTAAGCATGTATATTAGGATTTGTAGTTTCTCATACTGATCTTATTACATATGATGAGCATATATCCGATGCGGATAGCTATAATGATGTGGGGAAATTTACTAACAAAATTTTGCATATAACAAAAGCTATCTGCAAAACAAAGGCTATAATCTGTGATGTGGTATAACCAAAACCACATTTTACAACTAGCCCTACTTTTTCGCCACTAAACATTATTTTTTCCAAATGTGTATATATAATTTTTAATATCAATAAAATAGCATTTCACATTTAAGACTTGCGCGCCGACGTAATCAGAAAACCTAGCAACTTTATATATAACAATCAAATATTTCATCATAATGATGATGATGTTAATGTATGGCCTTGCAAAGGAGAAATAATATATAGTTATCTAAGGGGGATCAAATTTCCACGTCGTCTCGCTTCCCCTCGTCGTACAAACACGTTCTGTGTACTGAGAACAATTGCTAGCAGTAGCTTGTACAGCATGATAGATCGCACGTGGGGTTGGGTTCGCTCTTAGTGTGGTACAGCCTCTGTAACCTCGAAAGATAAATCGTACATTCCACCTCCCACTTCTTTTGTGCGAGTTGCCACTAACGACGCTTTAAGTCTTTGAATATACTCTCTTCGGCACTGTAGCGCGCTCTTTGCAACGTACAAGCTGGTGGAAGTGAACAGTAAGCACATAAATAAATAAACATAAATACATTGGTATTCATAGTCTACCCACTCGGTAACACACTGATTTTCAGTGGGGACGTTAATTATTTTAAGGTGGATCGAACCAACCCTATCTACGCCGACGACACATCAAGTTGGGCACAAACAAACCCGCGGGCAACCTCAGAACATTAATAATCATCTTAAAATGTGATGTGTCCAGTGTCCTTCGTTGCTAGGACGGCTCCAAAGTCACCCCAACCTAAGAATTGATAGATGAATAATAATTGGTCTGTATCAAAAGTTAAAAATGTACTGCTTGAAGAGGGATTCGAGCCCAGAACCTTCTGCATTAAAAGCAGGAACTCTTAACAACTAGACCAAGAGCCAAACATAAACTATGTACATTATACCGTGACATCTGCAGCGGGTTACCGCTTCCAAAACTATATTGTCAGGGGGAGTTTTATTCATTTTGTTCCGAAAAATATGCTAGGAATGCCACAGGCCACAGGCGTGTTTAGTGGTTTACAGGAGCTGAAATCTGAAAACATGCAAAGTTCATAGATGCTTTGTAATAACACGAGGAAGGTATTTCTCGTAAAATTTCGCATTGCGCTTTAGGTTCCCCATAGCTTGCCTCGCTATTTTTCTACATTTACACAACGAGACATATTACGGTCTACTTCATTATCGGTCTCTAGTTGGTCATTGTTCGCTCGTCGATGGTGGCGGCGCCTACAGGGTTGACTTGGTCGGTTCTACATTTAATGTTCCCCACTGAAAATCAGTTCTTGACTAAGAGGGTAGACTTAATACGAAATGATGTATTTATTTATTTTATTTATTTAAAGTCCTTTTATTGGTAGTTACGTGAGTTGTCTCCCGTAGGCGATATAACTTAATCGGATGCAACATAAAAAGGGTTTGTTTTCGAAATAGGAAAATCTGTCGTTGAAATTATTAACTTCAAAAAATGTATGTAATTTTCTGAGAACTGGAAAACTGGACTTTCCGGTAGTTTACATTTCTCTCACATGGTGGCTATGTAAGTTATAGTCTCCACTAAGAAGAAGTCATTAATCAGTATCTAATTAATTCCGAAAATAATATCAGCAATTTGTAAAGAAACGACAAAAACTTGACAAACGTACAAATTTAAACCGAATTTCAAATGGAGTAAACATTTTTTTTAAAACACCAATTTAAAGCAAATTTAAGGAATATCCAATTTATGAGTTGTTATAACATTGCTACACATGCATTACTGCAGAGCTGCCAGAAATTGGAACTTAAGGTACAAGCTCATTCTGTTTTGACGTTCAAGAGATCAATTTCCTCTGCACATTGTTAGAAATAATTTGATGTAGCGATTCATTCATTCTTACTATTATGTCAATTAATAATTTGTATATTTTCACATGTATTCTGTAGAGACTGGTTGTGTTTGGGTCATTCTGCCCTTTGCCAACCTTCCTAGTTAGTGTAGGGTTAATAAATAATGATGATGATAATAATAATGTGTTTAACCAATGCGAAGCATACATAAAAACGTTCGCGTAAAATAAAATCCTACTCTTGGTGGAGGTGCCGGTCCGCCGCGTACATGTAATCTTCATCTTTCTTGTGGGCTAGCCACGTCCCTTCCTCCCTCCCCCCAGTGTCATCAAAACATTCCAGCCAGCCAGTCAACATAACCTTCACCCTCCAATATCTCTTGAATCCCGAAACAGACACAATGGTAGCACGTGGCAACGAAGAAAATCTATAAATCGAGCTTGTTGCCTAAAGAAAAAATATCTCTTTCATGAGCAAATGGATTATTGCGAGGGCGCACGCACGGATGTTTTCCTTTCAATCGAGTATCAATGAAACGTAATTACCAAGGGTGTGTAATCGAGTAATGACCACCAACCCTCGTATAGGCAGAAACACCATAATGTTCAAGGGTATAAAGAAGATCGTTGGACCGGGATATGGGGATTATGAAGATTTCCCTTTACACCAGCCGTGATGGCTTCATACGCCTCTGACCAATATTAACATTCAATAACGTGTACACTAATCATTATTTACATCATCATTATTCAACGAAAATATCTAAGAATATTAAATATAATCCAGAATCATCAACTCCACCTACGCAAGTGTTTCCCGACTCATTAAACCGACAAATAATCTGAGCAAAGAGAAACATGAACTATGATCCCCACTGAAAACCGAATTGTAACCAAGAGCCAAGTGGACACATGTACGGTATGAATTTATTTAGTAATGAAATCGGGAACCTGAGTATTCGTTTTCGTTATTCGTATTCATTCGAATCTTGTTCGGGTAGGCCTACGTTTATGTTAAATTGAACATAAACAAACAAGAACATCACACATTTAAAGAAATTTTAAAAATGTGATAATTGCAGCTATTTAATAAGGTTGGGTAGATTCCGTGGCCATGACTTCTCACTCGTTTACATTTGCATTGATTTACTTTCTTGATGACAACCTGTGGCTACGTTTATTTGTACTTCAATTGAGTTTCATTTGTTTCATTGGTGTATAGTAGAGTGCTACTAGTATCCAAGAAGGTCCAAGAAGGGTGTCGTTATAAGACGGATTCGAGTTAGAAATACGCGAATCTGTGAAGGGCCATACAACTGAATCTATACTTTACTACCCGATATCATCCCTAAAAGTAAAATATGGATGTTGAAAATCACTTCAATACTGATTTGAACTTGGCAGCAACAACAGACAAGGAAAAGTATCTACACTCTCGTACTGCAACGATCTATGTATTGATGGTTGAACGTGCACATACAATAACATAACTCCTGGTTATTGTAGTAGCTCTCCCTTCTCTGGATGCGACTCGACGATCAGTTACGAGTATTATAGAAACACAACACGTGATTCTTCTGTAAGACGAGATTGCACGAGACAAAATAGTGTACGTACAGCAAACCTTTTTAAATTTACAAATTTAAAGAATTCATACCGATTCGGATATATCAAATGACCTAGTTCGAACGTTCGTACTACACGTTGTTATGCAAGAAGTGTCATGTCTACATGCATTTCGAAATTCGTACGGAAATCATATAACAAAATAATATTCAAAATATATTATTATAAACATACTAGAATGCACTGACAGACAACACTATTGTTGTTTTCGTAATTTATTACTTATTCAACAATTTTAAAATGTAGGTCAGTATTTAAACCATAGAAAACAGCATCTGAAAACTGAGAATATTTCGAAAGTCTTCAATCTCGCATTAGGTGCGAATTACTCCTTCACAATCTACACTTTAAGAAAAACATAATAATATACACAAAACGTTACATATTTCATTGAATAACTTTAGACGCACGATTATTTTCATTTTATCTATGATGCTTTTGATTTTGTACTCATTTTGAAGTAAAAGGTTGATTTTATAAAAACATAATAAAATATCATAATTGTTTCCAAAAGAATTGGTTTGCAAAATTTGACGATTCTTTTTGTATGTTCTTGTTATCACATCTTGAAAATATTTTTAGCAAAAATCACAAAAAATATGTTCGAAAAAACTTTTTAACCAAAAACGTTCATCCCCCTACTTGACAGTAAAAGCGTTCAAGAAGCGTTAAACCCTCTGGCAAATAAATCTTCTAGCATAGCACTATCTTTCTTCAACACCTTGCGAAAACACGGGAGAGCGCCCTCCTTGTAATCTTTGTCCTCAACCAATGCGGGAACATGTTTATCTCCACACAACACAAGGTAGATGAAACAAGTATGGGTAGAACTGAAAGAGGCCAATTCAGAGTGATTGTTTCCTGTAACTTCTTATACGCACATGTGACTGTAGAGAGCACGTGAAATGCCCGCCGTTGGCTCGAGTGGGGGTGGGGGGGTTGGGGGATGGGGGTGGCCGGGTCGATAGGGTGCAAGTGTATGTCTGTGACCCCAATACCAGCCGACTCTCTCGAGCGTGTATGCTTGCCACTGCAATAATTACAGCTAACGGGTAATACATCCGGGATGCACTTTATACAAGATGTCGTGGTCGGAAGAAGAGTACATCGACGCAATAGACGACTTCGATGACGTCATGACAGCCCTTGACTCAAACGAATCAAACTAGAAGTTGCGTCTCGGGAATGGCACTAGGCCTATTTTTGGACACATTTTGAGAAGTAGAGTAAATGTGACATATTCGACACAGTTGGAAATGTCTCGTTGTGCAGCTGATAAAATCTCCCTTTAGTGGAATATAAGCATTAAATAAATGCTATGATATGAGCATATGTGCAGCATGAGCATTTAAAACGCTTGGGCAAGGACGCTCGAGTGCGGTATAATCTCAAACTTTTGAAATAACATGTACGAAATGAGACATATTTTGGTTTTGTTATCACCCTCCAATATAGATAACTAAATCTTTAATTCTTGTCCATAACTCCTGTTCAATTTACTCATAGATGCCCTGCAGATCCTTAGACTTCACAAATATGATCATTTTTGTCGATGTTCACATGCAAAGTTAAACGGTGGAGGTGCCGAGTACGAGTAGGTGAGAATCAAATCAACAGGTCACGTGTGTCAAAACGGGACACAAATTTGGAAACTAACAAATTACGTACGAAGATAGCTACCATTTTTAAAGAGTGTGTACACAAAATGTAGAGGTAGTTCGAGAAGTACGAACGCACACTTTCGTCCAGTAACTCATGCTAATTTGATTGTGATTTCGAACTTCCTGCAGTCGTACAAGATGATGTAAAAATTAATATAGTTTCAAGGTAAAATTTTCCTTGTTTTTGTAGTTGTCGACAACATCTTTTATAAGCAGCAGTAAGAACACTATACAGACAATTTTGAATTATGTTAACATTTCAAAACAGCTTCACAAACACAAGGCGAGCAATCCGAGCATACCTCAGAAATCTAGCAAGTTGGCTTATGATTACACCAGTAAAGAAAGCAAATGAAGGCAAAACTTGAATGATAGTTTCATATTTCATTGTGGGAGGAGTCAAGGTCAAACTATATAAGCAAGGTTACGATCGTGTCTGGGAGCACGTACCGTGAACCGTTGTCTACAGTGACAGCCAATGCTGTAGGTACGCGAGATGTTTTTATAAATTATCCTGAAGGTCATGTGACAAGAATAGATGCCATATTGAACGATCTTCTAGACATATCCGATAAAACAATAAAGATTTAATATTGATTTACACACAAGATTTTGATTATCACTTACCGTGCTTTTAATAAATAATAAATAAATTTTATTTAGAGTCTACCCACTCAGTTATACAACTGATTTCAGTGGGGGACTTTAAATCAAAGCGACCAAGCCAACCCTGCGGGTTTCGATTATGAATTAAACACACTTTTAGCCTTTTGTTTTATTTTATATTTTCAGTCCACTGACATATGTGAATATCGCGCATATATGGGACAAATACAATTAATACATATTATGGTTATTACAATACTACAAAAAATGAATAACAATGCTAATGCATTTGTTATTATACATAATAAATACGATAATATTCAAACCAAGTTTAAGTTTTACATGAATACATTTTTTAATATCAAACTTAATTGATTTAAAATTGAACTGATATTTCGTGGGAGACAGAAATAATTGGCTGTAATATTCGCCTTTTACATATTTTTTAATCAAAGCCAAAGTGAAGAGAAAAAAAATATGGTGTGAAAGAAGTGTGAAAACAAGAAGAAGACTTAGGAGTGATGTCTAACGTATGGGACTATGCATTACAAATAATGTGGTAGCCGATAATTAAAAAAAAACTGTATTACAATTGCCAATTAAAACTATTAGTTATTTTTAAAAAAAGGCAGTACATAGTTAGTAATTTACCAGGTTGGCCTATGTATAGTGCTTTGAAAAGTTTTTTTCACCGTTATTCGCACGACGTCGACATGCCCCTCCTGACTATCAGTTATGAATCAGTGGGTAAATTAAAAATACAAATGTAGTTATTCAATGAATTTACACATTCAATCCCATTTCAGAGTTTAGCCCGACGAAACTTTAATACGAGGGGTTTTTAACTTAACCCTCAATATTTATTTCAACAAACGAAAAGCTAGGAAAAGGCAAATTTTCCCCTATATGTTTCAGAACCGCTTTTAATGAGTTTTATCTTAAATAAAGACTAAAACTTAGCTTTTTAACTTGAGTATTCCCAATCGAATGCGTAAGTTGACTGTACGCAGGGCTGAAGTTGAGCATGAGACCACTTCTCCTGGTCGCCCTCCATCTTAATACGGCAAGCAGAGCAAGAAGGGGAGGAAATTAATGGACTGCATTAAATTGGTGGTGTTGATTAAGAATGACAATGAGGTAGGATATTTCGGTCAATATCCCTCTCTCTAACTTGGGAAAACTCAACCCCATCTCCCAAGAATCTCATTAAAAAACATCTCATAGTGAGTGACAGTATTTCGCTATCAAAGCCACGTTTTATAAAATCGTTAATTAGCTGGCTTCCAGGTGTTGATGTAATTTTGAAATCGTATTTCTGGTCTCGTGTCTAATTACATTTCCTCTAATTTTCATAAATAAATAAACTTGAAGGAAGAAAATACTGAAAAGGTTCGTCTTTTAAGTGACGGTTGAATCATTCATTCTTAACTTTATTTAAACTCTCTTTGAGCAGTGAAACGGTGTGTGTAATAATTGAAACAACGACTCAGTAACAAAACTTATTTGCGCCTTACATAACAATTAAAGAGTATAAATAAAATAAATAAATAAATTTTTATTTAGAGTCTACCCACTCAGTTATAGAACTGATTTTCAGTGAGGGACTTTAAATCAAAGCGACCAAGCCAACCCTGCAGGCCCCGACGCAATCGACGAGTGAGCGATAACCAACCAAAGATCGATATTTTAATAGGAAATATAGCAATCAGTGGTATGGACAGTGCGAACACCCGCGAATCAACGCCAGAATCAACAAGGCCGATTCAGAACAACTCTGAAATTTATTATGTGCTTCGTTGCTAGGACGGCTCCAAAGTCACCGTTTACAAACTCCTAAGACAAGAACTGATGGACTGAAGTCCAAATCAGAAGTTAAAAAACTTCTGACTTTAGCGGGAATCGAACCCTGGACCTTCTGCATTGGAAGCAGATACACTAACCACAAGACCAACGAGCCACACTGGATTAACTGGATAAATAAATAGGCTAATTGTATTATTAATTTTCAGAAGCTATTTGACCCGGATATTTATAAGTGAACGAGAGTATTAAACAACTTACCGAAGTTTATATTTTTATTTCTCACTCATTTGACTAAAGAGTGTCAAACGTGCAGGCATTGTCATTCCTGCTCTATGGGCAGGAGGTTCGACATTCAAACACAAAACAATCTAAAATTGTACATGTGCAGAAGATAGCCACAAACGCGTTTGGTGATACTATTTTGCAATGTTTTTTTTTCTTCCGATTTTGCTATAACAAATCATTCATTATCTGTGTTATCACGTTTAATTTAAGTTAGTATGTATAAGTTCGTTAGTAATGTTATTATGTTTACAATGCACAATGTAAAATGGCCTACATAATTGTATTTGTGTCAAGATGAATATATAAATAAACACATTACCTAATACCTTCTCGTTTAGTCATAAGTTTTCATAAACGCTTTATTCTTTCTTTTTATTCGTGTACAAAAATTAATATTCTTAATTCTTATATTTTGTCTTAATTCAAAAAGATATCACACGTTTTATTCTTATATTTTAATAGCTCTGTACTATATACTAAGTCACTTTCTCTCAACGAGCACATCACATAACCGTAATATAATAAACGGCGTAATCACCATTACCCCATCTTGCGTCTTCATCACGTCACTATTACAGAACTGGCTAACGGTGCCATATACCCTAACAGTTATTATGACGACGTCTCCATAATAGACGCCGGCGCTTTAGTGAGGTGTGAACTAGGAGGGATGAAGTTCACATTAAGATACGCCAGCTGTGCTTGTCACTCACACTTCACAGCTACATGACAGGCTAACAGCATTGGCTGGCAATCACATGCCTTTGTTCTGTCACTAGGATCTACCGTGTTAATTTCATTGTATTCCCTCTTATTGTACATCCGGTTTTTAGAGTATTATTTAAGAATAGTTGATGAAAATAACAATGAAATGACTTTACAAAGTGGTCGTACGTTTACTTTTATGGTTGCTAATCAGTTGAACGTCACCCATTTTTGTAAATTTATTAAATACACTCAATTCAGCATTTCTGCCATTCTACATTTCAAAGGGGCTGACAGATTCTATTGTTACACTTTTTAGATAGACGAGGAATCACGATTCACGGAATAAATGTTTTTGTTCATTTGCGTATTAGTTACACTTGTCATGTCAATGTAACGTGACATTTTTGTATAGCATTATTTTATAATATCTAGTCTACTCTTGAGTACAAAATATGTTTTTGATTTTTAGAATTTAGATTTGGTTAGAATTTTAACAAAAAAGTAATGTACGTAATTTGTAGAGAAAACTATGCCAGTTTCATACCAATCAGGTACATTATTAGACAAAATGTTTACATGGGTTTTTCTACGGATGTCTAAACTTCCTATTTGTTTGGATACATTTCACAGTTTTGAAGGCGTTACTTACCTCTCGGCAACCATAGGAACAAAATATATTCCATTTTTAGAATTTAGAATTTGGTTCACAATATGCTTGAAAATGATGGTTTCTGTTGCTTAACGTCTCATATTAATGCACTTATGATATAGAAGACGATGAGTAGTTATATACTAGGAAAACGCTTAAGTCCCGCCGCGTTGTTGGATGAGCGTAGTTGGTGCATTGAGCTGCATTGTGTTACGCGTATTTTCTGTTGTTCTGTGAAAAATCATTATTTAGTTGAAGATTTTTTTAAATTAAATTAAATTAAATTAAAAATTAACTTAAATTTTTTAATAAATCGTAATTTTTACGTAATTTAAAAAAAAGAAAAAAATCGTAAAATTGCAATTTTCATAAGAAATAATTATTCGATTGCGCTCAAATTTAACACGAGTATATTAATTTATAAAATTAAGGTTCTATGAAAAAATCATTACAATAGGATAAAGCATGTAGGTGTTATAAGTCAAAGAATTGTTTTAAAAAAGAAAAAAACCGTAAAATTTCTATTTTCATGAGAAATAATTTTTCGATTACGCTCAAATTTCACACGAATATCTTAATTCATAAAATTAAGGTTCTGTTAAAAAATCATTACAATCGGATAAAGCATGTAAGTGTTATAAGTCGAAGAAATTGTTTAAAAATCGAAAAATATCGTAAAATTGCGTTTTTTATAAGAAAAAATTTCCCGATTGCGCTCAAAAATGTGGCAGTTCTAAGTTCAGAGATTTCAAAGGCCTCCATAAAATTTCATTGCAATCGGAGTATCGGTTTAGCCGGAATCGTGTTAACAAACACACAAAAATACAAAAAAAAAAACATTCCGGATTTTTTTCTCCAGTGTAGTGAAATGGAATCTTCGCTTCGCTCGCTACGCTCGCTACGCTCATCCAATGAGGGTGAAGAACGGTTACAAAGAAAACAAGCATTTGCGGGATTCGAACCCACATCCTCGTAGAGCCATACACTGCGGACGGTCGGACCAGCGCCCTAATCGCATGTACCACAGCGAACGGCACTACCATGCTTGAAAACTATGCAAGTTTTACTTCTATCAAATACTTTCTAAATGCAGGTATATTATTATGACAAACGTCCATGGCTTTCTTCGCTATTTGTGTGGATACAATTCTCAGTTTTGAAGGGTTGCTTACCGATATGAAGTAGGAAGTTGGAGGAAGTCACTTCTCTGAAAGCTATAAAGGCGCAGCCAAGCATCTAGACAACATGGGACTGTTTTACTGTTTTGTCGGAGACGGAGTGAATTATACCTCGGTGAATCACAGTGGAACGTACACAGCCGTCTAAAGCTCAGCGTAGTAAGCAAGCACCGCCTTCGTTAGGCCACAAAGCGGACTCGAACTAGCGTACCGGCCGACAAAAGGGCTCAAGTCACGAATTCTTATCACGAAGTCACGGAAAAAGAAACAAATTGGGTAAATTTCCATTTTTAAAATATTCATGACTTGATATTAGGCGTATATTTCATTTTCTTCGCCCATTCTCAACGTGGAGCAGAAACTTTTTAAAATATCGCCAGTAATAAAAACTGTTGAGAAAGCTATATATGTTCCGCGAGTGCGAAGACAACTGCATTGAACAAAATGACAAATTAACCGGGAAGCGAAACTTTTTCTTTTCACTTTAAAATGTCCATTTACCGGGATGCTGTCAGCATACGTCGAACATTAATACAAACTGAACGGAACACACGTCCGACAGGATATTGGGAAGTTACTAGGACGGCCGTACAGGGCGCAGGGCGCTAGCATCGCACGTCATTACGCACTAAACAATACGTTCGTTGACGTTTATTGAAACACACTACCCGACGTAGCCTGACATTTAGGTAACGTAGGCAATTCATGTTCTAAACTGGTGATTAGCTGGTGATTAGCTGATGATTATGTTGATGTGATAATGATTGTGTTGGTGGTGGTGGTGGTGGTGGTGGTGGTGGTGGTGGTGGTGGTGGTGGTGGTGGTGGTGGTGGTGGTAGTAGTTAATACCAGTTGTTGCCAAGTTCATAAAACGAAAAGTGTAAAATAATAGATACTATTAAATAATAATACAAATAAAATAAATTCAAAAGTACAAAATAGAGAAATATATCAAATTCTATCGAAAAGAGAGTGTAGGAAAATCGAAAAGAGAGTGTAGGAAAAGCATTATTCACCATGAGTTTGTATATAACATCCCAAGGACGAGCTACGTATTTGCTATTTGTTATTCCTACAATCGCTCTATGTTTTGGATGGTATTTAAGTATAGACTTAGAGGCACGATTGCTCGGTAAGTGAATAACGAGGTTTGAAACTAGATTTTCACCACCTTAAGCTTTAAGTAATCCCTACTTATCCCGCCCGCCCACACTTACCGACCAATAACCCACCCTTTCATACACCCTCGTATCCTCCATGAAACGTTTGCTAGAAGAGACCGCCCACGTCAGTTACGTAGCGAGCCTCTGGCACGACGTATGACACGTGGTGACGACGCGAATTAATGCACGCACATTATCACACGGCATTTCCCCTCCACACCCAAGTGTTTTGAAATCTCTACCGAAACACGAGCACTGACGTTACAAAAATTATGGTAAATAATATAGATAGTAAATATGGTGCTACAACGAATTAAAAACCACCGTGTATGATGTATTCCTAAAAGTTGAACCGTGTGCGTGACAGATGGCAAGATCGTATAAACATGTAAGTTTTCAAGTGAAATTTAATACAGGTAGTTCAAATATATATATATGTAAATATAAAATGGTGGCTTGTATATTATGAAGAATGATTTAAATATCTAAGCTATTCTACCACAAATTTCCTTTGGCATAAGTAGATTAAAGAAGGTTTTTATTCATTGTTGTAATTTTTTGCAACTAAATAAAAAACTACACATATTATTTTTAATATATTACGCAGCCACATGTTTTGATTTGGTTTCTTAAAACAATATGTAACTAAGTTACGTAGGCCTATCGCTAAACAAAGAAGAAACCAAAGTGTTGCAGTGTAAAAACCACGTATGGAATTGATTGTTTAAAGTTATTAATTTAATATAAAAATGGGGTAAAGAGATGTAATTGATAAGGCAATTTCCACTCCTTGTCCTCCTTGTCCTTGTTGTCCTCCTTTGTAAATCAGTTTTTATAACTGAATAGGATTGACGCTAAATAAATAAATAAAATAAATAAAAATATTGTAATAATTCAGTTGATGTTGATAGTCTGTAAAGTTAATGCCACCTTGCAATTCGGTGTGTTGTTGGAGAATTTATTAATACCGAAACTCAAGAATATCTGTACATACTAAATGCCTACGGTACTAGTGTGCTCAGATCTAGGCTGATCACATGCATAGAAACCCTCAAGAATTGTATAATCATGATGCTAGGAGACAGAAACATGAATAGACATCTAACTAACTACGCCGAGTCTTTAGTATAAAGCCAGGGCTTCTATTCACCGTGCAGCCATCCACCGCGAAATTAGAAATAAATACCATGGCGCAGACATTTGCCATTTCACGTTTGTCATATGTGGCTCAGTCATTCGCAGAGTGTTATTCACTGAACCTGAGTTTACGTACACGAACGGGTACAAAGCGACTTTCAACTCATTCCGTAAGTATTGCGATCGATTTCCCCAATCGATATAGCGATTGATAAATATTGCAACAAATACAGCAAGTTAACTCATATGAAGATACTTAGTAACCCAACTTAAATATGCAGATATCAAGAACTTTCTCAAGGATGTGTAAGTCTATCTGTGAATAATTGGATGTGAAACATTACTAAATTAAAACACTTGGCAACAGGTTTGGTATTTTCAGGGTTTTAGGTTTTCATCATTTTACAATATACAAACACAATATGTTTAGAACAGAAAATAGTACTTTTTAACGTAGCATAGTTTAGAATACTTGTCTATTGAAGGTTAAGGTTTTAAATTTTACAAAAACAAAGTTTTATGAGTCAATTTTGTATTGAATTTCATGTTTTTGGTTGAAAACCCCATTTTTATTTTTCGGGATTGGCAAGACTTCTTAACCCTGCTTATCAAACAAAAATATTGTAGAAATATACCGTGTAGATGCATCAATAGTTGTCAAATATACCAATGAAATGGGCAAGGGGTGAAAGTGAAACGTTATTTCAATATCATACATCAACACCGATAGAAGTAGCTCGCTCTTAACTCGGGAAGTTGTCGAATCGATACCAGCCTCCGGCAATCCTGACTGAAAAGTGTTTTATCTTTATTTTACGAATGCTAAGATTTCTAATTTCTATCAAGCTTCAAATCTATAGAAACTATATTCCCCGTCACAAACGAGTTATCCGTCTTAATAAATTAACCCCTTAATTAACTTCGAAGCACAGACCGACCAATTAATTAACCAATAAACCAGCGCTACAGACATCGACCCTCGGTATTCTGTTCCATTTAGCTGAGAACATATAATTAACATTGACGTTTTAACTACTACATTATCTAATAGTACTAGTACCATCTTTCTATAGCAAGAATCTAGTAAATAAAATAAACGCCCTTTAGAAAGACCTGCACCTCCCCCTCTCTTAAAATAACGTGAATAATTAAGTGGTTACAAAAGACAGTGATTTTAAACACAATTATCCCCGCCACACCATACATCAAAGAGGGCAATTTATCTTGAAAAGTTATTCGAGTAAGTTGGCTCACTTAGGAAGTCGTTACACTAATTCCATCAGTAAATAGTCTGTAATTAATTACGCCTTGTATTCCAAGGCAATGGTACTAATTGCATTCATCCACCTACAGGGATAATTACATTATTACCCTAGATAACAAGGCCAGCCAATCAAAACTCAAGTGCGCGGGGATTATAATGAGACAGCCCGAGGTATAGAATAAACCAAGACAAAATGATGACGGATGGCGAAGTAGAAGGAATATTATTTCTATGCTGGGGAATTAAACCTAACGAAAACGCTGTTTTGTAGGCAATGATATCTCAAAAACACTGCCGATCACCATACAAAAATAATTGACGAACATAAAAAATAATAATTTAACCAATGTTTTAATCATATTTGGGGCGTCCTCAGAAAATATTCAGATATGAAAGCAACGCTTGTGGGATTTTGGTTCCGTTACAGTTGAAGGTTGACATCACGTCTATTATAACATCTTTTTTGACCAAGTTTTATATAAATTTAGTGTTCGTTAAATGATTTTATTTTTAAGATAAAATAAGTTTATTACTAACTGAAAACAAACATTATCCATACAACATTAGATAAAAGGTTTTCCCCCGTGTTTTTCTACATCCTTGCTTTGATGTTACTTTATATATTATATAGTAGTAGTAGTTGGATGAGCGTAGCGAGCGTAGCGAGCGAAGCGAAGATTCCATTCTACTACACTGGAGAAAAAAATCCGGAATGTTTTTTTTTTCTTTTCTTTCTTTTTTTTTGTATTTTTGTCTGTTTGTCCGCACGATTTCGGCTAAACCGATACTCCGATTGAGATGAAATTTTATGGAGGCCTTCGAAATCTCTGAACTTAGAACTGCCACGTTTTTGAGCGCAATCGGAAAATTATTTCTCATGAAAATCGCAATTTTACGATTTTTTTTCGATTTTTTAAAAATTTCTTTGACTTATAACACCTACATGCTTTATCCGATTTTAATGATTTTTGCACAGAACCTTTATTTTATGATTTTATATATAAGTGTTAAATTTGAGCGCAATCGAGAAATTATTTCTTATAAAAATCGCAATTTTACGATTTTTTTTAACAATTACGATTAATAAATTCAAAAATTTAAGTTAATTTTTAATTTAATTTAATTTAATTTAATTAAATTTAAAAAGAATTCAACTTAGTAATGATTTTTCCACAGAACAACAGAAAATTCGCATAACACATGGCAGCTCAATGCACCAATTACGCTCATCCAACAACGCGGCGGGACTTAAGCGTTTTCCTAGTAGTAAATCTAGAACAATTAGCTAGACTACCTCTAACTATTTAAACAGGACACATCAAATCTTGGTTGGTTTATCTTCAACTACCCCATCATAAGTTACAACTTAAATATACCCAACGACGCTGGTTACGCTGCAGGAAACGTTTAACTCGCATACTTCCGCCTCTGTGTCAACTTAGACCTAGAGAAACGTGATGGGAAATACTAAAAAACATCCGTTATTTTAAAAGAAGCGCAGAGCGAGCCGAGTTGGGCTAACGAGGAAGCGGAAATGTTTGCTGGAGGTGCCGGGCTGGCGAGAAAACTTTTCTTGCGAGGGAGTGACGTGAATATCACAAGAAATGTTTGGTGGAGGTGCCGGGTTGGCGAGAAAACTTTTCTTGCGAGGGAGTGACGTGAATATCACAAGAAATGTTTGGTGGAGGTGCCGGCCCGGGTTGGCGAGAACACTTTAATGGCGAGGGAGTGACGTGATTATCACAAGAAATGTTTGGTGGAGGTGCCGGGCTGGCGAGAAAACTTTTCTTGCGAGGGAATGATGTGAATATCACAAGAAATAAAGATCTTATTGGTAAGGGGCTAGATGTTGCAAAAATAAATCGTAATGATGAGCGATTAGCTGTGATGGATGAGATATGGGTCGGTCTTGGAACGCAAAGGTCTCGTCGGTCGTGTGTAGGAACCCACGTCGTTCTCATTTATACAACAAAAAGTGGTGCGTGTATACAGTATTTTAAGTTCGTTCGTTTCATAGCCTTTTGTAGCATCTATTTTTTGGCTACATTCAAAAACTTGTGCATGAAGTTTACTCATATTTTTATTTTGAAATTATTTCATCAAAGTTTGAATTAATATCAACTGTTACACAAATTAAAGATAGTATACACAAAACGTTATTTTCACGTAGTAGTACCTGTTTAGTGTATAGTATACCTGTATTTTTTTAGGAATGCCAACTGTAGTGTACACACCAGTTTTACCTAATTTGACCTTTAAGTGATTGACAATTGGTAATTATGATGTTAGGGTAGTTTTGATCGAATGTACCACGGCTGTTGGTAAAATTCAATCCCTGCATACGCGTATGCCTGAGCAAGAAATTGGAAAATCCTTTCAGTCAGGACTACCGGTGGCTACGTATGTAATCTAATGTAAGGGCGAAACGTACTTCCGTCACCAAGCATAGGCGTAGTTGCTTAGCTACAGCTACAATTTAGCTATAACATTTTTCACACTAACAAACATTATTTTGCCTTTTTCCCGTAGTCAGAGAATAATATCAGTATCACCATCTGACCGTTCTAATGTTGCCCTAGTCATATACATAAAAAAAAAAAAATGGTTCGACATTCACCAAACCCTCCAACATATACAAATACACTCGAGCTTTTTGACACTTGCATTGATTTTCTTCCACGCTGACGCATCTCTTCTCGGTTTTCAACTGAACACGTGATTCCAGATCTCAATTATCCACCTGTAGTTAAACTCTTTCGTGTAAACGTCGAGAAATTGTGCATTTTATCAACCGATAACGGTGCTCTAGAACTAAACAAATAGTTAACATACCTAAAAGAGGAAGTAAGACTGATTTGAGGTTCGGGTCGTTCCAATTCAACTACAAATCAACTTTGAGTAATCGCTAGAATATTCGTCATTTTTTAAATCAACTCAAAAAAATAACAATCAACTTCACTCTAATGTCTTTAGTCGCTCGTGCGTGCAGATACTATTTATATTTACACTTTACACACTCACACAAACAATCATACACTCAAACATGCATACAACACTACACACATACATTCATGTTTAAGTAGTTTTTACATCTTTATGTAACTATTTTTAATATTGTATTGTTGCGTTATGTATTGTAGCCTACTGTTATGGTTTGGTAAATTGCACTTATGGGACATTTGTCCTGTAGTAAACTGGCCACAAATAAAAAAAAATGTACGCCCCTATCATAGCCGAATTTAAATATACATATAGTAAACCAATCACATTTTGTTTTTTAGAATTTTTTTAGAAATTCAAATTTCATTTCTACGGCCAGTTTATGAAAAAGTGAAATGAATGGAGTCATTCTAATTCATTCTCACGTTACTGTGTACAGTTTCAAACATAAGTTACTGACATTTACTGACAAAATCTAATAGAAGTCTAATGATTGCCCACTCTTACTTACGTATACCTAATGTTGTTTTTTTTTAATTTGCCTGTGAAAACTCTGGAATAGTATGCCGAAAAGAGCAATTTTAAATTAATATTCACCTTTACTACCTAGAAATATTCAACACCATACGCCACTCACACTAATTTGTCCTCCACCAAGCGAAATTAGATTTCGCCGCAACGGCTAATGGGTTTCAGTGGTCAACCGGAGGGTAGGTTGAAATAAAACTAGGCCTATAGAGAGGTAGATAGAGGCCTATAGAAGTGGCGCAGGCTTACAATACGTTGCAAACCCGGAGGATATATACCTTTGTCCATCCTCATACATGCCTAGTCTATTAAAAAGTGTGTATTTTAATGTAGATCGTTCCCCGAAGTAAAATGTAGCGTTGAGTTTGTATCTTTACCTGCTTTAATTTAGATACTCAAATCTTATTGGCACGAAACTTTGCATATTGTAAAAACAATGACTGTTAATAAGCAAGAACATGAATGTCATCGTAGACGTTTTAGGAATTTATAACGAAATTCAGAACAATCAGAAGTTATATTGTTACACTGATTAAAAAAATCAGTTTTAAATAGATATCAGACTTTTTTTTAAGTAGTTGGGTCACCAGCCCGACACCAGATCACGGGTAGGAATTCCTTCATTATTTTGTCAATGGAATCAATCATTATTCATTGTAGTACCAATGGCATTAACAAGCAGGAGTGGGACTGATTTCACGGTTAAGAAAATCGTATAACTGTTCCTAAGAAATTACTGATATTTACAAAACTTTGAATATTATTGCTAATAAGATGTTCGCCCCTATCATTGCAAATTCTCATTAATTATTTTAAATCCGTCAAAAATGCAGATTTATTTTGGTATTTTGACAGAATCAAAATATTATAAAATAAAACATATTTTGTATTTTTTGTCTACCAAATTGAAGTACAGGTGCTATTTAATAATAACAATATATAAAAAGTTTTTTTTTAAATAACATAAGGGGCAGAGCAAAGTGCATATTGCATGAAGAACCTGCCTGCACCTCACCAACACATGCCCCGGTCAACGGAATACTCAGACAGCTGACTCGGCAACATGGCCGCCGCGCGAAGACGTATCGGTCGGTGGATTCCCGCCACTACACATCCATGACGTCACAAGGCCGGTCGCTGACCCGGCCACCAGTTAAACAAGTCATTAGCGCAATGTCTATCCTTGTAATACAACGCTGTTATCGGCAATGTAATTCCGTCCGTTGTCTCGCTCACTAGTTCGCAATTACCGAGATGTAATTTACATTAGCAAACCGCCCAAATCAGCCGATTGTCGTACAAACTAACCATTATCCGATCACGGGTTTCCTTTTAACGAAGTTACGTCTCCTCTCTTCAACACTCCACCGACTTTGTAAACAAGCGGCAAATCTTGTCAAGTCACACGGTATCAACTTGTCAACAGGTTTCTTACGCAACGTAATTTTGACGTTAATTCTACGCTTGTGATAAGAAGTTTCAATGCTGGCATTACTTAAAGAACTAGGAAAACGCTTAAGTCCCGCCGCGTTGTTGGATGAGCGTATAAATTGGTGGTATATAATTGGTGCATTGAGATGCCATGTGTTACGTGGATTTTCTGTTGTTCTGTGAAAAAATCATTACTTAGTCGAAGATTTTTTTAATTAAATTAAATTAAATACAAAATTAACTTAATTTTGTTAATTAATCGTAATTTTTTAAAAAGAAAAAAATCGTAAAATTGCAATTTGCATAAAAAATAAATATTCGATTGCGATCAAATTTAACACGAATATATTAATTCATGAAATTAATGTTCTGTGAAAAAATCATTACAATAGGATAAAGCATGTAGGTGTTATAAGTCAAAGAATTGTTTTAAAAAAGAAAAAAACGTAAAATTTTGATTTTCATGAGAAATAATTTTTCGATTACGCTCAAATTTCACACGAATATCTTAATTCATAAAATTAAGGTTCTGTGAAAAAATCATTACAATCGGATAAAGCATGTAGGTGTTATAAGTCGAAGAAATTTTTTAAAAATCGAAAAAAATCGTAAATTGCGTTTTTTATGAGAAAAAATTTCCAGATTGCACTCAAAACCGTGGCAGTTCTAAGTTCAGAGATTTCGAAGGTCTCCATCAAATTTCATCGCAATCGGCGTATCGGTTTAGCCGCGGAATCGTGTTAACAAACACACAAAAATACAGAAAGAAAGAAAAAAAAAAAAAAAAAAAAAAAAAAAAAAAAAATCCGGATTTTTTTCTCCAGTGTAGTGAAATGGAATCTTCGCTTCGCTCGCTACGCTCGCTACGCTCATCCAATAATATAGATTCATTTTTTTAATGGCAGATACGTCAAACTTTTTGGTGATTTTGATTTTTTGTGTGTGATAGGTGGTGATATTTGAATGTAGACGGCGAACAAGTAATTAAAACATTAATAATTTACACCTGAATGTACAGACCGGGTAGAACGAACATTAAGGCCGAAAACACGTTTTACAATGTTATCATTAGTTCATTGGGAAGTGTGTGCTATGTTCTTGGATTGATTTGTAAAATTTTGTGTGTGATTTGTTAAAACAAAAATAGTTGTTTGGACTAGTCTGGACTCTGGACACGTTTTAGAAGTAACCTGCTTTCTCGTGAGTTCAGCCTTCTTCCTATCTTGACGAGGTGACACAACATGTGGAGATAACCCTCAATAACATTACCACGTAAACATGATTGCACTCGACCGGTAATCCGAAGTGGCAGGCCTACAATTAGTGGGTGCTGCACTAACACCGAGGGCGATGCTCAGGAACTAGGCCACACGGTATTGACAAATATAGTTGCAACCGGCGGCCGTGATATCCATGCATGCATGCAACGCCAGCGCTATCGACTACTTGCATCGTGCAACGATAGTTCGGGTACTTGCATGGGACAAGACCTGTCAAGTCATGGGTCAGGTAAACCACAGTCAAACTCAATAGCTTGGCAGTGAGTTTAAAAGATTTTTTGTAAAAGATTTTTATTATGGTGGTCTAAAGACGCTAATATGAACTCGGTTTGTCACTTACGAACTTGAATTTGTTACTTGAGTTGAAAATAATTATTATTGGTTAACTCTGTTGGTGACAAGTAGGCCTATTCAAATTGATGTTGAGATTATAAAAACAGGCAGGTAAATAATAAGGAACTGTCATCTGTTATTTTGTGAATATCAAAGTATGTCACATACCGATAATATAATAAATACTTAACGTACTTTTCAGTACCCTTATAATGGCAATAATAAAAACATAAAACACAATTTAATGTTTACGTTGTTGCCAATTGGTACTTAAAGTCCTCGGAAGTATTGAATTACTTTTATTTAATTCATATTTAAAAAATAACAACTTGAACAGTCTTAAAAATGAACTTAATTAAGTCACAAAAGTCACTGATTTGTATGTCTACATCGAAGGACTTCAGACTAACCAACTCCGTAAATCACAAATCATAACTTCTTAATAATTTGTGTACCCCAGCCTTTACACTTACAGGTAATAACTAACCTTGACTCGGTTGAAATTAACGTTTGCGAAGCCAGGAGCAAACATTCCAACGCGGCCAATAAATTCAAACCCATTTTAAAACGCATAATTTACAGAAGAAAATCAATAATCCCCATCGCATGCATGCAGGGGGGATTAAACCTTACCCCTTATCGAAATGTGTGTTTTGTATTCAAAATGCATTAGTGCAGCCTGACAGATTCGTTTAGTATGTATAGTATGCATGTACTTACCGGTGCTTTATCTACGTGGGTAATGTAGTATTAAAACTTTAAATAAATGCCCATGGTTGCTTATTATCGAACCCTGACCTAGCACAATGTACGATCACGCAAACAGGGGTATAAAAAACCACCGGCCGAGACCACTATTGGTTTCGAGCGGGAGTAACCTTGACCATTGTTAATCTTGTTTTACAAACAAGTTCGTGTGAGGTAGAACTGCGCACTTGCGTATGACGTGAACCACTATGTTGTTCCACGATATCCAGGATCAGCTTAGATCTAAAAACCATTGCCATGTTCATATTGAACAAATAAAATTATTATAATATGAACAAGCACGGGTACGGGAGTACCAACAACAGGGAGCAAAACTCCTAGCCATGTTCAAACTTTATGGGGGCTAACACCCCCCAGGGTCACCAAAAACATTGCGTATCACCCTAGTTGAAGGGCAATAGCAAGTCAATCGGACATCGTATTCGGTTTTTATCGTGAGACGTGAAACAAGCACAGACGGGCAGACAGATAGATGAACCATATTGTGGAGCTAAGCACCCTTATATGAATTGTATAATACTAGGGAAACGCCACAAAGTCGTTGTTAAACGAGTGAGTGAGCCAGAATTGTATAATATTACAATACAACAATAAGATTTCCGCCAATTGTACCAGTTTAATTGTGTTCACATTTTAAAAATAAGTACTATCGTGAGTATATAATAGTTATGTAAGCGTCTAGAATGATACATAGATTCATATTATTATAATATTATACACTGTATATTTTAAATGTCAATTGTGACATGTTTGTATGTTTTTTCACCTATATTTCTATTTATGTACATAACTCTTACTTCATTCTAATGTATTTTGATTTTGTATTGATTTCCTGGTTAGGTGAAGGAATGATCTTGTTTGAAGATTGAACATCGCCATTTTTTGGGGGTTTTTTATTTTCACGACTAAAATCTTTGACTAAGCGGGCTTTATCGCTACGTTTAGAACCAAGGGATGCGTGTTTAAATCCCAAGTAAATCATAGAATTTTTTCATAACCCTTCATCGAATTCTGTCATCAGTCATCGGAAGGATATAAACCCTTTTTATCGGCGGCGTGCGAGAACGCTCGTCTCGGACGTGGCCATCTAGCATGCAGAGAATACTGAATGCGAGAGCGCGCATCAATGTAGGCAGCTAGTCGACGCTATGGGGATTCCCGACTCAATTATTAACACATACAGGTAGGTCTGAGCGGGTATCGAGAACTCCAGGTTATTGATCGATCGACACGGGGATGGAGGAGCCCGGATTATTCAACGAGAATAACCACGACCATCGATAAATTAGTGGTAAGGAATTTGAAGTTAAAAAACGTGATATGTTAGTCAAGCACTTTGGAGTTTGGTGTCGCCATTTAGAAACATTCACGTTTATCATTGAATTTTTGTAAACTTATCATTCCAGAAAAAAAATATCGCTCATATATCTTTAGTAAGATTTGGTTGATTCGTTGAAAGGCAGTCAGATTCGTTCATATGTACATCCATTAAGTGAAATTAATTTTCAACAACAATCAGTTGTGCACGGCAAGCGCGTGAAAGTCACAGGCTCAGGTTAAGATTATTGAAGAACGGTTGTTAATATAATATGTAATTCATAAATTCAAATAATGTTAACAAGAACCATTATGATACCAACACTCTGTTGCAAAGAATAGTACAAACAATAATTGAGAGACTAACCCAGAAAGTCGATCAAACGGAAAATCCAAAACACAAGTTCCAGTTTTTGAAATTCCTATTTTACGTTTTCCAAATAAACATGCTCGTTCCAGTATAGATTTAAACGTTGAGATACATTACGAAAACAATATGCTTTAAAAATATCTAGACAGTTGGTCAAAAAATTCCCGGAGTTCACAATAATCGAATTCATAGAGGAGATTTTACTATTATTTTACTCAAAATGTGAAAACTGTATCATAGACTGATTCTTTATCAACATTCACTCACGTAAAATACTGTATATTACACATTGTTTATTACATTCGCATTAAAACAGCTAGAGACTAGTCCAGGTCACTATGACTAGAGGATCCAACGCTCGTCTAAAGTTCCACTGGAAAAATGCCTAAATGCCGACGTTTCTTCAGCACAGTACGTGGGGGTGGGGGTGGGGGGGTGGCCGGCAGACACGATCCCAGCAACGTCAAACGCATTGCAATGCTGTGTGTGTACAACATGGTGAGATGACAGTTGAGAAAAACGACCGTTTTTTAACGACCAAAGAGGTTATTCTCCCTCTCCGAGAGACACTCCACTCCTCCCCGGGTCCAGGACGTCTCAATACAAAGCTAATGGACTTGAAAGCTCTTTGATGATTTACTTAAGAGTGTTTGCCATGCATTAGAGAATTTAATTAGTCTCTAATTCCAGTCAAAGTGATTCGTCCCCCCACCTCCCTCGGAGTTGCGTTTGTTACATACTCCTGTCGGGTGCTTTGTACTCGAGTAGGAACAAAACAACAGCCTGGCGAGGTAGTGTATACAAGCTCCTGGCTAGATAATATGCTAGCTGGTTATTGCACGAACCCTCACGTATAGTTGGTTTGCTACCGGTAACTTATCAGATGCAAACTATAACAATGGGTTTGATTTGAAGAAATAATTTACTATAAATAAGCAATGATATCGATGTTTAGATACGATATTGATATTTGGGAATATTTTCAATGTCGATATTTGGACAACAAATCGAAATAACTACATTTAGGGAGGAAATGGTGGAGGTGCCGGGTCATTTAACGAGAATGTGTGAACGTAAACACAGTTATTCATTTTTGTTAATACCTTATCTAACTTTTTAGCCATACATTTGATTTAAAAAACTAAAACTTTTGCACAAGTAATAAAATATTGAGATATAGATATCGATATCGAAAGTTTCGTTTGATATCGATAATTAGTCGATATCGATATCGATAATTAGTAATTCTATTTACCTGCCAGTAGGGCAGGAAGACCAATGTAGGGCATGTTTGGCCTTCTTTAGCCTAATTCAAGTACAATTATTACAGTTTAACCAATAAATTCATAAGATTATATAATAGGCAATCGACGGACAATGAGATATTCATAACCGAGCCCTAATATATATGAGATTAATATTTAATTATATTAGGAGGGAAGAAATAAATAAGGGTGATAACAATGATCAAGAAATAAGCAAATAAGATGCAGGGGCAAGGCTATGCATTACGCAAAAAAATCGATATTTCGATACGATATCGATGTCGGATAATTTTCGATATCTATATAATATGAACTCCATAAAATATTGATAATTTTCAAAATCAACCAAAAAAATTTCAATTTAATTAAAAACGTGAAAAACTAAAACGAGGCTAGGAATTTTTGGATATGTAATTAATGTGTAAGCTCTTTATGCTATAAATACTTAAGTGAAATGGATTTTGATTTCAATTCACGTGCATCATGGTGGAAGCGCCGCGGGTAGACTGTTAATTCATCCTTGTTTTGGTGGAGGTGCCGGGTCATTAAACGCTAGTGTGAGAACGTAAAAATCGTTAAGTATTTTTGGCGATACCTTAACAACATGCCCACACGTTTTTAACAGAAATGTCTACTCTTTTATAATTGAATGATATGGCATGACCCAGCCCTAAAATAAGATATGTCTCGGATTTTTTGGTAAAAACAAACTATACGACAAATGAACTAGCTATTCTGAGCCCAAGAATAACTATATGGGTTTCTTCTATATTTGTATAAAAAGAAAAAGGGTGTGTTTATTTATATTGTAGTACGATTCGAGAAACTCTTTTTGGGTACTAAAACCAAAAAATAAATTTGTATGATGATAATGGTTCCACTTTTCGTGGCGTCCATAATATCTCTCAGACATATAATGGCTAATGCCCGGGTTCTCTAGAGTTCTTGAACGGAATCAAGCAGCAGCAAGAAGCGACCAGAGTTAATCGATTCTAGGCCGCTTCAGTAACTGAGACCGTCTCGGCGTGTCAGGCCCACAACATCACAAGACAAGACAATTGGTGGGGGTGGTTACCAGTCGTGTGACCCCTAATGAAGTTCAAACGAAGCCGTAAGGGTGGCGAGCCTGCATCACTTAGACGACGCGTGCGGAGTGGGGGGGGGGAGACAATTGCAGATCCGGGCTTCGATGCGGGTGTAGCAGTGTAGGCCTAATGTGTGTAGTGAAAGAAGTATTGTTATTTATATTATTACTTTGAGGACATAGTTATTGAATGAAAGCAATTTTCGTAAAAGTTTGCCCCGACTGGGGATTTAACCCAGAACCACCGGCTTAATAGCCCGGACCGGAGATTCTCGGTTCGATTCCCAGTCGGGGAAAACTTTTACGACAGTTAGGCCTACTATCACTCAGCAAAAATTATTATTATTATTTATGATTAACATGACGATTGACGATGACATGAAAATGTCAACCTGCACAACCACATTGCTGGTGGTAAGAGTTAAGAACTTAGCACAATATCACAAAGTACAAAAAAACCACCACCACCAGTACCATACCAGTAAAGTATATACTTACAATCTGGGAATTAAGCGTCACTCATTAAACAGTATGGCGCAGAGCAACTCACCTAAAAAGAGAAACGCAGAAATTAGATCACAAGCAAAACAAAATTACAGCTTCTTATGATCACTACTTTAGCATGTTGGTCTCGTACCTAGTTATAAGATCAGTACGTATCGTATTGGATATCGTACAGTGTTCCATAGGGAAGTAAGTGCAGGTACACAGTTTCAGTGGGATATTGTCGAAAAAACATGCACTAAAAGCATTGCGTATACTCAAGCTAATAGCTACACGAGCTATGTACCTATTAAGTTTCCGTACAAAGTGCAACACATTAACATTTTCTCAAGTGCCCATAATCAATCCACGAGCTAGACACACCATCAATATCTAGCTGGATTATCATACAAGCAAGGACACGAAAACTAGACCTGGATTCTGGACTATACTTTGTCGATAACTCGTAATTTATATAGATTTTTCTAAAGAGCAATAAATGCCAAAGAAAAAGAAAAAAACATTAGCAGAGTGTCTATACTCATTTTAGGTTATCAAATTTCTTAACTTTTCCAGATTTTCCACAATGCAAACAGAACTTTTGTAGGCTGCAAATTTGGTTGTCAAGGAAAAATAAAATAGAACTGATTTGCCAAACAACATTATGGCTGGAAGTGAAGACATATTATAAGTGCGTCTGGAGACTTACACTAGTAAATATAAATATTTTAGGTCATAGATTCGATTTGGTGAATTTTCGGAATTAAGAAAATTTAAGAAATATTATCAATTTCCCTGACTTTTTCAGGTTTTACAGACTTTTAGACATCCGTGGTGGACATTGTAGGCCCTACCAATTATGTGCTTCGATTTTTATCTTTCTTCGGTTAAACAAATTGTAAAATCACCGTTTTCGAAAACGACATGAGTCAAACAAATTAAATAGTCCGAACCTGGTATTGAATACCGGACTTCCTGCACGGTAGGCAGGGATAAGCCCACACAAGGAACGCACATTGAAGAAACTACACGCTCGTAAGAGTTACCTTGGCGAGACCGTGGGAAATCGAGCTAGGCCTACTTGTAATGAAACTAGCTGTCTAGCGTTACGACAGCGCTGGGATTGAGCCCTTCAGTTTCCAATCAGTCCCAGTCGGAGATTTGGCGAGCAAGTGTAATACAAGTGATTGGGAAACAGTGGTCTCTCACACCGCACTGACACCCAATAGCTTTTAAGGTGGATGCATTACGGAATGCCATCAACCGTGGCTGTCATACGAGACTACATAACGTAACAATTGCCGTGTGCAATATGGTTGCTGTGCAAAGCGTCATGAACATACTTGACAAGTAACGGAAATTATTCTCATTTGGGACTTTACGTAGGCCCTAGGCCTAAGTTAGTTTGTGATGCAGACTTCATTCATTGCGATGGGTAAAAACTAGAATTGTGTAACTAGGATTCTTGTTAAATTTGCTGTTTAAATTGTGAAAACTTCCACAAATTAAGTTTGCTCCTGAATTATATGAAATCATCGTAATGCGGAAATAAAACTCTTAAATTAGACGCACGTTTATACTAATCCACTGGCAACTAGTCACACATTTGAAGAAATTTAAACCGAGTAAAATTTTAAGCAATGATCGAATTAAGAAAAATAAAAACATGCGTAACAAGTGTCTAACATTGCGTAGTTAGAATTAAAAGAAATATATCTTATTAAATGCATAGACAAAAAATGAGCAAATGTAGACTTCCAGTTTGGTTGGTTGGTTGGTTGGTCCATAGAAGTCGGTGTCACGTGAGGGTATTATATAAACGATAAGTGATAAGGAAAAGGTATTAGCAAATTTCTAGTTTCAGTGCCACAGACTTGGCCCCATGGTCCGATAGCAATCCGTGTACATGCACGAATATGTTTTGTAACTTGGAATAACATTACAACACCACAACAACACGCACAATTAGACACGTGTACAACACCACACGTGTTCGCTTGCACGATTGTGGGTGGTCCCAAGTCATAGTTCATTACGCTTCGCTGACATGCTCTGTCGGCCAAACAGGTCAAGCATGAATACATACTTGTTGATGTCTTGCCTAGAAATAGCAAGGATTCTCCTTTACTCACGACTTGAGTGTTTTCCTGTCCTAAGGCTTCCTAGTTCCTTCTCAACATCGTTGCCATTTAAGAAAGATTGAGATCGTATTAGGCACGAGCATTACCCCTGTAGCTAACCACAAGCTACATGAGTTTAAGTAGGGTATAGAAGTTATAAAAAATAAAGTTATTAAAAATTAAAAATTAAAAATTAAATTGGTATTTAGTAGCAATCGCCGTCATAGTCTAAATAATGTTAAAATATGCATAGTTGTCAAGGAATAATAAGTATATAAGACTACAGGCACCAGTAGGTGTATTCTTTAGATTGCCCATAGAAAGTAAAAGTGAAAAAATAATAAACACGTTTTGGACTGAGAACATAGTCAAAATAATAGTAATCGTCCCTGGTATTTAACTAAATAACGTTCGTTGGGTAGATCTGGTGTGTCCGTGTGTGCCCTTTCCAGGTGAATTGACAACAGCTGCAATGTCCGGTGTAATTTACGTTAAAAAATATTTTTTAGTCTTGCAGCAAGGACTTTAACAGGATGAAGAGTATTAACTTGGCAGAGTGTCAGCCGAGCCGTCTCTCAACCAAACCAATTGACAAGGCAGTCGCACAACGAATCTTCAAATTGGTAAGATATAAGTTTAAAAAATGGTATACATAAACCACATGTTACTGACAAGAGAGAGCATAGGTCTACTATTGTAAAGGTAATACATCTGCTATGATAAACAGTGGCAAGGTTTTGATTGAGATCAGTGACGTACGCAAGAATATATTTTTGGGGGGTGGGGGGTGCTGCCATGAATAGGATATAACTGCACAAGATGCTCCAGAAACGGCCCAATGGGGGGGATTGTGGGGATGCCCCCCCAAAAAAGTGTTTTTAAGTGATTTTTTATTTTATTTTTAAATAAGTTAAGGTGCTTTGCTGGACGGTAAATGAAAAAGAAATGAATGGATGAGTTTAATTGTTTACGTAAACCTGATTGTCACTGATTGAGATACAGGTCCCGATGAAGGAAATCGAACCTGCGACCTCCCGAATGAACGCACGGTGCACTACCCAACCTCCCCTGTCGTTACCACCTCCCCCCCCCCCCCAATGTAACACCCCGACATTACTCACAGTACGTCAATACCGCCATGCAACACACACTACAGACACCACGAGCCGATACCCAATAACACCGTTATGGAATTCAATAACCCCCCAACCAACCAACACATCATTAACGAGGACTCGTCGGACGGACATTTCATTGATTTCGAGTCGGAAATCGCGACACAATGACTATAATCACCGCAAAGCGAAGTCGTTTCATTTCAATCAAACTCGCTGTACATACAAGTGGGGTGGGTGCGGGTCGTTCGGGGTTTCATTAGACTTGTTGAATTGGCGAACGAATGGAAAACACCAAACCCATCCGTGTTTTATTATCTACCCTAAACACGTTGGTGTAAATGTTTTCTCTTGTTTGCACTTTGTTGAATCGAGTTTGGTGAATTGCTTTGTATTTTAATTTCGAGAAATGAGTAAATTGCGTAAATATATCAATAGCATTGAAACTCGCCATATAAACGAGTAATATAAAGTCAAACTATGCAATGATACATAAATGCAAATAAAATAAACAAACTTTTAACAATTTCACAAATAATTTTTTTAGTTCATGAAACATTCCCCGACTGAAAACCAGTTGTGTGACTGCACGAGTGGGAAGACTTCATTACAATAGCAAAATATGTATTTACAAGCTCGGGTACAGGAGTATCCAAAACAGCGAGCTTTGATAGCTAGTTGTCAGATTGTCAACGATTGTCGATGAACACAGAAAATGTTATCCTACACAGAAATCTCTCTTGGTGGCGGTGCCGAGTACCCTATACACAAAAATACAACTATTAAAAAAGCTTTAGTCCAGGTAAACAAAAACATTCTGTATATTCAACATTCTGTATATTCATTGTTGAAAGGGCAACGTCAACAAAAGGGGTATGTCAATCGGCGGTTGTGTTCAATTTTTATCGTGAGACGTAATACACGCATCACAGACGTGCGGAGGGACAAAAAAATAAGCATATAGAGGAGCCTCGATTCCTAATATCTCCCCCCCCCCTCCCAACTTAGAATATCTACGGTGAGCTTAGAAATCCCCGACATACAGTAAATAAAAATCATCATCTTCGTCCCATCGCAAGGCAAGAAGCAGGATAACGCTTGTTTCCTACATGATTGGTCAAGAGTTTGACGGAATGGAAAATGAAAGGTCAAGCGAAGGGAGGAAGGAAGGGCGAATCAAGAGGATGAATTGAAAAGGAATTGACGGAATCGATAGGCATATTTATATTGAAATTCTGCGAAAAGAAATAGTGGAAGGGGTTTGGCGAATATAATGATGCTTCCGTCGAGCAACGGGGGTCGGTCTTTGACGACCGGCGCGACCGAGTTATTGGCAAATTACCCGGACAAGAGGGATCAATTAAGCCTAAGAGAACAGGCAACAAGCATTGCTGAGTGGGGAACAGAGTCCGAGGAGAGGCCTCGTCAAGTTTCGTGGTTCAATTATATGAATCGCAAATAGCGGAGGGTTTCACGATAAACCAAGTTTTCAAGCGATAGCTAGTTTTAACGGACAGGCGTAGAGCATACACAATTTGAGTCACTTGCTCACATTTTATTTTAAAATAAAACGCATATTTCTATCAACAAGTACCTCGCATTTTCAGAGAACACAATTAAAATTGAGAACGAAGCTAACTAACGAACAGATTGTCCAACAAGAACATGTCAAAATAATTGTATATTGCATTGAAAATACTCTTGGTGGAGGTGCCGGGCCAAACATTATTATTTTAAGAAATGATACCCCCCCCCCACCCCCCGGGGCTCCCCCTCTGACCACAAGAAGTTAAAAACAATAACTATAAAAGGTAATCACCTTATTCTATGACAAAGATACTGAATAATTGCTGAAAGGTTGTAAAATATGCTCATAAAAGCATCCGAGAGCCCAAAGAATCAAGCGGAAAACCAAGGAGATCGTGGATCGTGGACGAAAGATTGATATTTTGGGATGAACGTCTCATTTTATACGATGCCACTAATCGAGTGAAAGTAAGGGAAGAGAAGAGAGCATGTGTGCTTTTGAGGGTTGTGAGAGTTTGTAGAAAGCATTTTACCTATAACGCGATACGGTCGTAAAGACTTGCATCGACCGACTTCCTCATAGCATGGACAAGGCTCAGTTATTAGTTCAATATGACTATAATCAGACCTTATCAGTGACAATATCTAATCCTGAGGTTTCGATTCCATTTCTTCAGGTTTGCGAGCCTCGATGGTTATATTTTAAAGGGGTGAAGAAGATGCGAGACACAAAATATTGATCACATTTTTAATTTGTGTCTGAAGTTTTTTAGCTGTGATTTCATTGCTCGGGATATTTTAATACAAAACCAAGACATGCAGGAAATAGCGTAGGTAGCTTTATTATCCCCCATAATTTGTTTGAAATAATACAAACCTATTCTGGATTAACACTCAGTCAATTATTATACATATCTCAAACAAATATCCATCAAAGCGTCACTACACAATACACATATCTCAATTATTGTACATGAACATAAATTAGTCACAATATCAGGATGAATAGGTGATACCTAATCAGAAATTATCACGAAGTGGTCGTATGTTAACACAGTCTGAGAAGGGGGAAGGCTTACCACAAGTGACTCGCGGGACTTGACACCACAGTAGGCGAGCATCGCGTGATGTCGAGCGAGGGAGGATTGATGTATTAGGGGAACATAAGAGGGGAGAATGTGAGCGTTCAATCACAACGAACACGTAATGTATAGAAAAGAAATGTAATAGAGAAAACAGTCGAGGGTTATAAATTATTGCGAAGAAAGAAAGAGAGATGTAACGTAATGTCGTTGCGTTTGCGTGCGACGATCACCATATACATCAGCGCAGATTAATCGGCCATGTTTATTCTGTGATTAATAAATAGCTTTATAAAATCGACATTATAAATATTGTTATTTGATGACATTATAATTTAATCTCCCAGCAGGAGAATGGTTTATTGCAATGGTGTTCCCTTCAAATTCAATAGAACGCGAATGTGGGGTTTTCAGAGAAAAATATTAAATTTGATAAATGTAAGTTTCTCTAAAAATATAAAGATATACAGTTCTGTAACATGAGTTAAAAGACTGAAAACACAAACATGTATTTGTTTTAAAAAAAAACACTTTAGAGATAGTTATAATAATTGTCAACCCTACACATTCACACAAATTCTTCCAAACTGTGAGAATGTACCGATACCACCACCAATCACGTTATTCACGTACCAAATGCGATAAAAAAAGTTGAAGATTTACCTAGTCAAAACCTACATTTAACTCCAGTCTAGTCTTTTAATTTATCAACGGTCTAGTCTAGTAAATGAAACACGCATGGTGTTTTCGATTTCAGACTATTCTGATGGATTAGCAAGTGCGCTCAAAAAATACTTTAACGTGCTTTAAATTTAAACCCAAGCCGTGGTTGTCACCTACCTCCTCTACATTATTATTTAAGCTTCTGTCTTCGGGTTTCTTATAGTCCTTATAGACATTTTCATACAAAATGTGGAACTCAGAGAGACCAATTATTCAGGCACTTTTAACCTAGCGCTTTAAGTATAACTAAAGAGATAACCCTACATTTGTGAGAGCTTTTCACTCTTCACATTTCCAGTGCGATAGCAAAGCAACAAGTTCCGTAATCTCTACTCAAAAAAAGTAAAACTTTTCTCTTCACTTTTCTCTTTTCCCCCATACGACGGAAAGTACGGTTCGTTTGTGAACCACCCATAAGCTAGCGCGGCTCAACCTCTGTAGCTTCAGTCGGCTACGCCGTCGTTTACTTCTAGCTTCGGCAACCAGAATTGATTGATTGATACAGAGGATTACCTTCTCTGTGTAGTTAAGACTAATTGGGACGAAAAGGGGATTTTGTGAAACGACAGAAAATTACATCAACGTTATGGGTTATCTCGAAAGGAAAATGTATGCAGTCTTCTATAACAAGATCTGAAATTATATTTAACATGTTAAAATGAGAGGAAGAAATTTAATATCCCTTGGATCCAATTCAATTTCTATTACACCCTAAGCTTGGCACCGGGAATACGATGGGGAGGGATAAACGTCTACAAAACTCGTTTAAACAACTTTGGTCGACAGAGACAGTTTTCTAATAACGTCAAATCTTTACAATGAATTAAATGGTTTGCCCAGAGAGATTTGATTACACTCATATCGAAATCAATGAGTAAAAGACGATCAGCAAAATTTAATTTACATTCCACGTCGTTAATAACCTTTCAGGCAGTACTATTATAAAGCTGAGATTATTAGAACAATTATAGGTTATATTGAAATACATTTTTTTTACATTTGCTAATATAATTATTACAATGTTTCGGGAATTTTCAACTCCCTTCTAATGGCAACAATTAAAACATAAAACTTAATCTCCAAGCCAAGCCAAGCATTTCAGGCAGTGTTCGAAACACATTTTAAAACGTGTTTTCTTTAACTACTTAACTTTGGCAGTTTGGCCGTTGAATTGATTTCTGCAATGACACTCTCCATCAGAAACACAACGGATAAAGCAAAAACAGAAGTGTGTCAATACTCAATATTTTAAGAGGAAAAACAATTATTTTCAGAATCTTTAGTAAAAAGGCCTTAGTCTAGTCAATTTTCATAATTATTAATTATAGCAAAACGTTTTCAAAAGTCAAATTCGATTTTACGCTGAAAACAAAAAATTGTATTTTTAAATGTTTGCACACGTAAGTTTTTCTTAAAATCCTTATAGGAATATTCAAATTTGTGGGAGACACTATTTGAGTAGAGGGAACTGGCTGTGACAAATTCTCCTAAAGCGTCGTGGACTTAACTAGGGCGAGTGATTATGAGCGAAGTAACTTCTGAATGAGATGAGCTAGACCAGTGATGAACACAAACTATCAACGCCATAAAAAGCAAGAAGTAGCCGCCCTAGGGCGTAGAAAACTCATCACTCCCACTGTTAACGACATATCGAGGAGATTAACTTGTAAGCCGCGAGCCAAAAACAGATCACACAGTAAGAGTAAGAAATGAACGAAAGAGAGAGAGAAAGAGAGAATTAAGATTAGAAGAAAGAAATAATTAAACGAAACGATGGAGAGCTGCTGGCTGGCTACGAAGAGATGGATAAGGGTGATAGTGTGATTGAAATAAGGAGAAGGGCCGAGGGTGCCAACTGCCAAGCGAATTAATCGTCTGGCAAATTCGATGAAGGAGATGTGATATTACATACAAAGAGATGCATTCAGACGTTGATAAGTGAGGGGATGTGGTCTTCAGACTGGCATGTATCTATCTAACTAAACCGAAATCCGGAAATAAAGAGCCCACTTTACTTTCAATGGAAAGATTTAACCGAGTATTCTCGGGAAGTTCGTTAATAATAAAAGCTCCACCGATTTCCATCCAAGCTTCTGTCACTTCCACGATTCTCGACTAACGATACAACAGATGTAACCTTCCATTCAGGGGGTTAGCTCTACATGAATATAATTGATTCTGGAACGAAGTGGTCATAGAGGAAACAAGAGGCACAGGTCAATTCGTTAACAGATCATTATTAAACAGTCACAGTGTTGGACCACTCGACACTTCAATCAATCGTCAATCACCGCTTTGGTTAGCGCTGCGTAGATTGACAGTACTGAAGCTCATTTTTTTGTTAAATAAAAGTCCGCAAATTCACATAAAAAAGCTTTGTATCAATTAATTCATGTATTTATTTATTTGACGTATCTCCTGATTTATAAAAATAAAATGATTTGCAAAGGAGGACACTAAAAAAATACACACACAACATTAATGAATTTCAAAATAATATTACTACAACAAAAATTGTATACAAATTCAATGTGACCGTATTATTCAAACCACTGTGAAACGAAATTTATCGAAATTGAAAAAACTCCAACTAAATCAACAAATAGAAATTATTTTTTTAAATAAATAAAAATATGCAATAACGGTCACAAAACTTTACGCTGGCATCTCGCCAAATTTCGACTACTCAATGGAGTGAATGAACTAGCTAAACTACACATTAAATTATACCAATTAGTTAGACTTGGTATCGTGAATGTCGAACATTTACGATTATTGCATTTGCAACAAAAACTATTGTATATAGCCTAGTATCAAAAGTATCCAGATTTTACCCAATCAAATTTTGAGTCGCATATTATATGATAAAATGCTTATAAAACACAGGAATTTAATTTCAAGCTAAAACATTAACACTGTCTGTTTTCTAAATAATAAAATACTAAATAAAAAGCAGAATCCACCGCTGTCAAGACTACTTAGTGCGATACTACCGCGCTGTACCAATAGGTAGCGCTGACCTAAGGTCACTGTGTCCGGTGTTCTGCGAGAGCAGAGCACCACCTGTTGGCGCCGCGTTGAACTATATAACATATGGGGAGAAGAAAACAGCATGCGGTAGGTTGCTGTCTATATTTACTCCGGTGTCCACACACGAGGCCGATATTCGCACAATTTTGGCAGCGCAGAATGTAAGTACGGGTAAGTTGTTTACAAAAGAGTTCATAAGGGGGAATTGATAAACTTCGAAAACAGTCTTTAAACTTGGTGGATGCAGAAATATATATATATAATTAGTTCCGTGTCGTCCGCGGTGGTCCGAAGCGTATGTCACTATTCGAGGACGTGGGTTCGAATCTCGCATAAGGCATGGGTTTTAAGTAATTGTCCTTCACCCTCATCTATCATCACTCATCGTCTCGAATAGCAATAATGCAAAAAAGAGACGTTAAGCAACAAAAATCAATCAATCAGTTTCGATGATTGTTGCTTTTGTTATTAATGCCACTTCTTGTGGGGAATTGAACGGGCGTGAGCTTCCCGTACCGAGACAGCACCTAGTGCAAGCACTAATAATCCAGTCCCATGCATTTCAAATTTCAATTGAGTTTTGTACGATAAGCAGAATTCACTGTTTTTTTTTTTGGGGGGGGGGGGGGCAGCCTTTCATCAATAAATAAAACGAATTTGTCTTATTTATTCTGCTGCTTTACGTTTCTTAATGTACTTTGGTATTTCAAATTAGCAAGTGGATGATGGCGGGCATCAAACCCATATCTATAGAAGTCACACGTATCGTACCTACCTCCAACCGTAGGGCCACAGTAGATGGCTGCAGAACTACTTACTAGTAAAGATAACCGTTCTATATATAGTCGAGTTCAAGATCGTTTATAGCTACTGCCCGAGGTACTTCTCTCCAGGAAGCTATACGTTCAAAGACACCCACGAAATTACAAAACAAGAAAAACGACGAAGTACGCTTATACTGTGTGCTAGACGAATATAGGACATAGGAAGTACCGTAAGTAAGAAATAAAAATGCTTAGAAGTAATCGGACATGTTTAGTAATGACATTTTTTTAATGATTTGATAAAAAATAGTCAATAAAATTTCTTCTCAAGAACAATCCCATCGACTCGAGGTCCTGAGGGGCAGGAAGCCAGGATTATATAAAAAAAATGTGCTTTGTCTGTGTGTAGCCGTTGGTCTTTGGATCGTTGTCTTGTGGTTAGCGTATCTGCTCAATGCAGAATCCAGGGTTCGATTCCCGCTAAGTCAGAAGTTTTTAATTCTGAATTGACTCAGTCCATCAGTTCTTGTCTAGGAGTTTGTAACGTGCTTTGGAGCCGTCCTAGCAACGAAGCAAATAATTCATTGTCTGATCGGCCTTGTGATTCTGCTGATCGGTGTTCGCAACTGTCCATACCACTGATTGCTATATATCCTATTAAAAAATATCGATCTTGGTGGTTATCGCTCATCGTCGATGCGTCGGGGCCTGCAGGGTTGGCTTGGTCGCTTTGATTTAAAGTCCCACTGAATCAGTTACATAACTGATGGGTAACTCTAATAATTTATTATTTATATTTATTTATTTCAATCGAGAATATACCGAGAGAGAGTCAACTACCTTAACATAACTTCAAATTAATTGAGGGGTTAGATAAAATAACGACGACGACATGTTCATAGTTCAAATACTCTTTATTAAGATAATTTAACATTTCCATTCAATTATATTCAAAACACAAATCTGTGTACTTATTGTGCCTTTTGGCCTTCAAGTGATATTTTTTATTTCGACTGTGAATTCAAATAAATGCCACAAAAGTCAATTATTTTGCAGAAGGGAAACACATTACCCTAGTTTGCAGAGTGTAACCACCGGGGAATAATTAATGAAAAAGAATAAAGATCAGGTTAAAACAAGAAAGGGCTCAAAAATTTACTAGTGAAACTTTGATTTTGGAGGTCGGTGGATTCGACTCCAGCCACTGGCAATCCTGACAAAAAAAATTTCAATGTGTTAATATACTATAATAGCCCACAGACGCTCTTCCCAACAATTAACAATTATTGTTAAGTATATTATTTGCTTAATTATTGTTTCTATTTTCGTATGCCATTGCGTATACTTTGTTTATCTTCCTTTGGCTTTGTAATAAATTAAATTAAAATGCCTTAATCTTAATCACTCAGAGTTAATCACCCGAAGACGGCCGCAACGGGTAAACCGGTATGTACCCCTCAACGGGCATTCCTACGTAAGTTTGTCCGGCACTAATACACACACTAATATCCGGCAAATTATCGACTCATTGGAGAATAGTCCATAAATACGATTCTTAGTCGAAGTCAGTTGACTACATAGCCTCGAATACTAACTGAGAATTGTTGCGCTTTGTAAACTTACTCAAGCATTCCTATTACGTAAACACGCCTTAAGTTAGAGTAAAGTTAGCAACTAACTTCTCATTGAGAATTGGAAGGTGTACACTCGTAGACAAAAGTTTTGGTTCAATATGAACCGTTTAATTGATCGTTTAAGTTTCAATGTGTATTATAAACTCGACGCAATCAGATCCGCGATATATATTCCGGAAGGAAAGCCAATTGCATCACATTGAAATAAAATGGCTTGCTTTGAAATGGTAATTTCCCAGTAATAGCAATAATTAATTAGTCGCGAACCAACAAGTTGTAGCCGTCAAAACACAATACCGAGAGCAGACGCTGATGATTGCAATAACATGGAAAACGATGGTTTTCGTCTAAACTGCTGTTTATGACTTGTATTGTATGATAAGACTATTTGTTTTAAGGCTTGAGATTGGAATGATGCATGGACAGAATATGAAAACGATATATCATTTCCAAAAATATTTATAAAAGAATACAACATTTCTAAAATAGAAATCGCATCAATAACTATAATGTATTATTTTCGAAAATGACATCTAATCGATGCAAAAGTATATATTATGGTAATATGGAGAATTATTGTTGGCACAAGAGTATGATTAACATATTATATCCTACTCTTATTTCGGAAGTATAAAATGATGAGAATGTATGACCAGATTATTAAATTTTAGACTTGATGTGGTTTGTTTCGAAATTTTGAATAGAATTAGATAAAGCTTTAGTAGGTAGGCCTCATTTGCACAAACCCAGTATACAAATTTGTTCTGTAAACCGTTTTTAATTTCACATAAATCAGGACAATTCTAACAACAATTTGACCTGTGTCCACCGAATACGCAAACAAAGCAGATAGTACATAAGGCTACGTACACAAGCGCCATCTTGAAATCAGATGTACTCCAATATTTCGAGTACGAGGTACGTGCATCTCGTTACGCCTAACATTAGTAGTAACAGACTCGTCTTGATAGCAAAGTGGCGGTCTCGCCTACCGTGGAACTCGGTGGTAATCGAAAATCGATCAGATAAGAGAAAGAGATAGTTTACATTAACCGCCCCACAACAGCAAACATTCATAAGTTAATCATGGCAGAGAGCGATTGGGGGAATGAGGTATGTTGAGTGGTGTTTGTAGCTTTACGTCTCTATTGATGTAATGATGCTGTTCAAAACAATTGAATGATGAAGTAGAACAGAAACAAAACAGATTTGTATGCGGCAATAGCCCAAGTCCTTTGGTTAAATACCTTCTGAACGAACTGAAATCTGAACTAGGAAGGTTTACAAAATCCTCCTAGGTCCCAACTGTTCTGTGAAAATAGATTCGTTGGAATCCGTGGGATAAACTTGCAAGTCACAGGTCTCAGCTGCATACATGGGCTGTTGTGACACGATAACATTAAAAGGGCTGGTCACTGATTGTACTAAATTTTCAGTGCCCTAAAAGTCGGTGTACTAAAAACACACTGTCCTAAACTGCTTTACCGACTGAAGAAATAGCTCGATAGCTTCCTGCTTATACTGTACCGGGTTAAAGGTGAAGATAAGACAAAAACTTTTTCACATACAGAACAAGAGGATGAATACAATTTAAAACATATTTTTAAGCATAAAATAAACGATGTGTGCCAAACTATCAGTGTTCTAAAAATTATGTGTACCAAAATCTCACCGTCATAAAACTATGTTTTTAAACTACGTTTTTTTTTTTAGTTTTAGACTTGGGTAATACAATTTTTTTCGAGGAAAGTATCTTATCTTCCACCTTTTTAACCTGGTACAGTATAAGCAGGAACACAGTAAGCTATTGAGCTATTTCTTCAGTCGGTAAGGCAGTTTAGGTTTACACTGAGTTTTAGGACACTCAAAATTTAATACAATCAAGGCACTCCCATTTAAAAGTACAACGATAATAAAAAATTATACTTTTAATATCGTGATTCGTAATTGTTGTAAGAACACGATATTGATAGAATAACAACTAAATATAAAAAAAAGATTGTTTTAGTTAAATTGACATTTAAAATGTACGTTCTGTTTTGAACCTACCATATTTTGATACTAAAATGTTTTGTTTATTTATTGACTAATTTTATCCTATTTTTATTTAGTTGCAATGAAGGGAATCAGGCGTAACTTGATATGGGGCTATGCCATCTCTGATTATTTTCAATATTTTAATATAACTTGCGTATCTTGATTTGTTGCAAATAAATAAAAATAAAAACACGAAAATGTTTTAAATTGATCTTACTAGAAACGATCTACCTTGTGATAAGTTGGTTATTCACGATAACAGGTAGAAGCTGATATAAAACGGGAAATGCAATATAAATCCAAAAGTTTCGGGCTAATAATGTGTATAATACATGCATTGCTAAACAGCAATTTATTTTTTGCCCATTTGAGAAACAATTTGTAAACTAAAAATTTCCATTTTTGTGAAGCATCCAGGGTATTATCTTACACTGGACGCATAAGTCTAATCTAAAACTTTGAAAATAAGTCTGTATGTCTAATAAATAAACAGCTAGCTTCAGTTTCCACATAATCAGAATAAGCTCTTGTTTGTAAGCGCTTCAAACGTTCTCTTCAACTTAGGAAAGTTTTCTAGACAACTTTTCAAACTCTTAAGCTTCTTATCGTAACGAGAAAGTAGAACTTTGAAAAGCTTTATACTCCAGGTGAAACTTGCAGTTTGCGCTCGCATTAAAGTTCTATATTCGATTCAGTAAGTACATTGATGAGACAAATATCCTGTAAAATGTATGGTGAACAGCCTATACGCGACAGATCTTGTAATCATCTACTAAAAAACCACACAGCGAATACATTTGTTGCGTTGGTGGATGAGCGTATCTGACCTATCTTAATCCGTTCCTACGTTCGAAAACAAAACGTAAGTGCCATTTTTATAAACTAGCACCAATTCTTGGCATAAAAATCGAAGCATGTTTAAGTACAGAGAATTCGAAGGTTCCGTTTAGTTTTCAAGATGGGAGGAGCCGTTTATCCGGTGAGAGAGTATCAGATGAAAAATCTTTGAAATGTCATCGAAATTAAATTAGAAGTCCGGTAGAGAGCGAACAAACATTTTAAAAAAACGTACACACATTCGACTGACGAAAACCTTGAAACAACATTCAGTTTTGATTGCCAGTGGTGAGCATTGAACCCAGAGTCGCACACGTTATACGCTTGAGCTATATCCGCTTGTTTTGTTGATAAATACTATTAAACGATCAATTTGGTATTATTTGAATGCAGTCATGTAATGTAACAATATAACGCTAGAAACATTTATAAAAAAAATATGATTCGGGTAACCTACAAATTTAAAAAAATCGTTTAAAAAAGTTATCCTTCTGAAACGGTCATTTTTCGTGGACCTAAACTCTTTTGGACCACTGTTACGAGTTTCTCTCCTCAGCGTCCAAATCTCAGGCCTGAAACCACAAGATTTTACGCATAATCATTAATATTCCCGGCGACCAACTCCCAGTTCGAGTTGTCAGTTTTATCTACACCGGAGCATCTGAACCACCTCATAATCTCGCATATAGTGTTCACGGTGTAACGGAGCTCACTATCCCATAGAAGCGAGCCGTGCACGGGTAAACTCTTTTCCCAACCGAGACGCGACTCTAATCAGTTTTATCGGAAATAATAGTAGTGGGAGCCATCAGCGTCCACACAGCAATGGCTTCTTCGCCCGTCTTTTTCTTTCTCTCCACAAAAGATTTGAATAAGGCTCTTGATCTGCTCTCCTCAAGATAAAAGGCTGAAAGATCCATGAGGAAAGGGGGAAATCATCCTACTCTTAGTTTATTCATCCCCACGATGTCCCCGACGACGGCGGAGGACGGCGGGTCGTGATACAAGTCGTTATGAATACACGACTACAGCGGGGAAGATGCAAGAAATGCTTTTTAGGCAGTTTTCTTTTTCTACGCACCTTGAATCATAACTTTACATGGTTATTCAGGAATTATGTATAAAAACTCCTGCCGTAGCACTTTTTCATACAATGAACGCGGACAATACAAAATAGATATTGATTTTTATGTATGAATTCGATCAAGGTGTTTAAAAAACTCAAAATACATAAGCATTTTCGGATTGATCTGAAATAATTTACCAGAAAAATGTGTTAAAAATTAAATCAAATGCAATATCTTCAAATTCTATTTTACATTTATGAAACAGGTCGACAGCTCGACCAGCGGGTGAAGAATTTTCGATTTTACCCAATGAGTGAGTAGTTATAAGGTCGGATAGTTACGTTCAAGTAATGTAAGTATAGTACTCAATAGCGGTCAGCATTCGCCTATGGCTGCGCGAGGAAAACCTTGGGAAAAACTTAAGATTGCCGGATGATGGAATCGAACCGACGACCTCCACTATGTCCCGTGTTGACCCACCCGAGTCCATCAGTATTGTTGGTACGTGGGTACACGTATTTATTTACCTCATTACTAAACTACCTATTTACAAAGTAGTATCTGCATGAACTATTAGGAGAATTGTTTACTAACTAGCCTATTTACAAAGTAGTATCTGCATGACCTATTAGGAGAATTGTTTACTAACTAGCCTATTTACAAAGTAGTATCTGCATGACCTATTAGGAGAATTGTTTACTAACTAGCCTATTTACAAAGTAGTATCTGCATGACCTATTAGGAGAATTGTTTACTAACTAGCCAATGAATTAACATGTAAATAGTTTGCAGATACAATTAGAACACTAATCAATGACCACAAACAACGTGATCGTGATCTAAACAGACACGCCTCCGTAGAGCGCATGCGTACACAATAGATAAACACGAACATGATCAAGAGTGAATCCCTAAACCCTGCAGGCCTCGTCATCGGATCCCCGCCAATACTTCAATTACACATTGATCTAGTTGATAATTGCGTTGCATCCGTTAATCCAGATGTTTTGTACGTTCAAGCTGTGAAACCAGGACACAGCTATGTTGCAAATGTTTTGTGAAATAACAAACAGCAAATGCACCATAATTTTCTTGTGACAGATTGCGTATTAATGTTTTATGAACGCGTATGTGCAACGCTTGGTTTATTACTACCAAATAACACAAAGTTTTATTTTTTATTGTGATTATACTATAAAAAAAGACTCCTTTGAGTTTAGTGTACGCTGCAATGTTGATGAAAATCGAAAGTTAAAAACCTGATAACAGTGGAGTACGTGTAGTTTTTAAGTAAACGAGGACAACCGACATTACTTCATTAAGATAATAGAGTCCCAGAGCCAATGGCAAGTTATCTACCGAGTTCAACCACAAACTGGATATGAATTATTTTTCGAAAAAATTACATTTATACCAAACGAGACAAATGGCAAATGTTTAATTGAAAAGAAAAAAAGTTGTTTAAAGGGGCTATTACCCCCAAAAATTTTTTTTAACACATAATCTCTGGCAAAATAATATACTAAAATGACCGTTTAAACGATGATAATCTTGTAACCATTTTTTTTTTTAATCCAGAAAATAAAAAAAAAGAAAATAGCAAAAAATTGCGTTTTGGGAAATTTCTCAAATCAGCTGCTTCTTTTTTGTTCCACATATAGATACTAGAGCATCATACCAAGCTAAAATGGCCCTTTATAGCATCGTGTCTTGAAACTGGGCACAAATGTACACTCAAACACACAAAAATATGCATTCCAAAATCACACCCCTTCTTGGTAATCAGCATATTTTGACAGAACCACGTACCCAAATTGCAAAACAAAATATAGAGGATTTACAGAAAACGCTGTAGAGTACGTCAATAATGGCCAGTATTTTTTGGATCAAAATCCTCCAAGGTCACTGGGCATAAAGATCGTCCCCATGTTATTTCTTATGGGTGATTTTTGCCGATGGGACCTAGCTAAAAAAATACCAAGTTTGAAATTTTTTTGGGGGGGGTCAATGGTGGACCCAATCATTATTCTGTTAGTTTCTAAATTTATAACTAGCTAGCCTGAATGAAATATATTTTTGAGTTTAGCGGGTGAACACCCCTTTAAGTAAAAACAAGGAGGAAGCTGTGGGAGTTAAAACTAGCTATATGAACTTCGAAAATATACAAATCATGTTTATACATTCAACTTAATGAGAAACAAATAGTCCACGCAAAGGAAATAAAGATTTGGATTATTACAAAATGTGAAAGTGAAGAACATTCAAATAAAGCAAAATTCATCATCGCTCGAGTCGTATTTCCAAATGTTCATTTGTTTGGTTGTTTGTTCTTTTGAATGAATTTTGAAAAGAAAGAAAAGGTGTACATTTTTACATTAAAAACAAGGGGGAGGCTGGGGGAGTGAAAACTAGCTATGAACTAAGATAATATGCAAATATTGTTTATACATTTTAACTCCAAGAAGAAGAATATCCCACGAAAGGAAATTTAGATTTGGATTTTCACTAGGTGTAATATATTCATCAAAGTGAAAAACGTTCAAACAAAGCAGAATTCATCGTCGCTCGAATCGAATTTCCAAATGAATTCAAAACAGAAATTTCTAAGAAAACACAATCATGTAATTTAAGAACCAACGTAGCGTTTCGCGCGCGCTAACTAATACGTCTTCCATTGTTCCCGTAACTACAGTAGAATATAACCTGGGGCCGATGGCGGACACGAAATTGATGAAATTCCTCAGATCGCTTCTGTTATCTGGAAATGACGGAACACATTTTTCTTCCGAGTGTAAAATATGAGTGTTGTCTCAAGTCGTAACACAATGGCTATATCGATCACCCATACGTAGAGTAGAGTGGAGGGTTCAGCGAGCGACGACCGGGGCATGCAAACCACGATCCCATCCCACCGAGAGGTTGATTTGCAAATTCACTCTGACAGCTACATTATACAACATTGGCAAGCAAAGTCTAACGGAGCGCTACATGTCAAAGAAATTAATATAATCCATCGATTAAAGCGGTAGGTTCTCTCTTATATCTCACCCTTGAGTGTCAATCATCTCGGCAAAGATGAAACGAACACTTCAAAGCGTCCCAATTATATACCCGTGTTATTTTGATAGGAAACCAATCGTAGCAGAAACGCGATGTTTCCGAATGAGTAAGTAAATAATAACACTGAAATATCTCATAATAAAGATGAACTCTTCAATTGAGTTCGATGTGAAACGTCAATTTCATCGAGGGCTCAATTTTAACGAGGGCCAAAAACGCAGAAAAATTAACAAGAGTTAGAATTTACATTTGTTTGAAATGTAATTAAATTAAAAAGAAATAGGAACTGGTTGGAGACCCTTCTTTTTCAGGGGTATACGCCAACATTTCCAAATTTTAAAAGGTATTTATTGAATAGCAAAGAATGCGTGCGCTTATACAGTCGGAAAACAAAAAGTGGAAAATCAAAATTTTTTTTTTTGATCGAGTGATTTAACTAAAAAGAAACAGGATCCACTCAAAATTCCTCCTTTTTAAAGGGTCATACGCTTTGTTAATATGATTTTATGTTTTTTTAAATAATAGATTTTTTTTCTGAAACGTTGTACTAGTATATTAAAGAGTAGTTCCCACTAGTTATCAACTAAAATTATTTAAATGTTGTAAAATAAACTCTAAACTTTAATACTAAAATAAATAACTTGAGCAAAGAAGGCACACATACAGCCGGAGAAAACAAAAAGTTTTTTTTTTGTAATCACGTTGGTCTTGGGAAATAGAATCTATTTAGAATCACCCTTCTTCAGAGGTCTACATACGCCAACATTTCCATTTGAGAAGGTATAAGGCAATAAATAAGAATTTATTGAATAGCCAAGAATGCGCACACACTGTCGGAAAGCAAAAAGAAGGTTAAACCCTTGAGACAGATATGTGTAATATAAATCCGAGAAGAATGTGTGCCATAAACCGCCGTCGCGGCGTCGAGTTGCGTCTCTCAGCGACGTTGCCAAGCGTCGTCGTAGTACCTCACTCTTCACGCTCCGCCAAGTAGCCGGCCCGGGTGCTTCACCGAGGTAAAGTTCATCCGGGGGGGGGGGGTCACGCCACCCACCGGAGATCGAACCCGGGACGGTTTCCGACCGACGAGATCGCCTCACACTGTGGGAGCAGTTTATTCAATCACATTTCGGAGTATTTTTTTTACGAAAGTGGCTAAAAATGTTTAGATATTCACAAACTCATTACTTTTTTATAGGTTCGATAGTCGAAAATAGGTAGCAAAAGGTCCGGTATGGGGGAGACAAGAGCTGGTGAAATGTCGAACATAATCACCTTCAGTTTTCCAGCACAAAAATTGTAGAAATTAGGTCGGGAAATGCTTACTATATAAAGAGAAATGTAGCCAGGTTTGGAAAATACTCTTTGCTGATTTCTCTAAGGGCTTACAAATTTGAGTGGTGGTGCTTCGTTTCTCGTTCATTATCTATTTATCCAAGACGGTGAAGATTTTACAAGCAAATCACAACACAATAGCTTTTACCGGCTATATTTATTTTAAGGGCGCGTCAACTGTTAAGTCATAATGCGCCACTCGAGCCAAGTCACCGGCAGTGCACTACAGTGCATTACACAGCGAGCTGAGAGTGCCTCAGGCTACGAAAGCCGGTTCCTTTCCCCAGCCGATGTTGGACACCCCCTAGAGTAGCTCGTAAATGTTGAATGGGGGGTGGTAAGGTTCTGAGATGTGGTGTTCAGTGGAAGGGGGGAGGCAATAAAATATAAAATTTTAAAAATGTGGTGCGTTCTTGACCTGCATTAATGGTTTTCCCTAAATTACCATATCATTTCGTAAAACTATCTTTTTAATAATATATTTCTGAAAATGCATGTTGTAGCAGTCCGTGTATAACTTTTATAGTTGTTTTATAGTGGCATGTACGCTTTAGCGCAAGTCTGCATATGGCTCGCGGAGTAGTGGCAAATGACCTATCGATATCGAATATTCTGCTCTATGAGTATTATGAGTTATGAGTATTTCTCGGTGCTATTCTCGCAACTGATTTTCAGTGGGGTCAGGTCTTTTAATTTAAAGAGGAACGAATGAATTTTAATTTGTTTCTGGACAGTCACCATTGTTAATACATAAGTAATACAAAATACAAATCATTGTAGATTGTGTCGTCTAACAATAATATAAAAATAAAGATAAAAGTATACAGTAACAACACAACATGTAGATAAAACCACAGCTACAGATATACCGATCCTGTATACATATTGATACAAAAATACATGTCAAAGCGTTTTTAATGTTAAGCCCTGTCGGCACCACCGACACCAACCCACGATATTTTGCATCGGAAGCAGAGAAATTAAACATACATTCATATGAAAGCAAGCCACTGTCAGGGTGGTCATGATGTTCACAACTTTCGGTTGTATAATAGGCTTTTAGCTCCGTGAATTAATAAAAAACTTTTATCGTCTATGCTTCCAGTTTTATAGTAACTTGCTTGATAATGGAAATATAACATGCACAAGAGGAAGACAATAACGAAGCAAATATAGGCGCATCGGCGGATAAAGGGCGGTCATGAATACGGGTCAATCTCAGTATTGTGACGGGTTTGTTACGTTGGTTTATTCATGTTTCCTATGCCGATTGTTCCGGGTTTAAATCCCGGTACAGGCTGTGTTTTCTTTTTACTTCTTTCGATTTGGTATAAAAACAATAATATGTTGCTGGTTACTATTTTCCACAATAGAAAAGGAGCGTCCAAATAATGACAAGATGGTGACAAAACATTTTGTTCGCAATCTATCATGTTTTGACCACGTTTTCTCCCAAGATACCTCCCCCCCCCCCCCCACACACTCACACATTCAATGCAAATTATAACCAATGTTACCGTGGCAAAAGTTTTTTTGATAATATAACCATAAGATTGTTGGTATCTGTTTGTGAATTCCGTCTTTTACTGATAAACATCAGTTATAAATAATAAAATATGTCATTATTGAGTCAATGACGAAATAAAAAGGTATTTTAGGCGGGATTCGAACGCACGTGCATTGGTGTCAAATATACGTAAATGTCATTTTTTCCCTTATTTCTTTCTTTTATTCGGTTGTTTCGAGCGGCGGTAGTGATATCTTTTTTTATACGTAAATGTGTTCCACTTGTTGTAGAATATGGTATGATATGAATATGAATTTAATTCTTTTTAATTTTAATTTAAATATTTTATTAGTTGTGGATGTGGCTCTGAGTTGGGAAGGGTAAAATCGTTGTCAGACCTCAATAAACTTTATGATCAGAAAGGTAGTTTACAACATGGCCATTGAAGGAAGGAAGGGATCGGCAAACAGACAACAATAACACAAGGACTCGAACTAGCTGCAACCCCTATTAAGACGACACAAAGAAAGTTGGGGCTAACCAAACTGTTCTGCATTTGGAAGCAACGCCAAAACAGCTACTCTCAGTTGATCATAAAATGGACTATACGTGCCCCCCCGCACTGGCAACCACGTGACTTCCTGAGAGAGGGCGCCGATCTCTCCCTCTCTTCACGGAGTAACCCGATCTCCAGGAGACAAACAGGGACGAGAGCCCCGACCCCACCGACGAAATACGTCTCGATTACACGAGCACGCAATTACCAGCGTCGCGACGCTAAATTATACCCGTCGAGTTTTCAGGGAGAAAGGGGGATAAATCCGCTGGGGAAGATAAAAAAATATGAGAATTTTTTAAGATGCCATTCTATACTTAAAGTATCTTCAAGACTAAAAATTGCTTGTACCTATCTAAAGTGACTACCCATGGATATTACTTGTCAACTTAATACACATTCAATTACTTTAAAGTACAATCCAGAAATATAACATCCGACCCTTACAGTTACAGCCTCAAGCAGTGGTTTTCATTCGAACTATGTTTATATTACTTCTGGGTCGTTCTCAACACCATGAAAGCATGAAAAGTGCATCTCGAATAAATAAATTATATAAATATAAATTTTAAATTTGTCCCTTTCCTCAAATTTAATCATCGTGCAAAAGAATCAAGGAAGTGTGTCATAGTAATAATATCAGGGTGTATAATATAAACGTTAGTATATTATGCTGGTTGCAATATACTTAGGGCCTATTAACCTTAATATACTGATATAAATTACATATATGATTGTTTCTAACATTTACCAATGTCATTTCCATTTAAAAAAAAAAAAATATTCACAAGCTTTGAAGATGATCACTGATCAGGGAACCTGAAAACAACGCTGGAGTAGAGGAAATATTATTAGTTTCCAAAATAAACATTACCTTGGAAAATCAATGTTTTTTTATTGATATCAGGTTGGTTGTGGCGCTTTGTGATAAATTAAATGGACTCACAATGAAACTTGGAACCGAGATACGGAATCGATCTCAATGAAACGCCCTACTAATTTCTTCTAAGATTCGTCCTGTAGGTTCGACTCTTGTCGGCAGCTGCTACTCGGCCGGTGACAATGAGCGTTGATTGTGTGGGTGGGGTGGGTGGGGGCGATGCTAATGAAGGTGGGGGTAAGAGCAACAGCTGGTGTTGTTTGGTTTGGTGGCCGGGTACAGTACGACCCAACATCTGCCCCCGTGTAGAACGCGGACTAGGGGCAAAGCCGTGATAAAGTGTGGGATTAGAGTGTTAAGCTGCAGGAAGCTAACTAAGCACTAGGTGTCTTCGAGATGACTTCCACACTCTGGCACTCTTTTTATCTATCCTCTCTGACTTCGGCGTCGTCAGCGTCGGCGTCGTACTCGAGGTATGGCAGGGCCGTATCAATAAAAGACTAACAAGCAAAAGGCTGATTGGGAAATTGATAAGACATGGATCAACACAAAAATTTGATATTCAAAATCAATTTAAAACGTATCAATATTCGATTTTCGTTGTTTATTTAATTCTATACGTCAGTAGTCTCCCAGGGTGCGCCATATTAAATTACATACTTTCGTTCTTGTTATAAAGCTAAATCATATTCTACTCGGCTTTTACTTTCTCACAAAACGCATGCAGAAATGTAGACTGAAAGATGAAAAATTGAAAAATAAATAAATGAGGTAACATAATTTTCTAAAATATATGTGATTCGAAAAGGAGTTATTGTTGTGAAAAAAACTTATCTTCGCAAATTTGTAAGAACAGTAAAACAAGAATAAGCATAATCATTTTCATTTGTAGACTTTATTAACAACCCACAACCAAAGATTAGATACCTACATCTTAGCAACAACGTCGTTAACATCAACAATAGTAACTATCTACATGAATACAAGTCTACACTACACCCACAGAATAGCACAAGTGTTTTCGACGAGGATTAGTTCGTCCTGTGGGCTAGCCGCCCTGTTGTGGGGGCACGGCCTGCATATAAACTATGTTTTTATAGATTGGTAGCAACTGGCGAGGTTGGGAGACCAAGAGGAGTCGAGATTCTAGTCTATACCGTATCAAGGCGAACCCCAACGAAATGAGATATCAATTTCTCGATTTTTCATTGTAAACGTCAGAATGAATTAGGGTTGTAAGCGTCATCCTTGGCAGTGAATTGAGAATGCACAACTTCAATAAAGGTAATGTGCCCTTCACTTCTTCAGAAGATATTATAATGAATCATTAATGATTGGCATTTATTACTTGAACAATAAGCTGGTAAGGACTTTTTATAGTTTACACAACGTCGGAGTGTTTCTTGATTTGTGGAAAGAAAACCACAAGGTTGCTGGTTTTTCCTTTTCGATGCGCACATAGATGCATACATAATGATTGATCATAAATCATAACGTTTTTGGTCGTAAATGTTACGAAATCGAGACGATACATGGCTAGCCAGCCAGACCTGGATATGAAAGGCGACACTCAATCTTAAGTCAGGGTGCAAAACACGGTTTAGGCCTTAACTTTCAGCCAATGACTAATCGACTACATCAGCCAACCCTCTCACACGATTTTCTGGATACTTGAGAATACCAGACATAAATATCTCCTACAGCAGCTGAGGGAGAGGGTGGGGGTGAATTGTAACCTCTTCTACCCCACTACACTAATTTGTTTAAGAGTTTAGCTTATTTATAGATTCAGAGTAAATTCCAAGAAATGGGGGTAATATTGAGGCGTCGAGATTAGCATGGACAAATAATGAAAAGGCAGAGGATAAGGGAGAAGTCGCAAGGGCCACTTTAGCAACGCGATGACCGGTGAAATCTCGGACCGTTACGGAATTAATTATACATTGCGTAGTACGGCACGGGCCGCATACGGTTTTGACAATCGACGGTGATATCTGGGCCGACCCCTTCTGATTTACAGCTGGCCCTGGTGATCCGAACACCTGATAGCAAGTACAGTTCTGGTCGAAAGTTAGGCCGGTGATTAGGAGTTAAACGGGCTGATGTTCACAATGGGGATTTGGATTGATTCGTCGGATATGATCAGAAAGTACAAATATCTATTTTGCTTGCTAATTCACAATGTATGGTGCTACTTCAGAACAGAAACAGATTTTGGTAAAATAACAAATGTTTCCTATTTCTTTTTAGTGGCTTTAGCTTTAGGTAAAATAATGATTACAAGACTAAGGTTCATGAATCTTCTACAACAGATAACAGAGTACACTACGTAGTGTACTCTATTATCTGTGCTACAGTTAACTGCGGGTCTTGTGCAGAACGACTGCCATCACCCATACAGCACATGATATTGTCTGAATGTTCATTTCAAGTTCACGATGTTAATATCGCGATATTTACATTGATGAACGTTTAAAGAACATTTGTGAGTTAACATTAAAAGCGTAATGATTACTGAACGTTCCAAGAACATTCATTTTCAAATATTCATTCGACATTACGTTTTGAATATTCATACAATGTGATATAATAATATATGATGATTAAACGTTCTATGAACATTATATACGTAACTATGTTTGAACATTTTAAAAATTGAATTATGGAAATGGCGGTGTTCTGTATCGTAACTCAAATGCATGTGAACAAATTCATATTTTTAACGGTTAAATAACGTAATGTTTATAAAATATTCCTTCAATATAGATATGATATTCTTCTTTGAACATTTGAATTCTCAACGGTTTTTTGCGGCGTGGGGTAGCTTGTCCTGACCTGTCTGTGCTCATTCCACGATCAGTCGTCGGGAGAGGAAGACGTGTACGTGTGGTCGTTGTATTTAACATGACTTTAAAAGAGATGTGAAACGGGTCATTGCGCCGCGTCGCGTGTTTACACATACTAGTGTGGGAGTTCGACGTTTCGGAACCACTGTGGGTTGCATATTCAGGACGACTGATTGCTGAAAGTGCGTTATGTGTATAACTGGCAGGCCACCCCAGTTGGGCCACATAGTACTTGAAAATGGAATGTCACAATTGACCGGAAATTGCGTTATTTTAAAGGCAATGGATGTGGCAGCCACATATCGTTGTGCTCACTGCAAAACAACGTAAGTACCCTTTACCAAATTGTTTAGGAGAGACAAATAACCATTTCAATTCTTCACATATCTGAAAGGCTTTGAGCCGCACGACTACCTCCCCCCCTCCCCCCCAAAAAAAGACTGACATTTTCTACACACGAACAACAAAAGAAATTATAATTCTGTATTAATTTGTATTAAAGTAAAACACAACAATGAGATTAAAACAAAACAATAGTGTATGAAGATTTTTTGTAGAGTTGAAACGGTTAACGGTCTATCAGAAACAATTTGGTTAAAGCTGCTCTCACATTGTTTTGCAGTTAGTCCAACGATATTCTTCAACCCACTCTCTGATGCCCCACCAACCTTTTTAGTCTCCAAAACCCCACTATACCTACTCTACCTGTTTTCCTAAGCCCATGTTACACCACGTAAGATAAGTTCAAGATCCAGTTTATGAATGTGGCCTGCCTATCCTTTGAGAATATCCCAAGAACCTTCCTTGAATATTGATATAAATGTTTATTTAATATTATGTGGACGTTTATTTAATATTATGTGAACGTTTATTTAATATTCTGTGAACATTTATTTCATATTTTGTATTGTGTAAATATACTTATTGTTATGTTCAATAAACATTCTTAGAACATTCACAATGTCATAATATGATATTATGTGAACGTTTATTTAATATTAAAAGTGGTGACATTTGACCATTCCTACAATGTTTATTGAATATAACTAAGCGTTTTCAGAACATTGTGTGAATGTTTATAATGATCAGGGACAATTTTTATAGAACGTTCCATGAATATGGTTGTGCTGTATGGGCATAGATGTCCAAAACTTTACAATTTATATAGAAATCAAGGAAACAAAAAATGAAGCTCATTTTAATGATATCTTTAAAAAATACCAGAGAAATAAAAAAAGAAGTGTAAGCTACTTCCAAAAGGTTTTTTTGCAAGGAGGCAATTTTTACTTGGCGATTAACAACCATTGTTGAAAATATACACTCTTTTCATTATAACCCTTGTTAGAATAAAAATGCAAAGATGCATACTATAAGTAAATGTAGTCGGGGATAACAAAACAGTAGTTTCCACTGTACGACAGAGTCAAAGCCTCACCGACCGACAGAGAAGAAGGCCAAGGGAGGTGCCCCGTGTCTGTCGGCGAGTACACCATTGTTTATGATTTATAAACGACAAGTGCGTTAATGTTGAGATTCAATCTGTTATCTTGACCGTGTCTGTACCCCATACTTCACGAGTTGTCGGGTGTTTCCCCCCAACAAGAACTATGATGTATGTGGAGAGAGAATGAACGGAAACCGCGAGCCCGCAACTTGGTACGTCTGACTTTGGGAGTTGAGACTGTTCCGTTTCGTCCGTTCCTAGCCCTGGGAGCGAGCGAGAGTTTTTCATCAAACTGTTTCTATGTTGACATATTAGTTTCTCCTTCTGTTTCAAGAGATACACGAGATATACAACATCCTGAAACGTCTGTGTGTAACGAGGATGTACTTCAAGAGAGGCCACTACCCAACAATCTATGTACAAAAGAGTTCAGCAAGAACTTTCCAAACAGATGCTCAACTTGGACCTTAGCTTAGAAAATAACTATTTACATAATACACTTAACGTCTGTAATCAATAAAACTTACCTAACGTACCAAAGAGGTGCGAATACATCGTAAATATGGATGGCAAAAAGTTGAAAATTAATGTTAGACAGGCATTATAGGCAGCGCTTCGTTCAGTATTTTGCTGCCGAAAAATGTAACTCTTGACTTTTCCTCGAGATCAGTGTGGATTGAACGGCTACGCGTTGCGTAACCCACTACGGTCGAAATTCGAAAGATAACATTTGAAAACATATGTTTCGTGTCTTGCAAAAATCAAAACCAAAATTTTCAAAAAGGCGTTCATAAAATTTCCCATTGTAAAAAAAAATGATTAATTGAATAGGTGCATCGAACATAATAGGCCTACCCTGTATTTAATATAATACATTTTATTTTTACTCACAATCGGACTTCGAAGCTCAGCTGTCTATTTTGTATTGCACATGATGCTTCGCACAGTGTGGTGAGTTTCTAAGCATCAGATAGTAGATGGTAACAGTGCTCGCTGTCAGTCCAGCCGACTTGACAGCTTGTGGTCTCATTACAAGGCAAGGGGTTAAAGTGGAGGGAAACCAACGCCACCCATAAGAATCCTTCTAACTTCTGTGCGCCATGACAAGAAGACCATTATGCCTCGAATAAACTAAAATCCATTGAAAAGTCCTTGAAGCAGTAGCATGAGACGCGTCTAAAGACTCTAGAGTCATGGTATAAGAGTGGCCCAACTGACAAACTCTATCAGTTAGTTAGTCCCAGGCCTGCAGCAAGCTATGTGCGGTGGGGGCTATTTACACAAGGCAAATACAAGCCCGTCGACCAACAGACGAAAATGTCGAGTGGGTGGACTGAACTCAACGCATGAGAAGCGAAGATTGGAAGAGCACAAGAATGTTACCAAGAAGAGATGAGAAATTTTCTGTTCTGGCGAGGGAAGGTATTTTAATATAATACCCCCGACGGATCGCTCGCTTACATAGTAACAAGGTGGTTTATACTTTATAGTCAGGACTCGAGACACCAATCACTTCACCGTGTGACGTCACGGGGACGATCAAGCCTCATTGGAGGGAATAACCTTGCAGGAATTTAGAAATATTGACTTCGTCGAGTCGAGAGGCGCTTACATTTCTGGCATTCCTAGACTTAAACCGAATCCACTTTAGCCACGACGAAGACTTTTTCTACCTATTTAATATAGCTAAATGGCTTTTCGGTCTTTTGCCTACTGAGAATGTGTTTTTTGTTTTGTTTTAAAGATAAATATTACGCAAATGAAAAAAAAGTATAATTATAATAAAATGCAAACCAAGACAATTTCAATAATTAGTACATTAAAAATGTGTCTGCTAAATCTATCAATTATGAGTTTGACCATTTGCATAATATTTCTAAAAACCAATACAATGCGTAAGAGTGTGTTATAATCGTAGTCTCAAATGTACAGTTATTCCCGCTTGATAAAAGGTCGAATAGAACGATGAAAGCTTCAAAATTTAAATCATTTGAAAAATCGCGAATAGAATTGGAGTCAATCGATAAAGACATACCATATAAAATTAAGGATTAATTAAAACGTGCCTTAACAGAGATACGAGCCGACGTGCTGTCAGGTCGAGTTGAAGCCTATTCAATAACTGGACGGGTTGCCGAATATTGGCCGCAGTTATTGTAATGGTGGCTGGTGTTTAACAGGCATTTTGACATTTAGCATTCTCGGTTCGTTGATTAATATTTGGGGCTTATAAAGTTTCTATTTGTGTAGCAGACAGATCGAAACTATATGAAACGGGTCTATTTTCGAATGGATGCGACATCATTCGAACAGAGGTTGTCGTATCATAAATAACGAAAACGTAGAGCAAAATGAAAAGGTATTTTCTATGATAATGATAAAGTGAAACCATAAAGTTCGCTGCTAGGAAGATAGGCACCCTGTAGTGTACGGCCCTGTCTGGTACGTAACTTTATTAAAAGAGGATTATTAAAACTCGGAACCTGAGTAACCATAGAGGGTGCTTTAATATTTCAATTTGCAACGTGGAAACGACCGCACATCGGCTATGGCGTGTACGGTACGTCTCATCGACTTTCTAACAGAAATGTCATTTCAAGTCTGTACGTCATTCTATGTTACATATATTTAGAAATTTTTACTACTTTAGTTTTATAAAACATAGACATTTGAAACAAAATAGAGTTTTTATCTTATGTGACTCATCCAGTCTACGATATTTTTAGATCCGCTTTGAGTAATACGTCTAGAATGTTTAAAATAAGTTTGCAAAATACCCAACTTTACAGTTAAGTCAGGATAGAAAGAATCGCAGACGGAAATAAAAAAAACACAAGTTATAGCGTCTTCAGTGCTAGCCAAGTAGTCAAAGCCTCGCGTAGATAGCGTTATAAATGGGACCCTGTTAAAAAATGGAGCAGCCAGACTTGAATATGGAGCTAACGAATATTTATTAGCTGTAGGTCTAGAATCCGTCGTGGCAATGAACTTGATAGAACCCCTTTTTAGTTTTTATACCACGTTTTTACGACTTAAAACGATTTAAAAGTAATATGAACTTCTCTGTACATTGCATTATTTATATATGGTAAAGTTTAGTGCCTGATAAATAATTTAATAGACATAACAAAGTGGCTGCTGAATCGAATATAGAGCAAGATCATAAAATGATGTCCACATCCCCTACACGAACTTTTTAGAATTGCTAGACAGTTTTACTTAGTTTTTTTAGTTTTAGACCACCATTGACAACGCATCTGGCTATGTAACCTGAAATAATATAAATGAACGAATCTTCAATTACCGAACTTAGATAATTATATCGTTTATCAACCAGAGAACTAATTATGGAACATTTTTGGTAGATTTGGGCTTGAAATCGAGTATATTTTACCCGGTTAGAGGTAAATCGACAGTAAATGTTTCACTCCAAGTACCTTCTCACGAGTGCCCGTCTTGAGATCGACGAGTATAAGTCACCCCTGAACCGGAAGTCAGGGACCGCCGAGACCGGAAGAGAGTGAGTGACGCCCGACTGGGGAATCCCTTACGGGCGCTTAAACCTGCAAGCGGCACTAAACCAGTCAGTCATGCGTTGTGATCAACGCCCCTAATATATCAATGAATATTTAAAATCCTCCCCCGGTTCCAATGAAACGTAGAAGGAGTAAGGGAATCGTGTGTGTTTTATTTATTTATTTATTTACTGCATAGTGCGAATATACGTTATGGCCCATAAGTGTGATCGCACAAATAACCACTCGAGCGTGGAGTTTTGACTTTAAGCTTTTGGCGCCGCTTTGTTCGTAGAAGGGATCTAAAACTTGAAACCTTTTAGCTCTACCTAACTAGCGAACATTTTGAACTGAAAGGTCTGCAATACCGTGTACGTCTTTGACTATCTGACTATGAAAAGGGCAAATCTTTGACTATCTGACTATGAAAAGGGCAAAAATCAAGACAATTTAGGGATTTAGATACCAATTGGAGATTGAAAATAAAACCAACAATGTTCATTTCCCTGAATCAAATTCGAAAGTACTGCACTCAAGATAGTAGCATCAGCACCAAGATCCATTTTACAATATTTAAGGGTATAGGACATGCGTTTAGTCAAATTGCTGTTCGCTCGGTCTACTGACAACACAGGTGTTTGAAATTTTGAATATATGTCACGAATGTGGAAATATAGGGTTCTGCAGCAACACATTTCCAAATTTTGTATTAAAATAATTTATAAAAAATAAATTACGTTTTACGAATTTTGATTTTGTTAAAAACTCCAAAATTGACTACAAGCCTATTCGTGATTTTTTTCTGGTTGATTAAGACAAAATTTTGAAAATGTATGACCACAGGGCTGTCTATGTATGCTTTATTGACAACTTTGCAAAGTTTCATACACGTTGGATGCATCTTGGCCGAGCGAATAGCTATTTGCTAACTGCCAAATGTGCCCCATTCCCTCTAAAGCTAAACAATACCGAGATCCTAAAAATTAATACAACGATCGAGGGAAAGAAACGAAACTCCCACATAAGCATAGTTTTTTAGTCCGTCCGTCCATCCGACTGACTGAGCGCGACCTTGGAGTAAGGAGGGAGTATAGCTAGCCACCCAGAAAGTTTGAAAATGTATGACCCGGCGCCTCCACCATTTTGGATAAAACAGAAAGGCGTGGTATGCAAACCCGGCACCGCCACCAAAACACTCAATGTACGATGAATGATTTTATTGTAGTATTATTCTTCGACGATTCTGTCATTGGTTCGTGGTGGCCTACTAAATCCGACCAGTGCTGTCGTGAGTTGTAAGTAAAATTTTATCTGGTATTAGAAAGGTTTTTTGTAATTGTAAAATAGCTTAAGATCATGCGAACATAGTTCACGTGATGAATCCAAACCTGAACAATGCTTGGAATTACCAACTACTTACGACAAAACAAATTACGCTCGCTTCACATGTAAATTTACGTGGGTCATATCAAATATATTAAAAAACTAGTCATTAGAATAATTCACGAAGTGACCAAAAGTGATAGATTGGTGATTCAAATTTTAATTCAAATCTGATTAAATTTAAATATGATATGGATAAAGAATCTATAAACATTAGTTAATTTGAAATGTGTTGTAAACTCACGCCAAATCCAAAATTGGCGTAAATTTTCAGTGACTCCTGTTTTGCACTAAATGGACCATTGACCGGATAAATATGGTATCTTGATTAGTAAAGTGTTTTAATTGTTTTTCTATTATGTAAAGGTCAGTATGAATACACACTTCGACAATCTTTTGAACAGTCAAATATAGTTCCATCATTATTAATTAGGTCTTATTTGCATCGATTTTCGAAAATAAGCTGAGCAAATGCAAGAACTGGTGTGATCTTGTCATTCAAGTTTATTACTATTGAGTATTGAGAACGACCAAAACATTGAGTTAACTTTAAGACAATCCTTCAAATCAAGCCAGATCCATAATTGCGTAAATTTGCAGTGACTGTGGAAAATTTTCACTAAATGGCGGCATGCAGCCAAAAAATGGGCAGTGAATCAGTGAAACTAGTCGTTTAATATTTGTACATTATTGAGAACGTCAAACACATTCGACAATCTTTGAAATCAATTAATGTTCATTTATATTATTGGGTCTTTTTGCTATGCGATTGTGGAAATTTTTCGCAAAATGCCAGCAGGCAATCGGAAATTGGCAGTGATGCTTGTCATTAATTTATACTAGGAAAACGCTCAAGTCCCGCCGCGTTGATGGATGAGCTTTTTAAAGTTTTTAGTTTGCGTGGGATATCTTTACTTTTGCAAGTGCTTTGTTTTGTTGCCTACGCATTGTAGGTGATTGTTGTCAAGTTTCTATTGTTTCTTGTCAATTGGTAATATTTATCGTAAAAAACTCATATTAAAAGCTTTATTTCTATGGATTCTGGCTAACTTTTTCATCTTTTTTTTTTAAAGGTACTACATCACCATAACCTTAATGTCCATGTATAATATGAACGTTGTAGCTCCACCCGTTTGGTCAGAATTGGCTCAAATGGCACGAAAATATCGCACAAAAAAATCGAAAAAAATCGTAAAATTACGATATTCATGAGAAATATTTCTTCGATTGTACCCAAAAACGTGGCAAGTCTAAGTTCAGAGATTTCGAAGGTCCTGCCAAATTTTCATCAAGATCGCTTATGCCGTTTGACCAGAATCGTGCGAACAAAGAGAAAGAAAAACAAACAAAAAAAAAACACCCGAGGTAAATTTTTTTGGGGGTCAGTGAAATTGAAGTCTTCGCTTCACTCGCTTTCGCTCGCTACGCTCATCCAACTATTGAGAACGTCACACACATTTTTTGACAATGTTTGAAATCAATTTAGATTGATACATTATTAAGTCTTTTTGCAGTGATTGAGGAAACTTTTCGCAAAATGGTGGCAAGCAAATGCAACGAAAATGTGCAAAGTGATTGTCCAACAGCTTTAGGATTTATTTCACCAAACAGCGAACAAAACTAAACTAGGCATGCGAACCCGGCCCGTTTCTTCCGCGGTATTTCGTTCCGCTATTGCCCCGTCTTTGTGTCTAAGAACAATACGAGATGTACGAAATGAAATAGAATTAATTAATTCAAGATGCTTTCACAAGAATCTCCCTCAGAACAGGCCTTCACAAAGACATTACATCCATGGTTATAATTAAGGGAAGATGGTATTTCTGCAAAAGTTCACAACTATCACGCTATACATAAATAAAATTAAAATTATTGAAATATATCCAAGAATATAATATTCACATAAATAAATTAATCCCATTCAGCAGAATAATTACAAAGTAAACTTATCAATTTGAAAACTTTCTCAACATAGAACAAGAGTTTTACCAAGTAACTTGCATAATTATGTAAATATAATTCTGCCTATGTTGCACGTGCACGTCATTTCAATTTGTTTTTTGGAGTTTTTCAGTATCTTATTCGGTGCATAAAACTTCAAGGACAATTTTTAACAATGAATTAAATTAGTAAACCCCTTAACCTCTCTTCCACACAATAACAATATTTTGGCGTACTGACGTTTTTTTAACATTTTGACAGATTCCATAAATGCAAAAGTATATTTTATATTATTTCTCCACAAGATTTTTTAAGAAAAGAGGTGTAAAAAATCTCTGCATTTAATAACTAGTATGTAAAGTTTCCGCATAAAAAAACTATATGTTAGTATTTATGAGTATTCGATGACTCCAAATAAATACATTTCAATCAAAAAGACTCTTGAAATATCAGGGCTTTGACAATCCTAGACATCCACATACATCAAACTTGATCCACAAAAATAAGAAACCCGCCAACAGAGATGTCTTCTTTAATCGGCATCCTTCAAAGCCGACTAGAAAGATTAGGGCGAGCAATTAATCCATAAAGCTGATAAAAACCTTCCACTAATCTTCCAGGGGCCGGAAGAGCGGCCATTGTGACATGTGAAGTGTTTGATTCCGCGGAATGAAGAGGTCACAGTTCACTGGCAATGACGGCGATAAGCTCCTTCCTCCTTCCTGGATCAACTGGTCCGGCTGGAAATACCCAATGGATATCGTGGCGTTCTGTTCAATATAGCCACACAAAAAAATGTTTTGGAGTGTATGAAAAAAGCAACATCCAATCACATACTACTGTTTTCATAACGATATCTAACAATATATTATGTATGTACACGATGACCAGTGACGTTGAAATGGCAACTTTGTAATGGGGTTTGTGACCCATGGATGAATAAGGAGCAGCCGGGCTATCCTTCCAAAATGGAGAATTTCTATTAACCCGGAGCCTCCACAAAGGAGAATCGAACGTTTGTAACAATCGTTGTAGGCCTTTATAAACTGTAAGCTTTGCGATGCTACTAAACTTTGGCTAATTCCTGGATCCGTGCGTGTTAGGTCTCTGTATGTTCTAAGGAATGATGCTGTATAGTCCAGTTTTTGCAATCGTGTTATAATTTTATAAAATTGTTTTCGTTTGGTAAGTATAAAAGTAGATCCCAGTTGCTAACAAAGAATGGTGGGCCAGTGGGCCTACTTACAGCGTACTCGAGAACAAGCCCGGGTACCAGAGTAGGCCCTACTTTACTTGTTTATTATTCTGTGTCGTAAGGCAACAGCTTTGGCAGAAGAGACCAAATAAAGGTGTATTATTAATAATTCTGAGTGAGCCGATCATTTGGTGGAGGTGCCGGGTTATGTAATGCTTACCATTACAAAAATGTTCGTCGCTTGTTCGGTATGGTGGTACTGCATACGAATCTTCAAACTTTCTAGGGAGTTTTCGCCTAACCCCCATCACCCCCCTTGGTCACCAAAAACATTCTGCATCATATTTGTTATTATTATTATTATTATTATTATTATTTATTTTTAGAAATTGTACAAATAATCGAACATTAAGATGAACAATTCCATAGAAAGTTAGAAAAGGGTCATGAGGCCCCAGTCACAGTGTCTTCACTTACTATGCCTAAGTTAGCCTATACTTCATAAAACCACATTATAAAATACAATAGAAATAAATTAACAAATAATATAACAGGAGATAGTAAAGTCTGACAGGAAAAATGGCGGATGTGAATAATGTAATTTGACTTTAGTGTTCTTATAAGGTAAAGAGTCACACCGTCTTCTTATTTATGTATCTTATTGCTATTTCTAGTGGCTCTAGAACATAACAATTGAGAGAGCAATGCAAACAAAACGCCCTCATTTCAATCGGACGTTGTGTTCTATTTTTATCGTGAGACGTGACAAACGACGCACAGACAGACAGACGGACATCAGTGGGTGCTTTTCTCCCTATTATAAACATAAATTGTTTCAAGGTTCCCATAGCAGTTTGCTCCTATCATAAGCAATCAGAGCCAGTTTTCTTTTATTTAGAACTAAAATTCGTGATCCAATGGGCAGATCGAATTTTATTATGATACCACATCAAATTGTGTTTACTCTTATTCTCATCCCTGCCCAACATATGAATATGATTGAACGATGTGACGTCACGTTTTCAATCTGACAACATCGGAACTGGAGAAGAGATCGTGATTTGCCACATGTCATGTATGGAACTTGGATAAACTTCCGCCCAGATGGATCTATAGAAAGTCCGCAATATATTGTTGGGGCAGTTATTACACCCACTCGGAAACGGCGACTGGAAAACGAGTCTAATGGTGGCTTGGTCCCGTTTTCAGTGAGATATGTTTGCAATAGAACTACTTTATATCGTAGAAGAAATTTATTGGAAGAATGGCCAATTCATTGGCAACTTGGACAAAATAGTAGTTCTTTTGTAGGATATTATGTGTGAACGATTTTTATGGGAATAGATTTTCGTCGGTAGAATATTAAAAATATTATATACAAAGTTCAAAGATATCTATTATTGTAAGGTTTCAGTCATCGTGAGCTCCAGAATGGCAAACGATGTATACGCCAACGTCGACAATTTATACTAACATAATTATCACTAAATTGGGTCCATGTGTTACAAGATTTAGTTACAAGAAATAAAAATATCACACAACGATTAAGTCTTAACATATAAATGTGTTAACCATCTTCTTGGGCTAGAATAAAATATGTTCTGTCGTTTAGGTCATACACCACTAAAATAATAAATGTTTAGGATGTAGGTCTATGCCTACTAAATAAATACATTCAAAACTTTTTTTAATAAAAAATGTGTAGGGCCTATATGTAGGCCTATATTTAAAAGAAAAATATAATTACAAAGTATATTTTGGATGGCTAATCGGCAATCTTCCACAGGTGGATCGTGTTTATTATGTGCATGCAGAAGATGTTTAATTAATTATCAATTGGCCAATAAAATATTGTTTATAGCTGTACTTTCAATTTATTAATAAGAGAAATGTTAGTCCAGAATGTGATGTTTTACTTATACCATGGTGTGCGACTGTGCGGGTACCAGTACCCGAAATTTCGGATCGGGCCGGGTATTTGGAGGCCAACACGATAGAACCCAAAATATGTGGATGTGGGATGGTGGAGGTGCCGGTCCAGGATTTAATACGAAATTATTGGTCTGAAAGTGCCGTTCTATATAATTTTTAATGTAGCCTATAGCTTATAATACGTACAAAATTACATCAAATAAAATTGAAATGGAAGATAATAATAATGTAAGATTCTAACAAATAAATTCAATATCAATTTTTGCATGCTGAATCATAACGGCCATCCTTTTATTACCTGACCCAAAAACACAGAGCTGTTTATTACCCGAACCCGCCCGACTGTCAAAACCTCTACCCGCACAGTCAAAGTGAGCTGTGACGCCAGTAATGCTTTCAAAGACACCTGCAAGGCACTATGACACAAATATTGTTTATATTAATTGATATTTACCTGTCCATATAGAGCAGGAGATGTAGGGCAGTGATCTATAAGCCAAATAGGGGGAAAACAATGCAGTTTATATTGTCGAACTAATTGTAACTATATTTATTCCATTTGATATATTGTGTGTTTCTAAATAACGACATTATCTTAGTGGTAGTAAACTTTATTTTGTATAAGCTATACGCATAATAGGACACATGCACTATGAATTGTGTTATTGTAAATTAAAATGTACAAACGTCTTAATAAAATTTTAATTTGAATTAAAAGCTAAGATCAAAAGAATTGAACTTTGGTGGAACAGAATATGTATCGAGTAAGAATACAACGTGAAGAGGGGTAGCTACACGAGCATGTTAAAAATTCCCTTCCAGTATTCTGATATCCAATTCCGCATGTTTTGTATTATGGTCCTGGCAATATACATAACAACTAAGTGGTGATATCGGGTAAGTACTAGGGGTGCTGTGCTGGTAGTGTTGGAGAGTCCATGGAAGGGAAGATAGCATCCGTTAAAAAATTACACTAAAAATGTAAACTAAGCGCGTACACATTATAAATGTGTTGATAAGACATTTCGTGTTTGCAGTTTCAAAAATGGAATTGTGGTTCTTTCACAGCGGTGAATAGGAAAAAACAAACGCGCTTGACGTGATAACCTTTTGACAATATTTCAGCTCAATTTAGGTACGCCGTATGTGGCTACAAAGTTATGAATGCAATTTCGAGTAGCTTTAATTCGCGATATACACTTAGAAAGCCTATAGCAGAGCGTAAGAAGTGAAAACAATTGTATCTTCAGTGTAGGGTAAAATATTCTAAAATTCTATTTCTACTTTGCACAAAAAGGGAACGAAGTCAAGTTCTCATTGTTCCTATAAGTTAATAAAATAAATAAAATATCAAATCTAAATGAGTACACTTCCTACTTAAATTCTCAGAACAACGAAAAGTCACAAATATCAGACAATTTTTAGTTATATAATTCTGGGAGTAAAAGATTTAACACGTGCATATTGAATTCAAAATTATTTTAATATTTTCTCTTGAATCCGACGTGATTGTAAAATCCTTATAAAATAATAATTTTGTTATAGTTACACAAGATTTTATGTTCAAAATGAACGGGTTTTCATAAACGAATTGTCTACGAGATGATAGATGGTTCTCTCCAAGACTGGATTTTATATTGACTAGTAAAGGCTTACGTTTGCCCCAAAAAAACTCGAATCAACGCCATCAGCCATCCAGCTATAAAAATGATTGCTTTTATTATTAATCGTCTCGATTAGCGCCCTTGCAAACGAATGTTACGTATAAGGATTAGATATTAATCTTCAACCAACCTGTTTTACGTTGCCGGGGCGGGGGGGGGGGGGGGGGGGAGGGTGAAACGGGTTTATTGGATAGCCCACTAATCGTCTGAAAAACCTTAAGTAACTAATTTAACAAGATGTACTTAAGCGTCGGTTCACCAATATTTGCCATCTCTATTTAAATTGTTAAGTAATTATTATAAATGGTTAGTAATAAATTTAAATGGTAAAGTAATTATTCAATTCAAACAAAAGTTCGCCTTGTGTCTATAGTCAGGGTGTTGAAGACCAAAATCCAACTAAGAAATTAAGGATTCAAAATGGTGAAGTTCTACCACTTCATTTTCGTAGCATAGAATTAGGCCCACATTGACTAGACTATAGAAAGATAATCAACTAATACACAATGCAATATTTATATTACCACGACTTATTTATACACGGACTCACAAAAACACTGTTTATGAGGGAGTAGGTGAGTATTTAATTACATTTTTTTTGTATTTGCCCTTGATGCTTCATGGACGGATCCAATGTCTATTGACATGATTCAACCATATCAGCGGTAGAGAAATATTACCCATCATACCGAAAAAAGTAGGGTGTGTCATCCGAAACTCCCACATGAAACTTACATATGGCCTGTAAAGAGATGGAGTGCAAACATAGTCCTAATGTAAGAGGTAAAAATTGTTCTACATAGTAAACAAATAAAAATGTGCAGGAAAAATCGATATAAAACTTTTCCATCTGATCGAATATTTAATTTTAGATTTTTATTAAGGTTCATGTAAATTTCATTAAATCAAACATCAAACTCCCCGTTTCCCTCCACTTTTCCCCGTGACTGGTTCTGTCCAGCACGGTTGTGTCCTCCCCACATCCCAGCCTAGATTGGCGCATTATGACGCAACGGTTAACGCGCCCTTTAACCAAATTAACGAAACAAAAATTTGCACGATATAACATGAAGATACAACAAAACGATAAAATCCAAAGTATAGTAAAAAGGGGATGTTTTATAATGTATGTTAACCCGTTAACCGTATAATTCCCAAAACATCAACTCTGGACACCCCAACCGGGCTATACCCAACCCTGACCAAATCACCAGTCCATTCGTTGCTAACGAAACTAAACGTCGATCGGCACTCACTCACGTGAATTCCCTCCCCCTCACCTGCCTACGGTCTCGTGTAACATAATGAGTGTTGTTGCAGGTTGCAGTTGGTGGCAAGCGCCGGCAAAGCTCGGGAACTGGGGGTCGATGGCACTACGGCTCCTCAAACACGCGACCCATGAAACAACGCCTCTGATTGGCCGAGAGAGAGAAATACGCGCGGACGCACACCTCACATGAATGAACCGGCAGCTACCTACCTGGGTTTACTACGGCTACTAGACTCATACTCATGCATACTACCCATGACCCAATGCGATATTCTTGGCCCAGGGCAACCACAGGGGTGTTTTTTTTAAAAGAGATTTATTGAATTTTCGATACTGTGAAGGTGACGTGATATTCGTTTCACTAGCAAAAAACTAAAACGCCTACGACGATAGTAAATGAACAGTTACTAGAGATACGTTTTTTTTGCGTTTTAGTTTCTTGATGCCAAAAATAATGTTTTTCAATATCTATTGACGTATTGAGGACCAGTTTAGCAATGTATTATAGCATTTTATGTGGCTATATTGAATTGAAATGTTCATATAATTAATCATTTATCATTAGAAGTGCAAGAAACCCCCCACATTTAGGGTTTTGGTGGGAAGGAAAAAATAGATGCTACAAAATGCTAAATTGTAATAAATTAATGCTAAATATTCTAAATTTAAATTCTAAAAAACGTATCTCTATCTTTAACACATCATATTATTATCTCACTTAAAAAACTTTTAATCGTTTTATTTCAGATTAAAAATTGTATTATTGTAGTAGTTTTGGGACTAGAATGTTTTACGGCGATTTGATTCTGCTGCGATGGCGTTGAAACCTTCTATGAGTCCCTCAGTTTGCAAATCCTCGTTTGAGCGACAAATCGAATCGTGTGTCACTAAGGATCCGAGCAACGGTAGTTTGCGGGTAATCGGTTTTGTCGTTTAAGAAAAGTCGGACTAAAATGTATTTTAGAACACTTTCAATATCCAGCCGGACGTGCCCGCTTTTAAATACGGTCAAATTGATTTTCTTAATCGTTTTTTCATTATATTCGAAATTTTTGTAAATGTGTGAGAAAAAATTTCCTGAACAATTTTCGGGACTCTGTAGACTTAGATGCAGTCTCCCAGCGTGTTAAAAAAATTGACCCACTTTGACAACTTTTCGAAATTATTCGGGACGTCAAATATTCTTTTTTGGACTACGAATGTTTGAAATGTGCTAAGAATGTAATATGATTAATTAGTCAAATATCTACTAGTGATATAATTGTAATGTATATTATTATATAACAATTGGTACATTTCTCAATTTCATTAATCGGGAAACACTCCCGTAGAAATTTCCATATGTTTGTACATTGTTGATGTACAGTATGCATATAATATAGCAAAGCTAAATATCTGTGAGATAATACATTGTTTTAGAATAGTAGTTACTTGTACATACTGTACAAATTAGACTAATATACAACAAAGTTTAACTGAATCGAGTGCATTTCCAATATTGAACTCGAGTCAACAACGTAACGAGATTGTGTGAGTGGATGAGGCAGATTATTGCAGTACGAGTTCAGATACGTGACCATAACTCCAGATGTTAGTTTCGTTACGGTCTCTTGCAAGTTGTAATTGTAGCATAATGCTTGTACAGGAAACGATAGCACATGTTACAAAACTATCGCGAATGATTGCTCAGAATATTATGGATTTAGTAAGCCCTGCTCTATAAGAGCAACGATTTCAATAAAAATGTTTAATTTGTCGCGGGCCAAACATAAATTAGACAAACGAGTGAAGGCAAAATTGGCGCCGTACATAACATTACTATTGTGAAGTATTTTTATCTTCGAATCGTTGGAGATTTAATATTTGTATTTGTTAATTATTTAAACACAAGAAAATATAAATAGGCTGTTAAAAAATCCACTCATGCAACCACATGTGTGTGTCAAACAACCTTATAACCGGCTTACATAACTGTAAATTCATGAAAACATGCATAATATTAATAATAAGTATACAATCAAGTATGTGTGAATGTGTGTTCCGGTTTGAGGTACTTTGATCACCTTGCGAGTACCCTTGACAAAATGATGCACTATTTGGGGGATGTCTCATGCGGACCCGTCCCTTTCAAGGCTGCATATATAACGAACAATGTTTTTTTCTATTTCTTGCTATACCTTATCCGCCACGCTGTTGTGTTTTTCGACAAAATATTTAGACAAATTTTCTGCAACAGATTATGAATGAAAATCTACTCTAAAACATGAAATATAAATATATTTTTCATTATAACATGGACTTTAAAAAATATAATACAAAACTAAAATAAGGAGTTCCTTTTCCCAGAACATATATCTTATCTGTGTATAATGCATGATTCAATATGCAGAAGCAAAGCTGAAAATGAATCTGCACAACCGTGTAGGACAATACATAACAACGGACACCCACCATGTTTCAATTAGTTGGCCCTAGTTTAACTTGGAGTTAAGTTTCACAAGCACAAAATACATTGGGTAAGAACGTGAAAGTAGTCTACAACTACACTACACCTCAGGCGACTTGGATCGACAAAGTTCGTGTCCATTCGCCCACGTCTTATCTAGTCCGTGTTACTTATAAATAAACACGGCCACGCATTGACGACACAACTCGCGAACAGTGTTGTTTGTGATAATAAGAGTAGTAACACTATAGGCCTAGTCAACGGGAAGTCCTTTAAAGAGTTTTTAGCTATTTATAGATACCACAAACGAATAAGACGAAACCTGAATGTAACAGAATCATGAGAAATAAAAACATAAAACATAATAAGCAATAAAACATGCAATGAGTGTGCCAAAGTTCAAGAGTAGGCCTATATGTTATTGAAATCAAACAAATCAATCACATTCAAAAAATTCTGTTTTTATCAATAAAATTGTCAGTTTTATCGACAAATACGATGCCTCAATATGGAACGTGCTTACAAGTTTTGACAAATCGCACATTCTAACTACAAAAAAATACCTATTGAATTGTTTAAATATGCCTAAATAAATTAATAATTGATATCCCATAAAAGCACGCATAATTATTACATATTATACAAGCTTCATGTGCCAAATCGGAGAATGCTTCCATGGCATGTGCATAGGCCTATTGAATGTTTTCAACAGCGAAACGTCGCTACTGAAACGTCTATGGCGTTTTGTGCCAAAATAAACCGGTATAAAGATTTCAACACATGAGAAACATTTCTGATCGTCTTGTTTATTTCTAAACATTGGTTAAATAGTGTCCAGATGAAACCAAATTGATGAGTTTGGCATAAACGAGCGGAGTTACAGTTGAAAGATACTTCAGTCTGAGTGTTAGGGAGAGACATGATAATTAGGTGCTATACATTATTATGTCACAAAGGATCGCTGTCAAGTAATCAAGATATCTATCTTCAACACATGAAACACGCAAGCAAGGTTACAACAAAACATGAAGTAGATAGCGTACAAAACACATAGCTTTAGAATATTATACACTAGGAGCCTTCCATAATATTTATATCACAGTCTCTTTTTCTGTATTTGCTATTAACATTTACCAATTGCTTTAATTAAAAAAGCACTAATTTAAAACATTTTACACTATTAATAACTATAGCCACTGCACCTGCCACAAGTAGATGCATGCATCCATGTATTTTCAACTTTAGAAAAAACAATCATTTGTTCACTGCTTTCCAACTTTCCACGCTTATTGATGACACAAAATATATTTTCTAATAAGCACAAAAGCTTGGTATTAAGTAGAGGCTTGTCTCAAAGCTACAAGTAGGTAGTAAGGACTAAGTTGTTGCTCAAATATACATAATGAGAGAGATAATCAAACATTGGCATTTACGATTAAAAATAAAAATTCGTTACTAGTTTTTTTTTTTTTGTTTATTTGGATTAAGGACGCGTCAACCGTTAGGTCATAATGCGCCACTCTAGCCTAAGGGGGGCCACGGGTAAGGGGAGGAAGGGGGGGGCCGATGGTGGCCAGAACCAGCCACGGGTAAGGGGAGGAAGGGGGGTTTCTCACGACGCGGTCGTCATCGTCTTTGTCATCGTTCGTTGTGTCATTGACATCGTCGCCGCGGGGTCGTCAAGGGAAGGGGGCAAGGTCCCCGACGACGATTGCCAGAGCTCGCCTCTAGGTTCGGGGAGTATATAAATAAAAACATTTTTAAAATGCATAGGCCTAGTTATACTTTTAACTTTTAAGTTTTAACTGTTCGGAAAACTGAAAATCAATTCAGCTAGTTGAATTGTTGATGATGTTTAATGGTACCATCATATCACTCATACTGTATCAGTTTTATTGGAAAATATTATTTCATCCAATTTATCAGACATGTTGTACGGTATGCATATTATAAATATACTGCCATTGACTTAATACTAATTCCATGCATTTACAATTTTTTTAATTAAACGGTGTCAAGATATAACGACGCTAGCAACTCGGTCTTACACAATGAAAAATGTTTGTGAAAATATCAAGCGATTTCGCAATATTTCTTAACAAAAGACTACTCCAGCAATAATCTCCTAGTCATATCTTATCAGTAAACTCTTCAAATAATTCTTCGCGTAACGTACTCTTGATTGGCGGAAACCACCTATTACCCGTTGACACTAATCTTTACTTTATATTCCCCGCGATTTCTCGGCGTTCCCGGATACGGCAAGGTCGCGCACATTTCCTACGAGATATGTGCAAATTACGTCAGACGTAGATGCCGCACGTGAGTGGCATACACCGCGCTCCCAGCTTCTCCCGGCAATCAGACGATGTCTTTGATAGCTTAGGCTAAGCACAGAAGTCGCCTGTTATGCGACCGTCTTCCTTGCAAATAGAACGGGCGTGTATGGGTTGCTATACATACTCTGTATTAGGTCAGTGTTTACATCCAGAAATTATCAGGAGAGATGCTAGTGAAACAAAACAAGAAACAAATGGTTCCTGCTAAAACATAAGTAAATGTAATACAACACTGGAAGCAAACAATTGATGTAGTACCTTGTCCATTACTTTAGCATCATTTCGATTAGTAGTAGTAGTATTTACTTATATTAGTATTTTACTTATACCTAGGTAATTTATCAGTAAAACAACACTACTTCGAATACGTTATTGGTAAGCTCTAACGTGGAAAATAATAAATAATCATAATGTGTACAAAAACTGACAAAAAGGAACATAAATTTTAATTGGATAAGCGAAGATTCCATTTCACTACACTGGAGAAAAAAATCCGGAATGTTTTTTTCCCCTGTATTTTTGTGTTTGTCAGCACGATTCCGGCTAAACCGATACTCTATTTGCGATGAAATTTTATGGAGGCCTTCGAAATCTCTGAACTTAGAACTGCCACGTTTTTGAGCGCAATCGAAAAATTATTTCTTATAAAAATCGCAATTTTTCGATTTTTTCTTTTTTTTAATTAGTACGATTAATTAAAAAAATTTAAAATTTAAGTTTATTTTTTATTTAATTTAATTTAATTTTAAAAAAATCTTCAACTTAGTAATAATTTTTTCACAGAACAACAGAAAATCCGCATAACACATGGCAGCTCAATGCACCAATTACGCTCATCCAACAACGCGGCGGGACTTAAGCGTTTTCCTAGTATAAGGTTGCTTGGGTATAGCTGAAAAACGAAAACTGGATACTGGATACTGGAGCTGGGAAGTGGATACTCTGGGCTGCATATACTGGAGTTGAAACTGGGGTTGGATACTGGGGTCGGATACTGCAGCTGGATACTGGAACATGGAAAGAAAACCACACCAAAATGTATGACAATAATATTAGGTGCACTAATAGATATTATTCTTACCACCAACAATGTGATTGTCAAATGTCATGTTGGAATAAATAATAATAACCTGTATTTAAAACAATCGTTAAGTCATTATTGAGTCACGCTTATGTAGATGAAGTGTTTAATAAAACCAAAGTGACAGCACTTCAACGTGGGTGTCAATCAAACGGATTCTTGTAAGACCTTTTAACGAGCACGCGATTCTAAACCATTTTTAAGAACCGTGCTTCTTTCGGGATTTGAAAAAGCATATGAGACCGAAAGATAACGCAACACAAAAACGCAGAGATAGTAACGAGAAAAATACCTAAGATAACAATGACACTCCTAGATCAACTCAGGTGTCAATGATTTCTCTTTAGGCCGATTTCCGTTCAATGCTTTCAAACGTTATCTGTGTCGAGTTTGTTTACAATCGTTCAAGGTACACACGTAGATGCCAATGAAATAGGTTTTTATCTTAGAAGCCTTGCTAACGATTGTACAAAGGGGTACCTTTTTAGCATTGTACGTCTAACAGGATTCAGCAAACTAATTATATTTATATTAATAGGTGAACAAGGTGATGGCATGTGCAAAAATTCAAAAGAAAACTCTAGACCTCGTTCTAGACCTGAACAATACTAGGCCAAATTGGGAATCTCTAAGCAAGGGCAATGACCTCGAGAGTACACCATACACCATAGTTCTCAATTGCTCATTCAGAAGACGGTACACAATTTCTCATCCATGCAATAAAGGTTATGTAGGCCTACTTCCATTTTATTTATATGGGATAGGCATTAAAATAAATAAATAAATAAATAAATAAAATGCCAGTTGGACGCAATCAAACTGATTTTCCGACGGTCGACTTCAATTTTAAAACAGACCAAACCAACCCTGTCAGAAGCCTATACAGAGTACATACAAGGCCTATATTATATAGACGAACAAACAATGTCCGACCAAAAGATGATAATAGCCTATTTATTGTAGAATGTGTTGTTTGACGAATCGAATTATTTTATTTAATTAAATGGGATAAGCATTAATAAAATGAAAAGCAAGAAAAGTAAGTTCCCGTACGGTTGCTCTACACCAACCCACCCACCTTCTAGATTTAGAAGAGTACTTTCGTTTTATTGGCCGTTACAGTGAGTAATAAAACCACGCACGTCTAGAAATCCCACACAGAAAAGAATGGTCGACATAAACGAGTAGGTTTACCCGTTACCAGCCGGCCCTAATAAAGTGGTGTACACTTGTGTCAGTCTGTCTCTCCCACACGTCTGTTTTGCCGCCTTTATACTCTCAGTCGCTCAGATACCTTGTTTACCGATGAAAATAGTTTTTATTATTTTCCAAATTTAGCTTTTAGCTTTTTAAATTTCGATGTCATTTTGATGTTACGATTTTCTTCCATAAATTCCTCACAAAGAAAAAAGAAAAAAGGACCAATTTAAAACAAAATCTTCATAGCAGTGTTCGCATACCAGGTTCAAACAAATTTACCATAAAGTGGACCATTGCAATTTCAGATAATTTATCAGTAGCCTATTTAATCAAAACGTTTTCTTGACCAAAAATTGCGAAAACACATTGTAAATTTTCTTTGATAAACATGCAGTCAGTAAATTAATTTTGACTTTGCTTTTAAAACATACATTAGGCCTAATTCGCCAGTAGGCTATTTAAATATGTATTTAAAATAAATTTCGAATTTTTAGCTATTTGAGACAAACAAACACCTTTACAGATGAGACCAATCGAAATGTATTTCCGTATTAATGTGGTTGTTGCTCTCGTCAAATACCACTCGACCACATCCGCAAAGCTTTTATGTCTTGCACTTGGCTAGACATATTCTCAAGGACTGCCACACCAGACTCGGTGTTTTATCAATGGCGATTTAGCTCTCTCTATGCACGCACTGCACACAGGGGGGCATGCGTTATATAGTCATAGCAACACTTGGTCGGCTGTGGAGCTGCTTAGCAGGTTCCCTTGTGAATACCGACAGAGAGACAAGATTGCATGGAGTTACTATTAGGTAGAATACATATGGGATTGAGAAAAGAAGTCGCAGGTTCAAATCCCACCAGTAGCATTTAGATTAGCTTGGGATAAATTAACAGTGTTTTACTTCCAAAAAAAATCCCTTGATAGCTCTTGCCAAAGAATTTTCATTTACATTTTCGACCACTTTTTGACCTGTAATTTTCACCCAAACAATAATTTGGAACTTTAGGACATCGTTTAAGAAGGATGAAACATTTATTCCGTATCAAATACTTGTCTCTACTCAACACCAACATCAACTTGGCAAAGTACTACCAATTGGCTTGTTCACTGCGACTTTTACTCACCACGCTGCGCTATTGTACTAACCCCCCACCGCCGTCTGGATGCCTGTAAAGGCGGATGTAGAGTGTAGACGGCGGTGATAGCCCAACTTGCGGGTGTCATGACTGCTCATAGATGTCAGCAGCCTACTGTTTTTACTGTCAGTTTGCATAGTTTTATGTTGAAAGCAAAATGCCCAATTGCTGTGTGTATTCGTGTAAGGAGAGAGGAGGGCATACTGTCGTGTTTATTACTACAAATAAATACAATCACACATAATATACTGACAATGTGTCTTTATTTGGCCTCCGGCCTACGTAACCTCTCTCATGTCAACAAATCAACATTGGCTAGGACTAAGCCCTAGGCTTTGCTGAGGCGTATGCAAGTAGGGCCTAGGCCTATACTTGCTAATTTATAATACCATGATATTGATATGCCTAGGTCTACATCTAATGCTGAAGAAAAGCCTAGGCCCTAGTCCTAAGTAGCCTTATTCCAAGTAGGCCTAGGCATAGAGAATCTCAATAACAGTGCTAGGCCCCAGGTTTAGACTTCAACGGCGCCATGTGCTTTCAGCTCTTATTAATTTTCCTATCGTTCACGTTTTCATTGTTTAAAAGTTTAAACAACCAAAATATGCTATCGAATAAAATTACTTGAAATAGGTCGTACGACTACTTACGTAAAACCATTGATTTAAGAAAGAAGGAATGGTAAAACAATACGTAAACAAACAATCTAGGAAGCATACAGATTTGACAATGCAGAGCCTGCTATACATAGTTTATTTCAAACACCGCCACGGTCTTTGGGCAGGGTCCACTAGATACCTAACAAGCAGCTCGGAATAAGTATCTAGTGGACTCTGGTTTTGGGGGTTAGTGCAGTGGCGCGATCTGCGCGGAGCTTTGCGTGAACAAGCCAATTGTAGGTCTAGGTATATTAGCCTATAACACCTTTACTGACAGTTATTTAAAAAATAAGAATGAAAATATACTCAGTTCAGGTTGCCGATTATGAATTAATCAAAATATACATTGTCACTCTACACACATTGTCTAGCCTTATGTATTTGGGGATAGTTTAAATTTTGTTTTGCGAATTTAGCTTTATTACAATGCATGTGTGTGTGACCCACCCCCCAAACACGATTTGCCAGAGCTCGTCAAACGGACGGAAATTAAATAATTTTGTAGCCTTAGGGTATACGGTTTTTCTTAGTTAGGACTAAGCTAACCATTCTTGTCGGATAGGGGGTTTTGGATGTGAAATTATTTTCGACCTAGTATTAACAGAGATATGAGAAATGGCATCATTTGAATTAACGTAATCAGTGCTAAGAAAGAAGCCGTCACTTATTTTATTTATAGAACCAAATGAAATGGGAAAAAAAGAGAACGAAGAAAACAGGAAGAACGGGGAATTTAATTTAGAGGCGCTATAAGAAATTACCCCGCATTTATATTGGATTGCGACACAGGCAGTTAAGATCGCAATCATTACAGTTAAGTTCCCCAGGGTTTAACAGACCAAAGACTCCGGGACTTTTTAAATCTAAGAGAGCATCGATCGAGATGATGTGGGTGGGAGTGAAAACAATGTTGACGGGACAAGCTACAGGTGAACTGGAGGGCGTAGGCCTAGCACTCGCTAAAACTGTAGAATCAACAGAAAGACTCATACCAATCGCTATGTCCACGACAGCTCTAAAAGCATGTTGTGCATATCGTTATGTATGTTTCATTTTTGTTTACTGGCACAACCATGGAGAGAAAACTATCGCCAAAAACACAAATCGCAGGGTGATTTTGAGTTAATTTTGACACGAAAGTTCTGCTGACGGTTTCCTTAAAACTAATCGAATTGTTTTTTATAGTTTGTGTTTGTTAATAATTTTAAACTAATACTAAGTGGGAGTAGGACAAAACCACGTGATTGAAACGTGCAGGTACGAATAAAATGCTCAGCCTATAGGAAGATGCTCAAGCTCCATCAAATCTACTCAAAAATAGACATATTTTAACTGGTCCATACACATTTACGTTGCGCTACATATTTAATCGTAATTGTGACATTATGTGCATGCAAACTACGAACCGTGTATTTAGAAGATATCATCGTTACGTCGTCGATTTGCGTGCATGTGCATGTGGCTGTTGTGTATGTAATCCACAATATACCTACTGGACAAGACAACGGTAAGGCTACAGATTAAAGTAGACGGGAAATGTAAGTTTATTTTTACTTGAACTGTCGGCAGGGCGATGTGAGTGCGTAAGTGATGTCACTACTTAGTAGCCAATGAGACAATTGAACGTGAGCGTGCCAGCTGGATGGGGTGTGTGCGCAGACGAGACGTGAACTGGCGTGAAAACCCGTGTAGCACCTCGTGCAACACCTATCTGTCGGTACTCCCTACATATTATTGGTTTCCTAGACCTTTAGCACCAGCACATGGGAGTCAAGAAGAGATATCCCGTGCTAACAGGTCAACGTCAAACTAAATTAATAATAGGTTGCGATTTTGACCCAAAATCAGTAGTAAATTAATTATGCTCAACGTTTCTAATAATACTTATTCTAATCTAGAATCTAGACGATGAGTTGTGATGGATGTCGATGAAGGACGATTGCAAAAAACGTGGCTTGATCCATTATGCAGGATTCGAGCCAACGTACTCGTGGAGCCATAAGCTTTGGACTTGTAAGCGCCCTAATCGGCATGTGCCACCGCGGATGGCTCGTATAAACTAATGGTTTTAGAGAAGGTCTACCACCATATTCGAAAACAATATGTTTGTTTGTCAAATTTTGTTGCAAATTGGATCCATTAGTGTCGGTAACACAACCAAAAACACGATAACGATAAGCAGACAAATTCGTTCCATTTGAATACAAGCATGAAATGACAGTCGGTTTTAATGTTCCACTTCCTTCTGAAAATTAAACATTAAAACCATAAGTATTGCACTAAAGACGCTCGTATTACTCTTTCACGATGTACGACCGTAACCCGCAAAGTAAACCAATCGCAGTGGGGTGTTCATCTTTGCTGGCATGCGAGCATCAAACTGTCTGGAGCTCGACGACGAGGAAGACAACGTCATCGTCGGCCGTCGTAATTTAATTAACTTTGTTCTCGTTAACTAGAGCATCGAGTAAAGACAACCCTTTAATTGAACAACCCTTGACCACTTGCAACTTGCCGAACTAACAGTCCGCGGTAGTACGTAGCCTACATGGCTGGGAGTGGAGTGGAAGAACAGGCCACAACAGGCGTGTTTTTCCCGACAGAATCTAATTAAATTTAACCCAAGTTTTAATAGGGTAACATTTCTACAAAAGCTCAGCAAGAGAAACAAGTAATGACACACTTCGTTTCGGACGACATTGTTATATAAGAAAAATACCCAAGCTGGGAAGAAACTCTTGTTACAACTTTTATTTTGCTCCGCTTGAAGTTTAAAATTAAACTACCCTTAGTGGTTGCATGGTGCACAAATGCAGAATTGACACAAGCTGCTCAGTGAATGTTTTAGACCAAACCTAAATGCAGAATATAGTGCATGTGACACAAGCTGCTCCGTGAATGTTTTATACCAAACCTAAAGCACCGTGTCAATTTCCGTAATTTGTCGGGAGAGAGACGACAGCACTATTTAAAATTCAAAGTTTCTCAATAATAAAACACCACAAAAATGACCCATTTGTGATACGTCCCAGCTTCCAACTGAGACAGATTAAAAAAGACAACGTTAAATAAATACATAAAATTTTTAAAAAATTCCAAAGTTGACAGTAAATTCGATCGTGTTCAAGGAATTGTTCCAGTCTCTCAAGGCTTAACATCCAAATGTGTCCGTGGCATCATGGCTTCCCATGACATGTCCTTTTATGCAATGTACAATTTATGAAGAAAATTTAAGGCCCATCATGAAGAAAAATAATGAAGGCTCTGTCAAGCTAAACTTACTAGATAAAAGGTGTAATGGACCATTGGATATTAATCCACACACTCATAACTCAGGAGTCAGGACACCTTATGAGATGACGTCTAAACTCTAAACCATCCAAAAGAGTGCAGCACGTTTACTTTCGAACAGTTTTAGTTGCAACTTATAAGAAATAAATTTGAATTTGTCAACACAATCCACGTCTTGGTCGCATCTTGCCCTCGAGGTCCGTATGGAACCAACCAAGCTCCGTACAATAAATCAGGATTAATAAAGGAAAACCCCTTCCTCGAGGCAAGGTCACGTGACTCCTAATAATACCCGCCAGCACGTGCGCTCTAGACAACGGCTTTGTTAGGTGAGGGACGCGCGTGACAACCGCACTGCTCGTGGGATGTACAATGTATTCAAAGATCATATGGCGTGCGGGTGTTTTCTTCGTCTGTTGTGTGGTCCACAGCACGCCATATTATGGCGTGCGGGTGTTTTCTTCGTCTGTTGTGTGGTCCACAGAGTGTGGGGATGAAGATGCAATCCACAAGAAATTATAACTTTGATTTTTATATAGCTCAACTCAAGATACGGCAATTCCAGGAGATGCAATCCGCAAGAAATTATAGCTTTGATTTTTTAAGCATAACTCAAGAAACTGCAATTCCAAATGTAAAATATCGAACATATTGGGACTTATATAAAAACAGGGCTATGTAAGCCAAAAAAAGGATTAACTTATAAGGGTGACAAAATAACAAATATATTGATTTTTCTGCATACTTCGAAAAGAACGATAGTAGGCTACTTTACTCGAGACGGCAAGCGTCCGCACCCGAGCTCAGGAGGGTGCTTGAGTACGTGAGAGTCGTCTCCACTCTCCATCGAGATTCCTTCAGTATAAACGATCAACGATTAGGCTATTAGATCCGCTCTTGGGAAGCAAACGCAGTTTCCATTGCGTTGCCGTTGCTGTCGTATGTTAGCCTCCTATATATGGCTAATTATTAGCCTAACACACTCATGTAAACGTCCCTTGTTCCCAGATCAAAGAGCCAATCAAAAGAGAGACTGTTACAAGCAGTTTAGCGTGACATCTTCAGGATGGTGAGAAAGCCGGGGAGAATCAAACCAGACCCTAATAGCTCGAAGTCTGTCTATGTTTTTCTACGCACATGTGCTTCCAGGTTGAACTAGCTAAACAAACCAAGCGATAGACAAGACAGACAGGGGCTCTGTTACTTTATCACCGCCATCGTTTCAACAGCACAGAACAGTGCGTCACCAGAGTGTTGGCTTGCTATGGTAGAAGGGTTTCTAATTCGACTTGACATGTAACCTTTCAAATGCGTTCAATTAATCAAATAATATTAATATACTACCAGAACAAGTAGGTGTAAGGATCGATACAGTATAGTTTACACACAAAGAATGGCTACAACAGATAAAAATCAAGGTAGGCCTACAATGAGTCTCCGGAGGACCTTGCAAGTTGCAAGGCTAAAAACAGAAATGGAAGTAAACGTTTAATAACAATAATATTATGTGGTAATGAAAGTGGGCGCGGTTCTTTTAAACGACCGTTACCAGGGGTGTAGCTAGGATTTTGATTCGGGGGAGGGGGGGGGGGGGTGAATTGCGGAGTTCATTTTAAGACAATTGTGGAACTGTTGCGAAACTATCATTTAGGGGGGAAATATGTAGGTAGGCCTACCTAGGCTATGCTGGTACCATTGGTACAATGGGAGGTTTGGGAGGGACGTCCCCCAGCTAGTGCGGGTCTGGAGCGTATAGCCCCAGAACATTTTATTTTTTATTTTTAACACTGCAAATAGTGACATTTGACAAGTTTTCTAGTTTTAGAGTGCTTTTGACGATAATTTATAAAATTGTAAGATCCACATACCCCTACTGTCAGTTTTCAAAATCTTGCCATATGTGGGACAGTGGGACCTACATTATGTATGCAACATAGTATAGAGTGCTGTTTTAGTATCATTATAGCCCTTCTTTTCATTTCGGGGGGGGGGGGTCGGACACCCTGATCTCCCCCTCGCTTCGCTCCCTGCCACTGCCAGTAACTGTTAAAACTTAAAACAGGAAACTACTTTTCAATGAAAAAGTTTGCCCACCTCATATCTACATCAAAACGCAATGAAGGCACATTATTATGCGTGAAGACGCATAAGATCGTTTTCAAGCGATTTTGTTTATCAGTTGTTGAATTTTTCTACAGTTAAAAGGGCCTTAAAACGCAATCTCCACGTACGGTCCTACCCTTGGAAGAGGTGACAGGGGCTCAAGGGGCAAGGGTTCGGTTCTCGCACAAATTTATTTTTTGATCGCAAATAATCGAATGGAATCATTTGTTGATGGCAACACGACTGACAGAGTGAACTGTCTGGTCACCATCACCACCACACGAAGTCTGGATCATACTCACACAAGTCATAGTGACTTTTAGTTTTTGTTAATTCTTGATTGCGTTCGTAAGCCAGTAGGGTTGCAACTTCCGTCAATTATGAGCAATTAATTCCAGACTAGCTTCTAGATAATATAGCCTTGAAAGACATTGCGTGGTGCAGTGCAAGAAATGTGCATGCATAGATAAGTATTGTTGGATGCCTCCATACATCTTGTACTTCGCAGTGGCAAGAACATCACCAACAACGCTGTAAAAGACAATTGGCTCGCATTCCGACTGATCGATTCCCGTTACTGGCAATTAGCCCAATGACTGTCAGAGATTTTAACAAGGTTTTTCTCTAGGCTAGCCCTATAGCCTAGCCTATCGCGATGTTAGGAATGTGTCCAAAAAACGCCAAGAGAATATATTTTGGAGAATCTATAGGTAGGCGCAGGCCTAACCATAACCAAAAATCAGAATTAGTATCACAGGTTCGTTGGTTTAGTGGCGACCCGGGTTCAATCCCCAGTCGAGTTGGTTTAATTTCCGAAATTGTATTCCATTGTAGCCTAGTATGAATCAAAATACTAGTCTAAAGTGGAACGACCTTCCGGGGGGGGAGGGGGGGGGAGGCTGGCTTGGATATTTTGAAAGCGAAATGCTACGTCTTGGTAGGTTTGCTGTGTTACCCATCACTTCCAAGTTATAATTACTGCATCAATCATGGGTGCATGAATAATCCACCACTCCACTCATATACAAAAAAGGGCGGGTGAGAATAATCGCCGGTATATCAAGGCGACATTCATGTAAAACACATTTCACTAATCTTCATATATTGACTTCTTACATCTGAATTAATTTTTGTCAGCTTCCACATTTGCCACTCTCATCCTGAACTGTTTTTAACAAATGCAATAAACCACTCTCATAAAACGCGTACTAACTCTAACATATTCATTCCTACTTTCAACCATTCACTATTTAAAAACAGTCCAAGCTACCTCTGTAGTAAAATTTACAATAAATTTCCACAATCCATCAAAAACGATACATCAACATCATTTAGAATTAAAATTAAATCTTTTCTCATTCATAAACCTTGTTATTCCTTAGAGGAATTCCTTATTGCAAAAATTGAATTTAACTAACACATTTTGTGTCCCATCTTCCTTCTTGTCCATCACATAACGTATGTATGTTTATCTTATCTATTCTTATTAATTGTTCTCTTAAATATTTTATTGTATTACTATTTATATTCTAATTCTAATTACTGTGCTAGTTATTCACTCCCTCTCTCTCAGGAGAGGGTATATTTTTACTATGTACGAATCTGTGAATAAAGAATGAAATGAAATCATAATGAACGCAAAGTCGTCCGCGTAGCTTGTGGCGTCTAAAGTCGCTTGGGAAGGAGGGAACACTCATATGACAAGCACTAGCTGTAAATGGACATTTGGAATTAACAGAGAATGCGTGGGTTCGAATCCCGTATAAGGTATGGTTATGGGTGTTTTAGACTCTGTTCGCGGTGTTTCTTCAAATACGTCATATTAGTGGATTTAGGCATTGTGCAATTATTGTATTCCCAAGCCAATGACTGGTGATAGACTTAAGTTGTAGGCCTATGTATAGGCCTGTATGATTATATTATGTCTGTGAAGATTGGTATAATTAATAGGTAGTATTAGTAATATGTGGTTACGAAATATAGGGGTAAGTGGGGTAATAGAACACTTTTAGAACTTTTCAGCTTTGACTTTCTGTAAAAAGTTTGTACAATTGACTTTTTTATGATTTTTTGTTGTACATTATTCTTTGCATGTTGTTAGTGAAAGGGATAACTTGTGTGTCATTTTCCTAAAATCATGTACTAGGAAAAAAATCAAATGAAAAAAAGTGGTATTGTTCCTATTACCCCGTCATTTGGGGTAAATGGGAACAGACAACACTGTAGCTTATTTGGGGTGAGGTAAAACAAAATGGGGTAAATAGGAACAGACATTTTCTGATGTAGATTTCAATAAAAAAAAAAATTAAGTCAAAATGTTTAAAAAATGTGGATGCTATGTAAGAAAAACAATATCAGATTATATATTTAAAAACCCGGGGCGGAGCGAAGCGCTACATTCGTTTTAAAAAAATATTCTTAGTTGTTTTTGTGACAATAGGATTAGTTTAGTGTTAATTATCAACCTTGCAAATAAGAAGTGGAAAATTGGGAAGGGGGGAGAATTTAACTTTTCTAATCAAATTTTATCAACGGTGGGAATAGGGGTAATTAGGAACGCACATCAATCTTAGGGAATCTTGTGAATATAATGCATGAGGTGAAATTTTTCCCCAAATGTCAGAAAGAAATTGAGGAAAAAGCAGAAAAATGGCCTAAATGGCAATTTTTTACAACCACCTGGTCAACCACAATGGTCAAATAGAGATGGCTGTGAAGATCGAGAAATGTTCCCATTTACCCCATAAATATAACCCATAGGTTAACTGTGTTGTTCCTTTTTACCCCACTTGTCCCAATTACCCCGAACCAGTGTTCCTAATTACCCCCAAATGGAGGGGTATGGGGTAAATGGGAACAGGGGCCTTAACAGCCATGATGGACTAAGAAAAGCAAATGCTAAAATTGTAAAATCAGTTCATAGTTAGGGGGAATTTTTATATATGTCAAAAAATTTTTTTAGGGTAGGCCCTCTTTGGACAAAATTTTTTTCTAAAGTTTTTTGACTGAAAATACATCAACTTTTAAGTGTAGGTTTTTTTAAAAAATCAGAAAACTATTAAATAACATCAGAATGAGTGATTTTTTATAGTTGTGAGAAAATAAAAAGGTCACAGGAAATTTTTGTATTTTTTAAATCAGGTCATATGGGTAATTTTAGGCTGTTCCCCTTTACCCATGTTCCATTTACCCCATTACACTAGTCCACCCTAAAATTAAAAAATTTTCCGTAAGGGTGCAGCTGTAGCTGTAACGGTATGACATTAAGGTGAATGAACCTATCAGATATTAGGAGCTTAAAAATTGGGAAAGGAAATTTCCGGTAAGGATCACAGAGCAATCTAGCTCATGTACCGGAGAAAACAAAAACCTAATGTACAGGGACGTACCTATCGGG